>OZ022263.1:234911248-236111248 GCA_963978885.1 Nemotelus pantherinus | reverse complement strand
AAATTTCAATAGAAAATGTGTCAAATGTTCTATATAAGGTTATGTAAAATTGAGCATGTTATGATAATGAACTTAATACTGAAGTCTCCTCGAATATGTAGATATTGGTCATTTGAACATGAGGTCTCCTCTTTTTTAGGTTCCTATTAAACATATTTTCTGGGCGCGAAATTTGGTATCTGGCACCGGATACAAAAGGTCACTAGCACCGGCCCAAAAAAATATTTCAGGAAACAATTTTTTTTTATGGTTGATGATGCTCAAGGGTGTGGAGAGTGGCAAAGGCATCCAATGTCAAATATGATTAGCTTTAGAGATTTCAGGCACATTTTTACATCAGAAATCTCTCCGCGCATGACTGACGCTGTATCTATCTGTCCCAAGATCAATTAGAATTACCAAATCTGCTTCAAATTGAAGTCAACCCTACCCTGTGCATTTCGTTTCGATCCGATGACTGCGTTGGAAGGAATATTTTTTTTCATTTTTACTATCACGTAAAAATTTTAAAATTTTCGCAATATATTTGTTTATTGCCACTAAAAGATGATTACCATTTAAAATTTTAATAAAAATTACCATAGCATCTTAACTTTTCAACCCGATTCTTACCAGACTTGGCTTACAATAATGTCCATCTACTGTATGAATTTCGTTTTGATTTCATGAGTGCACCGGAGTTGTAGATCAAAAAGCTTTTCTTCTCCTTTGATGAGCGAATTTTTGTTTTTTTTTCTATCCTAATTTTTCAAATAAATTTCTACCAAACTTAGTTTACAATAAGGTCCATCTACTGTGTGGATTTGATTTTTTTTTTAATTGGTTTACAATAAGGTCCATCTACTGTGTGGAATCTGAAGACTGCATAGAAAGTTATAGGGAATGCAACATTTATTTTCTCGAGTGATTTTTCAAGATGACACCACTGTCACATGGTTGCCTACATTTCAACCTCACTTCAATCAGACCCACTCAGGAGGGCTGATGATTTAAAATATTTTTTCACGTGCCTCCTGTAGCTACAGGGCTGCACGCTTTCTCAAAAAAATCATATGTGCATTTCTTTAAGTTTGACGAACGGAAAATTGAAAAAAATTGTCTTCTTTTCGATGCTCAGCGTCCACATAGGTTTAAATATTGAATTATTTACTATAAACACGAATAAAATATTATCAGTTTTTATTTCACATACTTGATTTTTGCGTGGAAATATAAGGCTACATGAAAATTCACTACAATGCCCATCGCTGCCAATGGGTTTAAGGTAGCTTCACTTAACTTGACACGGGTCTTCCCCTTTGTACATCCATATTGTCTGAAAATCTCAGCTCGATCGCATTTCGTCCTTCAGAGATTATCTCCTTGAATCTTTTTGCTGATATGAGGAATTTTTAGTTTTCTTTAAAAATCATTAATAATTGAACTGCATTCGAATTTAACTTTATCACTCTTATTATTTTTTAGTATCTAGATATAGAATCGCCAAATCCAGATGGTACTGTTGATCGTCGAACAACAATACGACAGCCACAACAAATGTGTTTGTGTCCGAATTTCACATTGCATCGAAACAGTGCAATTCAGGCCGGTGTTGCACAAATTTTCGATCGAATCTTGAATGAAATGAGTGTCAAAATGAAACGATTGAATCTCGATAGAGCCGAACTGACATGCTTGCGAGGAATAATTCTATTTAATCCAGGTAAGATAGTACACATGTTCAGATAATAAAAAAGTAAAAATGAATATTTATGCATGATTTCTTGAATATACTTGCAGATATTCGTGGTTTGAAGTCTCGAAAAGATGTTGATATTTGTAGAGAAATGGTAAGATGTTTGTTATTTGTTTAATGAATTCTTAATTAGGTCTACTCATTATAAATTCTTTGCATCAATGTCGAAGGCTTTCAATGTTGATAATTTTGTTGCAATTAAAAGGAACCTCTTTCGCTATCTTCCTGAAAGGCTTCAATAACGCTACAGCATAATCGTTTAACCCCCGAATTATCTTTAAAATAGCAGACTTTTTTGTTTTGAGCGTAAAAGCTATGTCTCGGATTAGAATTAAAATATCAACAGAATTCTTTGTATTGCAATGGTTCAGTTACGTTCAATAACTAGATGACTTTTGCTTAAATATTTGCATTTAAAAAAGTATTTCTTGCTCAATTCCAACCATGCGAGCTAATGTTTTCTTATATCAACATTCATTATTTAAATATTTTTTTCATAACGTAAATACCTTCTCTGTTACAGATTTACGCTTGTTTAGACGAACACTGTCGCACCGAACATTCCGGAGACGACGGTCGTTTTGCTCAACTGTTGCTACGATTACCTGCGCTACGTTCGATCAGCTTAAAATGTCTCGATCATTTATTCTTTTTCCGTTTAATCGGCGAAAAGCAGCTTGAAACATTTCTGGAGGAAGCCTTGGATACGCCACTTTGCTAATTCGAATGAAATTCTTCATCCGAACCCACGTTGTCGGCTTAAGGCAATTTTCCTGTTGCAAGATTTAAAAGTGAAACTATTGATTATACATATTTTGTATAATGCATTAGAGACTTTTGCTCATATTTTGCAATGATCCGAAGAAGCAGCAAAATCAATGTATTTACAATTTGTATTTGTTGGTGGGTGGGTATCCGATCAGAGAATTGCTATTATCAAGTGCCCGCCTGCAAATTGGAGTTGTATGAATTTGCTGTATCTAAGGAGCAGTGCGAGTTCAATAACGCTTTTTTTTAGTTTCACATAAATTTTAAACATAACATTCAACTGTAGTATGCATTGTTACCTGCTTAAATATAGTTCGCGCGCTTGGATAAAAAACCCTTTTTAATGAAACTTTGGTGGGAGTTTCTGTTTTCTAGAGAATTTATTAGTTGTTTAGATAAGTACATATGATGTAATCAAATTTGTATATATCATATATTTACAAAACAATACAAAACGAGAGAGTTGAAAAGCAGAAGAGTATAAGATTATTTGAGAAATGTGATATGACTATTTTCGTTAAGAAATTGTATGAAATTATAGGATTTCGATTGAAACTTAAGTTTAAACTCTCTGTGTTTTTGAATCAAACTTTTCGCAAAAGCTTTTATTAATTTATAGTCACACTTAATCAAAATTTACTAAACTGAATAGAAAATTTCGAGCTTTTTTACTTTAAGTACTTTTTGCAAGAATAGTGCATGCAGCGACGATTTCAATTCGGATATTTTAGTTCGATTCGAAATTAGATTGTGTATAGTATTGACTTATGATGTGAAAAATAGTGAGAAAATTTGAATGATTTCTAATTTCGTAACCGAAATAAGACATGCATGCAAACAATGTAATATTACAAGATTAAAATATACTATACAAAGACTATATAAATCTCTTAGAGAAAGCATTCAAAGCATTTCAGAGCCCCTGATATATACTTTTTTCTTTAGGTTAACAACAAGAATAATCATGATTATTAATTATGTAAAAATACAAATATTCCACTATTTAAATAGATACTTGAAGTACTAAATCACTTGATAAGATGTACATACTACCTTTATTATATAACGAGATAAATAATATAAAGGAAACAAATCAATTTTTAATTTATCGAAAGTAACATAATTCTTACTGTAAAGTGTGGGAATCTATGATATTATAAAAATATTAATGTACTGTAATTTGTGAAACTTGTCGATGGACGAAGAAATGATAATATTGATGATAATGACGTCTTAGTTGTGAGCAAAAGTGTAAATTTTTTAAAGAGAATGAAAAGAGAAGAGAGAAGAGTTGAATTTAAAAATCTATTTTTATTACAAATAATCTTTGTATTTTACTCAAAACTTGGTTAATCTATTGTAGATGTTTAGCTCTATATACATGTTTAATAAAAAAATAATAATGTTTTAAAAATGTTTTCTTTACTAATTTGGTAAGAGGCTAGAGTTAGCTGGATATAGCTATTGTAAGGACTGTCCGTCGTTTAGTGGTGCGGACTGTAGGAAGTTCTTCACTAGGTCGCCTATCTCACTGCTGGGTACATTTTTGTGATCAGATTGCACACATATCTGCAGTATCAAAGAAGGTGATATAAGAATAACGGGAACGCAGCAGGTCATTACCTCTCCTTCCCTAACTTTTCTTTCTTGCTCCGCTAAATTCACCATCATTAGTTATAATTTACCTCCGTGATTCTACTTAGGCTTCTTACCAATATAAGACTCGTGAGTGCTGGAGTGTAAGTTGACCCAATAATCAAAAAATTATAGATTCCAGGATCATCCTCAAATCTAGCCCAGATGATGTTTTTCGACGACTTTGACACTTTTTCACGAAGTTTTACAGTTGTTCGTTCTACTTCCTGTTGTCTACTAACGGTATATTTCACGTTCTTCACTTGATCACATTTTCTCCTAAATGCAGTCCCGGGATTACTGGACAAGTTCTTGATTCAATTGCTCGTTGATGTTTATGGCTTGCTGGTCGAGTTTGATACCTTGCTGTTTACTGTCGTCGGCTTATTGCTCAAGCTTTTGGCCTTGTTCAACAAGTTCCTAGTCTAGTTTCAGGGCCTGTTGCTTCATATCGGAAGCAATTTCCAGCAGAAAAACGCTGGTTTGTACTTCCTAAACGTGTTCTTGACTAATAGCTACGTCCAGGAGCTCAAACGTTTCCGGATCTTTGCTTTCCGTGCTCAAAGCCTTCCTTTTTTATGCTTTTCCCATTTTATTATGTTTTAAAGTTTTTTTTCACCCTAAGTGGTAGTTGCCCACGTTTAAGTATCAAATTGTACAAGTGTCCTTTTCAAATTGATACTCTCCAAAAATATTTGAGAATCTAGATCATTCTACAATATTACTACTAAATAACGACATTTCGCTAAAAACAATTTGAATTCGTCTTAAAAACTAAAACTGTGCAAGTCTCTCTCTCTCTCTCTCTCTCTCTCGAATGAAACGAACCGTTCCATCACCTTGAAACGGACTACCAATTCAACTGTATTTGTTGCTGTTCGTATCCTTTTATCGATTTTTCCCATTCAGCTGTCACGCACATTCTTTACGAACTCGGCACTCCCCTGAATTCGAAAATAGAATGCGATTGCGAACTTTTTTTCACGCAAAACCAATGCAATTTGGCTGCAACGCCGGTAACTACCCCTAGCTTTGCATTTGTGTAGACACAACAAAAGGGTGAATGAAGATATGACGATACGTACATTTGGAGGTGAATGATATCAGGCTACGTCTAGCCCAAACAGGCGATGACATTGCGTTTAATTTCAATTTGCGAAATGGTAACAAGTTGCAGATCGAAGGGTACAATGGAAGAAGTTTTGGGACAGGGGATGTTTTAGGGAATCATACTTAGTTATTACTTTTAATGCAGGAATTTTCACCGGTTATATTGATGATTATAGATTCAGTCGAGCTCGTCTTTGGAATATCTAATGGCATTTCGCTTTTGGAGGCCGTATTGGACCTGCTGAAATAAATGTTTCATGTTGGTTTTAAACCTTAAAAATACGGGGAAGGACTTTTTAAAATATTAATTATTTCACACATCTGTTTGATGAAAGTATTTAAATAATATATATGAAGAATTTTACTTGAATAAAAAAACCATCTTAAATATAAAAAAAAAATTCTACGGCAGAATTAGAAAAAAAAACAGACAAAATAGTTCGTTGAAAATGAACTCTTGACTTATTCATTTCTGACACGTTGGTTTCACCACGCAATGTACTGCAAGGTACACCTTACTAGCTCCTGTGGCCCCTCCTGTTCAAATGGCTATGCGCTCTGCGTGATAAGTAGGAGTCTGTACACACATATATGAGTCGGATAACTTTCTTGTTTTTCCGTGTTCTATCGTGTCCTTATCCTTCCCCGTGTTCGAATTTTCCTAACCTCAAAGTTAATTAAACAAATCAGTCTACGAACACTGTACTTATAATTTTAAGCTTGTAACTTTTAGTGTCTAATCTTAGCGGATAATGTTTTACATTTAGAAATTGTGTGAAAATCAGTTCGATTAGCATAGTGTACGCGAATCTATATTCGTATTCGCGATTCTGTGTTCAAGTGTGCTGAAGGTGTCCAATTAAAAACAAGGGAATTCGATTCAGTCTTGCAATTTTGATGAGTGCCTCCTGGCAGACGATAATTACTTCCGGTCTGGTTGCTTGCTGCAAGAAACGCCTGCTGCAATCAATAATCCGTGCGATGAGATTTGTCTGGTAGGTGTTGGTACGGTTTTTTTACGGTTCCTGATATACCTGGACGACGGTCACTATTGCTTGGCGTAGTTTTCCCGGTTTTCGAGCGTATGTAAAACACATACTCAAAGTTTTCATGAATGTGGACGCAGTCGTGGTCATGCCCGGTGTCGGACGAGAGTTTTCAATTTCGTGAATGAATTTTCAATCTTCCGGTTAGATATAGAATTGTAATTGGCCGGAAATTTGGACAGTCATATTTTGTGAAAGGAGTGGACAGGACAGGACAGGACACGAGAATTCAATTAACTTGTTGAGGTAATTTTTGAAATTAATTGATTGATTTAAATTTATATTTGTAGGGAGTACCAAAATTTTCATCTTACACATATAATACTAGCTTGGAAAATAGCAGTTCCTAGATCTATGGTATATAACAATATAGTTAAAAGAATAATAAGCTGCAAGAACAGTATAGTAGTGCATGAGCATACACAAATTACAGAAACAATATGTTTATGTGCCAAAGTCATAAGTCTATTTAAAACTAAATGAATTAAATTTGTAGGGTAAATCCACTAGTCCCTGGATAGTTAGTGCATGTTTCAACTTCAGTTTGGTCTTAGCAATTGGACGCTTAATATTTAGTATGCATAAAAGCTTATATGTCAGCTGGGATTGATTGTGCATCTTTTGTGTCAATTTAATGAGATAAATAAGTATGCTGATATTTCAAGTAAATGAATTTAAGTCATATTATGGCAGACTTCAGGCAGCATAAGAACTTTGAGCTAGTATATGGACAAAGCTTCAACTGTTTAATAAAATAGCGATTAAATCATTTTTGTAAATAAAATATTTAGCATTACAGTACAAGTGAAAGTACTTACATAAAAGAAATCATAAAACAAGTTACAGAAAATAATCGTTGCTTCCTTTTTGTTTAATTGCTTTTATTTCGATTGTTTTTTTTTACTGAACACCTTAACGTTCACTTCTACCTTTCAATCTTCCTCTTTTGTACAGTGTCAGTCTGCAACTTCAGTCGATTTTCCTTTTCAAGATATTTGTTTCACTAGCTTCCTGAAGAGATCGCACTAGGAGATCTAATGTCATTGCATCTTTTCCTGGTGAAAGACGTCAGTTTGAGTGAAATAGGTGTTTCGCCAAACTTGTAGAGGGTGCCATTCTACTATGAGAGGTGTTTGATGAAATTACTGGGGTCGAAGAAATTACAGATATTATCTCTAGTGGGCTGTTTTCCAATGAAACGTCAAGGTTGTTCGTGATGAAACTAGTGACATCAGAACAAATGCCTGTGGTTTTCAATGTCGAATCTTTCCCGATTGAAGCTTCAAGAAAGCTTCCGTTTATGCCATTGTCTTTAGTTTTTAATGTTCCGTTATCTGGCGGCTGAAACAAGACAACTTCTTCAAGAGCATTTCTTATGCTGGAGACAATCCACAATCTAATCTGGTTTCGTGAATCTCGTTGAGCTTTTACTCTAGTATGTCAAACAAAGGAAATTGAAAAGCTCAAAGCTTATTGGAGATTCGCGAAACCAGATTCGATTGAAGTCTGTTTCCGGTATCACGCATTTGTTTTAATCCATTACTTCAGGATTGAACGAATGGAGGCCACATTTATAATATCCATTTTTAATGGATTCCTGTAGGATTGTCATTCTCTTATCGTTCTTTTTCAATCACTTGTGAATGGTATGAAAACTGCCACATCAGATTATTGAATGATAGATGTTGTGTTTGACGGTAATGCATAAAGAATTATACCGTTTTTTGTCAGAAAATTCGCTCAACTCTAAATATAAATGGG
Source organism: Nemotelus pantherinus (assembly GCA_963978885.1). Taxonomy (NCBI): domain Eukaryota; kingdom Metazoa; phylum Arthropoda; class Insecta; order Diptera; family Stratiomyidae; genus Nemotelus; species Nemotelus pantherinus. The sequence continues at coordinate 236,103,193 of OZ022263.1, read as the reverse complement.
TCTTATTGCCGTCACCAAAAATTATAACAGGCTTTATAATGTTTTTATCGTTGAGTCACTTATTAACTCCATTAGCAAAATTTTTAAAAAAATGTTTAGCTTCGCATCCAGCCAGTTTCTGTGTACCTCCATAAAGGAAAGAGAAGCATGCTATTAATAATACCTTTTGGCGGTTTCAAATAAGGCAAAACAACCATACTACTTTACTAAGCATAAACGATCTATCTACATTTTACTACTTTCGAGATTTTCAATGATTTGCGTTTTGATTTGCACTGGAGATATATGGAAAGTGCGTTTTTCAATATTGATTTTAACATACTTCCGCAAAAGATAGATAAATCAAATTTTGTAGAATGATGTAATAGAGTATGTAGCTTTCGAATCCGAAAAATGCAGATAGAACGTTTATGCTTAGCAGGGCAGCATAGGCGTAATTAAATGTCCGGCAGAGGAACAAACACAATCAACATAGTAAGAGTACGTTGATCACTAAATGTATTAAATGTTTTTGTAGACTTTATGAGAAATTTCTTTGCCTCTCTTTGGACATAATTGAAAACTTGTCGTTACACCCACCATTCAACAATCTTACTAGTTGAAGAAGAATATGTTTTTGATGAATGGCTCTTAAGTATTCAAACAGTTCCATAAACCACTTTCTTATGAATCCGTGGATATTCCCTCTGCTTGCCTTTTTATCAACTCAGGATTTCTCCTGTAAAAGGCTTTCAAGCAAGTTCTTCCGGAACGGTTATATTTGAAAGGTGTTTTACTGTTGTTTACTTTGACTATCTTCTAAGTTCGTATTCTTTGAAAGGAAATTCACACTTGGAGAAGTTTGGTGGACCGCTTAATGTGCTGTTGTTCTTTATCGACAGAGAAATATGTATATTCGATCGATCTTTTTTAACCTTAGTATTTCATCCTGTTCATTTCCTTCTTCCTGGAAATCCATAAATATTTTCTCTAGCATTGTTGTCAAATTTGGTGTACTCATTATCCTGACTTAATTTGATGCTGTTGAGTCTGTACAACGCAGTTTTACTCGCTCGCTATTTCTCAAATTCCGAATTCCCAACTGTCATAATTGTATGCGTCCCCAAATCCTAGAAATTCCTACACTCTGTCGTGTAGAGTATATTTAGACGAATATTTCCTTTACAAAATGTGTGACGTATATCCCCAGTGTGCAGTTTTCTGTTTGTGACTCGGAACGTTTTACCAGAACTTCATTCACCTTCAACGTACCGTTTGCTCGTACTTATACCCATTTTTATTCTTCCCTTTACCATAATTTATTAAATATTAGTCGTCTTCCAACATCGTTTCGTAATTTTAAAAATAATTTAAGAGCAAGTGTTCTATCTTACGAAATAAATTAAATAAATTTATAATTATCTGTGCATAAAATTACAACTCTATTTCATTTTCTGCTTTTTGTGAGATGCTGTTAATAGAACTTCTCTCTTTTGCCTCTTCTTTTTTTGAAGCCGTGTCTTTCTTAACTTTTGAATTTATTCCTTGTCTAATTTTTGATTGGAACGTAACTATTGATGTAGATAACAAGAAATAAATATAACAAAGTATTAGATAAATTTAATTACACAAAGAGTTACGTTCAAAATTACCACTACAAAAAAATACACTACCACTACAAAAAAAATATTAAAAAATCGAAAGCCATATAAGAATCAGTCAAAAAAGAAATAATGTTAGAATGTAAACCACGTCTCCTAGAAAATGAAAAATAAATTTACAGTGCCTTTACTTAGAATACCTACTCCAAATCTCATCCTATAGAGTAAGTGCAATATTGAATTCATAGAAGCTGACGATATCCTTTCAAATATTTTTAGACTTGGCTTATCAATTATATTTTCTAATCTCGAATTGGCTCTTTCCGTAAATGCATCTTTCCTATACAGAATGCATTGACAAAATACTCCACTAGTTGGCTTCTAATTTCTTCACATTATCGTTAGCTCGTTGGAAATTGGTAGCATAAATTCAAGCAGGACTGTGTCATATTTTCCTTCTAATTGACTTTTAAAACTTCACGAAGATGAAAAATCACTTCTATTTTAATTTATTTGAATATAATTCAAAAATCTACGGATAAGAGCACGAAACACAAATACCAACATTAAGACATGATTCATAGAAGTAAAACGCCTGCACGCTTATCAGTTCGCCGGCCCATTAACAACGCGACGGGTAATCATGTTATTAAATCATGCAGATAATAATTTACTAAGCCCGAAAAATTAATGATGAGATTATCTAATTTATAGGCGTTCTTTTCATTTTGGTCTTATTATAATCTAGATTTTAAATGATGATTTGTGAGGTCGTTTGATTAACAGGGATTGTTAATTGAAAAAAAAAATATTGTTGATGCTGATCTGATTTTTTTCGTAGAATAATTGTACGTTCAGACTTTGTTTTATTTAATATTATTCTTGTTAAAAGGTCTTATTTAAATTATTAACTAAAAGAAGGCTTACAGCCTAGACAGATAGGTACTTAAATTACTAATTTACTAATGATCATTTATACTTAAATTAGTTATCTAAAAGTTGCTTACTAACAGCCCTTGCAGTAATGATGAATACTGTCACTGACTGTTTGTCACTCAAAGCGATTAGTTTTTGAAAAATGGAGAAATTGAAAGTGTTTTAAGCATATGTTGCCCCTTTTATGTTCTATTTAATGAAGTTGGAGTACAAACCGCGCCAGAACTACATTAAGATTCTGTAAATATTTTGAATTTAAATTTTATATCTCAAAAAAGAGACTTTTTAGAAGGGGATTATATATCATATCGGGCAACTCTACATCATTTAGGAATAAACTACCAAAGTTTGATGATCATTAGAGATTTGCTTGATGATGGATAATTTGATCATTTAGTAGTAATCAGTGCTGCCATTTTAGCATTTTGAATGCTAGATCTAGCATTATTTTTTCCAAAACGGCATTCGAAATTCGGAGTTAGCATCTAGCATTATTTCTAGCATTTAAAATTAAATTTCGGAATAATTTGTCACTTATCTATTTACAATCTCGCCCATCAAATTTTTCTCAATAATAGCTCTGTTCGTGTACTTTCAGTCGCGTTCATGAAAGGATATTTCCTGAATCATGTGGTGGCGGAAATTCATGAAAAATACAAAAACGCGCTGATAGCATTTTCTTAAAAGTGACAACCAGAAGTGGCAGTTGTCTGATTTTGAAATAATGATAGTGATTATAAAGTCTAAAATATAAAGATTATAAAGTCATCTATATTGCTTTAAATATGGTAACGTTCAATTAAATCATGATGATGCTAAAAATCAGTGATGTGGTCCCATGCACTTCAGACTCCCAGGAGCCTCGGGCATCCACAAGTTCAAGTTTAACAAAGTTTGTGCATTCTAGTTAGATATTTTTTCCTGAATAATGTGAATCAATTGTTTTGTTAGGGCTTCAAATGCAAGTGATCGCACGGATAACGTTGGAGAAAAATCTTCGTTATCCGACACTAATACTTTTTCTTCACTTAAAAATAATGTTAATGTTTTGATTGTGAGATTCCAAACGATGTTTTGAAAAATATTGGTAGAAAATAGCCTTCTAACAAGTTAATACATTTAGTCTATCTATTTCATCTATTCCAAGTCATCTATTTCCAAACCCAGGATACCCTTAGAAAAAAATTATTTATCTGGACTCTCCCAAAATGCCTCAACAGCGGCCATCACTTCCCTATCATCTTCAAATTTCTTACTCTGAAGGTGTTGTTTGAGCCGAGGAAAGAGCTAAAAGCCACTGAGAGCTAGATCTGGCAAATAGGGTGGGTGTTCAAGTAGTTCGAATCCTGTTTCTTTAATTGCATCCATCACAACTGCAGCCTTGTGAGCCGGTGCGTTATTTTGAAGAAACAGAACTCCGGCTCGCAGTTTACCGTGTATTTTCTCTTTCATCGCCTCTCGCAATCTTCTTATTTGCTCAGCTTAGTAAAAGCCTGATATAGTGGTTTCCTTTTCCAAATATTCCACTATAATAATTTTTTCGGCGTCCCAAAAAACTGATGCCATAACCTTTCCTGCCGACCTTGATACTTTGAATTTCTTCGGCGTCGATGAAGAGGGTCGCTTTCAGGTCTTTGATTGCATTTTGGTTTCTGGATCAAAATGATGGATCCAGGTCTCGTCCATGGTCACGAAAGGTGACAAAAAATTCTCATGATCTGCCTGGAACTTTTCGAGATTCATCCTTCAAATGTTGACTCGTTTATTCTTATGCTCGTCCGTTAACATTCTCGATACCCAACGCGCAGAAACCTTCTGCATATGTAATTTGTTGGCAAAGATTTTTCGAGCACTACCATATGAGATCCCTGTGACCTCAGCTACATGCCTGAGGATCACTCTTTGAACTGCCAACACGACATCTTCGACTTTTTTTACGTTGTCTTCAGTGAAGGATGTGGATGGACGTCCTTCGCGGTGTTCATCTTCAGTGGGTGTTCTTCCCAGCTTAAACTCTTTGGCCTAGCGTGCAACGGTGGAATATGGAAGAGCAGAGTCCCTTAATGTTTCCACCATATCGCCGTGTATGCCTCTGGTAGACAGTTTTTTCAAACAGAGGTACTTAATGACAGCTTTCATTATGTTTTTCCCCATTTAGACGTTCTCTCTTCGACTGTTTGTATTCAAATGAATGTAGCTCCCTGGAATCGACTCCTATTTATATGTGTTTTTCATGCTGACTTAGTGAGTATATGTAGCAGAAAAAAAATTTTATTTTGGAATTTTATGCGAACTGGAAGTAACCGATTATCATTACTTATTGATCAACCCTCACATAAATATACATATTGGTTTCATATTGAACCATGTTTATTTCAATTAAATAAGAAAGCATTATTTAGCATTAAATAAAATTGAATCTAGCATTATTCCAAAAAAAATAAATGGCAGCACTGGTAGTAATTAGCCCAAATTACCATATGAGACACAGCACTTAAATGATCACTTACGACAAATGATCATTTAGGCTGTGCTGTCTGTCTAGTCTCTTATTAGGCATTACTCAACTCAATTTAAAGTCTCAATTCTTATTTATATAAACAAATTTGGCGCATAATGTGTCAAAATTGTATCTTATTGGTTCGATTTTAAGTTTAATTAGCTTAGATAAAATGTTTGGAATGGCGAGGGCAGGATGGTTCAAACGAAGGCAACTGCTACCTATTACCCAATCAAGGAGACGTTCTCGTCAGACTCAGAGGTTGAGCTATGTCAAGATATCTGGGTCCAACATAAACTGTTAGCAATAATACTAAACTGGAGGATTTTCGCACGAAATTCCAATTTAGACAATGAAATAAAAAAATCCATTATTTACCCCTTGTACTATGCAAACACTTAAAGCTATCTAAAATTATTATACTTAAGAAATATTAGAAAAAGTTGCCAACGATATCAACGAATCAGTTGCCATGGCATCAATTATCTGTCGACTCATCAAAAATTTCCAAATGACTCTCTTCATCTAATGATTTTTAATCTCCTTGAAACATTCCTTTGACGTGTACACTTAATAAAAGATCTCATCAATAATTCCAACATCCCATTAACCGATTACTATTTTAAAATTTGCTTTAAAGGTCTAATTACAACATCAGCACAGCATCATCACACACCCCAAGCTCATCATAATTTACTGAGGATCACACAACGGATACCCACAGCACCAGGGAAATCTTCATTCAACTATCTGAAATTTTCTCGAAAAATTAATAATCGTGTCGACGGTCCTGTTGCGCTCGACGTCCCTTCAATTGCGGATTAACTGGATGAATGAGCACATCATTTGACCACAAAAGCATCTTCAACACCTTCATCTTCCGACAGGCGTGTCGTCGCCCAAGCAGCCAGCTAGCCAGTTAGCTAGTGCTGAGGGTGTTCCTGAAAGGACTAGAGCATCGGATCTGCTGATGTGATTTTCGCAAGGATTTCTGCTTTTTCATTGTGGTTCGCGATAGCTGCCGCGTCGCGTCATTGAGGCCACCGTCCTCGAGACTCATTTGCCTCTTCGACGGACGGAAAAAAGCGATTTTGACGTGGTCGTCGGTTCAGCAAAGCTGCTTAATTGGATTAGTTACGACATGGAATTTACTGGCCACAATAAGGTGAGTACCGTTATTTAAGCTTCGACTACTTTTTACCAACCAGCAGAATACTCTCTTGAACGCGAAGCCACGAAGGGAACAGAATGAGTCCATGGTGGTGGTCTGTTGGCGTCCAGCACCTTTTATGCGAATAATTTACGTACGCTCCAATCTTACCACGAATTGCTGGCTTCTTCGCCCCAACTCAATGTGTGTCATTAAAAGCACCCACATTACTGCTCGCCATCTTTCGCTACCACCTCTCTATCTAATATTCATTTCTGGCGGAAGACTTTGTGTTCTCTACTGATGTGTGTTCGGGGATTAGCCGTGATTTAGGAACAAATATGTTGTGCAGAAGCGACGGTGTAGTATTTGTTATGCGGCAACGGTAGAAGTAGAGGGTATGCGAAGAATAAGAGAATGTGCGAGTAATAAGGTGTCGATACTGTTTACAGGAGGTCTCATGCTAATCTCGAAATTATTGTGCAATATTTTTTCCTTTTTCCTAATACGCAACGGGCGAATACCGTTGAAAATAAACATAAAAGCAACAAGTCAGTGTGTGCTTATGAGCATGAAAATTGTCTTTTTCATAGGTGAAGATTTCATATGTACATGTAAGTTGATGCTCTTGTGTGGGATTTATGGCAAATCAAATAAAACATATAAATATTTACTTTGGCATGGAAATGAATCTAGAAGTCGCAGTTTATGGTGTGTTTCTGCATATTGTATTGTAATATTTGTGTATGTCATATTGATTTTTGGTGGACGTCAAGCAGATTCTTGAAAATAAGCAGCTTTTGGCGACTTCACTTTTTGTATTGATTCTTCAGGATCTCAGTTCGACGTTCGGAAAGTTTATAAAACCCTATAGTTAATCTGTTGGTAAATAATAAAAAAAGGAGGCATTTTTTCGTTCATGTTTATATTGCTATAAATCTGTCAAAATACTGTAAGTTAAAGCGAAATTCGACACGCCATCTTGTTTTTCGGTTATGTAATGAAATCTGTTATACGTATGAAAAAATATTTAGCTTGTTTATTAAATCGAGCTCAAATTGAATTTTCGTCGTGTCTTTTAAGCGCTGCTGAATAATGATAAAGTTCTGACTTAAAAGTCTATGTTTTTCTTTAGAAGAGTAATCTGTTGTTTTTCAAGCGTAATATGTTATTTTCCCTTCCAAGAAGTTAGGAATAGTTTTACTTAGATTATACCAAATAATGTCCTTAAATTGGAAGTTTATGTAACAGTGGATCCTGAGCCAGTTGTGGAAGGACTTTCATCAAAGGAAACCATTTGATGTACCCTAGATGAGGTAGCTGAATTTTTTATATTTTTCCAAATACATGTGCCGTATCTGTTCGGATTATAGTAAGTGTGATAGTAACATCCTTTTGGTGGTTGCTGGGGAAAATCTTTTATAAACAGATTATTAGGTAATATGGTCACGTTTTAAGGAAAAAAACCGCAAGCAAGTTGTAGAACAATCTGTTCCGAGAGCTGAATGGCTGCAGAGTTAGCAGTCGCTAGTATGCGAATTCCGCTGTTGAGTGGCAAGAGCTCGTCTAAACTCATGTCTAGGCCAGAATACAGAATATAATACGGCTGATATTTCTGATTCCTTATACTTGTTGGACCAGCATCTCAGTCACAAAAAATTAATAAAAAGGGATGGGTCTGCCTCAAGTGCCCTCAACTTGATGGATCCAGGGCCTGCACACATTTTAGCTCCGGTGTTCCCCAGTGAATCTTCTAACATATCAAAGAACTGAACAAGGCCGATATTATAAGGCGGATATAAAAAGTCAGACGGAAAGACCCGGTTGTCGAATTGAGGCATAAAACAAGAGCGCAGGAGATAGTTCTTTACTAACAGAAAAAGATAGAGAATGCAAACACCAATTATTTCATCTCGAGCCCAAAAAGTTACGAGACAAAAGATAGAAACAGAGAAATGTGGCAAAGGCTTCCGCTACCGTCCACTTTAGCTCTGATGAAAGACCCTCAACGATATTTCAAAAGAGCTCTCCTGAAGCACGGAAGTTTTCGGTATAGCTTTGGTGGAGTCGTCAAAAGAGGTTCCAATGTCGACAATGATGTGTGAGGTAGCCAGAAAGCGAATGAGGCTTTTTCGTGAAAAGCGGCATGACTTAACAAGAGGCCAGCGAAATGGCACTTGAAGATGATGAAGATAAGTGGCACGGATGAGGTACTCAAATACTAAAAACATCTAACCTGGTGAAAAGTATCGACAGAAAACTTAAAGCGGACCCTTCCAGAGTGTGAAAATGTCGATCATGTTGATAGATTATCCCGAAGAACTTCCCGCGTGCGTCGAAACGGATGAGGTACAGAATGACTTTGCGGAAAGAATGCTGACAGAGAAATATAGGGGTGTTGCCCTTTGTTTCCTTAACACCACATCCAAAGTGGGCTTTGTAGCATTGTAGGGATATACAAACGACTGAATGGGTGAAGTGGGAGGTCCTAAAGTTAAATCCGTGAGAACGAATTAGCCTCTGGGAAATACGAAGGAATCTCTGATTTTAAACCCTAATACCATTGTTGGCAACTTCCTCAACGGAGTCGACATGCCAATGAAAAGGTTTGTGGCGTTATTTGCTAATACAAGAGCTCTAGGTAAATCAAGGCAGAATATGCAGCTTACATACAAAAATTAGTATGATTTTTTGGGCTGTAAGGGTAGAATTCCGCAAGGAGGCTATCAATTCACTCAAATATTAACTGTTTTCCAATATCAGACTACACCAATCCATCAGAGTACACTAGTGTCGATTCAAATACAGGTCTCTTTTGAAGGAGGGTCCTTACAGGGTTTCATTCTCTGATCATAGACACATAATATTCGAGCTGGGAAAATATATTGCAACAAGGATTAAGTACAGGTAACCGAATTGCACAGACTGCAAAGGTCATCGAAAGAGCCTTACAGCGGCTGCTCATGGCCTGCATCCAGATTACACCACTAAGGTGTATCTGGAGAACACGATGGGCAAAGTCATCAAAATAGTCCTCGAATCCTACCAAAACGAGGGTGTCATGATGGAACCGGAAGTTAGAAAACTCAGAAAAGTTGCAAGAACAGAGTTCAATAGGACCAAAAACCCTCAGTATACGTCAAAGCGCTAATGAAATCCACACGAAAGACTTAGAGTGTTTTTGTGAGTGCCATCACAGAGCCTGTCTGGATTCAGAAATCTTTGTCCAAAGGCTAGCAAGGGCAATGAGGATTACTTCAAACTCCAGGTGCAGAATGACATCTACGTTTGGGGATCTACTTAAAGTGCTGCTTAAAGCAAACTTTCGAGGGCGCAAAAATTAGCAATAGCCTTAAAAAGACCACTATATACTCAGATGAATTATCTGCTAAACTTAAGGTCACACATATAATAAAGCTAAGAAACACTAAAAGAGTCAGCTAAACATTAAAAACTCTCATGGGATAGCCAAGCAGTTCTTAAGGCTTTCGATTCTGATCAAATCAATTCAGCTATGCTCTTAGAGGTGATAGAAGCATGAGCAACAGAACAGATCCAGCTATGAAGTCATCATAGAAACGAAAAAGCTGATACTATGGTCATGAGCTAAGAAACAAATTTGAAATCATTTCACCACTCAAATCTCAGCTAGGTCATATTTAGGACCTTCCTTTAAAATGCAAATCAACGTTAGAGCACTAAAATCGAGTACAAAATAGAAAAATTAAAGTGAATATTACTAAGGTTCGATAGTGGGACAAAAATCAGTGCGTCCTTTTCTTTAGCGAAGTGCTAGTACAAATACTTGACTGAACATTAAATCTATAGCAAAATGTGGTCCTGAGATTCGGCCTTCGTACAGTAAAGTAACACAATTTTTATTTGACTTACTAGTCAGCGCAACATCTTCTATCGGTGTAGAATTGAGGGTATTTTCATTGAAAATTTTCACTTAAGAAGACTACTGACTATTAGTAGAATAGACTAATATTTAATATTCCACTGAAAAATAATTTATTTCACAATGAAAATACCGGTATTTATCGAAAAATTCTTCAAACGGAAAAATTGGTTTCTTAGTTCAACAACAAAAAGTTGAAAGAAAATTCAAGTTAAATTCAGTTACTTGTCTCTTAAGTTTATATAATGTCAAGCAATAATTGGCAAGTAGTAATTGTTTAAGAACTTGTTAGGTTTGGATCTGTTATAAATGTTTACTTTATTGCTAAGTATGTAATTAAATCTGTCTCTAATTTGTAGTTTTCTTTACTGGACCACCCACCCACGTTGGGCGCATAATAATTATATCATATATTCTCATCAGAATGCCAAATTCCTGATGGATAATTGAGCACTAGTGGGGTTATAGTAAGTGTATGTCATTGTAAATGATTAAAATGGAATATTTTAATTCAAAAAATGAAATTGTCCAACGATGAAATATATTTGAAATATATTTCAAGTTTTCTTCTCTTGAAATTTTTCATGGATGCTTCATAGTTCAGAGACAATAACATCTTGCTGTCAAGATTTTTAAAATCGAGATTTACGTATGGTATTATTTCCACTACTAGTTCTTACCAAAGATTCCCTGGAAATTATAATAATAGACCATTTAAAAAATCAGCCATTCTATGCTCTTCCAGGAATTGAGTTCTACTTTCAATTTTTATCCACCACCATATTTTCTAACATATAAATTTCTTTTCAGAATTGTCATTATTTTCAACCTTAGCAATAATTCCGCTAGAACAAGTATTTTCTCATTCAGTTCAATATATCCAATCTAATTATCCTTTATCCATTTTCCGCTTAAAATGCACCTGACCTTTTTTCAACAGCTCGCAGCACACAACCCGTTTCTAATGTCCTTCATATGCACATATATAACAAACAAGGCATTGAAAATAGATTTCACTTTCACAGACCAACAATAAATGATTACTTTTGAAGTGGATTTCGTAAATTTGCAAGCCGGTTGCCACGCAATGTATACAACTGTTTGAAAGTTTCCTAGAGTTCCGTCAAGCTTTATCAGTTCGACCATTACCACACCAAACCGATTATTGTTTATGTAGGCTACTGTGCTACCCTTCGTACTATACATAGCCCAAATCCATTGATTTGTCCTTAGACCCGAACGAAAATCGCTTGTGAAGCGTTCATCCCTTTTTGCTTGTCAATTATTATAGAACAGTATTCGAATTTCGCCGGGAAAGAATGTCCTCGAGCGATAATTTATGGGTGAATTTTCCACAAAGAGCCACTCGATACGGCCTACCGTCACCCACTTTTTTCCTACTCAGTCAGGCTCAGCGCTATCGAGCGAGCGTTCAGTGGACATAGAGAAACGTTTGGTCAAAAGGATGTGGTTGTTAGAATTGAAAGTAAATCTTTTTAGACATCGATGCAAGACATTATTCAACGTGTGGGAATCGTTTGATGAAAATGATTGCAATGTTTTATTGAAAAGATAAATTTGGCTGTGAAAACAGGACAATTCACATCTTTCCATATGGCCCAACGATGCGCTACATACGTTTGTGCTCATCAAATTATGACGAGGCAGCAGTATCTGAAGGATAATCCTTTTTCGGCTTGTTCGCTTTCATACTTCCATTTCATAGTTCGCAAAGATTGCGATGTGACCGATAGCTCAAGTGATTCTACACTCGAGCCTCCCTCTTTCACATCCGGGCTGCACTACGCCGTGCCTGCAATCGAAACGTATCCTGTGTGATGCGTCGTCCTCTGTCCATGTCCGCCTAAGGATCACATCTTTATTGACTTTCGATATTTAGCGTTTGAGGCATCATCGGGGTCAAGTGCCTTTCATAATTGATACTCTCGGGGTGCTCTTAGAACGTTTGGAGCGATAACGGTCTGTACTCGTGCCCCTTGGCGGTTCTTTGAAACAATCGTTCTCGTTAGCATCGCGACAGCCGACTGCTGCGGAATCTGGATTATTCGACAGTATTGGAGCAATGTCAAATTATAGTCGTTGTTATCGTCGTTGTTATCTGTTTCGATTGATATACTCGTAACTCAGGACTTTACTGAATTTCGGGTCGATTTGGAGATTGGAGCAATTAACAAATTTCGATTGGGATCGATATTGATATGTATGTCCGAGCAGATGTTTGATGTGAGCTGTGGGACAAGTTGGTTACGTTGAGTGTTTTATTTATTTTTATTGGCGATACCTTTATTGAGAATCAATAATTGGTTGCATGAATCTATGATTGGAATTTTGCATTAGGTAGATTGTTTGTTTGAAAAGGGAATTTTGTTGCTTGTTTAGGGACAATGATGTTATTTCCACGCATATTACTGAATAGAGAACGGCTTGGTCAACAGAATTTGATTGGATGATGATGCCATTGAAATTTTTGTGTCTGCTTTAGAGATGATTGGATTTTTCATTGAAGAGTTTGATTGAAATAATAGTGGGTTTTGTGATATTTTTGATGGAATCTACTTTTGTCATGTGAATAGTGAAAAGAGTGCTGACTTGTGCCATAGGTACTACAAGCTCGAACTCGGGTTTAGCGTTGGATCAACGAACTTTGAGAAATTTATGCCAAAACACTTGAAAAATTAGTCAAATTAGGTCAAAAAGGGCCAATTGTCTTAATCATTTAGAAAACTGAAAATCATTTGTGAAACGACGTCTCTTTCAACCTCATTCTGATTTATCTAGATAACAATTATGCCGATACATAGGAGCTCTATTATAATTATAAAACTCACAAACCTTTCAGTTTTTGTTTCGAATGAGTAAACACTTTTGCAAGCTCATTCAAGGATAAAAAAGAACTCTTTACTGATGAAAAGGATTCGTTTACTGTTCATCAATTTTTCTGGGGAAAAATATAGTACGTTTTACTGACTCGAGGACAAATATACTTTTCATTGGGTTTTTTACGACTTCCATTCGAAGTAAAATCAATTAAAACTAAATTTAAAAAAAATCAAACAATTAAATTCGGATTGATTTGATTTCGAAGGGTGAAGGAAACCTTTGACGTAACTAATAAAAATAAACTTTTTTTTTGAGGTAGTGCAAAGATTTGAAGTTGATAAGCTTATTGCACATCATCCATCTCTTATGACGAAGACAATTTATATTTTAATTTCGAATTTTGAAATTTACCTTAATTAGATTGTTTTTAAAATTTTCTAATTATTCGATCTCAGTTTAGAAAATCAAATAAGCATCACTAAAGCTGTATTGGTTTTTTTTTGTTTTTATTTAAATTTTTACTTGTGTCAGAGTCTATTTAATATGCTCATGTTTAGGGAAAAATTAACAAAAATTGTTTCTTCGAAAATTTCTACTAACTAATTCAAGAAAACCTTTCGAATCCTTCAAGTTATCGCCCAATAGCCGTCACTAATGCGATATGTAAAGTGTTCGAAAAAGTTATAAATGCTCTTATGATCAATTGTTTTGACGAATCATAAAGTTTAGTTCCAATGGAATAGGATTTCCAAGAGAAGAGTAGCATGATTGCGGTTAATCTAGATGCGGTTGACTTCCTTGATTATTTGATAGAAAAAAACCAAATGGGATCAATTTTCATCGATGTTAGAAAAAGCTTTTGATACCAGTGATCATGCAATTGTGCTTCAACGACTTGAAAAGTATGGCATTTACATAAAGTTTCAATCCATTGTAAAAAAAAATATTTACTAGATAGGATTATAGTGACAGAGTAAGTGAACAAGCAGGATACAGCACTAAAGAATGTTCTGTAAATAAAGGTATCCCACAGGGACCGATTCTTGGCTCTGCGTGTTTCCACATGGACGTACACAGCGTTCAAGATCTCAGGCTCTCTGGTATCCAAAGACTTGTACTGCTTTGATCCGATTATGTTATTTAAAGCCATAGACCGAAAGATACAGGTATGAAAATATTTTGTGAGTTGCCGCCCCGAAAAGTATCGAAATTTAAGAAAATGACCGAGTGCCATAACTAAAAGTTTACCAGGTTGTTTTATGTCGTGTCAAATTTCAATTCAATTAGAGGGCAGCATTGTTTGTTGTTGGGATGGGATGATTTAGGATTGAAACACACAAAAAAAAAATCGAATTTCGCCAAATTAAATATATTTTACTTATATTTTTGTTAGCACCTCTTGGCACAAAAACCAAGTCCTAAATCATCGTAGCTAGTAACCAAAAATTTGTCAAACTTGGCTTACACTGAAACCAACCAATAGTATGATAAGAGATCAGGGATCATATAAGGGGAAGAAAGTCATTTTTCAATTCCACATCGACAGGGTTTCTGACATTTTTCAATTATTTTTTATCAGACCTGCTCCTACTCAAGACCAATATATCCTGTGAATTACATATTGATCTGATGATCCGGCCTTGAGTTTTCGCGAACCCGAATTCGAGTGGTCATCAATGGGTAATTTGGTGGTCATCAATGGGTAATTCTTGTGGGCTGAAGAGTTTTGAAAATTTTAAACTAACTGTGTTTGTATTTTTTCCCAAAATTCGAATAATTTTCAAAAAGCTCGATGATTTGAAGGATTTTTTCTCGTACCCACCGTGTCTACAGGGTTGCCTGAACATTCATCAAAAATAAGTAATGATTTGATTTTCCTGGCAGAAACTATAACCACTTGAAATTTTATAATATTTTATTGGATATTTTTAGGCACTCAGCTCAAAAATTCTAAAGCGTTACCGTATCCTAGCATAAATCTACTCCTTATATACATCAGTTCAGTTGAGTTTGATTGGGTAACGCACTCCTGAGATAAACTCACTCACGAAATTCGACTTGAGCACAATGTCGAAATTCACAAATCGGGAAAAAATCAGAGCGATCGAAATCACTGCAAACGGAATGATAGCGAACAAATTCGCAGCCATCGAAATCAATCTGATCGAAACCACAGCTACCAAAATCACAGCGTATCACAATTTTCGTAGTCGGTTACTTAGTTCATTGTAATTTCGTTGGCTCTGTGACTTTGCTCGCTGTGCTTTCCGTCACAGTAATTTTTTGTGTGATTTCGTTCTTGATGATTTGTTTCGGTGAGGTCTCGTTCGCTATCATTTGATTTCGTTTACTGTGATTTTGAATATTTAGCCACCAGTGATTTTTCATTGACTGTGAAAAATATCAGCTGTCGATTTATCGGCCCAACACTGCTACAACACATCTGCTTGACGTACTCCGATGGCTCCATTGGAAGTTATAGAGGTAGAATGATTTTAAGGGTCACCACTCATGAAAATTTCAAAATCTTTGAAATTTAAACGTTTGGTGCTTACTTTCAATACGAGATGAGAAATCTTTGAAAATGTAATGGTAACATGCCTTAGTAATAATATGTCAAAAGTCGGCTCTATTCTAATTTTGCAAAAAGCGAAAAATTTTCAGGGACGTCGATGATTTGAAAGCTTTCTGTTTGCATTCCTGCGGTAATTATAGGGTTGATAGATGTGTTAGAAGTTAACACAACTCGAAATTTTTCAGATTTTCTGTGACTATCCTATTTGTAGGCATCCACCGAGAGTTCGACCAGCAAATTTAAAACATCAATTTTCATTTCGAATACTTTTTACCATCCCATAAAAATTTGGCGTTATTTGAAAGTTCAATAAAATATTAAAGGGCTAATTTTAACTTAACACGAATAAGCTCCAAGTAAGATAAACAGATGAGGCAATCTCATTGAATTATTTCGCTGAGTGATCCTAATGCTATTTTTCTTCAAAAATCTAGAAAAATATATAAATGCATTTCGAAAATGTTCATGCAAAGATTCATAGATATTCTAGTACCTATTGGAGCTACTTTGGACTCAAAAATTAAATGTTGATCAAAAAATATTAAAAAAAAGTCATGCTATTAAATTTTATAAAACTTCAACTGAATTCAGACACAGAAACTAAAACGAAAAATCAATCGAAGCATCCAAAAGTATCCGGGAATTTTTTCACGCACGTAAAGTTTAAACCAAATACAATTTCCACAACTTATCGCCTAAAATCAACGAGTTTTTCCAACGGGTATCGCTCAAAATTCATATGCAAACCGCATTTCTGTCATAAATACGTTAATTGACTTTCGGGTTATTGATTTAAGTACATTAAATATTCAACCGGTGATATGGAGACAAGCAGAGAATTTCCATTTGCACTCACCGATAAACCTACTGACAGATATGTATCTTGGCAATACATTCACAATCAGATGCGTTTATTAATTTCCATTTCCCACACGTGTTTTCGAAAGAACAAAAAAAATTCCGACCCCGATTATTATTGCATTGCAATTGATGCACCCGCATTGCATTGCATTGCATCGGACTGATTGCGACGAAAGCTTTAGTGAGCCGAGTAACAGCAACAACATGAGGAATGTGATCAATTGCCCTATGCTTTTCCAGCCATGTGCACGAGCGTTCAATGGGACGAAGAGTGCTTTTATCACCTCATCACCCCCTCCAGAACAGCCTTGCAAACCGCCCAGCAGGTTTTCCACCTGATGAGGCAGAGTCACCATAAAATTGAATCTACGGATGCACTTGGTTTCGACACCAGCCAGAGGAACTAATCGAGGCAGGAACTTGACTCCACGCACATGGCATACAGCTTGAATGGATTTGCAAGCGAGAAAATGTGGAAAATGTGTAGAAACTGGGAAAACTGAATCGGCCTCGACCATCAGTTGCTTCGTAGCCAGAGACAGTGAAAGTTGTGGCATCGCGCTTTTCACCGAATTATTCGAGCCGCGTGGCCAGTGTTCGTTCGCCTGTGCCGTCGTCGTTCGGTAAAATTTTGCCGCGTAATCATCTCATAAGTCCTTCGGGGATCGTACGTCCTTCTGTCGCTCTGTCCGTTACACGTTCATGTCGCTGACGGCATTCTAGTGGCTATTATTGGAAGTAACGAGGAAGAATTTTTGCAGAGTTCTTGTAGATTTCGGTGACAACTATTTATAGTGGCTGGCGTGGCAGGAGATGGGTTTGCCTCGGGTCGGCTACGTTGCAGCCGGCCGCTTAAGATATTATTACAACAAATTACGACAAATGTGCACACTATAAATTATATTTGCACGACATGAAGTTCTGAAGTGAGAAGCGAAGCCGAAGATCGGAATGATGAAAGTTGTGGATTTATGTACAGTGAAAAGCCGGCGAAGAAAATGTGATTCGGTGTGGGGTTTTTTTTTGTCAAGAAGGATGTACACATGTATGTATGTACCTATGTGGTGTAGGATTAAAAGTTTTAATAACGTGTCAGTTTGGCTAATAAATTAGGATGAATACGGCGAGCCACAAGACAGGATTTCATTATGCATGATTTCCTGTTGGTGGTGTTAAGATTACTGATTTTGGCTTTTGATGTTGTGCGAGGGCAGCAATGAGGTCTGATTAGCATTGTGTGCGCTCGTTAAGTACTCCCGAGAAATGGATGAGATATACGAATAAGAGATTCATCAATTGGGTTCGGAAATTCTATTTGTGCTAAGTATTTCTCAGAAAACCATGAGTTTTGCAGAATATTTTCTTTTAACAAAATTCAACAAAGCAAGGAGTGGCCATAGATGTAGAACATCGCAAGGTCCCAAATGATCCGAAATACATTGAGAGGTTGTATTTGCACTATGTAATTGCTTGTTGGATTTTTCATTAAATCTTGAGCAATTTGAAATAATCGTATCAAGTCGAAACAGGAAAAATAAAAATTCAACATGATAGAACTTAAAGTTTGCATGGTTTAAGAAAAACTTTGAATATGATTTCAAATTATTTTCCGAAATTTATCAACCATAAAAGAGACACCTGTATTAATTCTTAATAAAAATAATATCAAAAGCTTCATCAAACCTTTTTACAAATATTTACATAATTTCCAAACTCATTCACAATATTTTTATTTGTAGTTAATCTGCGTGGGAGTAGAGCGTTAAGCTCTCACGCAAAATACCTGCCTACTTAACCGTTTCATTTCCTATCGTTTTGAGTAAATTCATTTTTCATTAGCCGAGCTGGTTCTCAAGTACTCTTCCCAACTCAATCGGTTAAATCTCCATTTAAAACTTGATTCCTTTCCGTTGGGCCAATCAACAACTCATGAATGATTTGCTGAATCAATTTCCATTCGGCCGAAATTATCTGCATCGAAGGCAAAAACGGATTTAATATGAAATCATTTAAATCTGGACCAATCGATGGATCGATGACTAACCCGTCCATTAATGTCAAGATGTTTGTAGAGGAAGAAAGGAATATGTGGATCTGTAGGTTAAGTAATTTCAATGCAATAACCGGAGCTGATTTCAACTCGACTGTGTGGTGATACTGAGTGTTTGATTTGTTTCAATTTAGTTTGGATATTAGTTTTGACAGTTTTAGTAGTCTTGTCTATGCAATCTGATTTGGTAGTTTACGACAGATAGAGAGAAATTATTTCGATTGATTTGATAATTTGAGAAGTTTTCGTAGATATATCTAGACTTGATTGTATATTACAGGCCTTATTTTCCGAAGATATTTTGCCTATGTTCAATATTTATCTAGTTTCAGCTACTTATGTTAAACTACTAATTAATCCAAAATATTCATAAAAACAATGCAAGCATTTTTATATCAGGGAGAACTTAAAATCGGATAAAAGACTTATGTGAAATTCACGGTGTCTTGTATTTTAGTCAAACTGCCTTAAAATATATTGAGAAAAACACTTTCACTCGCAGAGCTTAGCCAGAAATAACTCAGCTGGTAGGTTTCGTCAGATGAAAGGCGGTAGGAAAATTACAAAACGAGATAATAGTGAACTAACTAAATACTACGCATCTGAATTCGGGGAAACAATGAAAGCCATCTGCATTTTTTTGCACTAAACTAATTTTTGTGGTGCTTCACTTCTTAACCGATTTTATACCTGTGTTACAAATGGCCAACCATAAGATATAACAATGAATATTAAAAACAACAGTAACGTTTTAAAATTACTCCTCTTTTTCTACGTAGAAAAATTATTAACGGTGAACCTTGGAGGAATCTAGCTTATCTAATCTGCATTATGGAGAAGTAGTTTTCAATTGTAGCCCAGCAAGTTCTGCCTTTGAGAAAAGATGACATCGACCAAAATCAGATAAAAAATTCATCTTTATTCCATATCTCATGCATACAAGCATATACAAAACAACTTAATTTAAGGATTTAGATTGGTATCTTTACAACTATATTTGATTTTTTTAGACCTTTGTACATACATACTTGTTACAGATTTTATATACTATATTCTCAGCAAATTCATAGAAATATTAAAAAAAAATCTTCAGTTGAATTTTTATATTAGTATAAAAACTTAACTTATGCCTTAAAAACTAAACTGAAAAGTAAATACCAGTACTAAAGGTAAACAAACATTAAGAAGGAAAAAAAAGGTAACAATAGCGAGGAAAGGAAAACGAAAAACAAATGTCTGGCTTAGACTTTAAGAGAAGATAGAATTAGAGCATTTTACCAGTTTGATGCCCTTAAAATGAATTTTCGGGATCGAATTTCCACCAAAGATTTAATAGGGAGAACTCGTGGATGATAATTTAAATCCCTTGTAAAAAGATCTGTCAAAAATAATTTTGAGGGTTTTATTTTGCCCTATTCGTTGCTGGTCAATTAAAAAGCCTGCACTCGAACACCAGTGTACTACAAAACATTATTGGATGAAATATTACCTTCTTGATCAATATTTTGTTATGTAAGCGGAGCTGGATAGAGATTTAAGTATTAATAACTAAGAGACATAGAGCATGAATACATTTTGATACTTTCAGACAAGTATTTTCACTGTGGTTTTTGAAAGCAATCTTTTTATCGAGAGTCACATTAAGGCAGATCAATAAAACTTGCCAAGGGAAATTTGTTCGATTTTTTCTTTCTGCTACAAAAATTTACCTTAGTTTTTTTCGTGGTTCACTTTGATTTCCTACTCAAAATAATAATTTTACAAGTTCACAAGATGATGCTCCAAGCTTTCTAAAATGACCTTAGGGTTAGATTCATGAGAATAGCTATAGACATCATCCGCGAAAATTGCCAGATAATTTCAAGGATCCAAAGGAATGTCAGCTGTATATATACCAAATAAAGTTGGACCTAAACAAGAGCCCTGTAGAACTCCAGTTGCTACTTGCTATCTTAAAGATTTGCAGCTGTTTATTTTGACCTGAAATGACCGATCAGTAAGAAAAGACTGAATAAGTTTGACCATATGATCAGTGAATTTAAGTTTAATCATTTTGTGCAACAAACCTTTATACCATAAAGTATTGAATGCTTTTTCAATTTCCAAAGCTACCATGCCAGTAGAATTCTTGTTTGAAAAGGAACGTTTTGTGTAGAACGTGCTGAGAGTGGCTTCAACGCTTCAGCTCAGCACGTGAAAAAGCAACCGAGGTTGAATTAGTTTTTCAAAAAGAGACGGGAGTAAATTTTTGAGCCTGTAGCTGTAGGGCAACTGATTTTTCTATTGATTTCATTTTTTGACAATTAAATAAATGAAGGGTAGTGGCATTTGGAACGCGTACACTTCGAAAATTAGTCCCGTAAGCAATACTTTATCAAAGCCACATCGAACATGTCCAAGCGTCTTGGCCACATCGAACATCAGCTCATTGATTTTCTACTGTAGAATCCTGTACTTATCTGGTACTGCACCTATAATCACTTCTGCGAGCTGGAGTACAGTAGAATGCAGTCACTTGAAACCAAATTGTACCACCGGTATGATGTATTTTTGTTCCACTATCTCATTAAAAACCGAAGAAAACTCTTAGCGAGTTTTCCTTTCGAGAACGGAAGGCTTATTGGTGGTATTGTGGGATGTATAGGTCTTTGCCTGGTTTGCAAAATGTTATAATCATTGCCTTTCATACTTTCGAGGTTTTTTCCAAGCCTCGAAGCTCTCATTCTAAAAATAGTGTTGATTGTGTAGTGGATGTAGCAGATTACTGTTGAATATATATATATATATATATATATATATATATATATATATATATATATATATATATATATATATATATATATATATATATATATATATATATATATATATATATATATATATATATATATATATATATATATATATATTCCATTCATTTTCAAGTTTGATTCAACTGGTTTCAGAAACTTTCTCGCTAACGTCATCCTCCGAAGAGTAGATTTCTTGGAGTTGAAGCTCCAGTACCTCGGCGAATGCCTCCGCTTTGTCAGTACTATCAAATTTCAATCCATATGACCCATGATGGCCCGCAATAAACCTTGGAAGCCCGATTCTAGCTTTGTGGATTCTCACGTTTCCCCAGTGGAAATGATGAGCTTTTAGGTACCCTTTTAAAAAAATATAGGAACTTCGTATTCGAATAGTTTACTAAGGTGCAAGACAAAGTGATTTTTCCTAGGAGGGATGTACGTGAAAATTGCCGTTAACTCAAAAAAATCCGTGTGTATTTCGATGACGGTCGCTTCAACTTGCTGTAGGATGAGAATCCGGACGTGTATGTGACTCATGGTTCTTCTCATAAGCATTGTAGTGAGTCCGCCTCTACCAGTTACGCTATCGCCACGGTATTAATTTTGGTTAGGAATATGGAGGCGATCAGCTTGTTTTGAAAATGTGACCTGGAGGACCGATCCTATAATAATATAGAAAGTGCATCATCCCTCCATTCTTGCTGATAATGGCATTCGCATTCCAAGCGAGAATCAATATGTGACAGGGAATAGCCATTAAAATTTGCTGTTATTGATATTTTGCACTGGGAATGTTCATCCACTGCATCATTTTTTCCATCATTTCTTACATAATGTCCTGGAACTGTCTTTGCATATTGCACAACAGTTAAATCATGATAGCCAGCTGCGGGACAGTGGACAAAGTGCGCCGTATTTGAGGTATTTGTTTTTAGTTGTTGAAGAATGGGTTCTTGGTTGGAGTGCAGGAGTTGAGAATAATGAAAGGGGGTTTACTTTCACCATCTGTACAAACGTCGTCCTTAAGTATTAGAGATTCTTTGATTCACCGTCACAGTTGATACATTCAGCATTCTCTTCGCGCTGTTTAGTGCTCTATGAGAAGTAACCTGCAAATCTTTTGCGCTTAACTGGATTCGCTTGTGCATGGCAGAAGTTATTGCCCTGAAATTACCCTACTGACGGTCGCTGTGCTTCAACTTGGCCGATCAAGTGGCAGACTGCTTTAGTATTATAAATATTAGTCCCGTTTAAAAAAAAACTTAAGATGCCAAAGAAGTTCCATTGTTTAATTTACGAAATAAGATTTCTAGTGGCCAGGAGCCCTGCTTCTCAAATCATCACAATCAGATTCTTCTCGCCTGGGGAAAAATACGCGTGATTCTGTATTTCGTCGGCAGTAACGGACTTCTTTATTTTTTTTGTGATTAAGTGAGCTAGCCGAAATCATTTGTTTCTTGTGGCTAACTCATAATTTGTTCGTAGTTCTTTAAGGGATCTAAATATATGAGCCAATTTTTTTGTGGCTTCACAGGGTTTACCGGTTTGGGTGGTGGAAGCGAGGGATACTCTTTTTCAGCCTTTATTTCGCTGCCTGAACGAAGTGAATGCTGCACCTCCATATCCACTTGGCAATCTATTTGTTCTTCTATACTTGTGACGACACTTCCATTGCTGACGACACTGGTTTATTAGTATTCATATTCATGTAAATTTAAAATAATTTAGTAAGGACCTAGCACAACAAAGGATTTCATAAACCAAATTTAAAAAAAAGGAACACCAAAAAATTAATTCAACTAAGCATTTCTTCTCCAATTACATTTAATGAGGTGGAAATCAATAGTCTGAATTCAAAAGAAATTCCAATGTTACACAGCCAAAATTAGCATTGCTCTGTCGAATGAACTTATTCCTCGCAAAAAAATTACCTAATTAGGAGAGTGGTTGAAATAACTCGTAAATATTATGAGAAATATCATTAACTTTCGAAAGCAGAATGTTGTTAGCTTGAATATCACTCGTAATTGTCCGTTTGCGGGACTTTGGGCATTTATTTGAAAATGTTTTATTGTTGTGTTTAAATATTATTGGAATGATGATTTTGGGTTGAATCTTCCAAGACTGTTGAAGTAGTCTTAACGCGAATTTGTATTAGACGAGCATATTCACCTGCCTTTCATTTCATAATAATCTTACAGCTGTTTGGCTCAGTAAACAATTTAGTCTAATTACGTATTGCCCTTTGATCGCAAACAATGTCGGTTTTGCGGTAATTACCTACAAGTATATCCATTTACTTGAAACTGTAATTAATATTAATTTACAGAAAATTTTGTGTGGACAATTCGCTGATTGACGGAATTGAATTGATTTCAGCTAAATTGAATGGAATTCAAGAAATAAATGTTGGGGAAGCTTAAAGCACACGCTGCTGGTTAGCTAATAAATCAAGACATTTTCAAGGAAATGTGCTACTCGAGTTTTAGTGGGAAAATCATTTCGAAGAAAACGATGATTACGCTCAGCAATTAAGGGCAAAAATGTGATTAAACAATCATAAGAGTATTCGTGAGGAGGGGAAACATTTAGACAGAACACGGTAGATTCTATGTTGCTGAAAAGTGATACCAATTATTTGTTAGCGCTGACAAGCGCACCATTATATGGCTCATGTCTCTTTGCACGCGAATTACTCTTTGAACATAATCCGATAAAATATTGGATTTTGGAGAACTGAATAACTGTTTCACCTTCGAGGATCATGTCAATGAAAATTTGGAATCTCCGGGGGAATTTTGATGACATTCATCTGATTCAAAGACTGTTATGTGCATAAACGAAAATAAAAACCAGATCATCCATGTTCAATTGAACGATGCGAATGTTTCTCTTTCATGCTGATAATTAAAAATACTTGGTTTCAGTCCTGAATGAACGAACCAGAACAGGCAGTAAATTCATGGAATTTAAAGTTTTCCTTTATTCAGAATATTTGCGGATTTTATGCGATTGGCAGATAATTATGATGCTATTCAATGCTCGGCTTTCATTGAATGCATAGATAGTAAGTTTTTCTACTCAAATTGAGTGATGTTAAATTGTAAAAATGAAATTAACATCAGCATTAAGTATACATGTCAATGAATCATGAAATGAAATATTAACATTTCGTACTTGTGCAAACATTTCTTGTTCAGTACGCTTTCAAAATAGGTTAAAGCTAAAGGACTGAACAATTAACACATTTGTCACAATAGAGGACAAAATCGTTTGGATAATCAAAAACATATATCCCTGACTTGTTATCTTTGAAATCGGTGGTAATTAACATAATTTCAATAACCGTTAATATTTTTTTTCAATGAACCATGCCCGCATTTGTTATATTAATATCATGAACACAAAAGCACAATACAAAGCAAGCTTCACTATGTAGACGAAATGTTTATTTTTGTATTCAGTTTACAGTTAATACATAGTCCAAACACAAATGAATTTATTTAAATCGTAAAACACAACGTCTGCCTTCTTAACGGCGAATTTCCGTCGCATCATTGCTGACTTACATCACGTGACTTATACCGAATTCCTCGACTCTTCATATCACGAACAATCGCTACGGGTAAATGTCCTGACACCGAAATAGCATA
Organism: Nemotelus pantherinus; assembly: GCA_963978885.1. Taxonomy (NCBI): domain Eukaryota; kingdom Metazoa; phylum Arthropoda; class Insecta; order Diptera; family Stratiomyidae; genus Nemotelus; species Nemotelus pantherinus. Next base: position 236,078,354 of record OZ022263.1, on the reverse strand, counting down.
AACACCGGGACATACATGAGTCAAACGTTGCCACTTTGTAACCCAACTGTCTTCCGGGCTCATAACTGATATCATGCCGTCGAAATTGTTGCTAGTACAATCGTACACTTGATCCTTATTGTTCTTCATCGCCAAGAAATCCTCACAGTTTTCGCAGCCATCAATCTCGAACTGCTCGAAAGTTTTGATAAGAGAACACACCAGACAAGCCCGTAGACCACGCAAACCTTTCGGGACCGAGTCAAAAGACATTTTTTCAAGACGATTTCTGAACTGAAAATGAATTTCATTGCTGAGAACTGTTATATTTTTGGAGCTAGTGCCGGTTGCACTTTGACTCCCTTCCTCTCAGTGAGCGTTCATACGCTCTCCTTTTCCTCTCTTTTAGTCTATTTTTCGGTCCCTCGTAGGTCTGCTACTTTAGTATCCTAATGCTCTTAGGTTTAAGTAGACATCGTTTTCTCTCTGTTCTTCGAATCTTAAGCTAGCAAGGGTGCTGTTGGAATGTCTGTCGATTGTGTCGAATAGTTTTAGTGCCTTGTCTCGTATGAACTTGTCTATTGTTTCTATTCGTAAGTCTTTGTGTATGTCAGTGTTTCTGATGTACCAGGGTGCTCTTGTTAGCTTCCTCAGGGCCAGGTTTTGGCAAGTTTGTAACTGTTTCTTGTTTGTCCTGTGTGTTTGGTAGAAGATGCTGCTGCCATAAGTTATGGTTGGTCTAATAATTTGCTTATATATAAGGACTCTGTTCTTAATATTAAGCTTATTTGATATAAGTAGTGGGTACAGTTGGTTCAGTATTCTGTTAGCCGTTAGTCGTTTGTTTTGTATGTGCGTATTCCATGAAAGTCTTTTGTCAAAAGTGAGTCCTAGGTATTTGGCTGTCGTTTTCCATTCTATGGGTTCATTGTCTACTGTAAGTTGGCTTGGGTTTTGTCTTCGTCGTCTTGTCACGAAGATTGCTTGGGTTTTTTCCGCGTTGATACGAATCTTCCACTTCTGGAAGTAATCCATCAGCGTGTCTATATAAAGTTGGAGATTGCTGGTTATAAATTCAGCCTGTCGAGATGTGTAGTAGATGCAGGTGTCGTCTGCAAAAAGGGAGATTTTTGTTGTGGGCATCCTTGGGATGTCTGCAGTGTATATGGTATACAACAGTGGTGAGAGTGGGGAACCTTGCGGAACTCCGGCTTCTATTGGTCGTGTGCTAGAGTAGTGGTCGTTTATTCGAACGGAAAAGATTCTGCCCTCAAGGAATGATCCAATCAACTGTATAAGGGGCTTTGGGATATTAAAATCGTACATTTTAACGATTAGTCCCGCGTGCCAGACCTTATCGAATGCCTTGGCAACGTCAAACATAACAAGACCTGTTGACTTCTTTTGATTGAACCCAGTTATAATCTGCTGGGTCACTCTAGCTAGTTGTAGCTCGGTAGAGTGGTGTGCTCTGAATCCGAACTGCTCTTCTGGGACGATGGATTTGTCGGTGACTACTTTCTCAAGTCGTGAAAGTATTAGCCGTTCCACTAACTTCCCGATCGAGGATAAGAGGCTGATTGGTCTCCAGTTTTGCGGAAAAGTGAGATCTTTGTGTGGTTTTGGGACAACCGTTATTGTTGCTTTTTTCCAGAGGCTCGGAAAATAATTTGTTTGGAAGATTGCATTGGCAATGTCTGTTATCTCTTGTATTTTATTATCTGGTAGGTGTCTGAGGCAGATATTTGTCACCGTGTCTAGTCCTGGTGACTTACGTTTATTTAGCCGAGCTATCAGCTGCTTAATCTCTTCTATGTCCGTGGGACGGATCTCTTCTTCTCTTTGGGTTGCTGTCTCTAAAATGTTGGCGGCTCTTTCTTCAATCTCTTCTTCCTGATCATATTCCTGTGGGTTTGTTGTGTTCTCTTTGAATTGCAGTTCTAGTGTATCTGCAAAGGCCTCTGCTTTTCCCTCGTTGTCGTATTTGAGGCCATTAGGGCCATGAATTGCTGGTATTGCAACTTTGTTTTTTTGTCTGAAATATTTGGTCATTCTCCAGAAATTGTTGTCTCCTGGTTCCATACTTAGAAGAAAACTTTCCCACTGTTCGTTCTTGAATAGTGAGATCTGCTGGCTAATATGGTTTGTGAGACGGTTCACTTCCCGTCTTGAGCTGGGATCTCCAGTGCGTCTAGCTCTTCTCCTTACTCGATTTCTTTTTTTGATCAGCTCTTTAATGTCCCTTGGGAGCTCGTATGGGTTGTAGCCTTCTATCGGGGTTTTTGTGGTGAACTCTTCTTTCACTTGGACTATTTTGGTTGATAGGTTTTCAATGGCTCTATCTATGTCTCTTGCTGTTTCGAGAGCTGGCTGCTGGATATCAGTCACCATTGTATCTTGAAAAGCCTGCCAGTTAGTTTTGGATCTGTATTTTAGGGGATCGTCAATGTAGACGTTTTCTATTAAAAAGAGTACGGGTTTATGGTCGGATGAGAGCTCATCTAGTACTCTGGTCCGCACATTGTGCTGGAAATTCAAGGAGAGACCTATGTCCAGAGCGTGGTTGTTGGTTATCCCGAAGTGGGTAGGTTCGTTTGGAATATGTGGGCTAACTTGTTTGTCCATGACGAACTTTTTTAGCAGTGTTCCCGCTCTGTTAGTGCTCCTATCTCCCCAGAGTCGGTGGTAGGCATTAAGGTCTCCAGCTATAAAGACGGGTCCTTCTTGGTCGAGCAGTTTTGAGAGATCTGGGGTAAAATTGAGTGAGCTTGGGGGCTTGTAGACAGAAATCACTATGAACTCAAAAGACTGAGTGTGGACTTTGATTGCTGTTGCCTCCAGTTGATCGAGGTTGGGGATGGTGATATGATGGTGGCTGATATTTCGTTTTACGAGGATGGCGGTACCACCTCCTCTGCCAGTGAGTCTATCATTTCTATAGAAGTGATAGTTCGGAAAACGGAGATGATCTCCGGGTTTAAGGAATGTTTCTTGTATGAGGACTATGTCGACTTTACAGTCAAAGAGGAGTTGTAGCAGTTCCCCTGCTTTGCTTTTTATGGAATTCGCATTCCATGTGAGGATTGAAACGTGGTGTAGGACACTCATTGTGAAAGTTTTTTAGAGGGATTTGTGGAAGCTGGAAATGCAGAAAACATTCCTTGTACCATTTTCGCCATCATGTTTTTCATCATGAACTGGAATTGCTCCTGCATGTTGGAGAAAATATGGTTCATGTATTCTGCGTTTGGAAGCTGAGTATTATGCTGTAGAGGCGGGGTTGATTTTTGGTTTATAGGGGATTTGGTTGGTTTAGCCTCAGGGATGGTGGCAGGTTTTCGCTCTTTTGCAACCTGTGCAAATGATTTTTTAAGATTTTTTGGATGTTTTGGACATCCTCCATAGCTAGCGGGGTGTTCTCCGCTGCAGTTCACGCACTTGGCCTTTTCTTCTTTTTGCTTAGTACATTCTGAGTGATGATGGAGTCCATCGCACTTGACGCATCTGGCTTGTGCGTGGCAGTTGTTTGCTGCATGGCCAAATTGTTGGCAATTGTGACATTGCGAGTGTCCGCCACGTGGTTTTTGGGCTTCTACTTTGCATATCAGATGACATACTGCCTTAATATTGTATATGTCCGTTTCTTGCCTAGGAAGAAGGACTTTAACAAGTCTGGAAGGACCGTTTCTTAGTTTGAGGAAAAACACCTCAATTGGGTGGAAGCCTTGCTCTTCAAGGTCTTCTTTTATTTCGGCTGGGGTGAGCCCGTGCAGACCCCTAATGATAATATTAAGGTTTTTTTTCTTCAGGTAGAAGATATGTGTGAAATTCAATTTTCTCTGCTGTCAGGAACCTGGTTAGTTTCCTGTGGTCCTGAGGGGATTTAGGGATTACCTGAATACCCAGGTATACTCTTTTGGCCGTCTCGTATTCGATTTTTAGCTCTTTTATTGCTCTGCTTAACTGGGTCCATTTTTCTGGTTGCCGAATGATTATTGGCACTGTTGATTTCGTCGTTGCTGTGTCCTTCTTTACCTGGACCTGAGCATTAGGTTTGCTCACTTGTTTGCTGCTTTGGGGGGGTGTTGTCTTTGTCAAGACCACAGGTGTTGTCTTTTTTGGTGTTGGCAGGACGGGGAACTCTCTCTCAAACTGTTCTCCCGCAGTATTCTCTGCCTCCATGGGTGAACATTCACTTTCTCTTTGTTTTATTGCGGCGCTGGTTGGTTCCTCTTTACGCTTTCTTTTTGATGGAACAATCGACGGTGGTGAGCTATTTACTCCTAATAGCTTGTGCATTAGCTCTTGGTTTTGACGAAAGAGCTCGGCATTCTGTTTCCTCTGCTCTGTCAATTCTTTCTGGCTCTCCCTGAGCTGTTGCAGAATCTCCTCCATCCGTAAATTGATCTGACTTATCTGAGCTGTAAGCTCAGATATTGTCTTATCTTTTTCTCTCAGCGATTCTTCCTCTTCATCCTCACTTGAATCGCTGTCGGAGTCTACAACCGATTCGCAAGCCTCGTTATCCGAGACTTGCTCCAAGTGATCACTTCCTTTCATCTCTTTTTTTTTTTTTCCCCCTCTAGGAAATATACACTCTCCAATCTGTTTGGCCTTATCACTTAACACAGTAAATTAATAATACTCACTCTCACGTTCGTCCCTGATACGATAAATGATTTCGTCGTCGGCTTTCCCGGATTTTTAATTGTTTTCGAATGAAAACTCTCGTCCACGTGTGTCCTCTCTCGTCGCTCGCTTACGGGTTTTCCCTCCAGCTCATTAAGCTAATCGCTGACTTTCTTCGCTCTCTCAAAGTTCGACCGTGATGATAAATCCGTCGGCTGATTGTCGGCTGCGTGGTAGCAATTAAAATTGCTGTTTTGAAATCCTCTCTAATTGCTTAGTGCGATGTGATCGTCACGGCGGCTCTAGGCGGACTGTTGGAATTTCATTGGAGGTTATGTTTCCTTTTTATACCTGATATGAGGGACTAATTTAACAGGTAGAATATAGGAACGTGAAGGATAATCACTGAAAGTGACTGGTAGAAACCGCCCGAAATTCGGAAATTTGTTTAATTAGTAACACGTTATTTAAGAACGGAGGGTAAACTTCGGAAACTCGCTCAAAAATTTATATAGGATGAAAATTATAATTGACATTGTTTCTGTGGTAATGATAAGTTAATGGGAAGAAATATTGTTTTAATGTTATAGATATAAGCCATACCCTATATCATTTGCTTCTTCTGCTTATTTTTCCGGGGATGATGCCAGTTTATTAAAATCGAATTCTAAAATTAATAAGGGAACGAGAAAACAAGAGGTTTTGAGAGAAAAGGTCGCTTGTATATTTAATTATAACATCAAGGGCAAGGAATTGCGGTTAAATCAATTGAAATCAGCACACATATCATTTCGAAGAAAACTACAGTATTTTGCTGACTTGATGGAACAGTTTTCACACTATTAACAGAATAAGAAAAGAAGGTTGCGAAGAAATCACATACACTCTCCGGCAATGAGGAGGTAGAGCAGTTAAAAGTAATATGGTGTGAATTGGAAGTATTTTCCCTCAGAGAACGAATGTATGACCAAAAAGGTTTAGTGATTCAATGAAAAATATAGAAGTGCAAAGTAGTAGTGCCATGCTTGCTTCATCATTATTTTAACAGAGGATCACAAGGCCCAAAGTTCGGCAAGCTCAGAGGGAAGATTTAACGTTTGGCCGTTGATACCATTTTCACCCTCCAGTACCTCCAGTACAATAAGACTTAACTTGTTCACTTGAGTTACGGGTTACAATACGCTGTTGCTTGATAGGGTGTTGGAGTCTGAACTGAGTCTGCTCGTTTTTTAGGAACTTCTGTTACGGTCTCTTTTGGTACTTCACTAAATGGGACTGGATAGAACGATCAACATTCATAGATTCGGGTCTGGGTTGATGCTTAGGTGGTAGTTGGTTGGACGGTTGTTGGTAACAACCGCCGTAGAATGCAAATTCGGGAGAAACGGGGATAATTTTTATTGCTTAACGTGAAAAGGAATTAGTTGGGGTGGATGTAAACTTGAGAAAGTAAGTGTATATTTATTTGTAGGTGGTATCTGAAACTGATGGTTTAGTTTTGGGTGATATATATATATATATATATATATATATATATATATATATATATATATATATATATATATATATATATATATATATATATATATATATATATATATATACCTTGGGCCGGCCACGTCGAAAGGATGGAGGCCAATTGACTATCTAAAAGAACGTTGAAAGGTAGAGCACAAGGGAAGCGTCCAGCTGGTAAGCCGAGGAAACGTTGGGCTGACACGATAGACGCAGACAGCAGGTCAATACTGGGGTTCAATAATTGGAGAACCAGGTCGCAGGATCGAGACGATTGGAGGCGGACGTTACTGGAGGCCAAGGCCCGATTTGGGCTGTCGCGCTATCGATGATGATGATGAAATACGGTGGCGTCTGGTTAATAGGCTTAGGTTTAAGCAAGGTTTTGTCATTGCATTCCGAATTATTATTGTTTTGTTGGAATATTCTATGCAGAAAGTATCATTTGAGACATAATGCAGGACTTCTCGTCCGGTGGCTCCCGCATGCTGAGCTTTGTCAGAAGATCGCCGCTTATTCCTCGAGTGAAAGTGTCTAGCGTTTTGTCTCTATAAGTGCTTATGAGAACATTCAAAGCATCCTGACTCCTTTTCCATACAGAAAATCTTATCTAAAATTAAAGACAAGTGATGATATACGAGTTGATGAAAGGTTTGTATAGTGCTATTACCTTGCATTAAATAAGTTATTTGAAACTTCAGGGTGTTTAGAGCCCACTTGTCGGCTTCGTGTATGTTCAGACACTTAGAATAGCATCATGTCAGCTTGGCCGACGATTTTATTCCGAATGACATAAAGGATGCCACAATAACGAGGTAATCCTCGCAGAGGCCTGTCGAAGGTAAGAATTTATTTATACCACCGGAAATTCTTCCAGTTCACCTGGAAAGTGCCTACAGGCTTTTCACTACGGCGGGTGGTTATTAATGGACTGGTTACGGTCAAACCATGGATCAGCTGTGGGGTTCATAATCGTGCGTACTAGTCGTGGGCATCTCTTAGCAAAAGTGCCATGGGCCAGAGACTCTATATGTTCACGAAAACCTTCGATTTGAGGATTCCACACGGAAAATTTGAAAGGGTGAATGAGTTGGATGCCGCCGACATTTTAGCATGTTCCCACTATACGTTTGCCTCAGCTTTTGACAGTCAAAAGCAACCTGATTTTTATAAATCAAGTGTAAATCAGGTACTATTGTGAATGTTGTCCCAGCTGAATTTTTCTTAGAGCGTTCTGAATTCCATCCATGAGAGGGAGAGTAGATTTGAATGAACTGTTATTCGAATTTCGTTCTAAAATAGTGAAAATTCAAAATGTGAATTGTGCAAAGTGAAAAGAAAATATTCTGGCATATTCCTTTAATATTTTCAACAATTTTCACGCAAAAAAAAAAATGGTGCACATAGATTCTAAATCACTTCGGTCAGTGCAAACACCTAACCTGATTTAGTTGTCAGCACCAAATCTACCTGATTTAGACATGCAGTGGGAACGTACTATATGAAGGCAAATATAAGGACGTGGTCAGAATTGCGTATAAATTATTCACAATAACCTTATAATCAATCAATAACCAATCAATATCGAATAATAATCAACTAGTTGGAATACTTATCGAAATGTATTTACTTCGAGAAATATCTACTGCTTTATACAATTCACAACGATAAAATCAAAATTATGAAATTCAATTGAATCACTGACCCACAATGACCTATTGGCTTCCGGCTTTTTTAAAGCACGTAACATAAAGTACATAAATAATTGGACACCAGATTCAAAATAATCCCGACATAAAGTCATTTGCCAACAACATGAAAGAAAGTTCGGTAATGAGCCCTGTAACTACTGAAGCAGGAACAAAACAAAAATCTGAATACAAAACAGTTTAGAAAGGTAGTAGTGTACGTACGCCTACAGATATATGTTAGCATCATCGGTAAATCGAAAATAATCTGGCGAAAATCGAAAAACAATTATTGATAGGAAATTGCCTATTTACCGTTACGATTCGAATACGTATAAAAATTTGGAAAGAGCAGAAAACAAAAGCATACCGAAATAAACCCGAACGAAAACGAAACAGATTTCAAAACAACAATAAATGCAGGAGAAAACATTTACTGAATTTTTCGGGTGGCTGGATAGATGAGTGAAAAACATTGTCGTGGAAAACGGTCAAGCGAAACAAGTGGGCAGTATTGTTTGACGGCAGTGGTGATAGCAATACGAATGGGGGCAATCTAGTTAAAGGTCGTTTGATTCGTTTTACTTGGCTGAAGGTAGTGGCAGATGGCTTTAAAGCGACCAGTCTGGTCTTAATTGTAATATGAAATTCTAATTAGGTTCGGAGTGCTAGACTGTCTGTTGGTTTTACGTGCCAAACAACAATATTCGGACAAGTGAAGCTGGATTTTCTTGAAGATAATGAGGACTGGTCTATTGTGTGAATTCAATGAGCAGGAAATGAGTGAAATTATGAAGGGACATGCATATTTAAATTTGGCAATCAAGAAAAAAAAAACAGATAAATGATTCGGAAGCCGAAAAAAACATTTTAAAATGCGGTCAATGTCGATGCTTTAGAAATATGTAGATTAATAGAAGGAAAACGTTTTGAATTCTGTGATTAAAGACACAGAATTATATTTTTCTTTGTTTAACTTTTTAAGACCGAGAGTATTTTTTGATTCACACACGCAGCCAATAGAACATCGTGAAAATGGCCTTAAAATAGTGTTTAGATGTAGTTATAAATTAGCCCTAAAAACTCGAGGGAAGATCATTGATAAAGACAAGGAATAAGAGAGGACCACGAACCGAACTCTGCGAAACACCGGATCGAGGGCAGAATACGGAAAAAGAAGAGGAAAGTACACTTACGGTGTAACCTATTGGGAAACCCAAGATAGAAGGAAATCAGAAATACGAAAACACTCGAGCTTCGAGATAAAAAGCTTGTGACCAGCAGAATCAGATGATTTTGAAAACTCGGTGTAAACAACATTAACTTCTTTCTGTTGATCTAAAGCAGAAGCCCCTTATCGCATTTTACGAAAGCAAAGAAAAGTGTCTATTTGGATGGAAGAAAAAGAAGAAAAAAATGCAAGTGGGGAAATATAAGAAGAAGCTGTAGCTTGCTAAGAATGAAGAAAAATATTTAACAAAAAGTTAAAAAATCTCTTTAGGATGAAAAAATGGCATCATTAACATGTTGTATCAGGGAAACAATGCGATTTTTTCGGAGAATGGATGTAAGACCAAAAGAGTTTATGATGATTGGAACAAATAAAAAATTTAAATTTAGCGTAAAATAAATTTGGTAAGGGTAACTTCTTTAGCCTTTCGGGCAGATGCCACATCAGACCGAAACTAAGGAGTATCATTCTGTTTGCGCGGACGGCTGGTATAAATAAATCGCGAGATTAAGGAGAGAAGGAAATCATAAAATTTAAAAATACATTCGTCAAGAGAAAGATTACTGAAATAAGAGTCCCAATTAAAGATATTGATTTCAGTAGCCATATTTTCGAAGTCAGCTTTGTAATAATTGATTTCAAATAGTATCTTGTGCGAATTTTAGAGGCAAAAACTCGGTAGAAATAAAAATGGAGAGAGAGGGATGGTACATATCAAAAGGAACGTAAGGTGCGGGCCACTTTGAAAGAATAAAATCCAATAATTTGCGATTGGAATCGGGAAAACAGTTTAGTTTAGAAGGAGAATACATAGATAAAAAGGATGCAGTTACTAAGAAAATGATGTTAGATGGGGTATTGCAAGGAACACGCGCCGAGAAGATCATCAGAGTTTCAGAAGAAGATAGAGTAACATGAACTACAATACATTTATCTGGAGGAGATGGTCAGAAATCACGCCAGAGTGTACGTTAAAATAAAAAAAATAGCCACCAATAAAAAAACCACCATAATGTTTGACAGTTAGAAACCTTCCCGGCCAATTATTGAGCATAAAATGGTCCACAGCTAGAAGAGATATTGAATTTTGTTGCTTCGGAGAGACTATTGAGACATTGTTAATCGGCTCGTGCAAAAACAGAAAAAAACGGGGTTGATAGAGACTGGTGATTCTGTGCGAGGTGATACTCTTATTGCTATTCATAGCTCCCAGTCGTGAATACTTAAAATTTTCAATTATTAAGAAAGCCAAGACAATATTATCGAGTATTCGAAAGTTCAATTCACAGAAACAATAATACTTCCTTCCATAAACATGCTTCGAGCCAGATTTTCGAAAACAATATGTTTTTGCACACTGTCGTGTTTACGTATACAAAAAACTGAAATCTGCTTGCTTGTTTTCACTCAAAAGTGAAAAATATCATTCTAATTGATCAGTCGAATAGTATTGTTTCGATTGGGAAGCAAACAGAAACCAAGAATTTCAATTTCCATCGAGCCTGGGGAAAAGTTTCGATCAGTCAGTCAGTCTAAAATGCGAATGAAACACATGTTGCCCAGACTCTTTCTTCGCAAGATAAACATTTACCCCATATTTGTATACAAATTAGCTAAAATTGGATAATGCTATTAGTCTAATGTTTGATAGATTGAATCAATTTTATTAAGTGCAAACAATAGATAAAACTTTCGAAGCATTCAATGTGGTTCCAGTATGTAGTTCGTATCGTTTTGAACCGTAAATTTCAACTACCCGTATGCAATGCTGTTTGCAAATCCAATGAATCCACAAATAATTGAAACATAATATTTATATTGTATTTGAGGGCTCACACCATTACTACATATAATATCTAAGTACGATTCTCCGTAATTACATGTAGTAATAATTTAACGGGTAATTCCCTAGGCAATGATAAAATTATGGTAAATCATATTCAGCTGAGTAATTAATTTATAGGTATTTTCTTATCGCTATGCCTAAAATCTGATTAGAATGCCAATCGGGACTCGGCAGTATATCAGATTATTTATGAAGTTTTAGAATTTTTCTGTGCTAACTTGGTTTGAATGGTTCGTTATAAACCAAATCGTGGGGAAAGAAGTTTATCATCGGAAAATTGAATTTATGTTAAGGAAAATAAATGATGGTCACGTCCGAAATTTGAAAAGATTTATGAAAACTTTGTGTTTAGCTTTCACTGAATTCATAAAATATGTAATAGATATTGTGCTTTCGTCTATCTGATTGAAGAAACGTGATTAGTTTCGAGACGATTTCGGTATCAAATGCTGAATTACTGAATTTCGGAAGTTTACACAAGTTCTTAACGCATCTGACAGTGTAGATCGCAAATTAATTTGAAAATTAATTTTTGATTCCCTTTGAAACACTCAAATTCAGTAAATAACATGGAGCTATTTAAAAAAAAAAATAGAATTCTACCTGGTAATAAGTATATCAAATAAAAAAAACTTCATATGATTCAACTGAAATCTCTCACCTTCAGCACGCATAGCAGTAAAATCAACAGAACTTTTATAACCAAAAACAATTTTTCTCATATTCATATCGTTGTACCAAAGTTTGCAGGTAAAAATAACGATTTTTCACTAAAATCTCTATTATCCTTTGACTATTTTCTCGAAATTTATGAAAATGCAGTATCCTGCTTTCGCGGTAAAGCTCTTAGCTACTTCATCTACGCAATCAAGTTGTTGGCATTAAAATTTCAGAATATCTAACGAATGCAAAAAAGCGGTAAGGTAATGTGGCTAAAAAGAAGAAGAAGATATGAATATGTTGCAGGATGGAAAAATATGACAAAGTTTTCAAATTTAATCGGGGTTCCGAAATGATAAGATTCCTTACAGATTGTTTAACGTTGATGGAAAATATTTGAAGCACAGCGTTCTAGATTTTTTTCTAGGAAGAAAGCTTACTAGAGGAGAGGAGTGCAATTTCTAAGAATTCTGATTCATGAGAGTTCAAAAAGAATGGTCGAAAACGATTTCTTATTATATTTTGCCCATATAAACTTCTAATGTAGAGATATTCTTGGTAAAAACACTTTGTAACTCCTGGGTATCGGGTTTTAGTAGCCTGCATTCTTTGCAGCGTAGCCCACAAACACGGTTTTTTCCAGCCGATTTTTTTTGGATCAAAATTCCCGCCTTTCCGGAGGAGAGCAGCGCAGCAGTTGCTACTTTGGGATAGTGAAGATTAATTTGAAAATCTTTACCATTCCTAATCAGGGTGGCGTATTGGTTCTCTCTAGACGCTCTAGCTGTCTAATCCTGTCTAATGTTCTGTTGTCAGTCATAACGTCTTATGTTTAATGGCCTCATTTAACCGACTTGCTGAAAGGCTTAGTTAGACCTGAAGTTCTTCTTTTGCTAAGACTGCCGCTGTTGTTTGAGAGCTGAATCTACAGGGTGTCAGCGAAGCGGGTGCTCTTCAATAAAACCAGTTGCCCACAGGAGGAACTTTTAATCTGCGTTGGATGCCCCGAAAAGGACCTTTTCTAGCTTCCTTAGAACTTTAAAGGCTGACCTTAAAAGTTTTATAAGCTTGAACGGAGTTCTTGGATGAAGGTTTAGCTCCTAAAGAAGGGGTTGTCCTACACCTCAATGATTCGCTGGAAAATTTTTGCTCGGATGTAAAATATATTCAAGATACAGAAAGTGAAAATGAGGAAAAAATACAGCGCGATCAGTTAACGATGCCATTTACACACGAAGAACAAGTAACAGCTATAGAAGTTCCAACATATTTGAATCAATTTCCAAGGAGGTTAGATAGTTCTTGGCCGCTTGAGCGAACAAATTAGGCACTAAGTTATACAAGTATCAAGTTTTTCAAGGATCAAAGCATCCTTTGCCGATTCATTTCGATACTTCGGGTCTGACATAGGATATGACAAAAGCGTCGGACGTTTAATGTCTAGAGCCAACTATTGAAACGTTTCTCCTGTCTTCTGAATTCGCGTTCTTAGCTGCTGTAAGCAATGTATTGTAGCTCTTTCAAGTGGCCCTCATCGTTTTGCCTATCTAGAATAACTGGAGTAATTTCCACATAGAATGGTCTGAAGAACTTCCACTCCAACTCCTCTTAGTAGCACCATTAATGTAGTTGCATGCTGCCAATCCTTCCAATAATTTTATTCAGCAACGGCTTCAATCTGCTTCTTGCAAATAATCCAAGAAGTCTGCTCATCAAAAATGGGAGCTTTTAGTCTTTCATCGCCAGTTGTTTCAGTCGGAATAGCTCCCACAGCATATTGATAGCTGTTCCTCGCTTTTTATAGCGTACAGCTCAAACTGTTTCTTGATACCCAAATAGCTCGTTGGTTTACTTACTGCACTTGCTGGTTAAGCTTCTGAATTTTTTTTCGCTGCATATTGGAAACCATTTTCAGTAGCAAATCAGTCACAGGAATTTTTATACGCTTATTTGTTGTTCCAGACCGTGATATTGGCCCATTTTCTCATGAGTAAAATCAAACATTTTCACATTGATGCCTTCCGAAAAATCATGCTATGGGCACTCCACTTTAAGCTCCTCCAGCGCTAACTCGCTTACTAGCTGCGGCATTGTTTTTTTACGACCCCGCTATTTCACATGAAATTAACAGCTTATTCATGAATGCAAAAAAAATCCACTTCTGACACCAATTGTCTTGCATGAAATTGAAATATATCTAGCTTCTGTAGGGAAAATTGGTCTTTCAATTAAAATATTTGGTCAACGATGTGTTTTCGCAGTATTTAAAACATTGAAGTAAAAATGCCTGAAAATTATACTTATTTGCAATATGACTAGATTAAAATATGAAACAAATATTAGTTATTTAAACTTGAAGCGAGCGTTAAATAGTATATTTGGCACCACATATACGTACACATACTGCCCTACTAACCATAAAGTTTCTATCTACATTTTTCTCATTTTTGAGTTGCTCTATTACATCATTCTTCAAAATTTGAAAAACCTATCTTTTGTGGAAGTATGTTAAATTCGTTATTGAAAGATCTACTTGCCATATATCTCGAGTACAAATCAAAATACAAATCATTGATTATCTCGAAACTACTAAAATGTAGATAGAACCTATATCTTTAGTAGGGCAGCATATCTATTAAATGAATATATTTTCGGATTTAATACAACGAAAGTAGTATACGCAAGGTCATCTGTTATTTAGGCCGGAGACTGCATATATTTTAGCTAGTGAATCGGAAAAGAAGGCGGGAGTCATTCAAAGAACATTGAGGGTTATGATTATTATCAAACTAAATTGTTTAGTATCAAGCCTGAATAGTGTTCTCCCTTTATAAAGAAGGTTCTTTGAACGCTCAAATACGTTCCGCAAGAACAAGATTTCGCACTTCTTTAATACAAAACTACTACCTTTTACAGGAAGAAACTGAATTACATAATCTGACCTCTCAGATACTTCCCACATTTTCACAAACGGCTGTCAAACAGTAGTACCAGTTCCAGTAGTATTCTAAATTATGTTAATGGTTTTACTACAGAAATTATCTTCTTCAAGTCTAGCACTACGGTTGCCATGAACTTCGTATTACTGCAAAGACCACAGCATTTGTGTCTTCGAGTACTTCAGTTCACTTGAATTACGTTTTGCTCTTCAAAAATTATAAACTGCAGGAGAAATGCACGGCACGAGCACGAGCACTACAAATAAACGTTCATGCATAGTTTGTACACGAAATTAAGGAAACCCCAAGCACTGGTTGAAACATGTAATTAATTCTAGGTTGAACGTGGTTTCGACGTCCCCAACCTACCGAAAAACGACGTGTGAGTACCTATTGCGGTGCAAATGAACTTTCCAGCTCCACGTTTGCTCGTTCGTTAGTCATAGTGCTGTGATCTTTGACTTAAATCATTCTTCCTTACACTCTAAGAAAAATCGTGCCAGATATACACGAGCTGTAGTGGGTTCTCGTCCTTGGTGAGATTATCTATTATGGTCTCCCGCCGGGATGTCACCTCAACATCCCCCGTAAAACACATATAATTGAAAGTCTTATCGCTACCATTGTGCGTAGCTGTTCCCGTTCTTGTGTCGGGATTTGATAAGGGTTCGCAAAGAATTAGGAAGCATTGTGGAATCTCGACAATGGCTCATCTTGAGTAAATGTATTATTGTTTCGTGCTTTACAGTTGACTCCCACGCTTTCGGGCGTTTTCGACTAATGTAGCGGAACTATCTGTCCACCTCTTACGTTGAACTCTGCGCAATATATCTTCCATAAATATGAGCCCGGTGTCGGAATCGTTGGCTCGTGGCGGAAGTGGTATTCCCAAAAGAAATTATTGGCTACCTTTTTTCAGTCGGCCGAAGGGGTTGAAAGAGTTGGACTGTTTGTTCTGACCGGAAGAGCAAACATAATCTGTCCCAAGATTTTTTCCTTGAGTCCAACAGGACCAATGAGCTCCGGACCTCTTACCTATTCAAACAACGTCCTGCCGAGTATCTACACGCAACAGTAAGACTAATAATTTTCGAATAAAGCGCAAATTACTCGCCACCAAAATAATACGTAATACTTAGCGCTTGGGAATTTCATTCGAATGCAAAGTAGACGCTAGCAAAAAGACCTATTAGCATGTATTTCGTATCTTTTTTAGTACCACCACATCACTAAAAATATGAACAATGCCGGGAGATAATTCCGGAGAAACATTTCTATGAATTACGGACGTTGGCCATGCCGCGGCACCTGAACAACGTCTTAAGATTGTAATTTAATTCCCGGCCGGATACATAGTGATATGGCGTCGCGATGAAAATTCATCAAATCGGTTAAATTGCTGGGAAGCGTTCCGGAAAATTGGCCATGAAAGGAAACAAGGAATTATTCGAGCGCAGCGAGCGGCCTATTTAAGTAGCATGAGCTCGATGAAATGGAATGGAAACGGTGGTGGATTTCGGGACCCAGAAATTTTGTGTGGAAACCGCTTCAGGGATTAGCGTGATTTCGTCGGAAGCATCAGCTACGGTGGCAAAAACAATCGAAGTACCGTAGGCAGATAAATGAGCTTTTGTAGGGCTGCCGTTTTTTTGAAGCCGTTTCAAAACAAAGTAAATCTGAATGCCGGGATTTATTTTGAGTTCTCAAGCTCATCGGAGAAGGGCTTCATTGCACTTCATGAATATAGCTCAGGTAATGGAAAAACTATCCGAATACGAATCTGATTCACATGCTTCGAAGTTTTCTGGCATGAATGAAAATAACTTGTATGCAGTGTAGGTAAAAAGTTCAACTTGGTTGCGTTCAACTATCAATCACTTGCAATTTTGACAAAACTGCTTATCCTGTTATCTCTTATATGCGTCCATACATTGTCGCAAGACGTGGCAACTCGTCTCCGATTCGGATTAAGTTGAACTGCGGAATATGTTTTGGTCAACCCAGTTTTTCGACTTTTTAAACAAAAGCGATCAAGTCTGCTGTGGCCTGGTCCCTGCACCGTCTCATGAGACTGCTTCTGGGCTGCTCGGTGAATGGGGGAGTTTTCTTCGTTTTCGCTGCTAATATGAGAAAAGTTTTTGTACTTAAAATGGCATCTTACAGATTAAAACTTTCCAAGAGCCGAGTGAATAAATACTCCAAGTCCTTGCACCGTTGCTATTGCAGCGCATTAACGGTACGAACGGAGCTGCTATGACGAGGTAGGAAGGCTGCGAAAAGGAAGCAAACCAACTGTAGTAGAGGCGTGGGAAGATCTACGTTAGTGCTGAAATGGGATTTTATCGTACCTCATCTTCGCCTTACCATGGTGTCTAGTCAAGCCGAGTCGAGTCAGCAAGTGAAATTGTGGTTGGTGTGTTAATGACCTGGAAAAGTTTTTGAAAACAATGCCTGTCATTGCACGAATGTGCAAATCTACGATTCTCAGCCCAGCGCGCGATGAAGCGACGAGGAAAATTAGCCGATATATTTGCAAAGTGTGGGAGTAAATCTGAGATGTTTTATTCTCGGCCGGATTTATATCTTTGGCGAAGCTTATGCCGAAGTTTTTTGTTGAAATAGGCAAATAAATCGCAATGCAATATGCAGTAAGCGAATAAATTAAATGTGTTTGTTTTGAAGCGTTGAATGACGAGCAATGGCAATGCTTTTAAGGACGGCAGGCTATCCAGGAAAAAGTTTTGGATTTGTTTAGTCGTTAAGTTGTGAGAAGGATGCACTTTTTGTTGGAGAAGACTCGATACTGCTGATAGTTATTGCTGAGCTGAGGAACGCTGGTAATTAGAAGTGGCATTGAGAAGTTGTTTGTGTGGGAAATATTAACTTTCAAGCTATTAGTTATATTTAACATTTAGAAAGCTCTGTAATGAAGTTTTTCAGTTAGAGACTTTTAATTTTTAAGAAACCATTTGAAAACGTTTGATGCAGATCTGTTAAAATTTTAATGTCATAAATTCAATGGTAAAATTTTGTTAAAATCTTACATATATACATAATTGAAACGCCGTTTCTGATTATGATTTTTGTTCATTTTTGGGTTTCGGTAGTGTTGGACTATTATTTTCGCTGCTCCAAAGGAAGAAAAATATATGTATTTATTTGAATGTGCTGCCAGCCTTACTTCTTGCGTGAAAATTTTTTCTCCAAAATGAACTGGCGGGAGGAAATAAATTGCCTTGCTCTTCAAACGTAGACATCAAAATCCTTCCGATTATTTGGCGGAAAAATAGAAGAATAGCATCCAAAGTGAACTGAGCAGTGAACTACTGAAGCCATAAGCATAGTGAACTACTTAAGCCATACCAAAATATATTTGTGGTTTGTTACTATTTTTTTTTTCTGTTAAAATCACAAAATCAAAATCATAACGCGTATAAATCTTTTTCTTTTTTTCCGCTCAAGCACTGTTGTATTGAAACATATTATTAGAATATTTTATATTATCTGGCAGCATACAAAAATAAAATAAAAAGATGAAATACGAAAAATAAGTCCAGTTTGACAAAAACTATTGGTCATCTCTAGGAATAATATCATTTTGAATTCATTTTGCTTCAATCGGTTTCAAAGTCGAAATTTCGAAGTAAATTCTCGGTAAGCTAATGAAGTGAAGTCTGTGTAAATTTAGGTCGGCATGGTCCTAAATGTGGTTTTACTGCCACTTTTTGGTTTGGGAAGATTAGTAAAAAAGGTGAACTCATATAATAATTCACTTCCATCTTTGGTAACCAAAGTCATTTTCAATAATCCAAACACTTTTCAAACTATTTTTTTTTACTGATTTCCGAAGAATATTTTTTGCTATAATTACACTCACAATTATAATCACGTTTGACACAGTTTAAAGAGTGCCTTTCGGTTGCATTGAAAAATATACTTTCAGATTTTTTGTAGTTTTAAAAATTGTACACGTAATCATACCCACGTTGGGCGCCAGCAAAACCTAGATTTTAGCAAGCGCCAAATAATCTTTCAAACTATCTTTCGGCATGAATTCTTATTTCCTATCAAGCTCTGACCTTCAAGTAAACTAAATTATATTTATTCCGCCTGAAAACGTTCAAATATTCACTATCATATTCACTAACGCCCTCACCTCTTGAAATTAACTCTTTTAACATCAGCTTGCTCTCCGTTTTGAAATTCCACAAGCACAGAGTTTAGATTCGATTCATATCTCTATTCCAATACAAAAATCAATTTAATCTTTGAAGGAACTTTAACCCCATTACCACCACCTCCTAACTCCTTCAGTTACCATAATTTAACATCCAATAATCCATTTTTGCGCATTGTCCCAAACCAAAACAAATGGAACTGCATGCAAACCGATGAAGCGTTCGTAAAACAATATGTCCAGTGCAGCGATATCCAACAACTAACAAGTCAACTAGTTTCGGAAATAGCTAGCCAGCTAGGAAAAATCAACAACAACAGCAAAACATTTGAACGCAAGTACAATGGAAATGGCATAAGAACAATAAGAACACGTAGTATATCTAATAAAGTGTTACGATGGCAAATGGTCTTAGGAATATACCTTGTGACATTTCTACTCCAATAAACCGGGAAAATCCGCAAGTGAGGTTTCGATCGTTCGAGGAAAACAATAAACTGAAAGACATAGGTAGTGAAAATAGGAGTTGAGCGCCGCATGCTTTGCAATAACAGAATATCGAACAACATTTTCTATTGCTTTAATAGACTTGTGAATGCAGTTGCGGAACGTTAGTTTTGTGAATATGCTTGCCGAGGAAGATTTGTGTTTTGTATTCGATAGACGTAATCCTTAGGCATCTGACTGTATATTCGACCATTTGAAGCCCAGGAAGTCTCGAAGTTTCAAGTCTCAATAAAAAAAAACTCAAGCGCATCAAAACCGCTAGGAATAGCAATTTTCAAAGAATTTATCTTTGTGTGACTAAAAATATTTGAAATACAGTTTTGCTCAATCCAAATCATTTCTCCAACAAAAGTGCCTGGTGCTGGCAACACGTTTCTTGCAGCCCAGTCAAATGTATACCGAATCTATATGACATTAAAGTCAACCCACCCTGTCAATTTGGTTCAAATCCAATGAATGCGTTGGAAGTTATAGGGACAAAGAGAATTTTAGGGTTACCGCCCGTGAAACTAATTGCACTCTAATCCGTTTTTAATGCACTCCGTCATAAGTCTGAATTAATTTTCGGAAATTTTCCTCTAAGTCAAACAATCTATTCTTAATTTAGGTAAAATTTCTTTGGATTTAGATAAACTAAGATCGTTTGCCCAGGACTTTGTCTATTTTGTGATTCGTGGTAATTTCAACGCCCCTCATTCAGCTTAGGGTACACGAACTAAAAATAATTTCGGTACATTACTCTTTGAATGGATGGAGCAGTACAGATATGAATTAAGACTGTTAACTCTTAATAAATTTATATACGATTTTGAACATCTTGCAATCTCGTAAGTAACTTACTATCTTTTCGGAATTTTAAATGTTTTGCTAAAGAAGCAAATTTATATGTCTGTTAACCTTTTCATCAATACTTAAGATAATTTATCAGTGAGATTTGAAGTTCTTCTACCTATTTTACAACAAAAAAACATCAATAGCTTTAGTAGAAGGAAAACAATTGCCCTCTTCACTGGCGGTCAACTCAATCCTAACATCCAATTAAAAATCTGTTGCCGCTGCTTTTACCGGCCGTTTTAGAACGATCTTTCAGAAAGAGAGATACAGTGCTGAAACGTTTTGTAATCAAGATACTACCACAGCATTGAAAGCCCTGGCTCGTAGAGACAATCAACTTAGCTCTTCTAGTAACCTCCTCTGGACCAGAGGCATTTATCAGTCACATTTCACTGATTTGCCCGCAGATATTATTGAGAAATATGTACTGAAAAAGCTGCTTTGGGGATTTTCTTTCTTCTTGCAATCATATTTGACAATTGTATCTATCTTTCATAATTTACCGTCATGGAGAATCAGTAAGATATTGTTTCTGCCAAAGAAGTTTGTAGTGCTTAAGCTGTCGGAGCATAAACCAATTTTTCACCTTTTACATTTTGGCAAACTTCTTGAGATGCAAATCCTCGTTAAAATTCAGCCTATAACGGATGTGAATAGTATCACTATTGCACAATATGAGCTTCGCACTGTTTGTAGCACAGGCTATATTTTATAAAGAAATCATCACAAGCTTTTGATCATGACTTTGTGGGGCTTGCCTGGTTTATCTAGAGAAAGCTTTTATCTCAGCGAGAATCAATGGCTTAATCCTCAAATTAATGTCAATCGCGTACCCTGATCACTTCGATCGATTCACACACAGCTTTTTATCTGACAGGAAATTTTTTATTTCCATTAGAGAGACTAAATCCGCTATTTCCCCATCTACCACAAGGCTCAATCCTACGGACTTTTCTTTTCAATATTTTTATATCAGATATACCGAAGGCTGCAGATCCCAAATGAAGTAATGCATTCTCAAAGAAAGTAATGCAGGAAAGGATGTCAAGGGTTCCGAAGGAATAAAAATTTGTAATCAACAGACAGTAGGGATTATAACGAACGCGAGAATCATGCATAAAGATAAGGCACAAAGACAGAATGAGTGTTTGTTACGTCGCACCAAAATCCCGACCAATGCATATTCCGAAGCGTCAACAAAAATGAAAGTGTTTGGGTTTTGAGAAATGTCAATTGAGCCGTAAATTCAAATCTTCCTGAAAAAGTAGATGATCAACAGAATTTACGATTACTCAAAATATTTTTAAGCCATCTGCGTAGCGTAGAGAAGGTGACGACTAAATATTGGGAAGATCGTTGATGAAGAGATCGTTGATGAAGTATGGACCCTTAGGGCACACCAAAAGAAAAGACGACACGCCAGAGAAGAAAAAGAAAGAGGAGAGGAGAAAGCAAATTTAAGAGAGTAAAGGCTCACAGGTACTATGGTGCTTTAATTTGAGTAGTATTAGCTCAAGATTAACAAAGTCAATTGGCAAACCTGTATAGGTAGTATCAACTTGGCAGCACCTTTAACAAAGCCATACTGCTGAGATACAAAGACACAGCCCCTGGACACGGACGGTATAACTTTCCACCATTAGCCCTTTCAACCCTCTCGCGCACAAAGCATGTTAAAGCTGCCTTTACGACATTTCGCTCTCATTGTCAAATTGGAGGGGAACTACTTGGATTTGACCCGATTTGACAATGAGCAGACAAAAAACTACTACCATCCCCTTCAATGTAAATCTTATGGGCATGTCCACTCCATTTCTACTATCTCACTGCAAAGACATAACCAAGAGGTTGAGCTCACCAAATTTGAAAAAAGGAAAAATGTTTTGTTTGGGAAAAACTTGCCAGCCCAAAGACTAACATTAAATAGGCGGACATATAGGGAAGATGCGAGTTTTTCCACAAAAAAGTTAGTAATGCCATCAGGGCTAGGAGAATAATTGGAATCAAGAGAAGAAATAAGGAATTCAACTTCAAGAAGATTAGTCGAGAGTGAAGAGATACAAGATTGGAAATCGAAAGAGAAGTTATATGAAAAGGGAGTAAATGAGTCATAGTATAATGAGGCGAAAAAGTGTACTGAGGGATCGTACGACTGTTTGTCAGGCAATTTTTTTCATTTATTATAAAACTGTAGAATTTAGGGGCTTTATTTAGCCTTTATAAAACACAATGCGTGGAACTGGTCTCCATACTGGCAAGGAATCTAACTCTGCCAAAGCCAAATCCTCACACAAACATCTCATGCTCTTCGATTTGCTTTCAGAGAAACTGAGTTCTATGGATTATTGAATTTCAAATAAGAAAATTCGATTTGAATTAATTTGTGGATAGTTGGAAAATCTAAAACAATACACATTGCATATTTTTAGATGGAACTGAGAAGAATTTGTTGATCGTTACTGGATACAACATGCAATTTACTGTTGGCAAATCATAAAGTCTTGAAGACGTGCATTTGTGGTGTTTCTTGTCGACATTTGTTTCATGTGGTACAAACGGGAGAGGAAAACATCTCTCATTTAAATACCAATCCTACTTCTGCATATAGACAGGCCAGGAACAAATAAGTGCACATCCTGAAACCAAATTTCAGCATTGATATTCATCATTCAAATTATGCTCTAAATACTTTTACCAATGCAGCATCCATCAGCTCTCGAAAGAGAAGTGCAACCATCGTTTGGCTAACTCTACCACATATGTTTGCAGCTGTTCACGTGTTCTGCAGAGAAGCATACCATCATTCATTTTCGTAATGAGTGGAGTGTTTGCCATATTCGTGTTTACCGGGGTTTATTCGATTTCTAACATTCAATCATGCTGCTACTCGTAGTAATCTTACTCGCATTCGTAATTACAATCAGAGAGCATACACGAGAAGAACTCCATTCAAGGTAGAAGAAATACCAAATACCTACCAAGTAGACAGGCATTTAATCGAATGAAGTAAAATTTTCCGGGATATTTGTCCATTGAACGAAATTCAAATTGTTAATTCCATTCCGCATTAGATTCCGCTCTACATGTCTGTTTGCTGAGACTCAGCATGCAATTTATTTAGAACTACTACCGAAAGGATTTTCTCTAAATGTTTTGGTTAATTGGATAAAATTTAGTCGCACGCAAAACAGGTAATCGGATGAAGTAGTTGCTAAGCTGAACTTAATATTTTCCTTTGAAATATCCACTTAAGCATGCTCTTTTCTCAGTTTTTCTTACAAGTTTCATGCAAGCTCTTATGTCAAAATTTCTACCGTATGTTTCCTGCTACACAAATAATACGAAATCTCAGAGCTTTGGAAGTATAGAAGTCTCAACCCAATGAAAAGCAACATATTGCTTTTTCATCAGAATCAATTCGATGTGTTTCGTGCAAAAACACATCGAATACAAGTAAGATAAACCCATTTAGAGACATATCAGGTTGACGAAATTGGAGACAAGCAAACGACACAAGCCCACTACATCAAACCACGTTTTGCATTATCAGTCCTGTATGTCTCAAACTGCTTTTGTGACGTTGTTTCGGTGTGCCTCTGGGCTGTCGTGAGACCTAACCAGAGACACTACTTTACACTTAAGTGTAACAGATTACCATTAGCTTTATTGAACACTTCACATCTTGGCCGTTTATTCCGACTTTCTCCTTTCCCCAAATGCAAAGCAACCCAAATACTGCCAAGTATCGTTCATTCGTTTTGCATGTTGCATAACATACCCCCGGTTGACGTACGAGCAGTGATGGCGGCGGCAAGCAAGGAATCAATTGCTCAAAGTCAAGAAGAAAGTACATGCAGGTTGTTGCGAAACTTGTAATACACCACCAACCCAACCAACTCACCAAACAGTAAACACATTCACTCTGCACTGGCAGTCACTTTCCTCAATGAGAAAACTTTGGCTATGAAATCCGATTAACCCTTAGCCGCATAAAGACTCGGCTGAGTGGTTTAAAGGGTGGGCTTTAAATCGTTGCTAACCTAGTTTCTTGTCTTAGGGGCGAGCATTAGTAAAATGACTGTTTGTTGAATGGCATGGGATGGACTTTGACCATGTGATATTTTTTCATGGATGGACATTTACATAGGATTTTCACTACTTAAATCAGATAAATTACGGCTAATGATATTAAGTTCGAGAAAAAAGTAGCTCGATGAAACGTGAAATATTTGCTTGGAAAATTATATTTCTGATGAGGATTTTGGATACTCTGTTTCAGTAGCATTTATTTTCGTACCCTTACTTTGATTTAATTTTCCCAACGTGTGGAATTTATTTGCTAACTATTATTTTTATCTCAAATTACAGTTCGTTCTTAAAACGAAGGAGGGTCTCAGAAAACGCTCTCAGTTTCGTAGCCATTTTGTTGGTCGTGTAGACGTAGCTCTTCACAATGACTCAAATGAGCAATTAATGGAGAATTGGTGGGTCCTTGAAAGCCCATCATTCTCTGACCACTGTTTTGCAATCCCAGAAATACAAACTGGGAGAACTTCAAACGGGAAGTAAACCAAAAGCTTAGGCCCTCCTCCCAGGGTTGACTTTGTAGCTGACCTTGAATCTGCGGCTAACACACTCACTAGTAAACTGCTAGAACTCTTTAAGTTCGCAAAAGTAGCTGATTTCAGGGAATGTTGGGACGAATGCAAGGACGTCCTTAGGCTCTATAAAATGGAAATAACGAAAGCCAGATGGAGCTCTTGGGAAGAGCTGTGCGATAGGGTTGAATCGACCTAGGAGACCACTATACTCCGAAATCTGCTAGCTAAACGTACCTGTAACGCCTGGTATGTAAGCCAGATGGGGATTAGACAAACTACTCGGAACAGGTCGGAAACACTGAAGATCCTCGTATATACTCACTTTCTGGGCTATTTGGATGATTTCACCCCTTTTACTGGTGAGCAGGCGCCCAACCTGCAGGACATCGATGGCAATTGGGAAGTTTTCACCAAGCAGAGGCTAGTCTGAGCATCCGATACCTTCAAGCCCTTCAAGTCCCCAGGTCCGGATGGAATTCTGCCGGTCATGCTTCAAAAGACTGGTATGCTTGCTATTTCCTGGCTAACACAAACCTACAAAGGTTGCCTAGTGCTAAGACCAAATAGCTTGACTTACTTCCTTCCTTTTCAATTTTTTCCGAAAATTGGTAGACCTACATATCAAACAAAGACTTGTTATTCAAACTCTATCGAGAGCCCGAAATGCGTATATTAAAGGGAAATCTGTTGAAACGGCTCTCCATAGTGTAGTTCTCAAAATAGAAAGGGCACTCCATTACAAAGAATACGCTTTACGAGCCTTTCTAGATATTGAAGGTGCCTTCAATAATGTGCAACAACCATTTTAGAGGGTCTTCACGCATCCAACACTCATCCCGCTATTTGTAGCTGGATTAACAACATGCTTAAGCAAGGAGTGGGCGGGTGCACAAATCATAAAGAAAGTCCATAGAGGCACACCGCAGGGAAGGGTTCTATCCACTCTCTTGTGGAACCTTGTTACAATCTCAATTCTAGAAAGGCTGGAAAGCAAGGGACTCACGTTTGTGGCCTACGCTGACGACATTGCTGTTTTAGTCTCAGGTAGATTTCCACATATCCTTGGCCAGCTCATTGAGTAGGTACTCTCTGGGACTGGTGGAGGAGTGGGCGAATATCGTGGGCCTTGGCATAAACCTCAATAAGGCGAATCTTGTGCTCTTCATTAGGAAGTACAAAACTCCTGATTTAGACTCAATCATGTTGGGCGGCTCTAGATTAAGTCTCAAGTTACAAGCTAAGTTCTTGGGTCTTATTCTGGACAACAAGCTCACATGGAAGGCGAACTTAGAGGAAAGAACTAAGCGGGCAAGCAATACGATTTACGCCAGCAAGAGAGTGCTGGGTAAAACGTGGGGTCTAAGCTCTGCTCTAGCACACTGAATCTACCTGGCGATAGCTAGGCCGATCCTTGTTTACGGATGCTTGGTCTGGTGGCCAGCAGTGAATAAAACCACCTTTGCTAGCATGGCGAACAGAGTTTAGCGGTTGGCGGCTCTCTGCACTACAGGTGCCTTAGCCTCGACTTGTTCGCCTACTCTGAACGTTCTACTTCATCTCCCTCCTCTTGATCTCTTTGTTAGAGGTGCTGCCGCAAAAGCTGCTGTCACGCTAAGAGAATCAGGACACTTTGAGTCAAGATCCTTCGGCCACAGCGTATTGTATTGAGCGGGATAGCCCTGGAATTACAGACTACTTGGTTTCCACTCTGTGCTTCGAGTGGGGATATCGGGCGACTGTGTGAGATGGGCAGAAAAGGAATCAGCAAATGTGTGCAGCAGTTCGTAGCATCTACACTGGCGGCTCTAAAACAGCTACAGGTATGGGTGCTGCAGCATATTCTGCAGATGCAGCTATGCAAGCAGCTTTCAGGCTTCCGAATCACTGTAGTATTTTCCAGGTGGAGGTTTTTGCAATACGTAAAGTTACAGATCTGGCATATGCCAAAGATACTATAAGTGGGGAGGAAGCACTGATGCCTCACACATATAGGTCGAAATGTGTACTCGACTGTATTCAGGCCCTGAATAGACTGGGTAACAGCAAAAGAGTCAGAATCTTCTGGGTTCCCGGTCACTAAGGCATTGATGAAAATGAGAGGGTGAATGCATTAGCCAAGCATGGAGCTAGTCTTTTCCTGTCAGGATCGGTAGACATCCCAACTCCTATCCAAACGATTAAGTACTCAACAGACTCCGAAATGATGCAAAGTGCGACGTGCAGATGGGGTGCAACTGAGGCCTGCAGGGTAACCAAAATTATTGTGGGGATCAAACAATCTCGCATCGACTAAATACTTCCTCGAATTAACGCGGACTGACTGCAAACGACTGGTTGGCATCATTACTGGCCATTATCTTGTAGCAGCACATGCTATGAAAATGGGACTCCTAACCAGCGACACGTGTAGGATGTGTCAACAATCCAGCATCTGGGGAAAAAAGCTCTGGACCAATAGGTGTGTGTGTGGCTTTGTTCCAGCCAGTACAACCTAACCTAGCCTAAGACATAATAAGTAATTTGAATTTTTTTCGAAACTAAAAACCACTCTTTTCATCCAAACTAAAATTAGCAGAGTCACTCGGTAACTAAAATGTGTATATCAATAATTGCTTGCCAATTAATTTGCTTCACCAGCTGATGTTCACATCCCATAAAGACTGGTGGTATTTAACATATCTAAGTTGCCCGAAAAAACTATGCTGGTACAATTGATGCATGCTATACTTCTCGTCTCCGGTATTCCCTCTCAACTATCGTGCCTGTCCAAGATAACAATAGCCAGCAGGTTGACGAAAACAAACCTGACGAAGTACCCGCTTCCTTCAACGCGCATCATACCTTCATTACAAAAATGACCTTCATTTTTCTTGTATGATTTCGATATCGCCAACAAAATAAACATCTTGTATCTATTCTGTATCACTCATTTCCAAATCACAGCTTTCACTGTGTAGCGACAGTAGACAACAAATTACTTTGGGTTTCGCACTGATGTGATTTCAATGCATGCACACGACCGAGCCTATCAAAGTATCCATCCAACCAGCACAGGAGCACCAATTGAGTGATAGATACAGTAGTGCAGAAATGGTAGATGGAATCAAGGATTCTATGTTGGGATCGTTACCAAATCACAATATTAATATATTTATGTATGTATATGCTTGATGATACATGTACATATTACATACCAAACGAGAGTTGAATAGGAAAATTATAATTTCCGTAACTGGAAATTACAATGTGAACTTTCGTAATTGCTTAGCCACTTTGTCAAGTTGGATTGATTAAAATGTCGTTTAGATCGGATCGAATCTTGGAACTTGCAGTGTAGAATGGAAGGTAGCGAAACAATTTCAAAAAGCAGACGTGTAAGTTTAAAGCTATTATCTTTCTACGAATGTAAGTAAAAAGATGCTATAGATTAATAAAACTGAATCAATTGAAGTATAATTTTGTGCCGTTTGTAGTCATAGAAAGCAATTGAATATCTTGTTCGGCTAAAGATTTTGGACGTGGAGGATGTTATATTTAACAGTTTTGTTATTGACAAGGAAATATAATAGTCATGCTTTCAAAGCATGTATGTGGAAAAATTATATCACTGGAAATATAATACCACTAGATTCGATTGTCTTCAAAGAAAGTAGCATTAAGAAAGTAGGATAACAACAATTAATAGATATAAAAACATACTATCATAAATGCAATTATTCAGACTTAATCAATTTTTTTTAAATCAAAGTTAAAGCTAGTTCCGAATATTGACAACAAAAATTAAAATCTCCAATTCCAATCAAGTGCACGTCACACAGGTTCTCATTGAGAATCATCGAGCTCAAAAACTCTTTATGAACTAGTACCATCAATCGAGGCTTAGAATACCGCTAGCTAGAATACAAAATGTCCTGTCGTTGTTCATATTCTTCAACGACGACAACGACGACGATATGAAACTGTAAATTCATCAATGCAACAGCCGTGGATAGAAAAAAAAACGTCACTTAATTGTTCGTTGTTGCTCCTGTATCAATTCACCCGTCACAGGACTATGCTCATTCATCCGACCCCGTTCATTCGCATGCACGATCCCGATAAGATTTATTGGCCCGGCCTGGATACTAAATGGTATTTGATAGTCATAAAAGTTTCATTACGCCGATAGAAAGTCAAATCTCTGCCATGCTGCTAATTTAAATTTGGATTTGACCTCGATTCGCCAGGAATTCCCAGTCGTAGACACATGACTGCCAGTTGGTTGGTAGCTATGTATATAGTGTGTGCACGGGAGCCCGGTAAACGTTTCCCGTCGGGACTAAGTAAGCAAGCATGAGTTCATGACATCACGGCTGAACTTACAAAGTATCGGTTTCATTAATTTATCAATGCGGTTGGTTGCGATAGAGTTCCCGCGTCGAGTGTTGCTGTGGCAGTGCGGTCTATAACGAAAAATTGACTGGAAAGTTTTTCAAATGATGTTGGCCCTGGCTTTAAAGCGATATGTGTCTAATCTTAATTGAATCAGTTTCGTATACAGGATTTATCTTTTTGCACGGTCTTTTAACATCATAGCTCATTTTAGAGTCCAAAACACGGAATTGCAAACTACCCTCACTGCGGCATGATGATGAAAGGTTGTAATATTTCCACGTATACAATATCTGAATGCCCACACATCGTTTACGAACTCGGCCCGCTTATCGCTACAAACTGTACATCGATTCTATCGATGAGTAAGTGAAGTAAATTTACGTGGGAAGGACCTATGTTCGTACAGAACACGTATCCAGAAAATGTCAGGTTCATATATCGTGTATACTTAGCTCTTGATAGTCCTTGTTGGTAAACGTTACATTTGCTGCTTTGCCTGTAGGCAATATATCATCTATCTATCGGTCGAAATCTAAACTTTTTACACACCTTATGTTGGACCTGCAACCTTTTAAATAGCAAACAGCTCTAAGTGGGTGTGATGCAGTCAGTAGTCAACCTCGTTCGGGTGACTTGTTTGAAATTTTGTTACCATCATACCATCGTCATGTTGTCTGTTAAAAAGCAAAACAAATGAGCTATCGAATAGCAGTGTATGAAATAGTTGAAGTTAGAAAGGGTGTTCTACAGTGAGCTAGTTTGAATTTTACCGGACGACCAACAAAAAATGATGCTGGGTAGTTTGTTTTGGGAGGAAAATAGAGTGTCGTGAAGGAAAGTGCTATGCTGGTGACACATATTTGGTGTCATAATTTGAAAATATGTCCTCAGATATAGAACCGATGAGCTTAAAGGAAACACTTTTGAAACAGGAAGAAAGAGTGATGCAAGAGTTTACGCTTATATTTGAGATTTAAATTCATGTTTCTTCCGAAACAGAGGAGATGCATTCTTACAGAGAAAATATTTGGCAAGTCGAAAGTCAATTCAGTAGATTCAGGTTCAGATCGTCTAAAGCAAAAACCGGATTGCCGGCTACCATGTGAGAATACATCAAAAGAATGGCTTAATCTCTCCGCAAGCGTAGATAGATGCTTTTGATGCTAGTTTTGGATATTCCCTCTCCATAAGCAACAACTTTCCAGCCAGCACAATTCAGCTTCCTCAGGAAAGTATGCAATAATGTTTCTCAGAAGAAGAGTATCCTATAACTTTTCACAGCCGGTAAGAAAGGACAGCACTTTGAAGTAAGCCTGCTGTGACTTCTGCTCGACAGGGAATTGTTTCAGTGAGCATTAGAAGAGAATTGAGGAGCTGATCAGGTTTGATATTGTCAAACGTATTCTCCGTGCCTAAGAAGACGGCAATGATAAGAAGATTTTTCAATTTGCTCAATGGGTTGTGAAAACCAATAGCATCATAGGACCAAATGAATTCTTAGCATAATAAACAATGATCCTTTCCAGAAACTTTAACAGGAAAGAACTAAGACTTTGGACGCTAGCTTCAAGGTTTAACGTGCAACAATTTCACATAGCCATCGGTGCTGAGCTTGAAACATTACTTAAATAAATTGACTCATTAAAATGCTCTATGTTGATTCAGCAAGACTTGCTTGTCTCCCTTACGGCAGACTTACAAGTCTTTAGCTCTTTTTTGATACAGCGATCAGTCTTTCGTTCTTTTTTACTCTTTCCTGCATTCTTTCTCTGCAAAGCATCGATTACCCTAATCCACAATGAAGGCTTTGGGTAAGTTGCACTGTAGAGTTGAAAGCACTAAGAAAGGCGTTAACTGCCTGATACAGATTTTTTCTTATTAATTAAGACCGCGCACATTAAAGAATATGCTTTATGGTCAGAGAAGGATTACTCTTGGATGATCCTCCATTTATGCAGAGAATGGCACTGGCTAAAGGAACGTGAAGCTCCTTCCTCCGATTTGTGGTGACGAAGGTCGATTCATTGCCAATGTATGCGATGGACATGTAAGCTAAGATGCCGTACACTAAGCACTTTTATCGAAACTACCCAAGCTTCATGATGACCGTTAGAAAGTTCTTCTAGGATAAGAGGCACGCAAATTCTTGTGGCTGCAGCCACAACATCCTTGATAATGTTGCAAGAAAGATTGGTCCCATGATTATGTGTCGCGTGGCTAGAAACCAACAAGTAAGTTCTCTGATCACGACTACGTATCCATATTATCCTCATCACAAAAATTGTGACGATCAAGGACATTTGGATGATTTTCCGCAAGAATACAGATTCGTGGTTTCTCCAACCTGTCATGTGTAATTCATCTGCAATGGTGTGTAACCCACGAATTGCGTTGCTTTCAGCCCATGGTTCTGAGAACAAAAATTAACTCCTGCCTTATCTTTGACAAGAAGAGGAATAGAACAGCTGGTGCTGCCTTGGAATGTTGAAGATTCATTTAAAGTATCCTCAGCACTGCCAACCAAGACCAAGTCAAGTATCTCTTCCTCAGACGCTGTAGCGACCTCATTTTTTTCGTTTGTTTTCAGAGCAGGAGTTCTAGACAATCGCCCAAATGATATGTCTTCTCAGCAGAGAGGGCTATGTTTAATAATATCTGGATCTTTCGATGTGGAGCTTTTAATCCTGTCAATCCTGTAGGTACGTAAGGATAATTTCTCATAGTCTACATAATCTGAAAAATTCCAGAAACTATGACTTCCTTGACTTTACTCACGACATAGTTTTTTTTGTTTAAACCCTAGATGCTTAATTTTTAATTTCTGAACTTAAAACCTCGTTAACTCACAGAAAACTTTTCTATCTACCTCAAAATTACAACCTATAATATTGAAGTAATTGGCTATCTAACCAGACCTCCAGATTTAAAAACCCTGCCGGAAATTGTCAAAGTTTATGTAAATTTTTACAAGTGGAGAAGCAAAGTTTTCATCACTTTTTTCGATCATGAAAATATTAGAGAACGCTCTTAGGGTAAATTTGAGTTTCCTGCCCAAAATAACCTTGAATCAAGTTAAAATTTATTATAGCCCTTTATTATAGACCTTTTATTTGGAATATGCGGTATCACTGATAGTAAATATCAATACAGCTTTGGAAATACTGGTTGCTAGAAAATCCATCATTTTTTATATCCAGACTTGCAAGTAAAATTAGAAAAATTGTGCAGGTCGTGGTGCTAGATAATTGTTTTCCCCTTTAACTGGAAATTTTTCAAGATTTGTTTCTTCTATTTTTTCCCTCCGGTTCTCAAGTCTTACAATAATGCTTGTCTCTAGTCAAGACTGCTTCTAAGATATGTGAATTATGGTGAATTTATCACGCCTTTTTCCCCTTTTTCGACCTTCTTTACAACTTTTTCGCACTTTTGTTCTCGATAGTTACAAATCATTGTTTTACTGAACTAGTTAATTTTATAAAATATATAAAGAATATAAACAGATTCATTTTGATGTATAAGATATAGGAGACAAAAGTCGAATTATAGTAATATTTTTTTAAACCCAGATACCATTTGTTAATTTACTGACTTTGATTAGCTTGACTACCTAACATTATGTACACTTAATATTTACTTAAAGATTCCCGCATCAATCGACTCTTTATTTTTCTACTTTTACTCCAATCAGCACGTCCATAACCAAAAGATACATACCTGCAACAATATCCTGCTAAATATTGTAGCCCATTTACGAAATTGACACGAATCATGCCTCATATTGTTTCGTCATGCCCTCAAGATAGTTAGTAAATGTCCCTGACGTTTTATGGTATTCTCAATATTCGATTTGATTGTATCCCATGGATTTGATTAACGCTTCGAGTGATATTTTTTTCCATATCTATCTGGATCAGTATTCCTGTGGTTTATGCCGTAAGCTCTTGCACAGATTTGATGGTGACTGATTTATTCAAATTTATGTTTTATTTACCGACACACGACAAAACTAGGTGATCTCTCTATCTCTTTACATTCCGGCAGGCTCTTATTAGCCAGGACAAATAGCTACGTGCATGGGCCAATGCGAGCTGCAATAAAACTAGCATTGGCAAATGAAAGGAAATTACGTAGGACTGTCGGCATGAATGGTAGAGTGGTGTTTGGTGGTCGGTCTATATTTTTGGTATCAGTGCCTCATGGGCATATCCTGTACGTATGCAACGGAGAGAACAAGTAATAATGTAACTTTATTGCAGAGGTGCAGGTATGGTTTTATGATGATTTAGGTGGATTAGTGGGAGAAAAGTGGAAAGTTAGTTTAATTAAAAATCGGAATTGAGTAGTTCGACAAGGTAATAAATGAATCGGCACTAGTTGTAATTTGTATATTTCATGGAACTATGAACGTTTTACTGGTTTTCGGAAAAATACTATTAAAGCCAGTGTAAGCTTTGATGCAGTCAGTGGATGAAAAAAACACAAGGTAGTTTGATTGTGATAGGAAACAGCTGTGATAAACTTTAGATTGCATTGCCAGTAAATTGTTTCCAGCAATGATTCATTGCATCATTTTTGTACAAGAAAATACTGCTATCAAATTTACGCATGATAAACAACCTATACTTAAAATATATTACAAGCTTTCATTTTCCGAAATTTTTATATTCTCGCGAGCTATGACCCTCGAAATATAATGCATCCTAGGGCTTCCGATGCAATCATCAAATCAAAAAGGCACATTACTAAACTTTTAAATGTGTGAACTATGATGGTGACCATCCGACTAACTACGAGAGATGTCCGGGGAACCTAAGTTCTCGAAAACGACGTTTTTACAGGCGATGAGCGTTGATTTCTACCACATCTCTAACTACAATCTATACCGTTGCGATAGAATCAAGATGAAGAAAGAAGATTTAAAAAAACAATCGGAATTGGCATAGCTATGGAGCCAAAACCAAACAGGCAGCAGAGAACAGTACGATTTCAACTATGATTAAGGGGTAGAACCCATATAAACTCCCAAGAGAAAAAAATACAATTTAAAGAGGAGGAAACGAATTCGAGGAAGACCTAAGGATACGAGTGACCCTAGCTTAAAATAAAAGCAATTCAGCTCAAAAAATCATCAGCTCTTAATTGCATAGCCTCAAAAATCATAACCATCCTGATTTTCTGTTTAGCATGGGACCTGGAAATGATAATTACTGGCGTATGGCGAAATATTTTCGTTTAAAATTTATAAATTTGTGACTTCAAAACACGGGTCACACGGGCTCAAATTTGACAATACTAGCAGAGCTGAGACATTTGCCGTGCTGTTAGAGCTTCAATTAAAAAAAAATATATATGGAAAGTGAAGCTAGAGAGGACGAAGAAGTCTCTGGGTCTGTTGAGCAAATCCTTGCCTCCACGCAAGTAAGACGCTCAGAAATCAGTCCATCTAACTTTGCAAAAGTCAAATAACTAGTTAAAGAAATAAATAAGCAGAAATTACTTGGGCGAGACTCGATTGGAAATGAAGCTTCCGGATATTAAACTGGCTATAATCAGGCAAATAAGAAATGCAATTTGTAAATGTGGAGCTTCGCAGAAGTCTGAAAGATAGTGATCATAATGGTAATGCCAAAATCAGGTAATATATAAGGCTGGAACAATATAAGACTGAAGAAGACGCCCTATCCATAAAACATCAAAAAAGCAACGTAATACCATTCACCAGGAGAACGAAAATCGAAATGAGGGCCCTACAATTTAAAGGCACAGAGGTGAATTTGCATGAAAAGCTAAAATATCTAGGATTCTACTTGAATAAGGAGCTTGCCTGGAACTATCAACTGAACAAAACGATCCTAGACTTAGGTAGTTTGGGTGACAAAGCAAATGATTGGACCATATTTTGTCACTCTAGGCATGCAAACACATGCTGAGGCTTATATTGAGCAGCAATGTAGTGGAAGAGAATCACTCAAAAAATAATTACAGAAGAAATGATTGCTGATTATAGAAGCAATTAACTCTACTTCAACGGCAAGTACGGAGGCGCTCGTAAACTTTGAACCGCTGCACTTCCAGACAAGGTTCAATGTCACATTTCAAACAAAGAACAAATTGGAGGTTGACGCACAACCCTCGCCTAAAGAGCCGCACATATGACATACGGATGACTCAAAGATGGTTTGTGGACTAGAAACAGGAGTTCTTTCTCAGAAGGCCATCATTTACCAGGCAAAATTCACTGCCATTCTTAAAGTTATGTAGATAGTAAAGAAAAGGACATTTCCAAAGATCTGAATTAAGATCTTATCAGGTATCCAAGCAGTTCTCAAGATTATCAATAGTAGCCACATAAATTCAGCTCTACTTTTAGAAGTGAAGGAAGTCCTAAATGAAATCGAAATATAGAAAAGTTTGGAGCTGATAAAGATCCAAGCTATGAGAAGCATCAGGAAATGAGGAATATTTGTCCAAATCGAAAGAAGGGGCAAAAAGAACGTAAGTTACTACTACTCTGTCGTCTTGGCGATATATAAAGGCCAACACGGACTGGGAAATCAAAACATAGACCACGAAAAAAAGAAAAGTATTGGTTTAATCTGGAGGCTTTGAAACACTCAAAAGTATACCTTAGCTTCAATATCAAAAGAGCAAAAGAAGCAGTGGTTTTCGCGAAAGTGGCATGAGGACTCTATTTCGAGCGAAACAGTATCTCCACAAAATCTAGCAAAGGAGTGGGACAACTCAAGCAAATACTGCTCAGAGAAGTGGCAAATCCGTCGTCCAGCGACATAACTAGGTTTACAAGAAGCATGAGTATCTTATAAGACAAAGCAGAATAGGTAAAATAGACCCAAGAGGTGGCTGCTAAAAGCAATCTCGACCCACTCCATGCCAATTCAGTTCAATATACTAGCCGAAAAATAAAATATGCTTTTTTGACGAATACAAATTGAGCAAAGGTTTACAAAGAATTTTTTGAAGCCTTTTAAAGTATATCAAATATAACTATAAATATTCATCTAAATTGTCAGGTCAATGGTGCTTTAAAGTTTTGATTTGCTAGAAAAGTTTTTACCTGTAGCCTGAGCACGATTGGAAGACTTATCATTTTCTTCCTTACGGCACGTTACATAAGGAATACTTTGAAAATTTCCTCCAGCGACATCAAACTAATTCCAACTGCAATATCACAAAAAGTTTCATAGATGCTCCTTCTGCTTGTGTGATTCAAGTATTCTGTAATCAACCAGCCAATACTGTAACTAATCGAACTTGTTCACACAATCATGTGCGGCAGCTTTGGAGAATTGATGAGATTCAGATTCTTAATTTTTCGGATATTTCGGGATAAAAGCGGTAAAAATCACTTGGAATCGATTCGAACTAGACATTATCCGACATCATCGGTATCACTTACATCCAGCAAACGTCTATATGCCTATAGGCGTGTTTGTTTGCTTCCCCTATCTATAACAGAACAATGCTAACCAGTGCAGACGCATTGGAAACAACAACAACTCCCGCTATCCATAACATGAATTGTTGTTGTTTGCAATGCGTATGGACTGGTTAGCATTGTGCTGTTATGGATATGGGGAGCAAAAAAACCCGCCTTATATGTATGTGTCTTTCTGCAACACATGCACCAACTATTGCAGCTATCGGTAAACTTAAGAGTATTCTACAGCCCTTCGAATCCAGGTCTTGATAAGTTATTTTCCACTTTTCCTCAAGATGTTCATTCATCCTTACGATATGAACTCGATTTTTTTCTTTCGTGTTACATAACTCTTTTGTTATTCACTGAACTTCATCAACGCGTTAAATGATAGAAATAAGTGGGTCGTAATTGCAAAAGTTAAGAAATGAGGACACCTCAGCTCAGTTTCGTTCAGCTTGAGACGACTTGGCTGCGGCTCGCTTTAGATTGGTTTGATTTATAAAAGAACGGGAAAGCTTGATGCTGACGATGCCGGCTAAGGACAACTAAGGAAGTAAAGTATGTAAATGTTGGAAAGTTTGATATGCAATGAGTCCGTTAGTTCAGTTGAGATTTCATTAAGTTTGAGTAGTTTTGCGGTGTAAGCGGTGGATATTTTTGGTTAAAATTCTATGGAAGCTTGAATGGGTGGTGTCTATGGCTGGTAGATAGATAAAATGCATTCATATGATGAATTTCAGGCTGAAGGGAAGGATACATTTCGCAGTCGTCTTTTGATGTGCTCCTGTTTGGATGCCCTTATTGCCTTATTCTGGGAAGAAAATGTGCAAAAAGAATTCGAATCTTCAAATATTTTAAGTGTTGTTTAGATGAACCGGAAATGAACTTTGTTAGTTAAGTTATTTGTATGCGTGAAATGGGTCAAGCTGACTTTACTTTTTATTTCTTTATTTAACCTTCAAGTGGGCGCGCGGCGTCGAATCGACCGCACATGTAACATTATTGTTTGTAACTTCGAGTGTTTTCGTCACAAATATTTCTGGCCTCAAGTACCCTCTTCTTAGTTCAATATAAATAAAAAAAACTATATACGACCGTTCTCCGTATGCCCCGTGTTGAATAAATACCTTTTGTTTCAAACGTGTCGTAGGCGTCGATAAGACTACACGCGCCCGTAGTCCAAAAGGTTACGCGCGACTGTATTTGCGCAAATTACTTTTTCTTGTGTTTTGAACGAAGTTCGTGTTTTATAGATATTTTTAGTAAAAAAATGGCCCGTAGACTCCGCAGTAATTCCCAGATAACTTTGCAATTAATGGAAGAAGACATAGAGAGTGAATCTGTGCTCAGTGATGAAGGTTCAGAAGTTTCCGACCACATTTCTGAAGTAGAAAGTGACGAAGAAATTGAATCGATAGGAGAATCAAGCAGCTCAAGTTCAGACGAAGATGTGCCTTTATCGGAGGGAAGTAGTTTTTACACAGGACGTGACAAGGTGACAAAATGGAAAAAATCTAATAACAACAGGGTAAGACGTCAAATACAAAATATTCTTACGGAAGATTCAGGCGTTCGTACAAACGGTGTAGGAGTGACAACATTTGATAAAGCCTGGAATTTATTTATAAGTGAAAATATTATTGAAGAGATTGTCATTCGTACGAATGAGTTCATACAAAAAAAAGTTCCAATGTACAACCGACCCCGCGATTGCAAAACTACTGATGCGGTTGAAATTCGAGCAGTATTTGGTCTGCTGTACATCGCAGGGGCTATGCGTACGTCACATACAAATTTAGAAGATTTATATGCTACTGATGGCACAGGTGTATCTATATTTCCAACAACCATGTCGCTAAAAAGAATAAGATTTCTACTCAACTCGTTGCGATTCGATGATTCAACTACACGAGCGTCTCGACGTGCTCAGGATAAAGCTGCGCCAATAAGAGGTATTTTGGAAAAATTCACTGCGAACTGTTTATTGCCTTATTCAGTGGGGCAAGACGTTGTAATTGATGAAATGATGACAGGCTTCCGAGGTAAATGTCCTTTCAGACAGTATATGAAATCAAAACCTGATAAATATGGTATCAAACTTTATCCTTTGGTGGATGCGACTACTTTTTATGTTTTGAATTTAGAGCTTTATGCTGGTAAGCAGCCGGATGGCCCCTATCAGATGAGTAATGCTGCAATGGACGTTGTAAACAGATTAATTACACCAATTTCTGGGACTGGACGGAATTTGACAATTGATAATTGGTACACCAGCATCCCTTTGGTAGAAGATTTGGCCCGAAATCACAAGATATCAGCTGTGGGTACCTTGCGCAAAAATAAGAAAGAAATACCACCATGCTTCATTTATAAAGGTAGACCTGAACATTCAAGTCAGTTTGGATTTTCTGACACCGCAACACTTGTTTCATATGTGCCAAAAAAACATAGATCTGTAGTACTAATATCATCACTACATTGTGCAGCTGAAATAGATGAAAGTACAAATGAAAAGCGAAAGCCAAGCATCATAACTTTTTATAACAAAACCAAAGGTGGTGTCGATGAAGTTGATAAAAAAGCAAAGATGTATTCCACTTCTAGAAAAAATAATAGATGGCCATTGACAGTCTTCTTCCGT
Organism: Nemotelus pantherinus; assembly: GCA_963978885.1. Classification (NCBI taxonomy): domain Eukaryota; kingdom Metazoa; phylum Arthropoda; class Insecta; order Diptera; family Stratiomyidae; genus Nemotelus; species Nemotelus pantherinus. The sequence goes on along the minus strand of OZ022263.1, from coordinate 236,039,292 downwards.
CTCTTGGATATTGCTGGAATAAATGCCATGGTTATCTTGAGGGGAAACGGAGTGGTTATAAAAAAAAGGCGAATGTACCTACGAGCATTAGGGATAGAACTGACAAAAGAGTACGTATGGAGAAGAGCTACAATGGTCAACCTCCCGAGGAAACTGAAAAGAAATATTACAGAGCACTTGAACATTAGTACTGAAGACAGAAGCGATAAACCAATCACAAGTTCCAATACAAGCAGAGGAAGCTGCAAAATATGTCCAGCTAAAAAAAGAAGACAATCTAAGACAAGTTGCACACATTGTCTAAGAAATATTTGCAGGGATCATACAACATTTGTTTGCAACGAATGTTACCATGAAAAAGAGACTGATGAGGAAAATAACTAACTATATACCAGCTTTTCTATACCGAATTATAATTTTGATCTCTAAAAATAATAAGAATTTGATTGGCAAAATCGTTTTATAATCCAGTGATTATTTGTAAAAGTTTTTTATTTTTATTTCTTGATATTGATTGATTTCTAGTTATAATTCATGGATTGCTGATTTGTTTTGTAAGTGTTTAAAGATTTGTATTTTATTTTATTTTGATATAAATGAGTAAGATTTATGAACTAAAATCGAAACCCAACCCAAAGATAGTATACATTTACTTTAAATATCAATTTAATGGCAATAACTAGAATTAAAATAATGTTCTACATCTAAATACATGCCTAATTGAAAGAGAATTGTTTAAGTTATAAAAAAATAAATGATTATTTAACTATTTGTTGTTTTAGATCCTTAAAATCTCCAATACGTCTTTTAGGTTACGCGCGACTACTGCCGTTCTAAAAGGCCACGCGCCTACTTGAAGGTTAAGTGGAACACTGTAGAGTCTCTCAAGCCCGCAAGTTGATATTTCAGCATCTGCGGGTCATACCATTTTAGCAAAGTTTAGCAATTAGAGTGATTCCATCAAACGGATAGAAATTGGCCCTTAAAAGTTTGAAACGACTTGCAAAATTAAATTTATGTAGTACCTATTTCGTGTACATCCTGTGATTGAATCAAATGCCATTGAATCAAATTGTAGTAATTTTAATAAATGCCCGTAGCCATTGCACGAAAGCCAAATAAAACACAAATCAAATCAACAAAATATATCTCATTAGCCAAAATGCCAATAAACTCTCTGTGAAATTGCGTCCTATGTCAAATGAATGCTTATTAAAACAAAGAACCTGACATAACAACATCAAAAGCCAAAGTCCCCGAATCACAAAACAAAAGTTGAGTCAAATACTAATTCAATAAAACAGTGTTGTTAGGCCAATTGAAAAACAGACAACGTTGAAAATTGTGAATAATGAAAATGATGGTAAATGTGAAAACTGCGGTCGTCACAAAAGTCATATCATGCTACCAGCATCAACATCACGACATACATGAGCATCATCATCATCAACATTCGACGATAACAATACTAGAACGGGCTATTAGCGCCTATGATAGTGGTGCGTGTACGAGTACTGTGAAAAGTGTGAAATCATAGTGAAACGCTTCTTGATTATTATTTACATGCTCTGTAATTATAATGACCGTGTAACAAAAACTAGTCGCTGTACAGGTCGATTTCGGTCGTTTGGTGTTGCAACAGCAACAGCAAACATTGATAATAACGTCGCGGTGGCGCCTCGCGAGCCATGGCTAAAGGGTGGCCAAACCACCACTATCCTCATCACCACCGCGATGACTGTCGCTGACGCTAATACAGAATCCACCAACTCAACCACTGCTGCTGCTGGTTTGGAATCCTTTTTATCCTCAGAATCTTCGCCACCACCGACATCATCGATTGATGATGAATTTATTGTGTTTCCAGGTAATTTGGTAATTTTGATAAGCTATTATTTCGTGTGGTTTTAAAGCAGGGTTTGTATTGTTCTCGGAAATTGATGGAGTAAAACTGATTTATAAAGTTGATTTTCCAGTGTGAAATCATATTGTGGTTAAATATGTAATTAAAGGAAAGTTTGTAATTATATACAAACGGCTAAAATGAAAAATGAAATAATTGCAATGACGTTAAAAACTTGGTGATTATTTAAAAAAAAATCAAGATAGATAATTTCGAAATATTTCATCCTTTTTTTAAATCTATTTAACGAATATTTTTCATGGAAATAGTTATAAGCATTTTCTCAGTTATAAATCTGTTGCATAGAGCTAACATATCCAAATGGCATTTCATAAAATTATGTTTTAGTTTCCTCCGGGTTTTCAAGTCCTTTTTATATGCCTAGAAGTTATTTTTACCAAATTTTAGTTTTGATTTTCACTCGTAGATGGGATTCCTAAATATGGGAAGGTTGGTAGCTCTGCTCGCTCAGGTGCCAATCCAAAGTAGCGATCTTTTGGTGTTTTTTTAATCTGAGAGCGAAAATCCGGAACGAATTTTGCAAGGACCCATTCACTTTGGCTATCTTAAACTCTAGCCAGCAAAAAATCACATCCTTGCATCAAAAGCATCCTCATAGCACGTAAATTTAGGTATCACTTCGTAGAGGGCAGACAGCCTTTATCTTGGTCTCTTTATTAGCTCGATTTGCTACTCTTCTTTTCGCCTCTACCTTTCAAAGGACTGCGAGAGCCAACGTCAAGCTCTTCGATACCGCTAAACACAATCAGGCAACTGTGAGCCATTTCTTTCACATTTCTTCTCCATATGACGAATCGCCTGTAATGGCGTAGAGCACGTTCAGGGTCCTCTTCAATGTCGCAGTTTAGAGAGTCAGCGAGACAAAATCGACGTGGATACTTGCCACTTTAGTAGGTCCTCTAGAACACACCCCTGTAGCACTCCTCTTGCAGAGTTGTAGCCCAAAGGGCTGTTATCGTAGTCGGACTACAGTACTCTATCTATGATATAATCGCATATTAGTGTTGCCAGATGTTAACGTATACCAAGCTTAGCTACCATCGCAATTATCAGATTCCAATTCGGCGAATCAAAAGTCAACTTTGACATCGACCATTTTGAGGTGCAGAATATTTTCCAGAAGCTCCTAGTATTTCAATAGCAGGCTTCTCCGGCTCCCTAAGCATATTAGTTTATTTACTTTTTTGGTTAAAGGGCGATTGCAAAACATTATCAAAATCGGTCGGTTCCTACTTCACTTGCTCCACCCTCTAGCCTTGAAAGAATATGCGCACTATCACAAACGATTTATCAAAAATTTTCCCTGACATTTTCATTAATAGACGTTAAAGTTTAAACACATACTGTGGTAACTTTTAACTTGATTTTGATATTTTTTGCAAAAGTAATGATTTCTAAAGCTCCTACAGCCAATCGCAGGGGGTTTCTCTAAAAAAAAAGCACAATATCTCTGAAATAGATTATCTCAAATTTCTGAGCGATTGCAGAATTGATATTGCTCTGATTCAAGAAACCTTTTTGAAACCAGGACATCAGCTACGAATACCGATAAAGATAACCAAGACCCCTAAGAAACTTCCAAACTCTATCAAAATTATCATAAAGAGGAGGAATCAAATTCAGAAACAAGCCAGAATCACTGGCTATCCCAGACTGAAGCAGGAAGCTAACCGGCTAACCAATGTCATTCGTGACCAGATTAGAAAATTCAAGAATGAACAGTGGGAGCACTTCATGAGTAGTCTTGATCCTGATAGTGATTCACTCTGGAAAATTTCCAAATATTTTAGAATGAAGAACAAACATGCCACCCGAGGCCTTTGCTGATTCTCTAGAACTTCAGTTTTGTGAGAACTCTTCTGTAGACGACGATCTTGAAGAGGAAGAACACACTGAACAGGCCGCGGCACATATATTGCACACCACAACTCCAAGGGGAGACCAGATTCCACCAACTTCTATTGAAGAAGTAAAAAGTTTGATCCACAGTCTCAAAAAAAAAAGAAAACCTCCAGGTCCAGATAATATTACCAACCTATGCTTTCACCACCTGCCCGGCAACATCCTTCGGACAGTTTCAGATATCAACAATGCTATTTTTCGTCTCAAGAGATATCCAGATTGTTGGATACTGGCCACAGTCATAGTCATCCCAAAGCCCGGGAAAGACTTAACTTTCCCTCAAAACTGGCATCCAATCAGTCTCCTTTCCTCTTTCGCTAAACTCACAGAACACGTGTTCCTCTCTCATCTACAAGAGAAAGTTTTTTTTAAATAATTCTCTACCAGCAAAGCAGTTTGGTTTAAATAAAATCACTCGAAAGAGCTGCAGCTAGCTCGAGTAGTCCACCACATTAGATCAGGTCTCAATAAGAGGAAATCAACAGGACTCGTACTGTTCGATGTCGCAAAGGCATTTGATAAAGTGTGGCACGCCGAACTTATTGTTAAATTGGATTATCTCGGTCTGCAACTGCATCCATCCAACTCATTGGATCTTTCCTTCACAAAAGAGCTTTCCAAGTGAGAATCGATAGCATACTCTCATCTAAAAGACCTATATCAGCAGGAGTCCCTCAAGGGTTTCCCTTGCCACCGATTTTGTACAATTTGTACACAGTAGATATCCCTAGAACCAGCAGAGTTCACATTTCACTTTTCGCAGACGACACTTGTATTTTTCACACGTCCAGACAAGTAGCAGCCGTTACCTCAAATCTGCAACATTTTATCCACTCCCTTATGGAGTATTTTAGGAGATGGAAAATAAAACTGGACGCGGGAAAAACTCAAGCGATCTTCATAGCATGCAAAAGACGACAAACACCACGTGCTTTAACGATGGACAATCAATCCATAGATTGGCAAGAGACGGCCAAATATCTAGGAGTTACTTTCGACCACAAATTACAGTGGAGTCCACACATAGCCAACAAAAGAATTTTCATCAACAACAAAATAAACACCCTTTATCCTCTTCTCAAAACGTCTCAGTTAAGCATCTCAAATAGGGCCCTTCTCTACAAACAAGTAGTAAGACCACAATTACTTTACGGCAGCCTAGTATTCTGAGGAACCTCCAACACTAATAGGAAAAAACTCCAGTCAAGCCAAAATATGGCGCTAAGAAGAATATTCAAGATTCCCTGGTACATCAGGAACAGAGACAACCATAACGATTTAAGAATCGAAACAGTTGACAAATACATTCGCAACCGTGCGCTTAAGCTCTTCGACACGATAGACAATCACCCCAACAATTCTCTAGAAATCCTAAAAATACCTCACCATTAAAATAGTTCGACTTATCGAAGCCTGAGGCAACTTACAAACTAGGGGCACACGCCGCATTTATCGATAACCAGTTCTCAGCAGCACCTCTATAACTCTCACTGGCGACTCCCTCCCGGTTGAGCTCGAAAATAGCCTGCTGGAAGTCGTGGTTCCTTCCGATTTTTGTACTGGGTATCCGAACCCTTACACTCCCATGGTTATTGTTTTTACACTAGTAGTATTATCCACAACTGACGCCAAGTTAATCTAATCTGCAGTTTCGCAGTTTCTGGGTAACGGCATCACGGGACCACGACAGCTGCATTCCGCCAAAGTGAAAAGAATTGTTAAGTGGCCGACTGCTAGTGCATTTTTATTCATCTATGAATGTATAAAATCATTGCATTGATTAAGTTTTGACCTTGTAATTTAAAGGGCTTGTTTCGAATTATACATTCTTACATAAATCACTCTCTCAGTACCTGACTTAAAGCAACGCAGCTTTAAAAGTATTTCAACTTGGACGAAATATTTAAATAGTTTTTAGTGAAAACTAAATGGCGCTGCCAATCAAAGCAAACCAACAAAATCACACTTTCAATTAGATTTCGACTCGGTCTCCATTAAACTTGCTCTGAGCTTACGGCAGCGAATTAATAACAATCACAAATTACGTATTCATAAATCAACAACGAAAACGAAAGAAAACAATACTCATCGTAGTGGCAATACCGTAATTAAATCCAAACTGAATTCGCCCGTGTGGCTTGTGCATTGCATCTCGTTCGGCACAAGCTGGAATGCATTAAAACAAACGGCTCAAAAACGGTGAGTGGCATTTCGCTTTCAAAACTTATTTAATGCGATTAAGTGCAAACTCGTGTGACTTTTCTTACTTGAAAAATACGTCCTCGTCGTCGTTGCTGTTGTTCTTCTTATTGACGTTGTCCAGTGAAAGTGTTCCGTTCGGTTCAGTGCAGCTGCAATTCGGCAAAATAAGGAATAATCTAAATTTAATGATTCTGAGTTCTGACGGCGCTGTTGCAACCGAAAGAGTGTAGTTGTGTTCGACTCAGTGAGTGTCAAATCTGTACAGAACAATAATCTCATACCTGAGAGCAAAAGAAAAGTATCATTAAGTACAGTCGCAGGCGATATAAACACAGAAAAAGTTTTGTGCTTTTTTTCCTGTGCGATACACCTTCCTTTCCACACATCCTGTTGCCGGCATCACGTCAGTACGGAATTGGAGCAAAAGTTAGACGATGACGGTGCCAACACTATGAAGTGATGATACATTTTAAAGTACGTCCAAGTTCTAGAACTCTTGATTGCTACAATGACTGTGACTCGAGTGCACTACAAATACCGGAAATCGGTTCAAATGCTATATGTGCCTGAATCGGTGAAATCCATACTGATTGTTGGCAACATTTTCCAGGACATTTTCAGAATAATTAAATCGAACGGTGAAACATCAATGTTTTATTACTTGAGTTTTTTTTTAGTTGAAATTGTACATAGTAATGATTTTTCGTTGTTTGAGTGTGAGATAGACGTGCAGACGTACATTGTCAATGTAGTTTCACCCTCAGAATGAATGCGAGGTCTGTGCGGGGAATTCAATCGTTTTTACAGAATTCGTAATTATAAAATTAATTTATATGATCGCGATTTGATGTCATTGTATAATATGGACTGTTGTTTCCATTAGAAAATGTACGAGTCAGTGTATGGTTCTGTTGAACTCGTGCACAAAAGACCTCATACAACAAAAAGTTATCCTACTATTCGTTATTTTTAATCATACAAATGGGTTCAGTCATAGAATAACTGCAGAACAGCACACAGGACTCGAACTCTTGTACAGGGCAACTATTGTTAAAACTTTGACATAAAAAGGAATCAAACTAGTATAGCTTTTTCGTTTAAATAATTTTTGTTCGCATCATTGTTCTAGACGCTAGGGTATGTTATAGCGACACAGCTAAAATTGTATTACGTGAGGCCGGCCCAACCTGTAAATTTTGTTTCGATGCTATGATTACATTCGATGTATTGGAAGGTATAGAGGTGGAAAGATTCAAAATTTTAGGAATCGAAACATTTGTTGCTTATTTACGATAGAAGATTATTATCATAGCACAATTTAATGGTGACATCTCCCAGTAAAAAAAAAATGATAAAAATTAGCATAGCTGACAGACCTTTCCTAATTTTTCAACCAACATTATACCAAATTTGGCTCCTAATAGAGACCCATTTACTGTGTTAATATCGCTTGAATCCACTGACAGCATCTGAAATTATAGAGCGAAAAACTTTAACTTTTTGAGTGTTTTTTTTTCAAGATGGCGTCTCTGCCGCAGGGTAAACAGCATATTCATTAAAATTCTATCAGACCTGCCCCTACTCACATTCTGGGAATTTCAATTGGACCTTATTATTGGGTCGTGAGCTCTAGCGAAACAAATTTCGGGTAATAGAATAACAGGTAGTTTAATTAAGAGTTACCGTTGTCGGAATGTCGGAAAATTTTAATTTGGCTGTGTAGATAAAGCATCAAATTTACCAATCAATTGTACTTTTTCCTAAAAATAAAAAAAATCGGATGGCTTGGTGATTTGCTGAATTTCTGTTTACGTACCTGCCGAAGCTACATGGTTGCTCAAAAATGCATAAAAAACCACAGAAGCTTTTTTTCATATTCGTTTACATATCCCGTTAATTTCGTGCCGACTTTGACTTTTTAATGACTCTATGGATGAAATTATCGCAATTGGAAATTTTCTTTGCCTACTTTTAGCCACTTAGCGCCAGCACGGGGTTAACATTTCCAAAACTATCACATTCAAGTTGAAAACATTGCCGAATTTCATTCACCTTTAACTTGCTGATTGTTTCTTCGGTTTATATTCCTTGTAATTCTTCTGTTCCTGTTTACAATCGATTTTTTGTTGAACGCTTCAGTTTCCTCAACAATCGTTTTCCTCTTGCTTCCTAATAAATATTCCTAATAATAACAATATTACTAATATTACTGTCCAAGCTGATAAATTCCCTACGCCCCAACTGACTAGCACTATCCTCCTCTTTCCATAGCGATTTCTGTACAAATTTTAACCAACAAAGTTTTCTCTCGGCATTTAGGCTTTAACTGTCATAAAGCAGATTTTGTTTAGATAGCTAATGAATTCAGTTCAATTAACTGATACTTTTTTTGCTACGAATTAAATATTGACGACCAGACTAGAGTCCCTAATTTTTTCAAGAGTGTTTTGATTGATTTTTCTAAGACCCCCAGAATTGTTTCCTCATTTCCTTGTTTATTTCTAGGCCCCCATAGTCTTTTCCTTGGCCACTGAGATTTTTCCTACGCTTCCCGAATTTTTCTTAAGCTCAATGATTTTTTCTTAGACACCCAGGATTTTTTCTAAGCTCTCGTGATTTTTTCTCAGGCTCCTAGAATGTTTACAACTCTTTTTATTTTTTCTATGCTCCTATGATTTTTGCTAAGAATCCGAGACTTTCCTGGTTTTTTCTTAACTCTAATAATTTAAATGTCTCGTAGAGACGTTATATGTTATGACATTTTTTGTGTCATGGCAGAAATTTTAAGGACTTTTTTTGAAAAGTACCTTCAAAAATGGCGCTACTGAAATTGACAAAATTAATTACTTTATATCGGGAAAAAGAATGTTTGTAGAAATGTTCAAGCCACTTGTGTAAAAGGGTAGACAGGAAAGTGCTAGCATGGCGGTAAATGAGTGATAGCTCATTTTCTACACACACTAGCGCACTTTCAAATTTCAGCTAAACAATTGCCCCTCGGCCGAAGTTTCGCTAACGACTGAAATGTGATAACAGAAACTGCCCACTACTCGTATTTTTGTCAAGACAGGTTTTCTATCGCAATTTACGTTACGATAGATTTTCTGTCTCGTCGAGTCACTGCATAAGACTCTCTGGGTTTTTTCGTAGACTCCCAGGATTTCTAGAGTCCCCTGATTTTTTCTATTCTCCCATGATTTTTTCATAGACCCTTAGAATTTTTCCTACAGTCCCCTGGTTTTTTCTAAGTTCGCATAATTTTTTCCTAGGTTCCCGAGATTTTTTCTATGTTTCCTGAATACTTTCTTTAGCTTATTGATTTTTCGTTGACTCATACGATTTTTTTTCAAGTCTTTTGATTTTTTCTATGCTCCCATGATTTTTTTTGTAGACTCCTAGAATTTGTTTTAGAGTTCCTTCATTTTTTTAAGCCCCCATGTCTTTTTTTAGACCACTGAAATTTTATATAAAGCTCTTGAATTTTTGCTAAGCTCCATAATATTTTCCTAGACTTCTAGAATTTTTTTGATTTTTTTCTAAGTTCCAATGATTTTTTCTTAGACTTTCAGAATTTTTTCTCGGGATCCTTGATGTTTTTTTTTTTATTTTCCATGATTTTTTTCCAGACTGCTAGAATGTTTTTTTTAGAGTCTTTTGAATTTTCCTATCCTTCCGTGATTTTTTCCCAGACTTATAGAATTTTTCGAAGAGTGTTTTGATTTTTTCTATATCGCATGATTTTTCCTTAGACCACCAGAATTTTTTCTAGAGTCCCTAATATTTTCCAAGCCCACGTAATTTGTTTAAAAGCTCTCAAGATTTTTCCTACGCATCCTGTTTTTTACCTAAGCTTCAGGATTTTTTCCTAGACTCCTAGGATACTTTCAACAGCCTCTTGAATTTTTCTTAGCTTCAATGATTTTTCTATAGACTCTTAGCATTTTTTCGAGAAGCCCTTGATTTTTTCAAAGCTTCTATGATATTTTCTTAGACTCCTAAAATTTTTTTCAAGAGTTTGTTGATTTTTTATATGCTTTCATAATTTTTACTTAGACTCCCGGATTTTTTTTCTTGAGTTCCTTGACTTATTTTACTTGACTACCTCAATAATTTCACGCTTGGAAGAACCAATTTGGAGCGTGCTTACAAATATCATCGAGGCTACATTGTCTGTATGAGTAGTTCAATGGACCTTTCAACCTCTGAAGTTGACAGGTTGATTTTCTCCACAGTTACCGCACCTCTTCAAGAAAAAGAGAGAGTCTATTTATTTTTTGTTACTTAAATTTGATCAATGAAATTCTTCACGTATGCCTCAAACTTGGTGAACAGCAGCAGGATTTGACAAGGATTTAAGGGGGGTTCGCTATTTGCCTTCCGCCACCCAAAACAGGCGTTTTTTTAGGAACACAGAACTCAGAAATATTTTTAAAATTTGGACAACTGTTTTTTGAAGCTATTGTCTATATCCTATATTAGTGCTTTGGTAACTATTAATAAGAACTTACATTTTGTAGACATTCTTTAACACAATATAACATTTTTACTTTTAATTTTTTTAATCGGCTTCGTCAAGGCATAGATAATTTATCGTAGAACATATGCACCAAATTTCATACCAATCCTAAAGGTGAAAAAACGTAATTTTTCAGGAGAAGTGTTTGAGAGAACTCGCTAGCGTTTACAATCAGTTTATAACTTTATCATATGTGGACTGTTTTTTATGACATACCTTACCAAAATAAAGAAAGAACCATGCCTTCACATCAAACAACCATAATTCCTCTAATCACCTCAAACGCTTTAGATTATAAATTAAAAATTAAATACTTCTAATTGAAATTTTGAAACGGGACTCGTTGCAAAATGTGCAGCAAGAGTTTTAGAATTTTTCAAACCCATAAACTTTTTTGTGATATTTTTCATGATTTTCAAGTTCGGAACCCCCTTAAAGAAACCTCTGAATTTTGAGTACTACACTGGGCCATTATGTTTGTGTTGCTTATAAAATAGCATGCATTCGAAGCGAAATTTTTATGTGTAAATCAACATTTTTCAATTTTTAGAGTGATTGTTTTGTATCCACTTCTTTAAATGCCTAAATAAAACCTATAATATACAGACTATACTTGCCAAAACGAGAAACGAAAATAACACGAAAAATGAATCGAATTTCCTCCGTTCAAATTCAGTGTTTGTGTGCGTTCAGTCAGTTAAAATTAATTCAAAAAGGAAACACCAATTTCACACTAACTCACTCGTCCATTCCTAGCTCCAGGCTCCGTAAAGGGCACAGTAAAGTAAACAAACCATTATAATATCCCGAAAATCTCACTTACATCGGAAAATCTATAACATATTGTTTTTATCGAACATACACAGCAGAAAAATATTTTCCAAACTAACAAAATATATAGTCGTGCATCGACTCAATTTCCATCAACATGACTGATGATTGTTCATAACATATTTATATAGAAGTCGGAAACATTGAAGAACAATCCCGCAGATTAATTAAATTGTTAAAAATCCCGCAAAACGGAATTGGTTTGTTAAAAAACTTTTCCGATGGTTTTTTTGTTGTTGGGGTTCGAATGATTTATTAATGGACCGAAATCAATCGTGTAGTGCTTAAAATGGTTACATCGAGTGCGATTGGAAAGTGAAGGTGTGCTTCCCTCCTCGTGCTAAACGATGTGCGTAACGGGGGTAGATTATATCAGCATGTGCATCATTTCGTGTAAGTTCCAGTAGGACTAAAGCTTAGTGCGTAGCCTGAGTGAAGCGAATCAGACTCAGATCAGAGCCAATACAGAGTGATAAGTGTTGTTATAGAGAGGTTTAATTCTGAAAAACTCATTAATGTTGCCGTTAAAATTGCACGTCCTTGCCACTCATATGAGGGGGAGGAGTAATGTATGTGCAACGACGTTAATTATGTTTTTGCCATTTATGACTGGAAATTGATCGAATGAGCGTTTTATCATTATTGTTGTTATCAGTTTAATAGAGTGAGTGGATTTAATGAGACAGTTATTGACACCGCGAAAGTTGACATTTTAATGAGCAAATTTAAATATAGGGCAGTCAATTTAAACAAATGACCATTTCATTTAATTATACGTGATTCATGTGATTTACACTGAATTTTAAGGGTTTGCCATTCGCTTGAGCGACGGGATATATCTTTAATAGTGATTGCTTGAAAAGGAAAACAGAGTTATGTTTTTCGCTTTAATAGATCTCAAAGTAGTGCACATGCAGGAAAATAGAATAAATGACTGTGAATTCAAAAGAGCAGAACTACTAAACAAGGTAGCCCAAACCATTGCCTCAGTAAAAGAATAATATTAAAAATGTTTATCTAAGAAATAATGCCCTTCTTTAGTAAAAGGGAGTTCATGCCAGTGCTTTGATTTTTCTATCAAAATAGATATCACTTTAATCCTACATTCAGACCTATTTGAAGAAAAACTAAACTCAAATTATAAAAAGCATTTTCACTTCCCGTTAAAATTACTATTGTCTGTAAAACAATTTGAAGAAATAGTTCTCATTTTTTTTCAAACTCTAGCACCCGTTTCTAGTATTGTAATTTTTCATTAAATAGATTTCAATTGAATTATACATAGAAATAAACCTTAAATGAAAGAGAAGAAAACTCGTGCCAAGAGGATTCACCTCAAAAACATTTAATGAAAGAAAATATACTTAGCATTCTTACTGGTTAGCAGGAAACTCGACAGCGAGAAAGGGTAGCATGCTAACCGTTCCAACGCTAATTAGTCTATGCCAGGATGAAGAGTGTTCCTACCAGCCAGGCAGGCACATATTATTCGCTCGAATGCACACGAACGTATTGCTCACGAGCTAGTACGACCAGGATAGCAACTGCAAACAGATTCGTTTTTGTTCAGCATACTGTCGAATGTAGTTTTTTTTGACATGGCGTCGATATTTCACAACTAGCTAAGTACACTCGACAATTATCCAATTAGGCAATTGACATATACTCTTTAACTGCGATGTCGATAAGGATCCCAGTCACGTCATATACTAACAGAGAGGACATGATCTTTGAGTTTTAGGATGAAAGTCAATATTTGAGACTTTTGCCAATAACGAGACGACTAACCGTTTCGTATTCACTCGAGGCTATAATCCGAGCCCTTTTCCATTCGTCGCTGTACCATAGACAATGCAAACTCGATTTATGTCCCAAAAGCTCAGAACAGAAAAGTGATGTCTCCGGTGCCTGATACCGTCTGATCGTCTTGTGAGATATTCCTCTATTAGTCTTTATTTGGCTCCATTTCAATTATGAGTTCTAGCGATTGTTTTTGACTTCGACAGACTTTATGTGGAGAGCAGTAAGAAGAAAAACATATACACTTGCCAGAAAAAGTATCCGTACACGATCAAAATAAAGCAACATATTAGGAAATTCGTGGTAAAAAGAACGGCTACATTTTAATATTTAAGCAATAAAATTTATTCAGTAATCAAACTACTTTATCTTTAATTTTTTTATTTGGTATTCCTTTAAAAACTAGATTTTCCAAAACAAAAACAAAAAATTTCATTTAAACGAACCAGAAAAAGTATCCGTACATGACAATACGAATTTAAAGTATTCAAATATTTTTATTATATATCAGGGCTTAATAACTTGTCGGATAGCCTTTTCGCTTGAGGACCTCCCTCAGTCGATGTGGCATGGAGTGGACCAATTTGGCTGTATCCTGCCTGGTAATTTTGCCCCATTCATCAACGATGACATTTTTCAGCATTTCCTTTGAAGTTATGCAGTGCTGACGGATCCTGCGCTCCAACAAATCCCACAAATGTTCAATGGAGTTAAAGTCTGGGGATTGGGGTGGCGTACGCAACTGATGTTTTGTGTTGTAGAGCAACCAAAGCTTCATATTGTGTGCTGTGTGCTTGGTATCATTATCCTGCTGGAACCAGAAATCGTCACCAAGTCCCATCTGCTGAACGCTTTGCTTCATATTCGCCTTCAAAATATTAAGGTAAGCGTATTGATCGATAATTGATTCGATAAACACAATTTGGCCAACCCCTTCTGCCGCCATACACCCCCAGAGCATAACACCACCTCCACCATGTTTGACAGTAGGTATCAGATTTTCTTTTTCGAGGGCAGTACCGCTCTTCCGCCTCACTAACTTTTTGCCTTTAATGCCAAATATGCAAAATTTGCTTTCGTCGGAGAACAGGACATGTTTCCAAAACTCTGTTCTTTATAAATTCATTTGCGAAATCCACACGTTTCTTCCTGTTAACTTCCGAAATGTATGGTTTCTTACGTGCTATACGAGAGCGATATCCATCTTTCTTCAGTATTTTTCGTATGGTATCCTCGTGGAGAACCTTGCCAAAAGAGTCTTCTATATTTCTACTTATTTGAGGAGCAGTTGCTCGAGGATTCTTTTTAACTGACTGCAATACGTCAGTATTTATGGTCAACCACAACGAGATTTTGACACAATTGAACCAGTTGTATCAAATGTTTTCACCACATACTGGACAGAAGAGTGAGTTCTGCCTATTATCTGACCAATTTCGCGGAAAGGTTTGCCTTGACTCCTAAGTTTCAGCATAATTTTCCTTTCATCAGCACTGATTTCCTTAATTTTGGGCACCATCATGTATTCTAGTGCATGAAAACTTTAAAATAACTTCATTCACTTCTAAGCCTATCACAAATCAAAGCAGAACTATTATCGGATCTAAACACATACATATGCATCTGCACATGCTACTGCATAGCACGGGGAATCCCCCGTTTTGTTCTGTATGGATACTTTTTCTGATCAAACGTGCTGCCATATATTGATTTTGTTTGAGTTTCAAGTGTTTTTATATAGTAACTATTATGAAACATACTGGTAATTATGAAAAAATGTCGATTTTATGCTATTATAAAAGAAAACAGTCAAATTAAGTGGACATCTCCTTTTTAATACAACAACAACTTTGGTGTCTTGCATGTACGGATACTTTTTCTGGCAAGTGTATGTAGATGACCTCTTTGAATGAAATCGTAATAAACACTGCTTATTGTATGAATGCTTATGTGAATTCCTTGAAAATGAAATCGTAAATCCACCCAAGGACATCACTTCCCGTTTCTGGCCCCTTGAGCTGAGATTCAAATTGTGTTTGCTGAAATTTAGAAGCACTTGTTGCTTAGGACTCTGTTGAAAATAGAAACAGCCGAAATCTCTATCCTACAGCACAGTATCCATTATAGCATAAACTTTAACTTCCTAAACCTGAAATTCCCTGGAATGCCTTTACATCCAGAGGGTCTGTTGTTATTAGCCGAATTTTCAAAACGACATCATTTTCACGACTCGATTGGATTGGAAAACAACATATTTTAAGCAACAACAAAGTTTTCTGATGAAAACATACAACCCAACACGAGTATGTAAATAACAGTGTACAGGATTTTTCCCTGTAGTGGCAACGAAATTTGTAACAAAAACTATGAAAACATCAAATTGAAAATATGGAGAACTAGCAGAATTAAAGAGAATTTGCGAAACATGCACGAATTAGATCGCATGATATTTCTAACTGGAAGTAGAATGTAATTTATCTAGTACAAATATGCAGGGTGGATACGAAATTGTTTATCTGTTGTTTGCCAAATGAAATGAGTAGGCATAGGTGGGTACATACAAGTTTTTGTGTGTAGAAATGTCGATAAAATGGCAGTAATCGTTTATTTTGATTATCGACATAAGTAATTAGCTTGTTTGGATTAAGGGTTCGGGGCTGATAGATGTACGATTTATGCTGGCCATTTTTAAATAAATGGTTGCAGGGCTTTTGTGGGCATATAATCACCTAAATAGGATATGGAAACTTCAATATGAAAATATAGTGCCTATAGATACATATATTTCTTTTTTCTACGACTCAAATTAAAACAAGATTTAAAAAATGAGATCAAACTTGCGTCATATGTTTTGTGGTGGAAAACATATAGTTCCAAATAAATTAAAGAGTTTGTGTATGCTGTAGAAAAGGCACCTGGTACCTTTAGGCACTCAGGCCAAAAGACCCATTGTAGTCATACCCCCAGTCTGATAGGAAAAAAAGACCAGATTTTTTGACCCAATCCTGGATAAATGATAGGGGGAAAGAAAGATCCCAGCCGAAGCATTGACATCTCAGACACGCAAACGCTAAGCATTCACGGAAGAAAAACTCTGTAGAGTCAGCCTCTTCTAGGCAGGATGGAGAAAGGTCATCCTGTGCAACACCCTTTTGGTATATGTATCTTTCTAGGTAGTTGTGTCGCGTCAGTATTCCTGTCATGATTCTGCAAACTTTCCTAATCTGGTTGAGGAGAAATCTCGCTGTCGCATGGTTGGGCTCTGAAAGGAAGAACTTAGTGTGCCTGGCTACATCAAAAGACATCCATCTCTCATAGTGGGCTTCAGCCACTCACTGCCGAAAAATAGCATGTGCAGATGCAGTCGGCACACCTAAGGTGAGTTCATAGGTCGCTGTAGTGAAAGCGTGGAGTCTTGCTTCGCAATGGCGTCGGCAATTTCAGTTTCTTTAGCACCACAGGGCGCTAGTATCCAGAGCAGATGCATCATATTAAACATGGCGACAGAGTTCATTCCTGCCCTGTGCTCTTGAGCAATTTTCGAAATCGTCAGGGGCTAATGTATCGCCAGTGCCGAAGGTTGACTGTAACTGCAAATAGTGATAAGTTAATCCCCCCCCCCCACCGTTCTTCAAATCAAAACAGAAACGTACTCTCCGAGAGAAGAAGCCCACCTCTTATTCGACGAATGCAGAGAGCTCCAGATTACACTCTAAAAAGTGGGTCCATAATCAATACTTTGATAATAGGAAATATATTCATTTTTTCGTTTAAAATAACGAATCACAAATTTTTTTACACACTCGATGTGCATTTTTTGCTTTCACGCCATATCAGCTGAATAATACACAGCTTTTTGTAAATTGAAGCAAAAAGAATGTAAATTTACTAGTTTGCTATTCACCTTTGCGCCAAAGCCATAAAATTGCATCATTTTTTAGGGTAAAATTGCACGATTTGGTCGTAAAAAAATGTAAACACTTAAGACGTAAAATATTCTATTGACGCACTTTTGTAAATTTACATCTTTAATATTAGGAAACCAGTTTCCTACTATTATAAGAGTAAAATTCAACCAACATTTTTTTGAGTGTAATATATATCTGTCTTCCAACTGTCCGTGAGGAAGACAGACATTTGACGCATCGATGCAGCCGCATCGAACCTCCAATAGAACAGTATACTACCCTCCAATAATCGTTTTCTACTTATAGGCCAAGTTGAGTTTGTCTATGCGCAGAGATCATCGCTACGCTATGAATTTGAATGTGGGGTGGAGACCGACTCACAAGCGGATCAAACTCCGCATCCGGTGTAGTACTTATGGCACCACAGATACCCTTGGCATGGCTAACTTCTTGCGGGAATACAATAAATTCACAATATTCCACCACACCACGAATGCATACGTGATTAAGCTGTGATAGGACACTCTTTTTAGGGCATCCATTTGTCGCCTCCTTTGTCAAGTAATAATCGATTCCAGCATCCGACATCAACGATTTCTGCGTGAGCATGACATGTATCTATTCAACCAGGACGCCTTCCACACCATGACCTTTCGCACCTTTAAATAGCTCTCCAAACGGCGCGCTATCAAAGAGCGTTCCAATGTCCACGAATACCTCCATTGCATACTCACCATTTGAAACGGCTTCCTCGGAGAATGAAGAGCCAATTTGCATGATTTTAATTGCTGGTATGCGGGTAGCTCATCGTTCCAGGGGTTAAACTTAAGCGCCCTAGTGCATATGTGTAATTCAACAAGCCTCTCCAAACATTTCAGCATAAACACTTATTGGCCTAAAGTTCTTTAGATGTGTATAATCATCTCTGTTTGGTTGACTATAAAGTCTACCTTAACCTGTCACCAATGTGACGAAATATACCCCAAGACTAGGCATGCCCAAAATATTTCATTGTAGTCTGCCTTCATGTGATCTATTCCCTCTCTCCCCAACCTGATGGATGCAATCCAGACCCGGCGATTTAAAATTTTCAAAGGACATGATTCCGTCCCTGACATTTCGCTGCTAACCACAGATCTTGCCGTGTACCAGCATTTCCTACTGCTGTGAAAAGCAGGTAGTTTGATCAGAGGCACAGATGCCTTCTGCATTTCAATCACCAGAAATTGAGTCCCAAGTAGAATCTGCAGAAACTCCTTTTGAACTTGGTAAAATCACCAACTGCGTGTTTTAGAGACTCCAGCTTTGCTGATTGATCTCAAAGACCTTGCACAGAACGATCTGAATGATTCCCTCTTGGTAGTCTTCATTTCTTTATTTGCAGCTAGAGATGAGCAAAATGGCTCATGGCTCACCACTGATCGCTCTTTTTTACAGTATTGCACCGTACTCTCAGTACACTGTTCGATGCACATTTCATTAAGCTTATTCAAACGAAATTTTTCGCTCGCAGACTATGCTGTGCTTGTTTTTCAGGCGCTGCACTGTAAAAAAAGAACGATCAGTGGTAAGCCATGATAGCCCAGTGAAATCCGACATAAAAAAGGCGAAACTTCGGAAAAATTAGGGGAAAGCTGAATTTTGGTGGGATCCTTGGTACTGGCGTGTTGAACAAAATGTCAAAAGTCCCCATCGATCCGAGTGCTGCGTCACTTTTTATACGGGGTCAAAGGTCACCAAAAGGCTCACCAGAAAGCTCACCAAAAGTGACCTTTCCTAAATATCTCAGTAACGGTTACGTCTTACTTTCCTGCAAAGTAGGTTGCAGGAAAGCAAAGTAGGTTTTGTAACATATCATGGGCCTAGAAGTACGAAAAAGCAAGATAATATCATGGCACAATTCTGTAAACGCTCATTCTTGACATTATAGGAGCTCAACCCGGTGCAGATTATCCCCGAATAATCAGTTTTTTACCAATCCTGTGATGACTACGTAGCGCCAAAGGGACATGACACGTCTCGAAACCAATTTGCACCTAAAACTACGTGACCTTGCCCTGATCGTTCATGGGATAAGACGGTATGGATTTCGGAGTGGTTCGTTTGCGGGGGTGGGTAGGGTGTGGGTAAGGTGTGGGTGTAGGGCTTTTCCTGCGATGTCAAGAATAGGCAATTAACAGCATAAAAAGTGATCCTATCTTGTTTAACAGTGGGCAAAGAGTAGGCAACGAGCTCATTTCTGAAGATTTGGGATGGATGCTCAGGGATACCGTTTTATGGCAAAGGGGGAGGGGGGAACTTTTCGGAACACACTTTTCCACCTACTCTGGAGTCTGGTAGATAAGTTTAGTTATATGTTTTTTCTATGCGCCTCTTAAATATAGAAAAACAAACTCACAAACATGCCAAGTCGTAATCAAAATCGGATAATATTAACATGCCGTGAGAATGAGGGTGCTGTTAGTAACAAATGTTTAGATCAATATATCTCAAAAACAGTTATGGTTACAGAAAAAAATTATATAATCTTTTTTGTTGGAAATTTTCTAAGCTACAAATTTGTCATACATTGTTTTTCTAAAGACGTAACCGTTACTGAGATATTTATGAAAGGTCACTTTTGGTGACCATTGACCCCGTATAAAAAGTGACGCAGCACTCGGATCGATGGGGACTTTTGACATTTTGTTCAACACGCCAGTACCAAGAATCACACCAAAATTCAGCTTGCCCCTAATTTTTCCGAAGCACCATGTTAGATTTCCCCGGACTAATGAGCCATTTTGCCCATCTCTATTTGCAGCACGTATTGCTGTTCTAGCACGTCTTATCTCTGTAGAAACTTACGTTGACAACATAAAAAATAAAACTTTATAACAATCGAAAATGGTATTTTATTTAGCCCACCAATTAATAACAGTTTCATAATTCTTTGCCATAATATTAGAAATAATTTTCATGAAAATTCATAAAATAAATACAAAACAAATATTTTTGTTTAGCATGTTGACTGCCAAGCTAAAATATTGAAGGCAGCATCTGGTGCCAAGCTTTTATCAAGCTGTTGGGGCATGAACTTAGTTGTTTGGTGGGCGTCTATGACAGCCCTGGTCAAGAAAAATTTATAAGCGGTCGTCTACGACCATCATACCAGTCAAACTGTTAACGACCGTTTAGAAGCTTCTTTACAAAAAATAGGTTAACTTAAAAATATTTAGTTTTGAACGCTAGCAGAAACTAAATCAGATTTAATTAATTAGTTAATAATAATTTGTGACAATGGTCACTTCCAATAATTGTTCACTTCTAATATGACAATATTCAGAGAAAAAACTCAGTACACATTCATGAATTGTTTTTGAAAAAAACATTCTTTCTTTTTGCGTCCAATTAATAACAATCGATAAACACATTCCCACAAACAGGCTAACATAATTGACTGGATATTTATATCTCTCTTACAAAAGTCAGCGACTAGTTGTTCTCAAGAACAATAATAGTTTAAGAGTTTCGCAAAAGTTTTACAGAATGAAAGCTAAGTAAACAAAAGCTGACCAGTTAATTGCATATCTTCATGAAGTTGAACTTGCTGATGCAGAAAGGATTGTGAAAAAGTATTCCCTTTGAGTTGTTCAAGATTTACATTCATTCCTTTGTGCTTGGCTTGCTGGTTGATGATTGTCCTGTATTTATTTTAACCAGACAAAATTATAATGATAAAAGAGACTGGCGTCTTGATAGGTAGCTATAGGACGATGGATGGTATATGTTTATGTAGATAAATGCTTTAAAGTGTTTGTGGAAAAGGATCATACTTATGAATTTCCATGCTTTCAAAAGACATCTGACTAATGATTTATGCATGGTGACATGGGCGGTTTTGAATGAGATCAAATAAGCTACATTTTAGAAAAAAATGCTCTAAGATGCTACAGATAAAGTTTGTTCACACTACTTTTTTCCAATGTTAGCGTCAGCAATTGACTTTTAATCAAAAATCATTAATAATGATTTATTGGCTGTAAAAAACCGATCCCGCCCCTTTTTTTAGATAAATAATCTACGTTTCTTTGTCGCCTAATTCTATGCATAATATGGATTTTGAATAAAAATTTAAATAGCTTAAAAGTTTTCATTAACAAACATATCAAAACTTCACACCATATTCAACGGAAATATTCAAAGTTTATAACACGGTCAATGCAACCCTCGATGTTGAATAATTCCCGTGGAACGCGTGATAGCTGTTTATAACAGGCATATTCAGAATATTTCATCCATAATATACAAACTTCATATACATTTACAAATCAGACACTTCACGAAGAGAAGATTCTTTACTTTATATTTGCATTTTGGTAGAAATTTCAAGAACTTTCTTCAGTGATATTAAAATTGTTCGTCCTTTTCATTGTGCTTTCCTAAAAAATTTCGTCAAGTGAACGATTCGAGCGACGCATTTTTGTGCATGTAAATTTGAATGCACATGTATTGCATACATGGCCATACATATCAAATATAATTCACTATATCTACACATGGAGCAACGAAACTTGCCTTTGAATTTTCGCAACGCCAATGAATAATTCAATGAGGATATTAAACATTTATGCAAGTGATTTAAAAGTGTTAGAGACCGGATATATGCCAGGATGTTACCATGCACGAAAATCGTTGAGGCTTGAATTATGAATGTGTAGAATGAATAACAAGTGGATCGAACAGATGAATAGGAAATATAGTTTTCTGGTCTAATTCTAAATAAAACCATGAAAATTAAATTAGTAATTATTTTAAATGTTAAAGTTTCACGTTTGTGTGATAGAATGTCCGATCCTCTATATTTGTAATATATTTGAAACTCAATAAATTCTATCTAAATGTACAACAAAACTAGCTTCAATCGCAAATTAAAATTCCGCATTTTATGTATTTCAGGTCCCGAAGATGTGTTCATTTACAATGCATCGAGTGGACTGTATTTACAGTCTGTTACATTAACGGCTCGAATGTGGCCACCAGTTGAAGCTGGTCCCCCTTCAACCGTTTGGGGACTTCCAGCTCTTGTCTGGGGTATTATAATAGGCTGTTTAGTTATTGTACTTCTAATACTGGCAACATTGTTTTTCTGCTGTTGGTTATTGCCACGTAAACGTAAATTCTTAAGTCCAACTAGATATTGTACTACAAGTCCGGGTAAGTAATCAATTCTATCCATTAAATTTCGTTTCATTTTTATGCTATCCGATTACAAAATCACTTAAATTGTTTTCATTATTTTTATCTAACATGCAGCGAGCGGACACGAAAGAAGTATTAACACAATTACAAAAAAAAAACACAGCTCACGAAAACTTATGTAAATATTTTATTTTATTTTAGTGGCGCATCGATCGTCGATTGTAGCAAAACAATGGTCCGAATCCGGTCATGTGATTGTACCTATGTCAATTGGAATGGTGCCACCACAATATAGTGCACCGCCAGCACCACCTCCACATCCACGACCACCGCAACCAAATCAACGTAACACCGATTATCCACCGAGTCCCGCATGCGGAACGTCTTCAATGAGTCCTAACGATTCGAAATATAATAATATTCCGGAAACGCATAAATCAATGTGGGCCATAAATCCGCTGTATGCTTCGAATAATGGTAAATATAACCTTTAAATAGTTTCCTAAATTAATCAATTGTTTTCAAAAGATTTCTGCCAGATCAAAAATACTCTTTGGTTGCACTATTCCTACGAAAGAATTTTAGCCAATGAAAAAGTAAAATTGCGACCATCGACTTAATGACAAATGGGAGCCTTCGCCGTACTAACGACGGCTATGTATCAATGCTATTTTCTTTTTAGACGCTGTTCTTGTTCCAATTCCTGGCTTGTTTTCCATCAACCACCTTTTTTTTGGTTGATAAAAGTTGTCGGCAGAACGCCTGCTGCCATATAAGTTGCCCTCCTCTTTTTCCAGCGATAGTCGAACGATCTTCCTGTTCACACCAATATCGTTGCCTTTCCTGGAATGAATTATCTATCTGGTCTAGAATTTGAATCTTAATCCTTGTCTGCATCCTCTTTGAAATCATAATGAAGGAACAGAAAAGTCATCCAATGGCTATCAAAAAAGCTAGTTGAAAGGCGATCTTGGTTTTTGGGTTTGAAAATACTTTTTTTCGCATGCATGTCCGATAGAACGAAAAAGCTACAGGATTAAGAATGATGCAACATAGGTTTACACGTTGCTTACTCTTCAAATTCATGCTACGTAGAGCATACATTTTTACATTTACAAATTTTCTCTCAAGTTTTTATTTGTCAATCAGGGGTATGATTGCAACGAACAGCTGAACCTTATCTCCTGGCCTTTTTTTGCAAGCTGTGATATATCTGCATGATGCCAGCTCATCGGTCTATCAATAAACACAGCATCAGATACATTCTATGCCAATATTAACTGGTGGTACTCCTCCTCTAGAAGTCTTTGTGACTAGACTCATATATGAGACTATCCATTCACCTGGAGACCTATCCGAATTCAACGAAGAAGGAAAATACCTGTTCCAACTTTAATTCTAAAAATTGTAAAATTACTTAATGCTACGTGCGGGGCTTGAGGTTGAAGCTCCAATGTACATATTTTAAAACTTCTTTTGCCATAGAAGACAATATCTGCCTCACAGAAACTTGGCTTCAAGACGATATTAACAACAGAGAATTTCTTCCTATGCACCAGGCATTTCGAGAAGATCATAATTGTTCTAGTTCTGATAAATCGCATAGCAGCGGTGTATTGAATACCTTATGCAAACCACTTCATGGATCACTTTGTCGTGATTTTCATCCTTCTCCTCCTATTGAATATGTAAGGGTTCGTATTTATTTTCCTAATAACCTTCACCTAATAGTCTTCTCTACATATTTTCTGTGAATTTTTTTTTATGTTAAGCTATATTCTTACCTTATTTTTTTTTCCTTTTGGCCCACTAGTAGTTTGTAGTGATTTCAATATGCCTTCCGTTGAATGGGACCCAGTTTCAAATTGTATCGGTTCTAATAATCAGCTTTAGTAATTAATAATCATCGTCCTTGCTATCCCTTAACTTCCTTTCACAGCTTAACACAATGCGTAACTTAAATGGTTGCATTCTCGACCTTATCCTCTCTAATATTTTTTCCCCTGATACATAAATATCCACTACGCTCCATCTCTATGTTTTTGTATGTATTTCCATTATATTTCTCCATGTATTTCTATTTATTTCTATGTATTTCTATATGATTATTCATCCAGAATTTGAAAAAAATCCGTGAGGTAAATATTGGTTATGGGCTTTCCAGATTTTATTTCTACCTCCATGACCTTATTTCTATCTATACCCCTACCTTTCACCGTCAAAAATCAACAGATCTTCTTGGTTCACTCTGTAAGCTTTGTGGCAATTCCAATTGACAAATGTTGCTAGTAAAAAGGTTCAAAGAGCAAATTTCCCCTCTGATCTTACCAAATTTCGGACCCTGTGCTTAAATAATCATGAATAATTCAATTGTGGTAAATAATTCCATTTCACAACATGTTATTTTCAACGGCTCTGCCTCTTCAACACCGCAGGATATATGTGAACTTTTCACAAACTTGTTTTCTTCTACCCCTAATAGTATTTCCGCTCTTGTATCTCCCTCTAATTTTCTTTAACTTCCTCCATCACTTTCTCGAATACATACAAATCCAATTGAAAATGAGAATTTATTGCACAGTCTTGATTTGCCCTCCGATGGTGGATCCGATTTCATTCAGAATTTCTATGCGCGGTCCATGTCTTCTTCATTGTGCGTCCCCGTCTCTATCCTCTTTAATTTTAGCCTTTTCCTTCTACCTGGAAAGTTTCTAATCGTTTTCCTATTTTCAAAACTGGTCATGTATTCTCCATTTCCAATTATCGTCCAACTTCTCTTCTTCCTTGCTTCAGTAAAACTCTTGAAAAAATTGCTTCTAAATCCTAAAAAGACCTAAAAAGAACCTAATAAGATCCTAAAATGACCCTAAATAATACCTCTTCAATTTATGAAAAGCTTATCAGAGGTAAATGCGTGCGTTGATTTTTCAGAGAAGTGAAAAAGAAGGGTATAATTGAAATGATTGATAAAAGAATGATTGATGATTTGATAAATTGATAAATTGTTCGTATTTTTGGCATGTTTTTTTTCTTATCTTCGAAAGTCTTCACATATAGCAATAAGGCTGCAAAAGTTCCAATTTGCAAGCAATAAGGCTTGCAAATTGGAACTTTTGGGTTCTTTATCGTGTGTGTATTTTAATAACTATTTGTGTGGCCAGGGCGCAAGAATAAGGAATTTTTACGAACAAACCGGTGTCGGTTTTATTCTGATATTCCGTTTTTGTCAGCTCGGGCGCAACGAAAAACAGCGATATATTCTAGGGAATCGAAAAAATCGCTCATTGTTACATATCATATAATTCACGAAAAGGGCGGCAAATATTTCTGAGGCCTAGGGCGACGAAATGGTCGAATCCGCCCCTGGGTGAGAGGTAAGTCTACCGTGGCTTACCTTGCCTTAGATGGTCTGGAGCCAGTGAACTTAGTGTTCACAGGTTTTTCAAAAGTCTTTGACGATCACAGATTTATTACTGCATAAAGTCAGACTGCTTAATTGGTTCGGGTTACTGCTTTCGTCTTCCCTAGTAATCGTATGTGTAAAGAAGCTTTCCTCTTCTCCATTTTATCGTTCGTTTTGTGTTTAACAAGGGTCCGCCCTTGGTTTTTTACTCTTCCTGATTTTTATCGATGGCCTCCCCTCCGTTATTAATTTCTCTTCCTGTTCAAATCTCAGCGAGGAGCTATATCCGGCTTCGCCAATTTGATCCGACCCCGCGTGCATATGCGTATTTCTCTTCTTCCCTGGCCTAAGCGTACGTTCGTTCTTTTCATTTAAAAGATGTTTGAAATAATTTATACCCGACCTAAGCGTTAAAGTGACGGATTTTTGAATCGTGTTTTTTTATCTTTTTGTAATATATCAATTTTTTATCTTTTTTTTTCATCAGCCATTTGCCATAATTGGAATTTTTATTATGTTGTAACGAATTTTATCAATAATTAAGAAAGCAGTTATTTGGTGGCTTTGGACAGTTAAAGAAGATCAAATAGCAGCTTAGCTGCTGTAGCAAGAGTCTTGAACACACTTCAGATCTATGCATTTTATTTTTGTATAGACGAATTAATTTTTATATGCTGTCAATAATTGCAATAATTATTTCAATCCACTTTAATCAATAGTATTTTATCTAATCAGTTTCTTTTGAAAAAATTCAGTTTTAAATGAAAACGACGCTGCATACAAATCACGATCATTACCGTCATGGGGCAAATCTAAACCTAGACCAGTATCCACAGCTGACGATCTAGAAGAGCTTTATGCTAAAGTAAGAACATACAGAATATACTTGATAGATTCAACCGAAAGTAAAACTAATTTCCTGCATAATTTCAGGTCAATTTCAGTAAAAAGCGACGAAATCGTATGCGAAACGATGAAGCTGCTATTATCGCTTTATGCCGATCACGTTCGCAAAATTTAGCGGGTTTGCCATTGGAACGTGAAGGTGTTGTTATCTACGACGAGAGAACTGCCCTATAATTTTGATATTATGTATTTTTATGCAGTTTTTTATTCGAAATTGTTAAGCATCCAGTTTCTATTCATGTTAGTTTAAGTGTTTTTTGCTACCAATGTACTGCGAAACAACATGCATTTTTTTCTCGAAAAAGAAAACGAGTTAATTAAATTAACTGTGTGGTGCCGGCATATGACCACAAATAGTTTGCATGATTGAATGTCAAGTGAAAACAAACAAACTTGTCGACTTGCTTGTATTTAATTTGTCAGATGTTGAAATAAAATCAAATTTGTGTAGTTTTGTCAGCCAAGCTAAAAATATTAATTGGAAATAAAATTAAAGCAACTCAGGCACGCTTTAAAGCTTAAATATTCTAGAGTTTTATATACCTTTTTCGCGCAAAGGCAATTCGCATTAAAATCTTCTTAATAATATCTTCTGTAGATATTCTTGCGGCTAATCAACACACATATCGCTACATATTTTTAACTAACGGCTTCAAAACGTATACTACAAAGCTATCTAAATTTACAAATAATTACTGTTCTATTCGTCATACAACTGATGGAAAGTAATTTTCAATAAAACGAAAGAGTTTAGAAAATACGTCGGCAATCATATTAGTTTCAATTGCTTTCGTTGTATGGCTTTGTAATTGGATATCGATACAAGAAATGCTTTTGTGATATCTGTTGAAAATAATTTACTTAACTCGATATCAATTTATTCAATTAGCGTTAATAGTTTTTAAGAAAAATTTCGTATAGTGGACCACTCGTCTTTAAGGGAAAAATCAAGAAAAATGCCATTAGGGAATCACGCCGTTTCGTGGTCGATTTAATGTAAAAAATTCATGAAACTCGTATAAGAATGCGTACTCAAAGTAATCATACTTGAGATATCTTAATGAAACGAATCATCTACATATTGTTAGATTAATAGATTTCGTGGGGAGAAAATTTATCAATTATATAAATGCTTAGAAAATATGATAATGTTATGAAACGAATTATGACTAGTGTGAATAGGCATCTAAGTCAGTCAATAATGACGATTCATCGTAAACTGATTGTAGTTAAATTTTAGTTATAATCTTAAGTAGAAACTACTTATTCAAACAAATCGAATTTAAATTGGGAAGATGTTGAAATGATTCAATAAAAATATTATTGGAAATTTTAAGCAGTGTTTTTATATGAATATTCTTCAAATAAGTTACTTGCCGGCTTATCCGTCTGCTTTTGTAAGCCTTTTACTTGTTCACAGATTGCGATGGCTACACAAGCTCTCTCGTTCGCTCTGCCAAAATCGTAGTTGCAGGAGTATGATTAATGTATAGAGATATTTGTCAAATATATGAGATGTCTTGAAGAGTTTATTAAGACTGCATCAAGTCTAAAGGAATTCACATCCGAGCACTTCTAGCTTTAGTTGAACAAATAAACTTCCACTCGACAAAAACTTTCGGCCCAATCCGAATAAACCTGTCGCGTACGCTCCGAAAACGTCAGGAAAAGGCGCAATCAACTCTGACTTCCGTTCTAAATGTCATAGTGGAAGTGGTTAGTTCTGCGGTTGGGTGTGGTGAAGAAAAAATTGGTGAATACAGACGTATTTGAAAAAAAACTAGTTTCTTTTTGCTGTATGAATCGAGTGATATTATCCTGATTAGAAGTTAGTCCCCAGCCAGAAATGCACATACAGAAATGCATAAACAACATGAACAGCCACCTAATATATATGGGCACACATATATTCATAAAAAAAAAACAGAAAAAAATTAAACCATTGGCGCAAGTCTATAATGGCAATAACTTTTAAAACTCATTTTAAGAATTTTCACCAAAATATAATACGCTTTGCGAATAAAATAAATTTGCGTCTAAAGACGAGGATGAGTGATTTTTTTTAATATTCCGTGAATTTTTCTGTTCATTTGGCTCATTCGTAGATGCTGTTAAAATTTAAAAATTGGATTCTATTCTGCAACTACGCACAAACCAGATGAAATAGAATCAATCAACGTTTATTATTCTGCGCTGGCTGTGATTAAAGTTAACGGCTTTCTGGGTTTCCGCCTAAATTTCCCCCTAATACTGTCCTCTGTATGGCACTACATTCCACAAAACGTCTTCTAGTCCACAGCATCCAATTGGAACATGAACTCAAGCGAACTGTCTGTCAACAATTCGCAACAGGATTATAACAGCAGCCAGTGGGTAGCATTGTTTACATTCTCATTAAATCGATATCGGTGTCATATTACTTGTTTACTAGAATCGCAATGGTGTTCTATTTCACAAGCACAGTGGTTTCGCCGCCTTTTACCATCTTTATGGGTGCTGACAAGCACGAAAGTACGTTCCTTATACGATTTTTGAAGCGGATACCGTTGAAGTGGTTTGAGGTTATGTCATTAAACATTCGCGAATTTTTGCAGATGAAGACTTGATCAGGTGGGGTTGGCCGGAAGATGTCTGGTTTCACGTAGACAAAGTATCGTCGGCACATGTTTATTTGCGCTTGAAGCCGGTAAATTTATGCTCGAATCTATAAGTCGTAAAGCAAAACTTGTCACGTTCATTTTTTAGGGACAGACAATCGATGACATTCCTGCAGCGGTAATAGATGATGCCGCTCAGCTAGTGAAGGCGAACAGCATTACCGGTAATAAGATGAACGATGTCGACGTTGTCTATACAATGTGGGAAAACCTGAAGAAAACTCCGGGAATGGAGGTCGGGCAGGTTGCATTCCATCGTGATAAGGACGTTCGAAAGATTCGGGTCGAGAAACGCATCAACGATATCATTAATCGGTTGAACAAGACAAAAACCGAAGCACAACCTGATTTTCGAGCTGAGCGTGAGAAGCGAGATGCCGCGGAACGCGAGGATCAGAAGAAATTGGCCAGACAGCAAAAGGAGCGCGAGAAGGAAGAGGAAAAGCGGCGAAAGGAAGAGGCCGAATTGCGGAGTTATACGAGTTTGATGAAGGCCGACAACATGAGGACCAACTACGATGATGGTAATGATTCGGATGATTTTATGTAGAGGAGTGAAATAAAGCTATTTGTTACTTTAATAATTGCCTATTTTATTTCTATGTTAGGAACTTTGTACACTTGCAATTTCTACATTCGGCTCCAGTTTGATGTTCACAGCAGTCAGTGCATCTTCAATCCATTGTGGCACCTTTTCGCCTTCGAAATGTGCCTTCATGAACTGTCGAACAAAATCTGGGAATCTGTCTTCGATTATGCTCTGCCGGATGTCTGACATTAGGCGTAGCTAGAATAACGGTAAAATTATGGCTCAGTAATTCACTAAGTAAATTGCTATACCTGGTAGGCAACGTTATGTATACTCAGCAAACTGCATGAAACCGCTTCCACTGTGACTATGTGATGCAGGTACGATCTAGTGTACATTTTGCACGTGCTGCATGGACATTCATCGTCGATGGGTCTCAAGTCTAACGCGTACTTTTTGTGCTTCAAGTTTAGCTGCCCAGAATGCACGAGAGCGCAACCAAATCGTGCTGTTCTGGTGGGAAACACGCAATCGAACATGTCAATTCCGAGGGCGACACAAACTACCAAATCAGCAGCGAACCCCACGCCCATCAGATACCGTGGCTTGTCTTTCGGAAGCAAATCTGTGCAAACATGCACTGTAGGCCAAAATTCGTCCTTGCTTTCACCTCCGCTATTTATAAAATATTCTATAGTTCAAGAAGCTCATCGCATATATGAAAACAACCTCAAACCACCGACAGCAAAGCCTCGCACATCTCTTTTGACCAGTTCGGCCACACATATCTCGCGTAGCCTGGGATCCAATCCACCCTGCACTATTGGAAACACACTCTGCTCGTCATCTCTTTGATGCGCTTTTAAACACCGATCCAACCATCTGATTGTCCTGTGCATGGCTTCTTCAACACGGGGGCCTCGTATTGTAGTTTTGACGACGTCGTCCAGCTGCATCACAATGTCCCCACCAATCACGTTCTGGATTTCGACGGAGTGTTCTGGCGTTAGCATACATTCCGATCCATCGTACGGCGACTTAAAATTCACACCATTTTCGTCAATCTCAGCTAGACTCAGCAGAGAAACCATTTGAAAACCTCCCGAATCCGTAAGTATGCTCCGTGGCCATCCCATAAATTTATGCAGGCCGCCAACTTTCTTGAGAATGTCGGTTCCCGGTCGATTGCCCAAATGATATGTGTTACCGAGAAGTATCCTACAGTCTAATTCTATGAGCTGGTCGGGCAGGATTCCTTTTAAAGTTCCCTAAAAGTATCAAAGGTCGGCATGAGGAGCACGTGTTAACTACTAGTCTGCTCGTACCTGAGTTCCCACGGGCATGAAGACAGGTGTATCAACATCACTATGACGGAGACTCATAGCTCCGACTCGAGCTTTGGTCACCGAACATTCTGCAATCACTTTGTAAGTGAGAGGAGGTATTTTCGAAGCTGTTGACATGATCAGATTGTTTACTTTCTGTAATCGGCCTTCTTGACTAGCATTTGTAATGACATCACTTGAATCTGACATATGGAGCGATTGTTATCATACCAGAGAATGGTGGGAACGAAACAATGTCCACACAAAATGGGAATCAATTGGGGAGTCCCAAAAGCAAAGTATTTCAAATTAAAAACTAAATAGAGTTTTCGAAGTGAGTACTTGTAGGTTTAACTATCAATAACAATATATTAGACTTCTAGGATCGATAAGAAAATCTTTTACACACGCCGGTATTAATCACTGCATTTTTATTTATTTTAAAGCATTTTACATTACCAAAGCTTAAGCTAATTTTTCAAATAAGTCATACAATCTTACAAAAAAGTCAAATTGATAAAAACGTACAAAACTAACATCAATAACAAACAATACATACAAAAACAATTAATAAAACTGAGACCAATAGCGCACTGCACTTAAAATTACATCACGATCAATTTGAGATTTGACGCCGATTTCAATCAGATCATTTTCCGTGATTTGCTTGAAGACTTCATAGTCAATTTCTT
The DNA here is from genome assembly GCA_963978885.1 of Nemotelus pantherinus. Classification (NCBI taxonomy): domain Eukaryota; kingdom Metazoa; phylum Arthropoda; class Insecta; order Diptera; family Stratiomyidae; genus Nemotelus; species Nemotelus pantherinus. The sequence goes on along the minus strand of OZ022263.1, from coordinate 236,007,516 downwards.
CGATTTCGAATAGAGGAATGTATTTTTTGAGACCGGTTTCTTTCAGGACCCTCTCAACGCGTGGCGATATTGGATGAGCACGAATGGGAGAACGCGGAAGCTGAACAGTACCAAGGGATTTTCGTGTCGCAGCTACATATGTCTGGGAGTCCCTTGCAGCTACAGCGTGCACAGTGTTGACCGATCTTCGCGTCGGAGTAGCTATAACAGGAACTGCAGTCGGCTGAGGTGGAGCTAATCTATTCGCTATTTTCTTTGCTTCTGTGTCAAACTTATCAAACAAGATTGTTGATGCCATTCGTTTTTCTGGTTTTGCTGCAGTTACTCTAGTTGCAGCAACCTTTGCGTAATACGGAGATAAATTATACTTGCCAACCACGCCGCTAGTTCTGTGGGTTTCTCGTCTGGACACGAACTCTGAGCTGCTGACTAACTTGCCGTTGCTGTAAACCTTTCGAGATTCTTTGCAAACAACTTTCGTGCACCATGCAAAAGAATTTCCGGCACAAGACGTCTGATTCGAAGGAGATTTACTGTACATTGACTGTTGAAACAAAGAAAATTTGGATAATGATCATTTGAATTGAATTTTCGATTTAACCTGATATTGCGGGAATTCAGAAAAGTCAAAAACGTTTTTGTCCATAGGAGCGAGTGGCGTCAAAGGTGATTTCGGATCTGAAAATGAAATACCAGTTTAAATACTGAAGCCAATAAACTTAGTTCATGTTAACTACCTCTATATGCGCATTTATAAGCTTCCATAGCTAGGACACTAATCTCGTTTGAAATGCACCTTTGAGCAACAAAAGGAACATCAACTTTTCAAAGACCGCGAAATCACAAAAAGACATATGAAGCGGGAATTCAAAATCAGTTCTTTATACATCAAACGCCTAAACTAACTTCGAAAATTCAGCTGAGCATTACTTTGGATCGTACGGGACACTTACAGTTAGTTAAACTGGAGCTTCCATGCGAGTTTTCGTTGATACGAATGTTTAAGGCATTACCAGCAGACTTCTAGGTGAATAAGGATTTTAAAATTTTATATAAATTTATTTCGACTAGCAATTAGAGAGCTCATATCGGAAGACTTCAGTATCAGAGGCTCGAAAAGATTTATGTCCTTGAATTTCAGCCTCTGCAATATTAAAATAATTTTAAAAATTTCGCAGGTTTCGCAGGTTTTCGCAATACGAAAATACCCTTTATTTTCAAATTTTCTTAACGTCTGGCACTACTTTCAAAATATCGACAATTTGGCACCTGTCAACTTATTTATTCTCTTTGCTCTGCAATTTGTCTGCAATTCATGCATTTCCCCTTCATACTCGCACACATTTCACTTCACCTTTTGCAACTTCACTTCTGCATGCAGTTCTCATTCTCAAATTCTCACCGACTCTCGAATCAAACTCATGCGCACAATACGAATCAACATCACGCCACCCGGCCGAAGTTCAGCTTTTCTGCCGAAACACCGAGCATTGTGGGCTGTTCGACCAGAACAACAAGCCGCCGAGGTCAACCGAACCATGTGCTCAAATTCCGTATTCCCCTGTGTCGAGTGGCTGTACACACACACATTATACACACTTGCCCCTTGTGACTCAATAGAGTTTTCGATAGAATGTGTAAGAGGGACACAAGGCATGACATTTTTCGCTTGAATCACACAGGATAGACGGTGACAGAAGAATCAATATTTTTTCTCAGCGGAGTAACTTCCCCTCTGGGCTTATTGTTGCGTCGCTGTGTGTTCTGATCGTAGGATAGGAATTGCTCATTTCTGTGGATGACAACGACAACTGGTCCTCGTCATCATCGGCTCTCGCGTCGTCGTTGGGGATTTTACTTACCGTGTTTCTTCTGGTTCTAGTCTGTTTACTAAACGTCGTCGTCGCAATCGAAATAAAATAACATTTTCGTGTCTGAAATAGAAAAAACAAGTGGTGCAGTGGCGTAAGTCGGTGCGAAGATAGAAGCGTGAAAAAACTACCTGGCTGTGCCAGTTAATAATCGTCGTTGGCATCGTGAATAGTGTATGAGTGCGGCGCGTATGCTGATGCGTATATTGCAGTCACGTCTAAAGAACCTGGCTGGAATCACAGGATTTTCGTGAAGTTCATATCAGTTCAAAAGGTAAGAGAAACTTTCGAACCGCGGCTCATGATACCCTCGTCTCAGATTCAACCCCTCTTCCAGTCTTCTAACTGCACTTTCTGTAGCGAAAAACTAGAAGAAAGTGGCATTTCGCTCGGCGATATAACCTCAATGAGTGCTGTGTCCGGACTTTCTCTTTGGCTTATTCGCAATGTTTGAAGGAATTATGCTGTTCGGCAAAAAACCGGGTTTCAACGGCGAATTCCTCACCGTCTGTGTGTAAAATTAGATTACGTCAAGGTTTTAGTCTGACAGCACACGAGAGGGTAGTTTCGCATATTTCTGGTTGCGTAATTAATTGGTCGTTCCTGAATGGAAGTTCATGTAAGAATGGCCGTTTATACATTGAACAGTTGTGGCGCAAAACGGCATTTAGGAATTACGAAGTCTTTCCACCAAAAAAAAACCTGAATATTCTTTACATGCACCTAAATCCATATTTCTGTTCTGCGGCTTCACTGGTTTTGTTTATCGAAATTAATTGACAGGATTAAGTTTCCGCTGCGGTATCAATTTGCCTTCGGAATTTGTTTACGTTTCGCCACACCAATACGAGACACACCTGTCTTTCGAATTCGGCTAAAGCCCTCTTGACGGGCTAATGCGGTTTACCGACACAACAAGCAGTTCATATGACGAATTTGAGGTAGTATGGTAGTGATGCGCACGTGCAAACACGTGGTGCAAGAGTCTGTCAACTGTCCGCCTGTTTGCAGGATGGAGAAGTGCTGGTCGCATAGGCATATAAAGAATGGACACGCAATCATAATCCATGAACCCGTACGTGAATGAAGCAATTTTACTACATATGCGATTTACTCTCTGCAAAAAATAATAAGAATATGGATAAGAAATGGCTATCCGTGTACCCACGTGAGTGTGCCTTTTTGAATACACGCACAACATTGCTCTCTCACAAAAATTCCGCTCAGTGCGCCCCTTTCTACCGCACTCACAACCGAAAAGCCTTAATGCTGTGTCTTATTTACGAAAAAAACACGGAAAGAAACGTCAATGTCAGTTTGATTTGTGTCGGGGACTGAAAACATTGGTAGCGTATACAGCACACGCTTAGTCCGCGGACTATACACCAAATTCCATCTAAATTTTTTAGTCCACCTGCTGTAAACACTCAGTACCCGACCTAAATTTAGCACGATTTCAAGCGACCTGACCTAAAATAGGTCGTGGACTATATACCGCTGTACCGACCTAAACATTGATTTATGCGCGACTATTAATAATGTATGTATGTTGAATATAAGCTCATAGCATTCCCCTTTGACACAAAATTATTAAAATAAACATGTTTGAGAGACAAATGAAACGATAAATACAGTGCATGAACGAAAATTAAACTAAATGACAGCTGTCATGTACGAACGGGGACTAAATTCGACCTAAGCAAATTTTAGGTCAGGTTGATGCTAACACCTTAGGACTAAGTTCGCTTGGATCACATTTAGTCCGACTGCTGTAAACCCCACCATTGACTTTCAGTCAAAATTCTTGAAAGAAAATTTGGAAATTTTTTGGCGTGTTCGGCGGAAACGTACATCTACGTTTGTGCGCAATTATTTGTGTCTGTTTCGCGAGTAAATTAGCGGGCAAAAATTATAAAACAGTGCGATAATGAAGTGCCGCGTTCCAGGCTGCAAAAGTAACTACCGAAGTGCTTCGTAGGGAATATCGTATTTCGGGTAAGTAAAATCAACCTTTGGCATCAATTTCGTTTTGTTTTTTTGTGAAATCATAATTAATTTCATTCACAAAAAGCATTTTAATCTCCACTCGCCGGTTGCGTGTAAAGAGTTGTCAAACGACATTCAAAATTGCGATCTCTTGTGGTTTTTACATGCGCGTTATCATATATGAACTGTGTAGGACACACAACAGTACCTCATTATCACACCAGTAAGCAAAAAGTCAAAAATTGGCACATTTCTCTCGGTCGATTTCTAATCCATTCTCTCTTATATCTCTGATTGCTTCATTTCTCTCGGCCCATTTCGTATCCATTCCTCTCATATCTATGGTGATTCCCCTCGATGTCATACGATTCGACCCTCTGCAGGTTAGTGCTATGCCGTGTTCCACTAGTCAGCGAGTGTATAGTTGAAATATCAGATGAATGGTTGTTCCGACGTGTTCCAAATACCTAGTTATCAGTTGGTGCTCGCGAACTTATTGTGTTGCCATTTGATTATATCTAATGACGTGCCAGAAACATATCGTTTCGCTGAAGGTCGAATCAAATTTTCTTGAAGAAAAATCAATATAAAGCCAGCAAGGTTATCCACATCATCGTAAAAGGAATTAAGCCTCAGTGCGTCGAATTGGCGATTTGCGACTTAAAGGATTATTGTTCGGAACGGATCATCGGAAATCAAGAATAACATTTGCCCAAGGAGACAACGCCTAGATGGTACGTAATCTTCGTAGCTAGCTTGTACGATTTGTATGTAACCAACCTGCGTCTTATTCGACTTTCGTATCCTTTGCTTATTTCAGTGGTAATTAACAGTCATTTTTATCTCACGCTAAACAATTGTCAACTCATGTTGAAGCTCGACGCTTCATCATCAAATAAAGCCGGCCACGAAAATTTCCAGTGTGTGCATATATGTAGATAGTTGCACAGACAGCAAGACTTACAGGTGCATAAGCGCTCCCCAATGTCGTTTGACGTAGCAAGTTAAAACGTTTCTATTTAGATGTTTAGTGCTTTTGCTCTAAAGTGCACAGCTATGTGAAAATAATGAGCTTGGTGGACTGTCTCTCGACATGCTTTTAATGCTAAAACCTGGTTGGTCTTTCAATTCGTTGCAGTAAACTGATTAGTTGATTCTGGTTCTAATAATTGTTTACGCTATAAATTAAAGAGATTTAATTCATTTCGCTTTTTATGCTATTCCTAAGACGATTGATGTTTTGTCTTCACTCTTACAATATATCGCTGTACAAGTCCTTCGAACTACAAGTCCTCTCTGGGAGCGATGCATTCAGGAAGCCCGATTGCGGACAACAGGAGCGTCGATATAATCTAAGATCCACCACAAACCCGTCTATGGAGTGTATTTGCCCTGAAGAAAATACAATCCTCGAAACGTTATCTAATGTTAATTTTTTTGATAGTAGTGTAAATTACCATGCGTTTTTTGATTACTTTTCACCCTTGAAAATATGATGTTTTCGGTGGTTTCTGAGATGTACCACGTGTACAAGTATTACATGCGGATTTTTTTTTAAAAAGCCGTAAAATTTGGATGTGTGATAAAAAGTGGTTTGTTCAAAGTGTGCTCCATGGCTAGTTATATATCTTTCCCATCTTTCTTGCCATTTGTGGACACAGTAATTCTGCTACTTTTCCCGCGAACCATTTATTGCGCTCTTTTTCTTGTTACATCTTCGTATCAACCAAAGCGCTGCTAAGCAAGTGCTCTAGCGATGCAAAGAAGTAGTAATCAAAAGGAGTCATATCTGGTGAGTAAGCCGTATTGGCTAGCACTTGCCAGTTTAACGTATGTGACGGAGCATTTTCGTGAAAAAAAGTCATCTTGTGCTACCTTTTTTGATATTTTTGATAATTATTCTGTCATTATTCGTCTAGGAGGCCGAGCCATTTTGATCCTTGTAGTGCTAGTATGCTGTTGATAGAACAAGATATTTCATAAACCTCACTTTGGCTTTTTATAGAAATGCTCTTGCATTAAGTATTGCGAAATAGCGATATACCCCAGATTGTACAATATCTGGGGTTCCAAGGTAATATTTTTTCTTATATGCTACCTTAAATTACGATAAAATCTAACTTATACCGAATCAATACCGAACTAGCCTATTTTATAAAATCTTTAAACTTGTCTGAGGTATTCGTCAAAAACTATCCTCTGTTGATCTCTGAGAGGCCTACATAACCGGTTAGCGTTTTCATTAGCTGTCATTGACCTACTGCTGTAGCTGGACGCGAAACTAGCTCACTCGGCCCAGTTGAGTGGCGCAAAAATCTGTCAGTCTGTTCTTATGTTTGTCTGCCTGTCCTTGAAATTTAATTTAAAATTCCACAACCCGGTCACTAAGTGGCTTCAGAACACTTTCGCAATAAAAGAGAGAGTTCTCCAGTCACTTTTCAGTTGTGTGTTGTTTTGTGGTCCAGTGCAGAACCCTTTTTTCAAATATATCCGACTCTGCCATGGCAGATTTTGAACAGATAATCTGGGATGGGTATGCTTACGCGCGTATTAGCTGGATAAGAATCGAATAGCAATTAGTTCTCATTTTGATGGCCAGGCCCATATTTTTGGCAAGGCAGTTTCTAATACGCTAATATGCGAATTTGGCAACTTTGATTTTATTTCGCATGTAGAAGTTAAATTTCAGGAATTCGTGAAAGTCAGTACCAAGCTGTTTCAATCTAAAGCTCTAATCATAGAGTCATATAACAAGACAGCAAGCTTTTTGGTCTTGTTGCGAATAATTTGAAATTTCCGACACTTTGATGGATTGCGTAATGCAAAAAGTTGTGTCTTAGTGTTGTTTGGTTTGATGTCCCAGTTATTCAAATAAAGTTTTGATTCGGTCAGCTAGGACACTAGGCTCTTTGCTGTTTTGAGAGTGTCTTCACTCGATGCGAGTACGAGTGTGTTATCTGCATATTTGAAGGATTGAATTAGGGGCTGGTCCGGTGAAATTGGGAGATCAACGGTGAATACGATGTAAAGAACAGGTCATATGGCAGAACTTTGTGGCACTTTCAATGTCACAGGCTCTTTGATTGGATTAGTTTGTTGGCTAGGAAGCTTGCAGCAAGTCGTATCACATCTGTTGAAAATCCTACCTTGATCACCTCGAACAAAAGATCTTCATGTCATGCTTATCGCTAAATGCCAATTGGTGTTCTGGTAGGAACTCAGTGAAGTTACAATAGGTGAATATAACCTCCTTCCAAATTTTGTTAAAAAGTATATTAGAGAAAGATCGGATAAAAATTGCTGGCTTCCTTATTCTTACTCTTCTTATGAAGAGAAAAAATGTTGGGTATTTTCCGTGAACAGGGAAAGGCACTATTGGAAACAATGCAATGCAGTGGCGAGGAGTGAAATATCGATAGAGGGAAGCCGAATAATTATCCACCATTTTATATACATATGTATAATATTGATGTTTAGCATGCTGATGTTTGTCAGACTTACTAATTTCTATTTAATTCTCGTCACACTTACAGACAGTATAAAAAATCGTAATTCAAAAAAAGAGATAAGCACATGTGTATCAATAAAATAGTGAGCAGTTTTTATAGGGTCACCTTCAATATACATGAAATCATTTGTCTTAATGTAAATAATGTTTGTAAAAAAGAAGCATTGAAAAAACGTCTTTCTGAACCTGCAGAACGCTAAATGGAAAAATTGAAAGCAGCTATTTTTCATCCATTAAATTTATAAATATTTTGGAAATAAAGCGGTTGAAATGAAAAAGTTGTGAAAAATGTCAACCCTTAACATGAGGATGTATAGACAATTTTTCATTTACTATACTTTCAAAGTGTTTTGCGACTTTTACAATTTACAATTACAATATTTTTGAGTGTTAACGTATATATTTTAGGCATACATATTAAAAATATCAAGCTTCTGGCGCCATGTACATAGTCGATTTAGGGATTGTGATAAACTATAGCGCCACACGCCATAATACATGGCGAAAAGTACATAGGCCTACACGCCATGTACTATAGTCGTCCACGCCATGTATATGGCGTGGCGGACTATATTACATGGCGTGGAGAACTACAGTGCATGGCGTGGAGGACTATACTGTATGGCGTGGAGGACTATACTGTATGGCGTAGAGGACTATAGTACATGGCGTGGAGGACTATAGTACATGGCGTGGAGGACTATAGTACATGGCGTTGAGGACTATAGTACATGGCGTTGAGGACTATAGTACATGGCGTGGATGACTATAGTACATGGCGTGGAAGACTATAGTACATGGTGTGGAAGACTATAGTACATTGAAGAAGCAAATCAGTCAAAACAGTGCTACTTACCATAAATGAGCACACGGAGAAGTCACTTGCTTGCAACAAACAGGCGCTGGAGCCATTTAGAGTCGCCGAAGGAGCCATTCAATAATATGCGCCCTTAGACGATTGAGTATGTTGTCGATCTATCGACGATACTCAAGTATCACTTGCTGACATTTATAGATCCCCTCACACAGTATGGCTGCGAGTTATAATTGGAGTGCCATGAGCCATATTACATGGCTCATGGCACTATGTAATATGGCGTGTGGGGCCATAATTTCTGCGCCATGTAATTATGGCGCTGGGAGCTATACTGCATGGCTCAGGGCACTATGTGCATAGCGTGTGGCACCATAAATGCTGCGCCATGTAACATGGGACCACGCGCTATGTAGGTTCTGAGATTATGACACTGGGGGCCATATTGCATGGCTCAGAGTACTATGTACATGGCGTATGGGACCATAAATAATGCGCTATGTTACATGGCTCTGGGCGCTATGTGGATTTTTTTCAGTGTAGTGGCTCGCAAATAAAAATTTGCGAGCCGGAAAATTTCGGCTTATGAATGGGAATTTTCACGTTATCGTATTATGCAGAAGATGGTATATGATCTTTAGTCATTTGAAATTTGATGTATATGTTTAAGATGCATACATGTTTTGTAAAATCTGAAGTATAGGTCGATATTTTCGAAAGGGAAGCCGGAAGGAATCGGGTTGTATGGACGCTTCGCCACTGATGCAATGTAATCCGAACAGAGAGGCTGGAAGGTGCATTGTTTGATACTTTAAGGCCATAAAGTTATGTGCTTAATACAACAGCTATCATCGCTTTAATTCCATCTTGGAAATATTCCCGACTCCATACTTCTATACTCATATAGTCCTTATGTACGCAATCAAGTCTAGTGGGCAGAGCACTGGCTTCTTGTGTGTTGGGTCCCTGGTTCGAACCCAGGTTCGGACGAGGGACCACGCACCGAGTTTTGAGTTAACCTAGTTCTGATTCAGTGCCTGATTTACATCAGGGGTGAAGTGAGTCGTGAAATTAATCACGCCACACTCGTATTCACATTGATTGTAAATTTGTGAATGAAGCTCTCTACCGGCTTCAACCCCTAGATCTGACAAAAAAGTTGTCGTGGGATTACTTTACTTTACGCAATCGAATCGAATACACTCTCGCTTCATATTTCCAATTTTGCTGATATACTAATATGATAACAATCCGCTGACAATCGCACCCGGTATTTTCTATGTATAATCATTGTATTCAATCGTACTGCCAGTCAGCCCGTGAGCTAAAAAATGGATTTGCATGCCGATTAACCACTTTGCCGTTCATGCAATCTCGCGAGGTTCTATTCCATTGTATTCAAGATCATATGCTCTAATCACTGCAATTACTACTATCTGAAACCAGGAAGCCGAAAACCTTGATTATTGACTCAGTCCTGCACTTATGCAATGCAAAATCATCAGATATTTCTCAGTTTCTCTTAGTTGCCTCGGCAATTGTGAATAGCAAAACGAAGAACAATAGTGCACATCGGGAAAATAATTCCCATTGAACTTGAAACCGACCAAAGTCCAAGAAGACGATTAAACACAATTTCATTCCTCTAAAGTTTTGATGAATCTGCGCTATCTGTTGACACCAACAATGTCGGATATCTGTGCCGTCCTGTCCGAAGTCTCCAATTACATTAGCGGTCAAAATTCCATTTCGAGGTTCCATTTTCGCTCGATCCATTATTTATATTAGCAAGTCGTTACGTAAATGGGTTTATTTGCACTTTATTACACACATTATACACTGTACGGTGGAAAGGAAAAAAAATGAACTGCCAGTTTCAATTTGACTCATGTGCTTGGCGTGGGACATTTATTCATAGCGAAAAAAGGAGTCCATGCTGAACGACGGACGAACGGCATATTGTTTTGCGTCAACAATTAAGTGAATAGCTTGAAATGACCTGATCCTGATGGATCGGTATTTTTGTCACTTTAGTGTATCTGCGAATCGCCATCTAATTTGCAGCGTCTTGTCCGACGTGCAGCAGAAAATCATGCTGCCCTGACCAAAGTCCACGTCAACATCTCGCGAAATGAAACTGATCAATTTAGCTCGTCAAGCTGTTTTGATTAGCGTCCGAAAATCAGCGGCGAGCAGCTCGGTTAAGTGCTACCGGGCATGCAAATTATGATTATTATTTACAATTTACTAATAAAACTTGTGTTGCGAGTGCCCAACACGAAACGCGCGCAATCCAATTTCAGCTGAACTGGTAGGTGGAGGCAACAGATGGCAGGCAGGCAGGGTAGGTACTTACTAGTCAATTCCAATTGACTAAAGTGCAATCAATAAATTCGATGCAGGCGCAGTGTATGTCATGTCATGCTATCCATTTGATTCGATGAGAAATCAAAGTACGGGTACTAGCCTGATCCATGTTCGATCGAAATCGGCGCCGTTGTTGATATTGTTTCATTGAACATTGGAATCGAATGATGATCGTTCGCGTGTGCATATCATCGTTTCATTTATAATCAGTTCATTGTGTTACCTTCCGACCAAGTCCAACCACTTGCTTGTTCATGTGTAAAAAAGCAAGTAATGTGCTATACTTGGCTTCGTCTACATTTTTTATAAGCACGAGACCTTGTACAAGGCCAAGAATGTTTGGTTTGATTAGGCTGGAAAATGCGTAAGCAATCGATTGACGAAAATAAATGCTACTCGGTTCTTTTGTGGAGAAAGCAATGTAAATAATGGCAGTTGTAACCGAATAGCTACTACTCCTGATTCATTGAATTTATTGCTTATAATTATTTTTCTTGGAGATCGCTGATCGTCTTTACGTTAACTGAATTCGATAAAGTGATATCCGGCGATCATGTATTATACTGAAATGTTCATAACACAACCAAAGTTGTGTGCGACGAAGTAGGCAAACTCCTTCCATTTTTCAATAAAAATTACTTTGCAATTTGAAAATTACCTCATTCACGGCAATTATAACTTTCAAACTGGTTTGATTTAATTTCAGTGCTTATTCGCTGCGTACTGCTCGTGAGTGAGAGTCGCAAAAACTAGAACTCGCCTGTAATAGTGTGATAGCAATGTTAACCAATCGTTGGCCTATGGAAAGTGACTCATACTAAGTCATGTCGGTTTGTTCGAATTTTCGGGCCGTTTATAAATATGGGATTAACCCGTTTGTAAACAGAAATTCATAACTCTGTCACTGTGCTTTAGGTACCTTGTGAAGATAGTTCTGGTTTCACACAATCTTAAGCAGAAAATTTTTAAAATTGTAAATAAAAGCTATGCATTTTTAACTGTGCAGGTGATTTTCTATCAAACTCAAATAATCATATAAAAACAGTGGGTTTCGCAACATTATATGACCCTCTTGTAGCTAACATTTCTTCCGATAGGGAAATCGGGCTGTCATTTTTGACAGTTGCTTGACATTTATGTATGTCCAATTTCGATTAACAAGTGATGAATATAACAGAAAAATTGAAAAAATCAAATTAACAAAAATTAGGTTGGTTGACGAGGCTCTTTTTCAATTGAGTGGATTTTTGAATAACCGAAGCTGTTATTTCTGGAGTAAAGAAACTCCAAAAAAGAGTCTTAGACACAATCACATCCACAAAAATACTCTTTTTGATCTAGTCTTTATACTTGTAACATTATTGATCCTTGTTTTGTGGGAAAAAAACTCACCTAACAATGAAAGGTCAAGTTTGCCTAATGATCAGTAATTATTTCTTCAAAAATATGGAGGATCTTGAACCGGACAATATGTGGTTCCAGTAAGATGGCACTATGTTCCATACTGTCCATGAAATCATTTTCTTACCAAGGTGGTGACTGGATACAATGTCAATATTATATCATGAAAAAGACGAGTATATTCACCACGAAAATCGAGTCGTTTGATACCATTCGATATTTCTTTTGGGGCGATGTAAAGTTTGTGGTGTTAACTGATAAACCAAAAACTATTCAGGCCAGCGAAGCCAGTAACTAGTGCATGATTAGTTAGACATACATTCTGTAAAAAAAGTACCCGGAATTTGTAATTTAAAAAAACCGCGTAAAAGGAATTGGTAAAATTTGTTTTTTCTTATGTTGGTACATCGTTCCTCTGACACCAAGCCAATTTTTAGCGCAATCTGTCAACAAGTTTATTAACAACAGCTGTCAGAATCAGTCGACCTCAAAAGTCTCTGCGAATTTTATCATGGAAAAGTAATTGAACCAAAGTTTGTTTGAAATTTTGTGTTGCGAACGGAATTTCTGGTGCCGAATCGCTGAAAATGTTAAATAAAGCCTATCGTGATACTTCTATATGTCTAAAACACAGGTATATGAGTGGTATAAATTGTTCAAAGACGGTCGTGAAGTGGTGGGAGATTTGCCTCGGTCAGGTCGGCCTTCAACATCAACAACCGATGATAACGTGGATCAAATCAAGAATTTAGTACTTAAAAATCGTCGTTTGAGTGTTAGAGAGATTGCTAGTGAGTTAAACATCAGTCACATGAGCTTTCATTCAATTTTGACTCATTTTTTGGGCATGAAACGCATCGGTGCAAGGTTTGCTCCGAAAAACCTCAATTTTTTGCAAAAAGAGCATCGAAAGCAGGTCTCTTTGGACATGGTTTCTCACGCTGATAATAAACTTCATGAAACGCATCATTACTGGCGATGAGACATGGGTTTATGAGTACGACTCATTAACGAGCCAACAGTCAACCGAATGGCGCGTGGAAAACGAGCCGTTTTTCTTCGATTATCGTGGTGGTGTGCATTCAGAATTCGTTCCGACAGGACAGAGCGTCAATAAAGAACATTATTTAGGCGTTTTGAGACGTTTATTCGTCGTAAACGGCCAGATTTGTGGAAGGACAAGACATGCATTTTGCATGACGATAATACACCTTCGCACAGAGCAGTGATTGTGAACGAATTCAAAGCCAAAAACTCCATAAATACCATCGAACAACTACCGTATTCGCCTGATTTGGCTCCCTGTGATTTTTTTCTCTTCCCTAAACTCAAATTGCCGCTCCGTGGAGCACGTTTTGACTCCATTGAAGACATCAAACAAAATTCGCTGCGCGAACTGAATGCGACACCATCTTCGGCCTACGTAAAGTGTATGGAAGAATGGGTTCTAGTTGTATTGTAAGCAATGGAAACTATTTTGAAGGGGACAAAATAAATCTGGATGATTAAATAAAAATTTATGTTTTTTTTTTTTAGAAATTCCGGGTACTTTTTTTTTACAGAAGCTATATAGCTTCAAAACCAGGCGATCGTTTGGTCCCTCCGTCGATATCTTATATATTTTTGAACATATCGGCTTTGTCGATTTATTCCATATTCAGGTTGTAATCCTTTATCATAACGGTAACGGAGGTTGTAATCCTTTATCTTAACGGTAACGGAGGTTGTAATCCTTTATCTTATTAGGTCTTTTTGGCCATATTTGCTGGTCCGTTAGACAGCTGTCACAAGATTCGGTTTATGGAATTTCTTGGGAGCCACTAAAGTTCGTCGATTGACACGATTCACAATCGAGCTTCCATTTTCAGTTATGTATGTGCCAATCATGCTGATTACGTTTCATTATTTTTGTCTTTTTTCATGTTCATTCTCAAATTTCCCTTTCTGATTGTGCCAGTGACATTTATATTCATCCATTTTGCAAATTTTTTAACATTTGCTTTCGTAAAGACGTAAAGATGTAAAAAATGGTCAAAATAGACATGTCAAAAAAAATAAAATGTGTCTTTTGTTACATCTGCTACTTATCTTGTTCTCTCTGTGGCATCGCTAGTTTTACCAGTTAAGGTATAGACTTTGTCTCTCTATCCAGATTCAAAAGTCCAAATTCAGATATTGTACCTACGTTTTGTTTTTTTTTTGGCTTGCTTGTTCCTTATTTACATAATGATGACCTTTATTTGAATGGAATTATTGTTTCAGCTGAGAGTATATATTTGGTTGGTTTATTGTTTTTAGAAAAATTATTTGAAAATATTGAACCATCGTACTCATAATGTGGTTTCCTAAAAATCAGAAATGCAACCGAAAAAGCTGCGGAAAATTTTTAGTAGTATATGAGCAACAGGTAATAAGTGGTGCTCAGAGTCAGCGGTGGTTTCCAAAATTCCATGTCGGAAACTACAGCCCCGAAGATGAACCGCTGCCGGCAGAGCTGTCGAGCTCAAAGAAGACGCTCCACAAATCTTGATTGAACTAAGTTACATTATAATCATTCTCCACTATTTGTAGATATCAGCTTGTCACCGGAAAGTACAGTAAGAGTCGCGCACAAGTTTTACGTGTCAAATCCTTCGCATAGGGTGAATGTACAGTCTGTCAAGAATGAGTTTACACATAGGAAATGAAAAACATGGGAAAATTCATCTTTCTAATTATAAAATACTACTTTTTATTTATGTAAATGAATGTTTTTTTCTTAATTATAGTTATTTACATTATTTCCAACCGATATATAGAAAAAAAAGTACAACTTTAATGCAAAACAAGAACGAAAAGACCAACGAAAACAATTATTGCAATTCTTGAAGTGTCAAGAAACTCTTTACACAAATTATTATTGTATTTAATATTTACATATTTACAGGATATTTAATATTATTTGGTATATTTAACATTTGGTATGGCCACCTTTGGCATCCACCACGCATCGCAACCGATTTTTCATTGAATGAACCAACTTTTGCAGGTCATACGTGGTTGGTATTTTTTGCCATTCTTCGAGAATCGCAATTTTTAAGGCAGTTCGGTTTTTGGGTTGCCTTTTAGCGACTTGTTGTTTTAAGTAAGCCCATAAATTCTCGATGGGATTTAAGTCCGGACTCTTGGCTGGCGTATCCATCACTTTTCCGCAGTTGTATAAGGGCCACATTCGCACCATGTTCGCCTTATGTTTGGGATCGTTGTCCTGGTAAAGCTTAAAATTTGGTTTGCTGTTATGCATAAACCCGAATTTCTGCGCACTGCTTGCCAAATATGTTTTAAGGATATGCAAATATGGTTGGGCGTCCATGGTTGACTCGATGAATGCCAAGTCTCCTACTCATCTGCTTGAGAAGCACCCCAAATCATAACGGACAACTTACCAAATTTTACAGCCGGAATGATATTTCGATTTTCCAACGATGTTAAAGGCTTGCGCCACACTCTAGCCGGTCCATCATTATAGCACAACATCATTTTCGTCTCATCGCAAAATATGACGTCGTCCCAGAAGTCAACGGGTTGAAAAAGGTGCATCATAGCGAAAGAAAAACGCTTTTCGATGTTTAGTGCAGAAAACAGTGGTTTCTTTCGTGCAGCTCTTGATGAGAACTTATTTCGTAGGATGGCCTGTCGTACTGTTTCATGGGAAACAGCAGCATCACACTCTTCCTTGAGTTCCCTAGCAAATGTTCTGGTTGAAATCCAGGGTTTTTTTTATCAAGCTTCCTTATCATAAGGCGCTCTATACGTTTAGATATTTTTGGTTTTGAGCCACCTCCACACTTTGGCTCCAATCTATTCTCATTTTCAGCACGATTTATAGCGTTATAGACTGCCATTCGTGCTACACAAAACATTTCCGACAGTTCCTGTGCACTTTTACCTAATTGGTGATTATAGTATATCATCTGAACTAACTCAAAGGATAATCTTTTGCCTGGCATTTTAAAACACAATATCTCACTTATTTATGCGTATTAGCCAAAAATTAATCACACACTAATGATCAAATTTATAGAGCTTTACAATACAGACCAAAAATTACGGTAAATTTACCGTATCGTTGCAGTAATGCAAAAAAAAAACTTTTGTTTAAAGAGTTTCTTGACACTTCAAGAATTGTAATAATTGTTTTCGTTGTTCTTTTCGTTCTTTTTTTGCATTGAAGTTGTACTTTTTTTGTATATATCGGTTGGAAATAATGCAAATAACGATAATTAAGAAAAAAAAAATTATTTACATAAACAAAAAGTAGTATTTTATAATTAGAAAAATGAAAAATTGAATTTTTTCCCTATGTGTAAACTCATTCTTGACAGACTGTATGCTCATTTTCACTATCACGACTTCAAAATATACCTTTTCTGAACTAAGTAGGCAGTGGCGGCGAAAAATTAATCCTCTACAATGTCAAGAATAAGAGGCAGTTGAAATACCCCAACCTAAATACAGCTTTCGCTCTCGCAAAGTTTTGTTATTTTACTGAAAAAAAAAACGACATAGAGCGTATTCTTATGTAAAATAGGGCATCTTTTGCGGTCGCGTAAGCTATATTTATTAGCCTGATCTATAAAGTATAGCCCCCAGCATGATAGTGAAAAAAATTTACTATACATGTACAAATTTAATTGTACATTAAATTTACATGCATCATATATTTTGGCATTTTCCGCTATACACATAGTTTCCACTCCCATGCACATAGTCCCGATTCCTATGCATATAGGCTCGATGCATATTTTTATAGTGGGCTACATAATATCAACAATTGTATAGCAACCGTATGTGATGATCGGTTGTAGGCGATAATCTTAGCACTCGGATAGATAATAGAGTTTGGCTTGAAGATACAGCCTATGAGATGGTACGCAAGGACTGCCTTGTTTAAGTTTGGCTGAGAAACGAAAGTCGAGCTTGATGTCGAGGTATTTTACGCTCTTCGACGGGATGATTAATGTCGTTAATAATAATTTTGACTTTCTTGGAAGCTTTTACTCTCTTTTCCAGCTCAATCTTGCTGGCATTTGTCTGTAAGCACAATTTTCCATAATATACAATTAATTAGTTTGTGTACCTTTGTAACACTGCTATTACAAATTGCGGCCTATGCTGAGAGTTCGAGAAGAGGGTGTCATCTGCGTACAGGCTACCAATTACATCTGTGGGGAAAATCGTTTGTCTGCAGTGAAAACGTTGAAGAGAATAGGTCCAAGGGTGGAGCTTTGAGGTACACCTGATTCAATTGGAAATTCATCAGAAAAAGTTTCATTAAAGGTGATGAATGCTCTTCTTCTATTCATTTAAATCACCGTTCCCTCGTTCAATCACTGTTTTAAGATCTTTGCTCGAATCCAACAAACTCCGGATTAGTGAATTTCTTTAATTTTTTTAAAGAAACTTTACTTACAAAATCTGTTTGTGACCGATTTTTATGAAATTATAGAATGATGGAAAGTGAAATTATCGACTCAACTAATAATTGTTTCTTGGTTTGAGTATTATTATATTCTTTTTGCTATTGCCTTAGAGCCTCTACAGACGACGAACATGATTGTCAACTTGGCGAGCGAACACGCGCATTTGTTGTTGTTAAAGGGTAAGTGTTTACCCGTTTAATTGCACGTGTTCGCTCGCCAAGTTGACAACCATGTTCGTCGTCTGTAGAGGCTCTTAAAAAGGTCCCTATTTCACGTTTTCCATCTCTCTGTAGTAGCAATACATTCTTAGTATAATTTAAAAATAATCAATACTGAAAACACAAAAGCTAATTATTACACTTCATAAGCAAATAATTACCTATGTGCATACGTCAATCTATTTGTTTGTATAAATAGTTCAAACTGACCAAAATACAACACCGATTTGTATTCGAAGACGCTTGTAGACTCAATAGTTTTCGCCAAAGAGGTGAATAACCAGATATCTTATTGTCTTTTTCACACTCATTCTCGCAATCGAGTCATATTCGCGTATATAAATTTACTTGCCAACCGCATAAGTGTATGTAAAAACAGTCATAGTTTACCGGCCGGCTGTAGATTTCTTCGACTTTTATCGCCTCCTAGCCAATGCCGATTCAAAACTTGCTTCCCACAATATGAAAGTATAAATAAAAAAAAAGAATGAAGATACTCACCAACGTGCGCAGAAGAGTAGATAGATATATGTATGAATGGATCAAATCGCAGTTGCTGCGGTAGCAAATGCTTGTTAGTGTGGCATGGAAATTAGCAGACATGAACTTGCAATCTGATCGTAGTTTGCCGTTAAGTTAACTAAATCCATACGTAACTGGTAAATGCTCAAGTGCTATTGATTTGTGTATAGATACGTTCGTGTTTTGCATACTAGGTGATCGCAAATATTTGCAGAATTTGGTGAGCTGAACTTTTTGATGAGGTGTTTGTAAACATTATTCTAGATCAAAAGTGTACCGTACTATTTAGTTTATTAGACTATACGATTATACATCATACGATTGATTATTTTCCGATTTTCGAAATCCATTTTAGTATGCTTAAAATTCGGATTACTGGAAAAGAATGGTAACTTAACTGACTTAAAAAGCTCTCCGATATAAATTCGCATCTACTGCTTAAATTTCCAAATTATAAATATTACCGTTTCAACTTCGCTAAGTTTGGTGTTATTTAAATGACATTATTCAATTTCCAACCATTAACTCACCTTACTATGTTTAGAGTCGTAACTAACGACGATTTGATGAATACATATGTAATTGGTTTCTTGCCTGTGATCATCATTATCATCAATCTTTTCATCGAAAATAATATTCAATCTAAATGTGTTGCCCTTGACTTTGGTTTATGCAAGCAGCAACGAGTCAGCATGTAACAATACAAACGGGGCGTGTAAATTTTTTTATGAATATGAACGAAATAATAACCGACTAGTACAAACATTCTAACAGCTAGCAATTGGTTTTGTAGGCTTGTTTATTTCCTACATATGATGTTGTAGGTTATGAAAATTTGACTGCACATCAAGTAAATGTACATTTTGTCAAATTACAAATTTTCACGTACCCCAAAATAAAAACGTCAGATACGTGTTCCATTCACCCTGAAAGCTTAGTGTGATAACGGAATATTTTTTTTTTCAAATTTAAATGAAATTTCACTTTATTTCACTTTAATCGCCAAATGGTATAATATTTTTAGTAAAAATAATTCCAGATGTTATATAAGAAGTATTTTTTACTGATATGCCGTGATTTAAAGTCTTGGGGGAAAAAATTAGCTTACTGACCTATAATGGCTTCGGAGATGCAATGTCATGAAATGCTATCATGCTGTATAATTATTATTGATGCATATAATGGGCAAGTTTGTAAATTCAGGCGTTGATAGGGAAGTTAATTTATTTTGGATGATGTGCGAAACGTATTAATAACGATGGTGCAATAAACAAATAACAACAAAGATACGCATGGCATGATCATCTGACAGATATTAAAGCATGTAATAGCGATCGCTTAAATTATAGATTTCCGTTTGGTTACACACAGGACCAAAATTACAAAAAAAAACAAACAGTTTTTATATACTGCATTCCATAATCAAAGTGTACAAGGGTAGAGTAATTAGTTCCAGGACATACTTCAATCCTGATTTGACTTGCTCATAGCTAGGGCATGCAATCCCGAGATTTCGAGATCTCGGGATCTCGGAATCCCGACCCATTTCGGACATTTTCGGGATCCCTAATTTTTTATCGGGACTCCCGAGATTTCGGTTTTGATAAAACTCAACCCATTTTGAGAATTAGAAAAGTTTAATAATTACGACATGAGCGAACAACCCAGAACTTAATACTAAAAGAAATATCGTTTTCTGAAAACGGAGGCGCTACGGGCTCGTTATCGCAACTGGCGTATGATTACATGATTAATATCCCACCAAAAAGTGTAGAGCCAGGAATATATTTTTCAGGAGCTGGATATATGTGCAGCAAAATCAGTCTAGTTTAAATTTTGAAACTCTTGACGAATTATGCTTATTAAGAGCATACTTTCAAAACGAATCAGCAGTTTGAACCAATCAATATTATTACTTATCACTTGTTTCATTGAAAAGCAATATTAATTTGTAATTGTTATTGAACCCTCTGAGAACACACCTATTTTTTCGATCATCGAGAACAATTGGGGTCAAATTGACCCCAACCACTTTTGAACGTCTATAGAATCGCCGCCACTGAAGATTTTCATTTGAAAAAATGTGTAAGTATTGTTTGAGACCTCTTTTAGTAGTTTTCATACATTAGAAGTGCCTTAAATGCCCTAAACATGCCTAAAAAAATTCGAGAAAAAACAGTTTTGTCGAAAATCAGCTTTTTTACAAAATAAATCGTAACTTATTTCATTTTCAATATTTTTGGCTAAAAATTTAAGTGGATACTCTCAAGATATGACAAAATCATAAAAAATAGCCCTATAGTGGCCCTTGAAAAAAAGATATTTATTTTGCATATTTACGGTGGCGATTGTGAAGATTTTAAAATTTGCATATTAAAAAAAATCATAACTTTGTCAATTTTGTATATAGATATAAAAAAATGTATACAGATACTTCCCAGACATAGTAAAATACCCTATATAGTAAAAAATAAAATAGCCCTATATAAAGGGTTGCAAAAAAAGAATAATCTTCTGAATAATCAGATTCAGATTGCTCCGAGACATGGTCGTCTTCGGAGGAATCAATGTCGCCAAAATTGTTATCATTGTCTTCAGCTAACAATTTATTGCGTACACTAAAACGCAGATTATACGCTATATTGCTAAAAACAACAAAATTAAAACACTTGCAAACTTATTTTTTGGCTTTTTTAAATTAATCTGTCGATCTATAAAGTAAAAAAAAAATTTGAGTTTTTACCCCAAAATTGACGTCGAGTACAGATGGGGTCTATTTGACCCCTTGATCTGCTTCAAAGGCTTCTCAACGACGACTAACGATTTGGGACTGGAAGCGAACGGTGTAAACTTATAGTCAAGACACAGAAATATATTTAGGAGCCTACAGTACTCCTCTTTTCCTGCAGGCCTAAGCGCTGCGATCGGTCAAAAAGGTAGCTGGGGTCAATTTGACCTCCTGTGTTCTCGGAGGGTTAAATGATATGGAAATATGCTGATTAAATTTCAACTCGTTTTTAATTAATTCTATAATTAACCATCATGGCCAAATAAGGAGAAATTATTGGGCAAAAAGATAAGAAGAAATTACATCATAAGATTAAATTAGATGCAATTAAAGATTAACGTTTTACTTGCTAGCACCCATGTACATATGTGCATAAATTTAACATTATAATGAATTTAACTTCCGGTTTTATGTATATATATTTGAAATAAAATTTTAATTGAGTACGAATAAGCCAATATATCTAATTGGAAATGTTTTTGCGGGATGATTAAAATTGAACAACTTTTTATTAACATTAAAAATTTTAATCTACATTGAAAATTCTATTTTGACAAAGTGGTTTCGAAAGTATGCACTGCTTCTCATCAGACACCAGCACACAGTGCATACTTGACTGGCGTGACCACTTGCAGGTGGAAATCATTACATTTTTTTATTTATGCTAGTTGTGACAAATTTTAACATCTCCGACTTATATCCATGGATATAATTTTACTTAGTAAAGGTAATTGAATTTGATCACGGTTCCCTTCTTGTCTATAAATCAGCATAGACAACGTATATCATTTCTACAGCATCGAAGCCGAGCATATTGAAACGGGAAACTTCGATCGTTTTGCGGAATCAGCCTCCGAAAGCAGAATCAAATTGGAAATGTTTTTGCGGGATGATTAAAATTGAACAACTTTTTATTAACATTAAAAATTTTAATCTACATTGAAAATTCTATTTTGACAAAGTGGTTTCGAAAGTATGCACTGCTTCTCATCAGACACCAGCACACAGTGCATACTTGACTGGCGTGACCACTTGCAGGTGGAAATCATTACATTTTTTTATTTATGCTAGTTGTGACAAATTTTAACATCTCCGACTTATATCCATGGATATAATTTTACTTAGTAAAGGTAATTGAATTTGATCACGGTTCCCTTCTTGTCTATAAATCAGCATAGACAACGTATATCATTTCTACAGCATCGAAGCCGAGCATATTGAAACGGGAAACTTCGATCGTTTTGCGGAATCAGCCTCCGAAAGCAGAATCAAATTGGAAATGTTTTTGCGGGATGATTAAAATTGAACAACTTTTTATTAACATTAAAAATTTTAATCTACATTGAAAATTCTATTTTGACAAAGTGGTTTCGAAAGTATGCACTGCTTCTCATCAGACACCAGCACACAGTGCATACTTGACTGGCGTGACCACTTGCAGGTGGAAATCATTACATTTTTTTATTTATGCTAGTTGTGACAAATTTTAACATCTCCGACTTATATCCATGGATATAATTTTACTTAGTAAAGGTAATTGAATTTGATCACGGTTCCCTTCTTGTCTATAAATCAGCATAGACAACGTATATCATTTCTACAGCATCGAAGCCGAGCATATTGAAACGGGAAACTTCGATCGTTTTGCGGAATCAGCCTCCGAAAGCAGAATCAAATTGGAAATGTTTTTGCGGGATGATTAAAATTGAACAACTTTTTATTAACATTAAAAATTTTAATCTACATTGAAAATTCTATTTTGACAAAGTGGTTTCGAAAGTATGCACTGCTTCTCATCAGACACCAGCACACAGTGCATACTTGACTGGCGTGACCACTTGCAGGTGGAATTCAATTATCTTTACTAAGTAAAATTATATCCATGGATATAAGTCGGAGATGTTAAAATTTGTCACAACTAGCATAAATAAAAAAATGTAATGATTTCCACCTGCAAGTGGTCACGCCAGTCAAGTATGCACTGTGTGCTGGTGTCTGATGAGAAGCAGTGCATACTTTCGAAACCACTTTGTCAAAATAGAATTTTCAATGTAGATTAAAATTTTTAATGTTAATAAAAAGTTGTTCAATTTTAATCATCCCGCAAAAACATTTCCAATTTGATTCTGCTTTCGGAGGCTGATTC
Organism: Nemotelus pantherinus; assembly: GCA_963978885.1. Taxonomy (NCBI): domain Eukaryota; kingdom Metazoa; phylum Arthropoda; class Insecta; order Diptera; family Stratiomyidae; genus Nemotelus; species Nemotelus pantherinus. The sequence continues at coordinate 235,984,433 of OZ022263.1, read as the reverse complement.
CGCAAAACGATCGAAGTTTCCCGTTTCAATATGCTCGGCTTCGATGCTGTAGAAATGATATACGTTGTCTATGCTGATTTATAGACAAGAAGGGAACCGTGATCAAATTCAATTACCTTTACTAACCAATATATCTATTTAAATACCCTTAATATAGTTCTTTTATAAAATCCCGAAATCTCGGGACTATCTCGGGATCTCGCAAATTCTAATCCCGAATCTTCGGGACCTCCATTTCAATCTCGGGATTAATGCCCTACTCATAGCTAGGTTAACCAACTCCAAGCCCAGTGTGTGATGATGGTTGATCGTCCGTGGCTGGAATCGACCTTGAGACCACCCAGGCTACCAGTCGTCATTCTACCACTCACATGTGTGCTCGCCGCCGTATTAAAAATTCAGGGTCCTATTTTAGCCCTAGTTAATCACGTTCGAAACTTTGCTTCGTACATATCTAACTTAAAGCATATCTAACGAATAAAAGTCTGTTAAGAAAAGTATATCAATAGCAAATGTAGTCCCATCGTTGCCCTCATTCTAATTCCAACAATTCTACTAATATAGATAAATAGCGTTGAATAGACTAAGCGAAAATCGATACGACCTTTTCATATCCTAGAATGTTGAAACCATTATTACCTTTATTCAAAAAACTCTAAGAAGTTTGTGGAAAGTAAAACGTTAATAATCTACTAACGCTATGTCGATACCTACGATAAATTGTTTTGAAAATTTCATAAACCGCTTGATATTCAAAACTTGAAAAACTTTTATCTGACATACTTTTTATGAAAAAAGAACACCTTTTAAAGTTTAACGGAACACGTGCTCTTATTCTCGGCAATCGATTTGTTCTTTGCTAGCTCCTGCGATTTGCAGAAAAATTTGATCGATCAAGTATAATTATCTTCTATTTTAATTATTTGCTTATTGTATTTAATATATTTTCTTCTTTGATAGAATAGCAGTGCGAAAATTTAAGCCATTATTTGAAAAAATCAAAGAATAGTTTTAAGTATCTTATAATTTTGCTCGCAACTACCATATCTTTTATGCTACTAGTCTCCGTAACATTCCATTCTCTATTGTTTAAATCTATTTGAATCTATTGCACAGATTACTCTTACTACCGCTGCTATCTAATCTACATAAGTTAATACTATGCTATCTTATGATGGTCATGCTAGCTTTTATTCATACATATGTAAATTATCATACGATTATCGTATTTAGGTATGTGAATGATGTGTGAGTGTTGGCAATGTGTATTCAGGATGTGACCAATTGACAAATATTATTTTATTCTTGAAACAATAAAATTATCAATTGAACGGTGTGTAGACGTTGAGTGGAATACCGAAAGGAAAACTACCGAAATTCGTGTCGGTATGTATGATTTATGTTGCAGATTGAATAAAATGAACTTGATTTGACCGAAATGTAATTGAATAAAAAAATAAAAAACGATAAAATAAAAACGGTAAAAAATTTATTATCCTTGTGAATGAAAGCTACTAGCATATTAAATCAAATTGTACGTTTTGGTATAAATAAGATACGAAATCCAATTAGCCTAGATAAGATACCAAGTCCAATTAGTCTGAAAAATTATACTAACTTAGTAGATGATCCTAAAAAACATATTTCCATGGTAGATTGATACAATTTTTTCCATGCCTCCTTTCTTCCTTATGACATTTTACTGTTCTGAAACCATGTTTTACGGCTTTCATACCCCGTAAATTGCTCTGGCTAGAAAACCCCAAAGCTACTCGATTGGATTTGTATCCTGAAATTGTGCAACAGTTGCATTTATATTATTTATTGCTGCATTTTGCTGCTGATAAATAAAATTTTCGTCAAGCTGAAGCTTTTTTTTACGATAATGCCGAAACTCAGGAGATTATCCTCTTTAAAAGAGTGCTTATCCAAGGCAGTAGGGAGATACATGTGGCATTGTATATTCCATTCGTACAGATTAGGTTTTCACTGGTCTTATATCCAGTCACCGATAAAGTCATGATATGACAATTAATGGAGCATTGTTATTATGCCCAGTCGTCGGCTTTCAAGCCAACAAAAGAAAAACAAATACAACCATGACCATGCGGCCAGATTCGAACTCATGGTCGGTAGATCGCTCCCTCGGACTGGCGTATCGGACTGATAGATCACTAATTCGCTACATGACCCAGATTGCGACTTTTTGCAAAATCTTTCTGTTTCTTTAATATATGTCAATACACTGAAAGAAAAATCTTGGTAAAATCAACAATTTTCCTTAGTTGTTTTTGCGTCAACTACGGGCTATAGTTAAAACAACCATAAAAAAATAGTTGATTACTTTTATGCACCATGACGCGTGGTTGATAAACAACGTCCGTGGTGCAAAAAAGTAAGCAACCACAAACAATGGTATTCCAACAATGTACATAGTACGAAATAACTATAGCCCATTTTGGTGTGTTCTGGCAGGGTTAGCTCTAGAAACGTACAACCCGGGCATTTGTCCGGGGCGGTAAACGTAAAGGGTTTAATAAAATCCTACTGTTTTGCCAAAAGACTAAAAAAAATATTTGCAACCCATAATTCTTAATGTTTTCCAAAACAGCCATATAAAAGCGGCACAGATAATTTAGTAAGAAAAAAAGCTAGGTCAGAGCATATACACTGTATGCGCTCACTGCTTCGACGCTGCACTGCATCGCAATGCGTGTCCTTTACATGCATACTAGTGATGGGTCAAACCAGCACACTTTACTGTGCTAGCACACTTCGCACACCACACTTAAGTGTGCTAGCACTGTGCTCCCAGCACTGACACAGTGCCGCACACTGACACAGTGCCGACACACTGACACAGTGCCGACACACTGACACAGTGACGACACACTAGCACAGTGCCGGCACACTGACACAGTGCCGACACATTAGCACAGTGGCGACACACTGACACTGCCGGCACACTGACACTGCCGACACACTGACACAGGGCCGACACACTGACACAGGGCCGACACACTGACACAGTGCCGACACACTGACACTGCCGGCACACTTGTACTGGCAGGCACACTTCACGGGAACGAATGCTGTACGAGTGGCGTTGATTTTGCCCATTAATATGATGTGCTTCGGTAACAAGGCGTTGTTTGCATTGCAGAATGTGTACACATTTTGCGGTTTCGAAAGCATTAGCTATTGAATGCATTAGCTATTGAATGCTTTAGCTGATGAATGAGATAATTAGGGAACGAAAACAGGCAGTAAGAATTGTTATTCGTATATTTTCTGGGTGAAAGTTTTGATTTTGAGTACACTACCGACGATTTGTGTTTTTCTAAATGCAAACGGGATGAAAGTTTAAACACAGATACAAATACGTTTACTTGCGGTACATATGAAAGAAATGCTTTCACGTTGAAAATATTTGTGGAAAATAGGTTTTGAGCAGATAGAAGGGTTTTGTCGTAACATGCGACGATAAAATGATAGCGATAAAATGATCTGCTGCAGATAGAAGGTTTATGGTAAGTAGTGCTATGTTTTTAAATATTCAAATATTAAAGGAGTTTTTAGGGCAAAAGTAGCTGAAATCGGCCAATTTTGGGTTAGAGTGATTTCGGACATAACGGGCCAAGACCTATTGCTGTGATACAAAGATTTCGGTTTTGTAGGGGAGTAAGGGGTTTTTCGGGCATAGTTTGGCAAAAACTGTCTTTACGGCGCTTTCGATGATTGAAAGTGGTCGGGGAATGCAAAAGTAATATTTTAAGGACGAAAAAAATTTTTGATAGGGAACATTGGGCAAAAATGTCCAATTTTCGCAAGAAATTTTTTTTGGTCTAGCATGAATTGGGGGACCTTTCTGAGTTGTTTTGGGCGAAATTTCCATACAAGTCTTGGAAAAAGCGGTCTAGTTTCGCAGATACGGCAAAAGTAGCTGAAATCGGCCAATTTTGGATTAGAGTGGTTTCGGACATAACGGGCCAAGATCTATTGCTGTGATACAAACATTTCGGTTTTGTAGGGGAGTAAGGGGTTTTTTGGCCATAGTTAGGCAAAAACTGTCTTTACGGCGCTTTCGATGATTGAAAGTAGTCGGGGAGTGCAATAGTGGTATTTTAAGGACGAAAAAAATTTTTGATAGGGAACATGGGGCAAAAATGTCTAACTTTCGCAAAAAAAAATTTTTTGTTCTAGCATGAATTCGGGGACCTTTCTGAGTTGTTTCGAGCGAAATTTCCATACAAGTGTGGGAAAAGGCGGCCTAGTTTCGAAGATACGGAAAAATGCAAAGCCGGAGAAGCCAACTATCGAACCAAACAGGATCTAACATTTTCTTACTTAGCATTTTTAGAGCTACTTTCAATTTTTCCGGACGGTTTTCCGGAGGATATCATTTTGCCGTATCTTCGAAACTAGTCTGCTTTTTCCCAGACTTGTATGGACATTTCGCCCAAAACTACTCAGATAGGTCCCTGAATTCATGCTAGACCAAAAAATTTTTTTTTGGAAAATGACGTTTTTGCCCAATGTTCCCTCTCATAAATTTTTTCGTCCTTCAAATATCATTACTGTACTCCCCGACCACTTTCAATCATCGAAAGCACCGTAAAGGCATTTTTTGCCAAACTGTTGTCAAAAAACCCCTTACTCCCCTACAAAACCGTAATGTTTGTAACACAGCAATAGGTCTTGGCCCGTTATGTCCGAAACCACTCTAATCCAAAATTGGCCGATTTCAGCTACTTTTGCCGTATCTGCGAAACTAGACCGCTTTTTCCAACACTTGTATGGAAATTTCGCCCAAAACAACTCAGAAAGGTCCCCCAATTCATGCTAGACCAAAAAAAATTTCTTGCGAAAATTGGACATTTTTGCCCAATGTTCCCTATCAAAAATTTTTTTCGTCCTTAAAATATTACTTTTGCATTCCCCGACCACTTTCAATCATCGAAAGCGCCGTAAAGACAGTTTTTGCCAAACTATGCCCGAAAAACCCCTTACTCCCCTACAAAACCGAAATCTTTGTATCACAGCAATAGGTCTTGGCCCGTTATGTCCGAAATCACTCTAACCCAAAATTGGCCGATTTCAGCTACTTTTGCCCTAAAAACTCCTTTAATATTTGAATATTTAAAAACATAGCACTACTTACCATAAACCTTCTATCTGCAGCAGATCATTTTATCGCTATCATTTTATCGTCGCATGTTACGACAAAACCCTTCTATCTGCTCAAAACCTATTTTCCACAAATATTTTCAACGTGAAAGCATTTCTTTCATATGTACCGCAAGTAAACGTATTTGTATCTGTGTTTAAACTTTCATCCCGTTTGCATTTAGAAAAACACAAATCGTCGGTAGTGTACTCAAAATCAAAACTTTCACCCAGAAAATATACGAATAACAATTCTTACTGCCTGTTTTCGTTCCCTAATTATCTCATTCATCAGCTACTGCATTCAATAGCTAATGCATTCAATAGCTAATGCATTCAATAGCTAATGCTTTCGAAACCGCAAAATGTGTACACATTCTGCAATGCAAACAACGCCTTGTTACCGAAGCACATCATATTAATGGGAAAAATCAACGCCACTCGTACAGCATTCGTTCCCGTGGAGTGTGCTTGCCAGTACAAGTGTGCCGGCAGTGTCAGTGTGTCGGCACTGTGTCAGTGTGTCGGCCCTGTGTCAGTGTGTCGGCCCTGTGTCAGTGTGTCGGCCCTGTGTCAGTGTGTCGGCAGTGTCAGTGTGCCGGCAGTGTCAGTGTGTCGCCACTGTGCTAATGTGTCAGCACTGTGTCAGTGTGCCGGCACTGTGCTAGTGTGTCGGCACTGTGCTAGTGTGTCGGCACTGTGTCAGTGCGTCGGCACTGTGTCAGTGTGTCAGTGTGCTGCCGACACACTTATAAAGTGCCGCACACGCACAGCACACCGAAGTGTGCTAGCACACTGTGCTAAGCACGCACAGGTGCTGCCCATCACTAATGCATACATTAATTGCACAAAAGGCGTCATACAGCGTAATATAAAAGCTTCACAGCATAACATGAGTATGAATTATATCGAACAGCAAACCAAACACAATTTTGCCATGTAGCATATGAAACTTCTATGATAGAATAGGAGTATGAGTATGAGGAGTATGAAAAATCAATAGTTTGCCTTAGTTGTTTTTGCATCAACTAGGGCTATAGTTAAAACAACCATAAGAAAATTGTTGATTACTTTTATGCACCATGACGCGTGGTTGATAAACAAAAAAAAATTTCATTCGGAGCATGAAAAACGTCCAAATGTTGAAACCATTCTACTTTGCGTAGAATAATTACAAACACGTTGCTCATTGAATTACGTTTGTTGAAATCAACTATTGCGAAGTAGTTTAAGTACCATAAAAACTGTTGATAATTCGAAACGTTGAAGTTTTGAGTGAATTGATGAATATTTTTCTATTGATCAACTAATTTTCGTGGTTATGAAACAATTAAAACAGTTGATTTCATGAACGTTGCGATATTTTTTGTACAACCAGAGCCAACTACTTTTATATCGTTAAATTAACTATATTAACATAGTAAAAATAACTATTTTCCGTAGTTCGTTTAACGATTTTGAATGAATCGTTGCAATACTATTAAAAATAGTTGAACCAACCAAGAGTTTTTCTTTCAGTGTAGCATTTAAAACCATTGGGCCTTTTAGAGCTAAATTTTCCTCGTTGAAAAAAAAACAACATGCCTTGCCATCGCTCTCCGCAGCTGACTGGATTTTAAATTGATGACGTCTTCTTTTCGTCGTATCGTCTTTTTGAAAGTTTCAACCGTTTGAAACGTTTCGTTCCTGCCAAAATTGGCTGAACTCGACATGTCGGACTATTTAAATTTAATTTTGATTTCTTTTATTGGCAGTTCTAATCTTTCATATTTAATAGTTTTTTCTTTCTATTGCATCCAGTTTCAAAACTTATGCCTTTGTCTTTCAGATATGTTTTTAGATTTCCTTTAATTTGAAGTTTTCCCCATAGTTCGCTAGACTTCTGACGAATATTCTAACGCCTTTGTACGATATTGGCGGATTTCTCCCAACTTCTTGGTTCCTACTAGCACTTTTCCGTTTACATTTTCCAAGCCGTTGTCCGAAGAATAGAAGTGGAAGTGTTCTTTAACCGCTTAGAGCTCACTCAAAGGCTCCAACCATGACAAGGTTGGACTAGGTTTCGGAAGAAGCTAACTCTCGAAAAATGCATTTTTTGCGCAACCTGTAATAAAACAAACCCTATTATGGGCTTGATTTTCTAGAAAGAACTATTTCGATACCGTCTCCCGATGAATTCGACGCGGTTTCATAAGAACAAGACTCGGTACAGGAATGCAAAGCTACCCCGCAAAAAAAACATTTCGGATCTCTTTGAGAGAGAAGCAAATAGAAAACTCATCTCGCGGTCAACAGATATGAATGTGTTGCTCCTAATTAAACTCAAGTTCCTTATCAAAGTTACGTTTGCAGGTACTACAGCTGGGTTAGCTTTAGATCTCCAGGCCAGTTCTAGGCCTCTAGGCCATTAGATCAGTTTTAGATCTCTAGGCTAACTTTATTCCTCTAAGACAGCTCTAGACTTCTAGGTTAGCTTTAGACCTACCAATATTTGTATTCATTTGTATTCTGTTTTAGAAAAAAAATCGAAATAATTTGTTTCGAAAAACGGAGGCAAGTATTGGGTTGGGCAAAAAATAAATCCATATTTTTTTCGTTTATTGAGTTTCGTGCATTGAAACTTACTAATCAACCTCTCAGCGTTCCTGATGAGTCACTATAGACGTATGTGACCTGGCGTTGCTCTGATTGAACATAAACCCTCTCCTATTGGCCAATTCAAGCCGATTTTGGTCGATCACCGGCTTCAAACGGTCCAATAGTTGATAGTAGAGGTCCGAACTTAGTGTTTCGTAGATGAGTCGTAGATAAATCCTTTCCAATTTCAGATTTCAACTTAAATATAAACGCAAAAACTATTGACAAATTAAACGAACACAAGAGGACCGAAAGTGGAATAGTAGATTTTTCAGTATCAAGTTTTTTAAAAAGGAACTATCAATCGAGCTACCATTTTCTTGTAGTCAATTCCGAAGAAGTTGATGCAGATTCTCTGTGAGCGTGGTTTATTCGCTGGCCTTGACTTGTGAAATGTCTCCACAAGAGTATGAATTGTAGACGAAAAAAATTTGCACAAATATATCATTTTTGAAAGATTTTGACCAGAACGTCAGTTGGTCACTTTCAGATCTTAACTAAAATCCAAAATATCTAAAATCAAGTCATTCGAAAGCATTTATATATTATGGTTAAATACACAGCTAAAATTGCTCATTCAATAATCAGAATACAATAAACAGTAACAGATCTAGTATAGAGAAATGCTAGGCAGCTTGATCGAATGCGGGAAAAGTGAGGAAAATCCACTAGAATCTTCGCGGGCCGCTAACATTTCCAATAAAAGCTGCGATGAAATATGAGTGGGGCTATCATTCGAATAGCCGTAAGACACATTTAGCAGCCACTGATGAAATGTGAGTAATCAGGGATAGTACAGTGGAAGTACAAACTACGAAGTAGTGAAAGCGAAAGTCTATTTGAGTGCGATAAATTTTGTGAAGTAAATACTGTGAATTATAGTTGTGTTAAATAAAGTACGATAATTCGAATGCAAAACCAAAGTTTTTCATTTGCTTAAAAACTAAACTGAAACGCACAACAATATTTTATATGAAAAATAATTGTTAAGAATTAAATATAAATAAAAAAGGTTAAGATATATCGGGACGATGTGACGCACGCAAGCAAAAAACTGGGTCACTTATCTTGTCTCTAGTTTGCAAAATGCAAGTCTTATACGTGAAACATGTATCTAATTATGTATGACATAGACGATCAGACATGCAGTCTTCATTGAACGGACCGTCTAAACACCGTCTTAGGAAGTACGAGGCAGACAAGCGTATCAAAACAGTGCTTTGTTGGATATTCAAACTGTTCGTTCAAGTGTTTGTAGCTTTACTTAACTATTAATGTGCAGCTACGTTTACAAAATTTGAGCTAACATCATAGCTAATACTTTCATATTCAATTTTCATTCAATTTAATTGCTTGTGACAGAAGCAAAAACTAACCCAAGTTCATAGATGCGACGTAGATCATTAAAAAAGTATACTCTTCCCGATAAGTAAGCCAAATTACGTCTTTAAAATTCAAGACATGTATATCTATGACAGATGAGCAAAGATAACATGTTTCAACCCATTACAAGATACACTAGCCTAGCACGAGTGCTTTATGGAGTGCTCTATAACAATACGGCCTTCCCGAAGAGATCAAGTGAAAACTTTTGAAGATAAAGTCGACTTTCTACTATGTCAATTCGCTAATTGATTCGGCACGCTCAAACCTGTACCAACAATCTCACATGACCAGTTGAGTTTGTATTGATAGAAAAAAATCATATCCACAAATCAATGAAATTTTAAGCGTATACGTGTGGACAGTGATTTATTTGGTAGGTGCTTGAGCTATCCAGCACATGAATTTTTAATTAATGAGACAAACTTTTAATTGCTGAACGACGAGGAAAGTTTCCTAAACTCGAACTTTTCTTACCCGATCTTGGAGGCAGGTTTTGGATGCTGCTAGTGGTTAAAGCTTGTTTTACTATTTTAATTGCATATTATACTGGATAATGTGACTTAAGGTTTCAGAGCAGATCGTTGTCGTGTAAGATGCAGTTGTTTCAAGTAGTACAGCCAATGAAAATCTATAAGAGGGTCATACAACGAAAATGAAAATATGTCCGGGGCAGTAAAGAATAAGTTGTAAATTAGATTTATATTTTTTTGTTTAAAAGTGTTTATATATAATATAAACACTTTTAAATAATATTTAAAATTTATATTAAAAATATTTCCATATATTTTTAATATATATTAAAAATATTTCTATAGCCATTCATAGCTTTCATGTGCAACTTATCTCATCCATCAGTCTTTTGACTTACGAAAACATAAAAAATAGTTAGAAAAGTGTATAATCAACGTGATAAATGTAAACAAAAATATCAAAATTTGATAATTACTTGATAATTACTAGTTCATATAAATCCATAGGCATGCATAAATTAAATAGTATGTTCTCATTCAGTATTTTTAAGCTTACATTTGTATTCATCGTAAATTGCTTTCATTTATATGTGTTTGCGCATTTTTTGAATACTTTTACATAGCCCGTTACATTCACAAATAATCTGCCTTCTATGCATTTCGTGTGAATTCTATGATATTTATATCTACAAGACGCCATCTCTTCAAGTCTTTCCATCTGAAATTAGTCCTCAGAAGAAAGCAGCAAAAACATAAAAAACAAACAACAGCCACTCCTCATTCTGTCGTCTGAATTCTTCTTGCATAGAATGATAAGCTCAAAGTCCGCACATTTTTCGCAATGCATCGAAATAGATTGCGTGTGTTGGCCTCCTGTGTATCTTTAATTATCTTGCTAGTGTTTTTGTCATTGAACTTCTACCTCGATAAAGAAGCACAAGATAAATGTACCATAGTCCAAGGTTCGCAATTCGCGCATTCGAAAAAATATTTAAAATCACTGACGACAACGACGGGAATTGGTAGTTTTTTTTCGACTGGGAAATGACTTTGTGGTGCTGTCGCTCTTAAAATGTTATATAATTTCATGTTTACTATGACTAGAAGACCGAAATAGATGAAACGATTATTTTCTTTCATTCAAAAATAAAAATTTGAGGGAACAAACAAACAATAAAAAATGGACTTTAATTCATTGTTTCGATCTCATGTCGTTTAATTTAGTGTTAAGTGAAAACAAACAATATGTTTACGCCTTTCGAGTCAGCAATTGATTTTTTGTTGTCGTAAATTATGGAGCAATTAATGTACCCATTTTCATTGCTTGCATCGTACAATGTAAGCCACACAACAAACAAATTTGCGAATACCAAAAAAAAAAAATTTGTTCCCACAAGACACTACTACGTCTAGTCGTCCTATCCTTATCTTCTGAACCTTTCGCCTTTACATTATTTGTATTTAAATGTACGCTACTATAATTTCGATACATAATTGTAATCGTGTAATATTTTTGTACTTTTTCCAGGAGCTTTTAATCATTTGCATTGTTTGTTGAACATACTACTGCCTACTACACATACTTGTATGCGGACGCATCATCAATCATCAAGCAATTAGAAAAATTGAAGAAAAAAAAAAACAGAAAACTGCAAAATCATCCAAACTCCAGAACATATTCGTAGTAAACTAGTAATAGTCGTGAAATCATTTAGATATTTTGTTCTCGAGTCGTGTTGTGTCGCTGTTTTGTGTGATAGTGTAGCAAAAGTTGCAAAGCAAGAAAAACTTAAATTAGCCGAAGAAAAATCCGGCAAGGTATTTGAAAAGAAAACTTGAGGAGTTGTTACTACGACAAATCACAAAATGTTCATCGAAGATGACGTCCAGTAAGTATTTTTTTCTAAAAAATTATGTACGAAGTTGCTTTTATCATATTATTGTTTGAATATTCCAATTAATAGTTGAATTTGATTTTTGTAGCTTTTATAAACAATGTTTTTGATTTATATATCGTATATTGAGAGTTATCTGCTCTCTTCTGTCAGCTAGATACTAAAGAAAAGAGCAGATTACCCTCGAAATATCGATATCTGTCAATAAATTGAAATATATATAGCAACAAATTAATACATTTAAGTATTCAAACTTGTTTCGTAAATGTATTTAGTAGAAAGGTAGTAAATGATTAAATTATAAGTGTGTATTTTAAATATACTTTGTAGCTTCATCTGCTTTAAAACTAGTTTGTGTGCGATAAAAAATATCAATTCACTACTAGTCCGGGTCTAAAACTCTCTTTTTTTGTTTGAATAAGGGAAGAATTTTTAACTTACGTTTTAACTTACGAGAGTTAATTCAAAAGTAATGATAATCAATATAAACCAAAAAGATTATACTTAAAAAAATATTTTTTTTCAACATAGTCTCGTAACAAGTTAATACATTTAGTCTATCTTTTTTCCCAAACCCAAGATACCCATACAAAAGAATTATATGTCTCTATTCTCCCAAAACAAGCCAGCAGCGGCCATCATTTGACTATCATCTTCAAATTTCTTGCCCCAAAGATGTTCCTTTAGCCGAGGAAAGAGGTAGAAGTCACTGGAAGCTAGATTTGACGAATAGGGCGGATGTTCAAGCAGTTCGAATTCTGTTTCTTGAATCGCAGGCATCGCAACTGCAGCCTTGTAAGCCGGTGCGTTGTCTTAAGGGGGATTCTGGTCTAGAAATTTGATCAAATCGATTTGTTTTCGTTTGCATATTTTCAAAGTTTCGACCTTTAAGAATAAACTTTTAATAAGATTTTCGGAAATTCGAATTATTTTTGAAGTTACAGCTATTTTTGTGACACGCCAACTAACTGCCCGAAACGAGACTCCAAGTTTTAAACGCGTTTTTCTCGGAACTACTTTTCTCGATACGGTTGACATGATATCTCTAGTTGTAATGAACCGATTTACGTGAAATTTTGCACAAACCCTCTAAACACTATTGGTTATCGTCTGACGTTCAAATTTTTATTTCTACCATTTATTAAAAATCCCCAAACTTAAAAAAATTAGGCAAAAAACCAACTTTTTTTTTACATGGACGTCATTTTGTGAAAAAAAAGTTTTTTCAAATCGCCTACGTCAGACGAATTTCACATTCTTTTTATTACAGAATTCACCAAAAATGTATGTTTCAGACCACGAGAAAGGTTGGAATCATGTCAACCATGAGACAAGTTTTTTTTTTAGCCTTCACTTCGCTGGCCTGTATCTACATCAATTTTTATTTTTTTTTATTTTTTAAATACATTTTTGTACTTTTAAAATGTTCAAGGCTGGTAAAAAAATATATGCCAAAAATGTTTATGGTTTTTTTTTTATTGCGTCCATAAAATCACCTCAAAATCGTGCCTCTAGACCAGAATACTGCCTTAATGAAACAGCACTCCGGCTCGCAGTTTGCCGCGTCTGTTTTCCTTAGTAGCTTATTTGGTCTGCGTAGTGAGAGCCTGATACAATGGCATCCTTTTCCAAATATTCCGCCATAATAATTCCTTCAGCGTCCCAAAAACTGAATTCATAACCTTCCCCGCCGAGGTCGACACTTTGAATTCCTTCGGTGTCGGTGAAGAGGGTCGTTTTTCCACGTCATCAATAGCTGTTTGGTTTCTGGCTCAAAATGGTGCATACAGGTTTCGTCCATGATCACGAAACGTGACGAACAATTCTTCTGACTTGCCTGGAACTTTTCGAGATTCATCCTCGAAATGTCGACTCGTTTCTTCTTTTGCTCGTTAGTTAACATTCTCGGCTTCTAAAGCGCAGAGACCTTCTTCATAGGTAATTCGTGGGCAACGATTCTTTGAACATTGCCATACGAAATCCCTATGACCTCAGCTATATGCTTGTTGGTCACTCTTCGATCTACCAACACGAGATCTTTGACTTTTTTCACATTGTCTTCGATGAGGGACGTGGATGGACGTCCTTCGCGGTGTTCAGCTTCAGTGGGTGCTCCTCCCAGCTTAAATTCCTTGGCCCAGCGTGCAACGGTGGAATATGAAGGAGCAGAGTCCCCAAATGTTTCCACCATGTCGCTGTGTATGTCTTTGGTAGACATTTTTTTCAAACTCAGTTACATAATGACAGCTCTAATTTCGTTTTTCTTCGTTTTGATATTCTCTCTTCGACTATTCGTATTCAAAGGAATCTGCCTCCTTGGAATCGTGGCCTATTTATATGTTTTTTTTATGCTGACTTAGTGGGTACTTAGTAAAAAAAATATTTTTTTTTTAAATTTGATGCTAACTGAAAATAGCCTATTATCACTACAGTTGGATCAATGCTCGTAAACCAAATAAGCTATAAGTTGAAATACAAAAAAAAAAAATTGAATTTGAATTGAAATTTTTTATTAGTTTGTATCATTTGTACATTCTTAAGCTAACTGAAAGTTTAATTAATAATGAAAATTAAAATCTAGTGGCTATACTATTTGGGCCTGCTGACTCTTGTCGGTTTTTTATTTAGTTTTTCTTGGATTTTTTTTTGTCTTACAAACTAATAAGCCTGTACAGCAACTGAGGTCACCTGGGCAATAGTTCGCTTAAAATCTACCACAAATAAAACCAACCTATGCCAATTATAATTAACTTTGTCTAATTAAACCTTAATCTTAACCTGGATCATAAATCTAGGCCCTCCTGTTTTTGGTAGTGTCTGAAGACATAGAAAAATTGAGGGGTAGGTATCTTATCATTTTGCAGCGGAGTGTAATTCGCAAGTGTAACAATTTTTTTTTAAATTTTTTTTTCCTATCAATTTTTTTCTGCGTGCATGTTTACAAACCGCTGAAAGTACAAAGTTTCAAATTACTCCAGATGTTTCTATATTTTTTTCTAATTGCAATCTCTATCCTTGATATTCACTATGAATTTTCCGATAACCGTAACTGTAAACATTCTACTAAATTAATCGGTTTTCTGATTCCTTTTGTGAATTCAACAGATTTGCAATCTTAGTATACTTACTATAGTCCTTACCTTGAACTTCACCTCAAACTTTGATACTAGTCTAAACATTTCCTAGTTAATATTTTACATTATATAATATTCACACTATTGGGGTATGTCAGACGACTGTTGCTAATCTCAAGGCAACATAAAACAACAGCAGATCTAAAGTACTTTGGACTCAATTTTGAAAGCACTAAAAACATGCTGATAAGATTTTGTTCAGTAGTTAAAATATGTCTGCATGTACTATTGTACTGTTAGTAAATATTTTAAGTCATGCCTGCAAACTGCACTTAAGCTAGGAATATTTAACAATATGGCTATTACCTTTTGCAAAATAGGTGTTTTGATTTTATTACCTTTGATTTATCGTACAGGTTTTTAAATAATTTTGTTTGTAGATATAACATTCGCGATAAAAAAACAGATATTTTTTTTTGCATTTTCCACATTCATTATTATTGTATTTAGAAACTTCCATAGTATATTCATGAAGATTTCAAACTGGTTTTGAATTAATTGAGGAATTATAATCGCATATTTTTAAAATGTCAGTCATCCAAAATAAAATGTAGCTCTCCCTTTTTACCTCAGTCCTCACGTTTTCATGATAATTTATCGAATTTCGCATGAAAAATAATTCGCAATTATCTAGAATTGCAATTCCCACCTATCTCAATGTCGCACATGACGCGACAACTACGAAAATAGCCACGGCACCCCTCAAACATCTTATCAAACGTCGATTACGTCGTACGTACGAACGAACATTGCATGGCTACTTACGAAATCAAAAAATCAGAAACAATGGGAATCATGACGCTGAGTAAAACAGTAATACATTGTTTACAAACAGAATTGTAGATGTGAACTCTGATGTGTTTGCTCGTGTACTTTGTACGATATCGCATGATTCTCATTCTATGAACAACTACAATAAAAGCTTCGGTTTTGACTAAATATTTGCTGTTTGGAAAAATGAATAATTTTCTTGATCTCAAGAACCATTCGGTACACTCATCGTTACATTTGATACGTGGCGTTTAATTGATGAATCACAACCGACATAAAAAGTCCGTGTGGGCCTATAGTCGCCTTACACGTTTGTAAAATGGAGATTTATATGTATCACGCGATATCCATTCATTCAGTAGTTAGCTTCGACCATATCATTTGGGGATTTACTTACATTAAAGATTTTCCTAGTTTCGCAAGATGATTAATTTATGTTGTGAGATGAATTGTATGTGTAAACTTATGAATCGTAAATGTGAAGTAAGAAAAAAAAAATTATTTTGTGGAAACTGAGCATTCTCACGTAGTAATATTTTATTTATTCATATATTTTAATATTCTCAATCGTCTTCATATTTGCTCGTATTTCCCCGCGATTCTTAATGAAAATTCATACTCTGGCCTAAAGTGTACTCCACATTAAACTGGAGTCTACGATTAAAGGCTGTAAATTGGCTTGGGATGAATATTATAATTTTTTAAATATTATTTTTCCTATAATGAATTTCAATTTTTTTCTAAAAATCACTTAAAAAGAAAATTTTTAGAAAAACAAGTTTTATAATATTGAAAATATCACTTGTAACGAACCTGTAGAAATTTATATCAAACAAGATACTTTTAGTAACTGTTAAAAAATTACTTTTCCATTCAACTTTTAAGTCCCGCCGAACCAACAAACTCTACGGGTGCTAGTTGAATGGGTACTAGGTATCGAATTTGCCAATATGAAAGCAATCAGATTGCGAAAAACAATATCTACAATCATAATTTCTGTGGAATTTGGACGTTGTCATTTGTTTTCAAAAGATGAAAAAAAATGGAAATGTATATCAATAGATAAGAAAGTCGGTTTGAATTGATAAAATTCAACTGAAAGAGTCAATTAAAGCTCCATTAAATACGGGTGGATAATTACTGATTTTCGAAGAAAATTAGTGTGAAATTCACTCATATTTCTATATACATATGTATGCATGAAAAAATTCATTGACTATATCTTGTGAACGCGTCATCCGATCGAACTGAAATGTTCAGGATGCACTGCTGTATAGGTGAAATACGTCCATGTCTCACCCAATATTAGTTAATTTAAACCTTTTGTTTTAATTGCTTTTAACCCCCCTTTCAACGCCGGCGGCCATTTTAGTGATTTTTTAAATACCCGTATAATTCTATCAACATATAAATTTTCAAAAAAAACCAAGTATGCGAAATGAATTTCCATTGTGTTTCAAATAGAGATATGAAAACGTATTGAATTGTTTTAACGCTATGTGTGCGCTAGGTGCCTCAAAAATGATCCAGAAAATTTGTATAATTTCGAATTGCGATCACTTCTGATCTCTGATCGAGCTAACAGATGATTACAAAATTCATAGGATGTTAAGATGTAGATTTAAGTAATACTAGTGCTGGCAACCCTGAACCTACAGCAAGCACTGGAAGCGAAAACCTTCAAATCATCGACCGGCCGAAAAATTTTCACTTTTCACAAAATAATGCAATTAATATATAAATTTTATGTTTTGTCTACACGACCATATTGCAATTTTTGAAATTCCATATCGTAGCAGAACGGTAACCCATCCCCAATTTACTTATGTTTTATCGTCTGAAATTTGTGTTCACGGGAACTCACGACTCGATAATTAAATCCAATTGGAATTCACAGAATGTATTGGTCGTAAGTAGGACCAGGTCTGAAAGAAGTTTAATGACTATGTTGGCAATTCTGTGGCGGTGGTGCCATCTTGTAAAATTACTTTACACAAACTTAATGCTTCACGTCCTATAACTTCTGATGCAGTTATAAGGTTTTAACGAAATTCACACAGTAGGTGGACCTTACTGTAAGCGAAGTCTGGTAGAAATTTAGTTGAAAAATTAGGTTGGCTATAGCAGTTTTCCTCATATTTTTTCAGGAAATTGGGCTGCCATTAAATTTTCAAATGATAATTGCGAACAACGAATGTTTGAATTTTGGAACTTTTTATTTTTTTTGCGGGTGATAACCTTAAAAATATTTCCACTCCTATTACTTGCAGCGCAGTCGTCAGATCGAATCTAAATTCGCAGGGTGGGTTGGCCTTATCGTAAAGCAGATCTGGTATGGAAAAAATGGTTGCCAGAACCGCACATTTTTACGGGCCGTCATGCAACATTATCAGCGTAAGCTTTGACGTCATCATGTATGGTCACTTCTGTCATTGCCACCAAACTAGAGATGTGCTTATCTGCTCTTTTTACTGAGCAGTGATCGCAGAGAGCAGTTTGAGCAAAGAGCAGTTTAGAGTAGCAGCTATTCAATCGCAATTGCGATTGCAGGTCCGTGCGTACGAAAAACCGCTCGCTACTTTTGATTGCTCATTGCCAGTGTTTGCTCGTTACCTTCTCATCGCCTTCAATTTGTGCTTGATAAAGCAATTTCTAACCTGAGATTGCAATCGCTTTGTATGCTTACAATGTGACTGTATTTTTCCGTGGCGATGGATGCTCATCTTGAGAACAGATGTAGTATGTTTGGGAATACGTTGCCTGCATTAATTTGGCACTTACTAGCAGAAGAATGCGTTGCCAAGTGCTTGGTAAATCGCATAGTAGTTTTGTGGTTTCAAAATGTCATACATTGGATGCAAGCAACGTAGTGAAATGTTATTATGCATGTGCAACAGCTGATGCTTTTAATTTAATTTCGAAGATTAATTAAAAAACGTAATTGATTTTTCAGACTTTTTTTCATATATTATAAAATGCTCATAACAATAATAGTTACATTGAATAATAGTAATAGTTGCATAGAATTAGGTTTCCGAAAAATTATGTTTGCATTTGTATTTAACTAAATTGAAAATTGAAATTACATGTTTTTTTTTTATTTACAGTATATTCATTTAAAAAAATTGAAAAAATACAATCATAAATTATATTTTAAAAACAAAAGTTTACAGACTTTAGTATCCGATAATCTCGTGCGTCGGTCTGTTATGATCATACCAGCTTTGGAAAAAAGCCTTTCACAAGGAACGGTTGTGGCTACCGTGCAACCCTTCAACTTTACCAATTCGCTTAGATTTGGGTATTGCGTGCTGTTGGTTTTCCACCAAACCAAAGGATCCTCTTTCCTTTCAACCACTCTGTCTGCCATATATTTTGAAACACATACTGTTTAAACCTAGGATCTAAGAAAGCACACAATGCGACATTATCGTTGGCTTCAACGTCACTAAAACGTAAAGCCAACTACGGGACCAAAAAGGATCTCAACCTTTTCCTACTTAGCACTTTTAGTGCTACTTTCAGTTTTTTCAGACGGTTTTCTGGCGGATCTCATTTTGCCGTATCTTCGAAACTAGGCCACTTTTTCTCAGACTTGTATGGAAATTTCGCCCGAAACAACTCAGAAAGGTCCCCAAATTCATGCTAGACCAAAAAAAAATTTTGGAAATTATGGACGTTTTTGCCCAATTTCCCCTACCAAAAATTTTGTCGCCCTTAATATATCACTAATATACTCCCCGACCACTTTCAATCATCGAAAGCGCCATAAAGGCAGTTTTTGCCAAACTATGGCCAAAAAACCCCTTACTCCCCTACAAAACCGAAATTTTTGTATCACAGCAAAAGGTCTTGGCCCGTTATGTCCGAAACCACTCTAACCCAAAATTGGCCGATTTTGTCCGATTTCAGCTACTTTTGCCTTATCTTCGAAACTAGGCCGCTTTTTCCCAGATTTGTATGGAAATTTCGCCCGAAACAACTCAGAAAGGTCCCCAAATTCATGCTAGACCAAAAAAAATTTTTGGAAATTATGGACGTTTTTGCCCAATTTCCCCTACCAAAAATTTTGTCGCCCTTAATATATCACTAATATACTCCCCGACCACTTTCAATCATCGAAAGCGCCATAAAGGCAGTTTTTGCCAAACTATGGCCAAAAAACCCCTTACTCCCCTACAAAACCGAAATTTTTGTATCACAGCAATAGGTCTTGGCCCGTTATGTCCCAAACCACTCTAACCCAAAATTGGCCGATTTTGTCCGATATCAGCTACTTTTGCCCTAAAAATTCTTTGAATATTTGAATAAAATACTTGCAAGTCCGAAAATAGAAAGAAAAGAATCTGAATAGATGAGCATTTAAAATTTTCTGTATTGCAAAAGAGCAATGAGCAGTTGAACAGCATGAGCAGAAAACAATCAAATTGCTCACTGCTCTTCATAAAACTATCTGCTCTGCAAAAGAGCAGTGAGCAATTGAACAGCATGAGCAGAGAGCAATCGCACTGCTCACTGCTCTTTTCAAAGAGCAGTGCGATTAGTAGCAGTGATCGCAGGAGCAGTCCCATCTCTACACCAAACAATGCCGCTATATATGAAGATCTCATGGACGAATTTTTCACTAAAACTCTAGTTTCTGCGCGTGGATGCGTTATAAATACAATCTTTAATTTAATAAAAATGAATTATGATTTTCTTTAATGTGTTCTCTCTTACTGAGGTGTTGCACAATATGCAACCAAAACATGTACAATATGTAAATAATACTTCAAAAAATCTTCTTGAATTGCTATAGTTGGCGATGACCAGGAAATAACCGCATTAATGTTAACTGACCTATTGATATTGAAAAACTAGTTGAACAGATGCGGAAAATCCCCAATCAATTTAAAACGCTAGTATAACGACACAAAACATCACTTAACCTAATAACAGCTCATTCACATTTCGTAGCAAATTTTTTACACACTTCGCGGCGTACCACATTAATTTTACTGCCCACTATTCATTGGCACTGTTCCGCTAATCTCACTTCAATTTCACAGATATATTTACCGCACAGCCCGTACAATTTCGTTTTTACGTTGGAACGCCCATTACACCACACGTTTTTTAGGCGACACTTTGACCACTTAATGTGTCGTCATCAGTTTACATGATGGCTTGTATATCTAAACGGCATTACTACCATTTAATTTTCATTGCTTTTATTTAATTTTCAGACAAACATCTACAATGAAAATATGTTAGAAATGGTTGAATTATCCATGTTTTGGAAACTGCGCGTATGGGAACCCCAAAAATCTTTTTACGCCTTGTAATGTAGTCACCAGATCAAATCAAAATTTACAGAGTGTGTTGACTTTGACATGAAGCAATTGTGATACAATTTTGATTGCATTGCTGGTAAAGTGTTGAAAAATCATTTTCCTGATTTTTGTACTAGGAGATGCTGCCATAAAATTTTCATAATGTAATGAAAATACGCACCAAGTGTTTTACTGTCTTAAATTCATGTGTGTGGTAGTCCTGGAAATATTCCTACCCTATGAATTGCGGTATATGACATTCGATACAGATCAGTTGTAATAATAAGAAGCAGTTTTGGTAGAAAAAACATTCAAAATCTTTAAAACTTCTCTACTTTTCATCGAAAATCAGTGTTTCCAGCGTTAGAAGGAAGGAAATTGGCGCTAGGAAGCGCTAATCAGGGTTTCTAGCGATTTCTATGGGCTAGAATGTTTTATTCATTTAGCTGCAGGAGGGTCGATTTTATCCAGACACTAAACAGAAACAATTTTGCTATCAAGTTGCAATTATTTTTATAATTTAGAAGTTATTATTAGTGTTTTCATGGCATTTTTTCATCAAACGCAAGCGTTTGGTTGCTATTTATTCCCTTAAGGTGCTAACACTTTACTTCTTGGTTTTGTATTACTTTCGTGGAGCGTCTTCTATAGTCTGATTTCTCTTGCTCAACACGTTTTTCTTTCAATGAACCGATAATTTGACTAACATCTTAGAATAAATCAGATGCGCTCTATTTTTATCTTTCAGTATATTGGACTTGTAAAAAAACCGGGGGCAATATACACCCATACACACATCCAAGACAGTAATACTTGTAAATCATTATAATAATTAATATCAAATCAAACTATCGAAAATCAAAGCCCATTTTATGTTTGGTTAGGTTTACATTTAAGTGATTTTTCAAAAGAAAATCCTTGCTCTGCTCTACTTTTTCGTATCTAAATTCCCTTGCACAAGATATGAGTAACCATATCTCATCAAATATATCTATGGCGTCTCGATTAACGCACAGTAATCTTTATCATCTACCACTATCAGGGGGGAAATCCTTCAATTTCATTAAATATTACTTAACATCTTGATAATTTCTTGTGTAACTATATATAATTCAATTGGGAGCACGATTTTATCAATCTTGAGAAATTTCATAGAGCACAACACTGTTGTACCCCGAAATATGTTCAAAGGTGAAATCTTCAAATTGTTAATAATCATAAGTTGTAAGAATTGTTGCCAAGCAGCTTAGCTTTATTCTCACGATAAAATTCTTAAACTGGGAAAATATGTATGTTATCCATAAAATCGAATCAGTGAAAAAATATCATAATCGATCTTTGATTATAAATTGTATGTAAAGTGGTGTTAATAATCAACAGTGGCTGATTGAAATCTTTATACTTTGTGGGTGATAATATAACATATGGCAGCTACGTTATAACATCCGATATTTTTATTGAATGTAACTTGTACGAAAAACCCCATCCCAACTAAAAGCGATGATCTAGTTTGAGCTTCTGCATTTTTTCATAAAAAATATGAACTTCAGGAAATCATCGATTTTTTATGTAAATTAAAAGTGTTACGTAATTTATTATTAATATCTATTAAATGGATACCCCTATGGATTTTCCATTAGCTAGTTTCTTCGAGGTAATCTTGCATGGCTATTTCGTAAATGTAGACTAATATATTGAGATTCATTAAAATATTACTAATATGAGACCGCCTGAGGTATTAGTAATATCTTGATACGTGATATTCAAATATTTGAATCTTAGTTTTGACGGGCACAGTAATAAACACTCACTCGAAACTAAAATGATATTAGTTTCGGCTGATAAACATAATACTAGTTACTATCACAAGATGCAAAGGAACCCCTACAATATACCGTTCATCCCACCACAGATATTGCAATTTTTTTAAGCAACTTCATTATGAGCTATGGACCATATTTTCATTTAAACGGATATGTAAATAAACACTGATGTGTCAACTGCTTCAACCCGAGAATCCGAGGTCGTTGCATCAGTGTGAATTGCATCCCCTTACGAACACTGTTAGATGTAGCTCAGATTTTTCCTACCATCACCTTAAATTTAATAATCAATATAAAGCTTGTGTGTCTAATGGTTCGGGTAAACAACTGATCGCTCAAGTGTACGGCTG
This sequence comes from Nemotelus pantherinus, assembly GCA_963978885.1. Lineage (NCBI taxonomy): Eukaryota > Metazoa > Arthropoda > Insecta > Diptera > Stratiomyidae > Nemotelus > Nemotelus pantherinus. The sequence goes on along the minus strand of OZ022263.1, from coordinate 235,961,489 downwards.
GGGCTCACGATCATTCGCTTAACTTTTATTCTAGTTGTATATAAGAGAAAGAATCAGAGTCAAATCAAGCAAAAAAAAAATTGTTTCAATTTATTATTATTATTATTATGCTGTAAGTCAGCACTAAATCTGTTTACAAATATGACAGGATTGTAATTGGATCGCTTGTTCTATGCTTGAGTTATTATGACTCTATTTGTTTTATCTCTGCTCCTGCAATGAAGATATTGCAAATTTTTTCCACAAACTAATCAGAGGGTCCATTATTAGGACTGGGACCAAGATACTACGCGGCCGTTAGCATATTGACTTTTTGTCAATATTACCATTCTTAGTCTGACCCGTGGTGTCCAAATTTATTAAAAAGGGCTCCAATCTATGAATGCTCTTTGGTCGCATTACTCCTAAGCAAGCACCAGGTTCGGAAACAATTTCTGGTCATAGCAGGTAACGAATCCATACTGTATAGCCTGTAAACCACAGTCCCGGCGATGCTCCCACAATGGAGGCCAACCTCGGTGATAGGTGCACTTTCGGTCTGTATGAGAGTGCGGGCTACACCTGCCCCCGCCGCCGTACCGACGCACATTAAAAGGGTTCATCATTGTGAACCCCCTCAACACCATCTTTCGGATGAAGCTTATCATCTCATATGAAGGGTTATAGTTCATATGGATGTACTCAGTAACATTTGATCACGGTAATGTTTCGGGACTGGACCCAGGCGAGGAAAGCCTGCTATTTCAGTACGGCATCACTTCGAACATTTCATATATTTCCTTCGTCATTTTCATTAGCACCTTCTTCATTCGTCCATCACTGCCATTAGAGCCATCAATGCTAAATTTCAGTGCGTGAGTGGAAGCACGGCTCACACACCGAACTCGGACTCCATCTCCAATTGTTACTACTTTAAGGCTACTACACTCAGAAAAATTTCATTTAATAGAATCAAATTTAAATCAAAAGTTGAAATCACTTTGAAATAAAAAGCGAATCTTATTTGAATTCCACTTTATTATAAAAATTTTATTTTCAAATCAACATTTTTCATCATTGAATTAAAAAGAAACGTATATGGAACCAAATCATATTTGAAAATTTTTGAATCAAAAAAGTTCAAATATGATTTGGCGCCATATACGTTTTCTTTTTAATTCAATGATGAAAAATTTTGATTTGAAAAGAAATTTTTTATAATAAAGTGGAATTCAAATAAGATTCGCTTTTTATTTCAAAGTGATTTCAACTTTTGATTTAAAGTGATTCTAAAAAAGTATTAAGTGGTGAAATTTTTCTGAGTGTACATTCAAATTCAAGCTGCTAGGGCTCAACTTGATTCTACATGCTTCACCAAATTTCATTGTCTTCAACCAATCGAATCGTCTTCAAAACTTTCATAATCAAACAGTACGTTTTCCATTCTATTGATTCGGCTACAATATCATTGATTCGGCTGCAATATCATTGGACAAACCTTATCCCTAATTAACTGAGCTTCCTCTCAACTTCAAACCTTAAGTCTTCATATATCCTGCTTTTTCACCTCCTCCTAAAACTTCAAATCGCCCTCACATTACCATCCATACAAGAATAATCACATTTACGTCCGTTTATCATTGGTTCGATCACTGCAGCATCCCGGGCCATCTGCCTAACTGTCAACACCTCCTCATAAATCTTCACGGTCATAAATCTTCTTTCTACATGTACCACCATTTTCTTCCCGATTTTTCGTTAAAGAAGCTTCTCAAATATATCATTTATTTTTGCCAAATCGATAACTTTGTTCACAGAATTCATATCTCAAGATCTGCGTCAATTTCCTGTCAGGCCTTCCCTGACCATGGAGAGGTCAAGAGAGTGGCTAGCCCCATTAGGCCAATTTCGCAAGCGAACGTGGCCCACCATACACCAGCTGGGGAACGTGTGAGATGCCACCCCTTTTATATTCGTTGCGATTCTAAAAGAAAAGCTGGAATACTCCCCACACGAACCTACCAGGGAGAGTTTACCAAAAGAATATAGGTATATAGTCCAACCAGCGCTTATTTCCTCCCCCTGGGTATGCTTGAGTTATGCAAGTCTGATATAATTGTTTTTTGAATGAATATCAACTGCAGCTCTATGAACTGTTAATTTGGGTGATCTGGTGATTACAATCCGCTCCCGAATAAATACACAAATAACTGCTACTTAGATTGGTATAGATGCGGTCCAATAGCATACCAGACGATTCATATTTAGGTACCCATCTGTCCAAACATTAAATAGAATCAGTGTAATACTACTATACATTAGGCCTTTCTAAATCTCATTTAAAAATCTTTATCAGATCTAAAGTAATTATCGACATCACTTATGATTAGAATTTCTACCTTGATTTAATACGTACTTACAGTCGAACTTTTTACTCTCTATACACATAATAGTACTTGATCTATGGTATCTAAACTCTTTTCTTCGACCGTGATAGCGTGCGACAACAACAACGTCAACGACTATCAGATTAAAGATTGTTGTAAATATATTTATTGTACATAATACTTTGCCGATGTTGTTGAAAACTGATAACAGTTAAACGATTTTGTAAGGCACACAAACTTGTATTTTAGACCTCTAATCTGTTTAGTTCGCATCGAAGTTTAATCATAAGCACACAGGTCTTGATTTTAATTTAATAATTCTTTAAAAATTTGCTTTGCGCATAATAGATCTTTTGCGATTTTCAGTTAAAATATCAATGAAATATTTAATGTGTACTCTTTTCTAAACGAATACCTCTAAAAAGTGAACGTTTTGTGACCGATTTGATTCAACTCTATTTCCCATTATTTCAGGATGGAAAGCTTCTGGGTTCAGACAGCAATTGGTGCTTTCAAGGCGATTGCATTCGTGTGTGATATAATTACCCTACCAGTGTATTTAGTTCTACAACAACCGTGGAAACGAAGACAACTTTCGAGAAGAGTAAAGGTAATTTTCTTTAATTCGTTTTATGAAAATTTCCTAAATCGTCGTAAGTGATTACGCCACATGTGGACAAGTGGACTTTGGAAAAGTGTTTATTGTTCGGTATAGAATGTGAAGGCATGGCACCTGCAGTAGCACGTGCCTGTGGTACTGCATCAACCTTTGGTCGATTTTTAAAGATAATAAATAGATAAGTTAGCGTGCGTTTGAAGTTATGATAGAAAGTAAATAACAGGAATAACTGTGGTCTGATCGTGCTGCATGACAATAAAAATGGGATTTAAACGACTGATTTGAGAGAAGGTTGTATTGTAATGTATGTAGTCTGTAACCATGTCGTGTATTGTACTTAAAGCTCAATTATTGCATATCGTTTATTGTAATCTTGAAACAACGCAACTTTGCATGTTCATATAATTTTTTTTATGGAACAACGAAATGCTTCTGACCTCTAGCACTTGACTTTTTCAAAACTGTATCATATTATTTTTAGACATACCTATTTTAAATTAGTGCCTCAGACACTTGCTGTTACATCCAATTTACGCCCATTATTTAAATAGTTTTCATAAAATTGCATCCATGAAGCCAGTTATACCGACACCAATTAACAATGTCATATTCATGTGTGAAAACTGTAACAGTGTCGCAATAATTACGAATTCCAGCAACAAGAGCTAACGTGCAAGATTAATTTGCATACACGGTCGTCACGCTCATCATATGTTTATTTCCAGTTGTCAGAATCAAATATCGTAAAATGTTCGCTGGCTGATAAGATAGTAAACTACCGTAGCAAAAGGTTAATGTTGCGAGGAAAGTGTGTTTCGATATTGCAGAGAACGTTGATAAGGTTTGCCAGATTTATTTCATTCAGAATCAGACGACAGAGAAAGCGAACTCAGAAGTTTGATAAGAATAAATTGGCGAAGAAATATCAATATAAAAATGATACGTTAGATTATTATATAATGTTCTAGAGCTTAAATTCAATGAAATCATTGATTGCGGTTAAGGTAGACACTAAGATTAGGAAATTTCTAAGCATAGTCAAACACTGCCCTTGCTAATCTTTCATATTCAATTTAATTAATTTGCTTTAGTTTTTTCTAGCTTTCAAAACCAATTAATTTTATTTAAAGACCAATTTTCCCTTTAGAAGCACAATATATTTCACTTTCTTTGACTTAGAAATTTGTTTCCCTGGAGCTGGTTTCGAGCAGCTTTACTGCCTTTCTTTGGGTGAGTGTTTTTTCACTCGGCTAGCATTTCAACTATTGCAATTTCAGCGAAAACTTTTTTTTAAAGATTTTTGGGCTTGCGTAGCCAACCTCCATAGCTTGCTGGGTGATCTCCCCCACAATTCACACATCTTCAAAGCTTTTAGTGTGTTAGTTGTCTTGGAGTGATATGGAAGCCATCACATTTCACACATCGTTGTTGTGCATGGCAGTTATTTGGCACAGGACCCGAATATTGGCTATACTTGTTTCATACCTGGGTGATAGCAGTTTTTATAATTTTGGCGTTGCTTTTCATGTTTTCAAGAAGATGCGCCAAGAAGAATGAACATCCTGTACCTTGTATAGTAAGGACTGTAGTTTTCTACTGTCTCTTCGGTGGGCATGCCTTGCAGGCCTCGTATAGTTGCGTTCCGATTTTTTCATCAGGAAGGATATAAGTATGATACTCATAATTTGCTTTCAGTTAAGAATTTTCTCATATTTCGGTGGTTCTTGATAGATTGTGGACTTATCTGAACACTTAGATAAATCCTTTTTACGGATGTAAATTTGAAGATCGGTCTGCGTAGTTCTTTTTCTACCTGCAGCCATTTGTCCACTGGTTGGGGAATTTTGTGGCTAAGATGTTCCACTCTTTGGGGTAGTAACTTTTTTTTTGCCACCGGTTCTGATTAGGGAAGTGATGGAATTTCTTCAGTTTCTACATGGTTAGAAGCAAAAGTAGTTACTATCTTCATTGGGAAAATTTTATCCTCATCGAAAAAGTCAGAAATCACGTATTAGCAACTATAGTGCTGAAAAAGTTACAACTAGATTTTCCGCTGAACCGAATATCAGGGCGTTGCAATTCCATTTTCGTCTGAAGTTGTTTCACATATAGGATTTATTGCTATATTATGAATAAAACTCCGCTTTTAGTCAAGTTTGATTTTCCCAAATCCATTCCTGTAATTTTCCTGTCAATTCAATTTTCCTGTCAATTCAATTTTCCTGTCAATTCAATTTTACTGTCCGCCCACTGTTTTTTGTATTGTTCGATAATTACATTATCATATTAAAAAAACTAATTCTCTCCTATTTTCAGGCCAAAGTTATATCACAAGATGATCATCAGATCACATATCGAACAACAGAGCCACCTCGCGAAATCCATGTTAAAATGCTTCAGAACAATGTCGATACGTTGGAGAAAATTCTCAACTATGTGACGAAAATTCACTCGACAAAACGTTGTCTGGGTACCAGACAAATATTGAGTGAAGAGGATGAACTGCAACCGAATGGACGTGTTTTCAAAAAGTACAACATGGGCGAGTACAAATGGAAGAACTATATAGAGGTGGATCGGCTGGCGGCATCGTTTGGACGTGGGTTGCGCGAAATAGGCCAGAAACCCCTACACAACATTGTTATATTCGCTGAAACACGAGCCGAATGGATGATCGCGGCACATGGTTGCTTCAAGCAGAACATGCCAATTGTTACGGTCTATGCAACACTGGGAGATGATGGTGTAGCTCATTGTAAGTTGCTGTAGAGTAATTGTATATATTGCTAATTGTAAGCAAATTGATTTTTTTGTTTAGGTATTAATGAAACTCAAGTGACAACTGTTATTACATCTCACGAACTCCTTCCCAAATTCAAAAGCATACTGGATCAGCTACCGAAACTTACCACCATCATATACATGGAAGATCAGCTTCATAAAACTGAAACAACTGGATACAGAGATGGACTGCGAATTATTCCGTTTTCGCAAGTAATTCGAATGGGACAAGAGAGTAAATTCCGTGAGTATTTATCAGGACTTGTCCATTGAACTGTAAAATATTTGGCAAATCAACTGATTCATTTTGAACAGAGGGCGTACCACCAACACCTGAAGACACAGCAATCATTATGTACACATCCGGCTCAACAGGTACACCGAAAGGTGTCCTTCTCTCCCACAAAAACTGCATTGCCACAATGAAGGGCTTTTGTGATTTTGTTCCTATCTACCCGGATGATGTACTCATTGGGTAAGTCAACATGTAAGCAAAGGCAGAATAAACTAATCAAAATTTTTACTTAGATTCCTGCCACTCGCGCACGTTTTCGAACTATTAGCCGAAAGTGTTTGCCTGCTGACTGGTGTTCCAATCGGCTATTCCACTCCGCTGACATTGATTGATTCGAGTAGTAAAATAATGAAGGGCTGCAAGGGTGACGCAAGCGTTTTGAAACCAACTTGTATGACAACAGTACCGGTGAGTGTGCACTTGAATATTGTTGAATAAACTTGATGTTCCCGAACATCATTGAATTTGCTTAAAATCCTGACATGTAGAATAATTTCTCACAGTCATATTTCATTTTTCTTTCGTTTAGCTAATATTGGACAGGATATCGAAGGGAATAAATGACAAAGTAAACTCAGGCTCGCCATTAACAAAAGCACTTTTCAAATTCGCATACGGCTACAAAGTGAAATGGACTAATCGCGGTTATAGCACACCTATGATTGATAAGTAAGATCTTTGCCATCAAATCATGCGGATTTGAGTAACTAACATTATTCCCATAGAATTATATTCAAAAAAGTGGCGAAATTAATGGGAGGTCGTGTTCGTGTCATGATGTCCGGCGGTGCACCCCTCTCTCCCGATACAAATGAACAAATTAAAATTTGCTTGTGTGTGGATGTGGTTCAAGGCTATGGACTAACTGAAACAACATCTGGAGCAACTGTTCTAGATCGTAAGTAAATCCTGCAATATCGATAGTAAAACAATTTGGTTGATCAGATAAATAATGTATGTTTTGCCCGACAGAATATGATATGTCGTATGGACGTGTGGGAGCTCCTTTGACAAATAACGATATCAGGCTAGTGAATTGGGAAGAAGGCGGCTATAGAATACGAAATAAGCCATTCCCTCAGGTAAGTTTCGTATTTAATTTACGAAATTTGAATTTACTTTGTCGTAAGTTAAAATAGAGGAAATACGCACATTATTTTTGTTTACGCAAATCTGCACAGACTTCAGACTTTGCGATTCTATTTTTAAATGTTATTTTGGTGGAAATGAATTGAAAGTGCGCGTGTAGGCTCGATATACTTGAAATGTTTCTAGGAGATTTCTTGATTACTCTATCTGCAGTGTGATAGAATCGCACAATCAAAGATGACTTGGAGATGTTGAATGAATGAGCGATCAGTGACTTGGAACATGCAAATTTTTATTTTTAGCTTCTCATGTTTATTTTTATATGCTGCCAGCTGTGCAAGCTAAATAACTGATAGAATTCATTTATGCTACTTCGTTTTTCGTTAAAATATATTCATTTAAGTTGAATGAAGCGCATAAAATTGGCGTAAAATGTTTTTAATACTTCCTGAGCTACTGAGAAATCAACAAATCATCGCAAAAATTCATTGCTCTATTGTGAATACGCTCTGAGAAAATGTTCCTCAAAGTAAAAAAAAAATCAATTTTCATTTTTTCGGCACAAACGTAGTCGAAAGTAAACTGGAATAGGTAATCGGTTATCAACGTGCTCTGTAACCTTCTAAACCTGTTCTCCATTGAGTCCGTTCCCTTTATTCTCTTTCAACTCTACGACTTGTGTACCCGGGTTTTGTTTTAAAATGGTTCAGTTTTCGAATGTTACCTCAGAAACTTTAAAGGAGGTAATATATTAAATGTCTCAAGATCAAATCAGACAAAAAGTTTCGGGCATTAATTATTAAATATGAATAATTCATCCAAATTTTTTGAGTCTTTTTCAAAATGTTGACTTGAATGATGAATGATGAATGATGAATGATGAATGAGACCTGAGACCGAAACGATGATGATCGTGCACTATTTTCTTGACTTTATAGACGTTTTCTTCATTTTTTGAGGTTAGAGGCCGTCCAGAACGAGGCAAATTGTCAATGGATTCAACGTTTTGTTCAATGTAAATGTTCTTCTTTTGGAGATAACTCACTCGCCGAAGTCTCTCTCCAATATTTTCAACGACTCAGCACAAATACCCGTTGATTGATATATGTTTCCATATTAAAAATTGCAAGACACTATTGAACCAACTTCCGGTTTTAGTGCTTGTGAACAAACTAAATGGCAGATCGCGATCAAACTCAGCGTTGCAATGCATTACAAAGCAAGCTATGAAAAATAAAAACATTAAAAAATAAATAACGCGGTCGATTTGAGAAACTCATTTCCCAAACTTATTTGTCAGAGTGTACATCAGTAAGCAATTCTTTATTTTCCAGTCGCTCGCATGAAAAACTTAATTGTTAGCGTAGGTTTACCTGATTCTCTTTTATAAGTTAATATTCCATATTTTTCCTAAGAAGAACGCTTGCAAATCCTAAACTTTCCTTTGTTGCGTGCTCTCATGTTCTTCTTAGATGAATGTTTCCCTTATGAGCTCTATGTTGGACTACTTTCCTTCAATATTTCACACCTCGTACGATTTTCTGATCGTCCTATCAAAACTCTGTGTAGTTTTTCTGTTCCTTTCAGATATAGCGAAATTTTTCCATTCACCGTTGCTTAGGATGCTTAGAAGCTACGATGAGCATCCGTTTTGTTCGTTTTCGAAACCTCTTTTAGTTCTAAAAGGCGTATTTTACGGGTTTAATCTGAACCTGATCGCCTATACTGTACCCATTTATTATTGCAATTGTTTTTATTTCATTAATTAACTATGTGAAATATTTCTATTTTGTTTACTTTTCTTTGATTTACTGGATTTTTCTTATTATTTTCATTATCTTACTATTTTCTTCTTTTTTTTTTGTGTATCATTAGTTTCCATTTTGCAATTGGGTCATGTATCTGTTAAATGGATTCATAAATAAATAAATAAATGCCTATTTATGAATAAATAATGCTTATTTCTAATGCTTAGTACTTTTTCATCAAATATTCCAATTGTTTTGTTTCGCAGGGTGAAATTTTAATTGGCGGCGACAACGTCTCAATGGGCTACTACAATATGCCGAGCAAAACAAAAGACGAATTCTTCGAGGAAGATGGCCGACGATGGTTCAAGACTGGTGACATTGGTGAAGTTCATCCAGATGGTGTACTTAAGATTATTGGTAAAAAAAAACAATCCTTTCTTCGATAACTTTTACCTTAACGTTATTTCTTTCAATCTGCAGATCGTAAAAAGGATCTAGTGAAATTACAAGCTGGTGAATATGTTTCACTCGGTAAAGTTGAAGCTGAACTCAAGACCTGTCCAATTGTCGAGAACATTTGTGTTTACGGTGATCCAACTAAGCATTTCACAGTTGCATTAGTTGTACCGAATCAAAAACATTTGGAAGAATTAGCTTTCAAGAATAACATAAGTACAACTAACTTCGAGGAAATGTGCACTTCACCAATTTTGGAAAAAGCTGTTATCCGAGAGATTGCCGATCATGCAAAGAAATGTAAGTATTCGATATTATGAGTTGCGCTACATTGAAATCCGAATCTCTTCTCAAATGTAAAGCTGTTAAGTGTCGTTAGGAGAAAGATAGATCTCGCGAGTAAAAAGTGCGCAAACTAAATATCTATCATGTACATATTAAGTGTAATTCGTTCAATAATTATTATCAATTTGTGAAACCGTGTTCCTTCTTTAATATGACATCAATAATATCATTTCTGTTTCTTTTCAGGTAAATTACAAAAATTCGAAGTTCCCGCTGTCATCACACTATGTAAGGAAGTTTGGTCGCCTGATATGGGTCTTGTAACGGCTGCATTCAAGCTGAAACGGAAGGACATTCAAGAGCGATACCAGCACGAAATTAATCGAATGTACGCTTCATGAAAATAACCGAAGTACTCACAGCCAGGGTCATCGATTTATCAAATGTCCGTTCGATACGGAAAAACACAAAGATAAAAGTCATAACGAATCAGCAAAATCCATCTATTTAACAAATTAAAACAATTCTTCACGATTCTACATCCCCAACCAAACTCTAATACGGATCACTAAGACGGCGACGACGTGGACGACTGCTTAGTATAGATGGAAGCATATTTTGAAACAAAAACAACTTATACTGAATACTGATAATTAAGTTACAAAAAAAAAACATGTTAGTCTACATGTTCGTGTACGTTGTGCAACCAACTTATCATTAACTGAAAAACTAAGGTATGTGTGTGCTATGAAATCGTCGGACTGATATAAATTGATAAAAAAAACCTCGGGAAAAGCTAAAATGATGATAAAAAAGTCCCGATTATAATGATATTTTGTAAATAAATTATAATGATAGTTCGAAGTCGAAATTCAAAAACATTGACCACAACGCACTAATTTAATTCGAAAACATGCATCATTGCGTAAAAATAAAACTATTGTCAATGAAAAAAAAGTAAACACGTTCAACAATATGAATGCAGAACAATATCTTAAGTAAAATAAAAATATCAACAAAAAAATGTATTCAATCGAGGAAGTGAACAATGAACAACAATTTGTATATAGTGGAGCATGATAAGAATGTACTTTTTGAAATAATGTTTATTCGACCGGAGCAAACCTGAATATTCCTTGATATCATTTTAAGGATAATTTATTAGTTGGTCTTTATTTTGTTCCCTTATCGTAGTCAGTAATTTGCTAAGACTAATGCAACCTAGAAGACCATTTAGAATGCAACAAGTGAAATTAATTGATAGAGAAACACCTAAATGATGGCAACCGATAGTTTAAATTAAGATTGTTTATTCATACAGTAAAAAATAATAATTACATATAGTGATTATGATATGGTATGTGAATGAAAATTTTCCTTAGGTGAAAATTGACACGATTATTAATTATATTTAATTACAACGCAATTGTTATAGCATCAACAACAAAATAGTTAGGGCTATAGAAGTGATCAAAAGTGAGAGGAGTAAAAAACAAGAAGTGAAACATTAAATCGAACTACGTGTAATACGATATACCCGGGAAGACGAACGGAAAAGAGAATGAAAATAAAAAATGAAAATCTAGAATGTAATTTATTTATGAAAAAGACGGCAATACGCTTCTTGTTTATTTTCTCTTTTGAAAATTTGTTATAGGTTGACAATTGTTTTCCGCATTTTTTTTTTTCGTCGTAGAGTACATAAGATTCTATAACTTCACAAATACTATTCTAGCTTCGTTTCATCCGTTTAATTTCGTTATTTCCTACAGACCTACTTATTTCTTAGTGCTTTCTCTAGTGTATTTATAATTGTATATGTATCCAGATTTGTGAGATATTTCGTTTTTGCAAATATATTTTATGAGAATAATAATGTTCGGAAGTTTTATTTTGTTGGTTAGTGTTTTTTTTTTGTTTATAATTGTCCAATTCCAAGCGAAGTTGGAAAAAGGTCCATAGAAGTGTTGCTTCATAGATTCGTCAGCGTAGCGGCAACGTAACGATATTCTACGGCTAATGTTCATCTATGTGTAGTAACACAGGTCCGCCTGCGTCATTTTGATATTAGTTCGACTAGAACTGTGTAACGGTTGCCGTCAAAATTACCACTCGAAGTGATGCTTCCTAGACGGATGGTGGGTCTAGAGGCGTGAGCGGCAACAGTTTCAACTCTTGCCTGGCGAAAGTGCTGCGGATTAGTCAAGAGCAAAGCACTAACGTGGCAGCAAAAAATCAAGTTTTTATTTGGCCAAAAAAGTGATGTTTGTGCGGTAATGTGTTGGTTTTTTTAGGTGTTTTTTGTTTGATTGTTTTTCTTTAGTGTCTTGTATGTGTGTTTTTGTGCGTTTTTCTTCAACTTTTGACACCTGGTGATTAATAATTGAAGAAAAACACACAAAAGTATGTATACAAAAAATACACGAGATAGAAACACACTTGGGAAAAATAAACAAACAAAATAGCCACCCTTAAACACAAACATACTAGCCAGACCTATCGGCAAAATCGTCTTATATCTATGTGGTACATCAAGTCGAGTTTAGCCGTTTCTTTATTTTGAAAACTTCTTCCCTTTTTTCCATCACATCTCGAACTTTGGGTGGGAGAACAACTGAATGAACTTGTAAGTGCACGAGAAAATTAGTTGTGAAAATAAGGACAACGATCGGGGTTTTTTTTTCACAACAATTGTCTTAGACCTTTATGATGCTTTGCTCTTAGAGCGGCTGTAGCATGGATGTTGAATACACCCTTGGTGGTTTTTTTTGATCGAATATTTTGACAATGAAGTAAAGAGGAGACTATTAATTGCTGACAGGTAAAATATCTTGTATTTTAATTTTTGATTGATACTTCTGGTATCTGCTGCGCCGAAGACGTCGGCACAATTCAATTTTCAAATTCAAATGCTTATTCACCCGTGATTGGTCTCTTGCGGAGGAAGGTTGCGGTCCACAGAATGGTTTCTTAGTAAGGCAACCTTTTGGCAACGCTTCTGAATCGAATAAGTTTATATAAATAAATAAATTGCATACGTTGGCTGATACCTGGGGATCAGAAAGCCAGAACTTTTTTGTGTATTTTCCTTGAAACACTTTAGTAAAACAAAACTCTCGCTTGTTGACATCAAATATTCCGTTTTCTATTTCCAAAAAGGTGCTGATGATGTTACACGAATCTTAATGTGTTTAGAAGGATTTTTTCGTTTAGTGTCTCGCGCAATCGTTTCCAGTTGGTATTTTAAATCTGCTGATTTTTGTTTGCGGCTTTCGTTAAGCTAAAATTCGCAGATTATAGCAGTGGAATAAGCATAAAAAAGCCATATATAAGAGCTAAAAACAAAGAATGCAGAATTAAAATTTGCTCAAGAACATTTAAGATTCTGGGATACCCTTATTTTCGCGTATGAATAAACATTTAACATTTTCAGCTTATAATAGCGGTTACTGATTAGGGACCTTGTTTATCGAGGAATGGAGTAGGAATCTTGTTTATCCTTTATCGAGTATTTGAATATCTTAAAAACTAAGATTCTTCAAGATCAATGCAGGGACAATTCTTCAACAACGATCCCAGTAGCTTTTTCTCATTAAAATAATAAACAAGACCGTTAACTAAAATAGTTTCGCTACTTCTACTAACGAATTTTTCATATTTTGGAAGATTTTGAAGTTTTATTTTTACTTTGAAAGTACTAACATCGCTAGTATGGAGCCACGAAGCCTGGAACGCTGGAACCTTAGAGGACTCACTTCGATATTGTTTCAGAAGCTGCATGTACTCCAAGCGTAAAATGTCTAGTACGCATGAATTATCAAAATCCATGAGCACAATTTTATGCTTGACATACTCCCTATACAATCCTACACTTAAACGATTCAGACCACGAACAATAAAACTATAGATTCTAATTAATTTAACAGTTTTAATTATAAATACCAATATCAACATATACATGTCTTTCCATACAACAACATCACTTCTAAACATCGCATGATGTTCTGAATAGTTTTATTAAAAAATAAATATCACTTTCTAATCTTAAATGCCACTTGCCAAACTAAAATTCTTATTCAAAAACACTAATGACTTTATATTATCCTTGAATGCACAGGAACATGCCTTGTTGTTGGAAGCATTCGACGAAAGATTTGATGCATTCGTTCCGGAACAGATAAGACTTTGTTTCGACTCTACACTAGCTGGAATGTTGAGGATTTGTCGTACTAATTTCTTCAAATTCGGAAAATCATTTGTCATCTTCCAATACTCCAAAATATCTCTGCAATGATCTTTCAATTTATAATTCACATAACGAAATATTTCACTCTCGGTCGATTCATCATCACTTTCACCCTCAGTCGCATCCATCATTTCGCCGAAAATGATTTCGTCCTTGAATCGTTTCGGTGGTGGCGGTTTCGAAGATGACGCTGACGAATGGGCACTGGGATAGAATATAAAGTCTTCATGCTCTTTTAGTTTGGCCACCATTGTTTTGATAAGGTCGTAGATTTCCTGTTTTTCGGCGATTTTTAAAAATTTCAATCCTTTGAAATTCGGGTTCAGGAACATGGCGACTTTGTGGTAGTCGTTCGGAACTAAGTGTTCGTCGAGCAAAGTTAGAGTCTTTGTTTTTAAATAGTATGCCATTGAGTCTTCATCTTCGGCCGCAATGGCCTTGCAATAGTTTTCCAATTTCACTTTCCACAAATAGACTTTGCCTATGGTGGCTGCACCGTCAGCCTTCAAATCGGTGAGGCACTCTTTGAAGAGTTCCAGAAGTTCGTACAGCACCTGTAACGTTGGAATGTCTAGCTTCGAAATATCTTGATCAGGACTTTCCAGGCAGGCGCTCTGTAAGTAGTCGTGAAAATATTTCAAAGTGTAGTAGACACTCAAAGATCGGTTTGGATTTGCATCCACATTGTGTACGAGATTTTCGATTGTGTTAAGGCAGCTTCGAAGCTGTTCTGGGAGCTCGGCAACTATGTTATCCAGGATGGCTTGTACGATGTGGCCTACGGAAGGGAGTACTTTGCAATCAGCTAAGGAGTCGGACAATACTTGGTCTTGGTCGAGTACTATGAAACTTTTGGCAAGTTTCTTTTCGCCGTTCGGAATGTAGTCCTCCAAGAGAGTGATGATCGACTTTTTCAAATCGATGTCTACCGCATTGTCGATTTCTATTGTGTTTATAATGAACGATTTAAAGATGTAATCATTCGATATTACGTGCCCGGAAAGAGTCAAAAAGCGCTTATGCGAACAAGTTTCATTCGAAATATCAACAGTTAAGGCCAGTTCTTCGTCCAGGAGGTAATTTCGAATTACACGCGAAATATTTGAAATTGTTGTAGTCATTAGTGAATTTACCAAGTAGTCACTTGGTGCCAGCACTTCATTCACCGATTGGTTTCCGAAGCTCGATCCGAAATTAATCAGTAGCTGCGCCAAACGCTTGAACCCAACACGATCCGTAGTATCGAAAGCATGCATATCCTTTGCAAGAAAATACAGCTGTCCTTCATGTATTTGACTTCGTGCTTCGTCCGAAACACTTTTACCTACAATCGCTGGAATAATAGGATGAGTTACTTGATCTGGTTCGTAGGCTTTCAAGGCGTTCTTTCTATCGCAATTGTGCCGTAACAAACTGGCCGTTCCCGTACGACTTTTATAGCTTAGAATCGAAAAACATTTCCGACATTTTACATAGTCCTGTTTGACACCACGATAATAGATCAAGTAGAATCGATCCCAAACGCCGCTTTTGCAATTCTCGTTGGGCGTGAAAAAGAACTCGTGCTGATGTTCACTGCGTTTGAGCTTGTAGTCGAGATCGAATTTCGAGAGACAGACTTCTTGGTAATGTTCTTCGCCAGTGTATTCTTCTTTGATTTCGATTGGTTCGCCATCGTCTGAAATAAGATTTATGTGATAAAAGCCATTTTCTTTTTATAATAAAGTATAACATGTGTAAAAAAATGGTTTAGATATACAATAGACGGTAAGTTCTAATCAAATGTATGGTCTTTTGCTCCTCTTTCTTTTCCGAGCACAATCAGATCATGTTTTATGAGTTCCTTTATTCCCTTGCGTCATCTATCTCTTTTAATCATACCAACTCCCTGGAAATTGAGTCCTTACTTACTACTAAAAACCGGTTCGTGAAATCACTTTCGTCGTCCCTGAGGCTGAAATATGTAATAGATAAAGGAATATGTTATCTATTATTTTCAGCCTCAGTTTTTCCTCGGGCTCCCTTCCGTCCTACTGGGAGTTGGCTTATAGTTCTCCGGTCCATAAATCCGGTGATCCAAGTTCCTTTCTTGGTTTAGCAAACTACTCGAAAGAGTTGTTTACAATGGGTTACTTTCCATCCTTTCTTGCTCCTGAGCAGCATGAGTTCATAAAAGGCAAATCTTCCACCTCTTACGACTGAGACCAACAGAAACATTTCGATATGGTATACATCAATTTTGTAAAGGCTTTCGACTCTGTTGACCACAAGCTTCTTCTTGTAAAGCTCGAAGGTTATAGGGTATCTGACCGTCTCTTGTTCTGATTCTTATCCTATGTTTCTGGTCGAGGCTGTGTTCTATCAGCGAATTATTGTAAATCTTCTCCATACTGTTCTCTTTCTGAAGTTTCTCAATGTTCGATACTAGGTCCTTTGCTATTCCTGGTATTATATCAATGATCTCCCTTCCTGTGTACATTCCCCCTTTCTTCTATTTGCTGACGAATTTTGAGATGTTCAGAGTAATTGACTCGCTTGATAATCGTCACCAGTTACAATCAAATCTTTGTACTCTGAGTGAGCAGTGCTCAATAAACTTTCTTACTCTGAAAGCATTCGAATGTAACCAGATATCCTATACTTGCAAAATGTCTTCTCTAATGTTTTCCTATTCCATGACCGGATCGGACTCAAAACTATTGTCTATATATCTATCAATATCTCTCGTTTGTCTGGTTTCGTCCTCAGGCCTTGCAATTGTTTTACTAACATCAATAATCTCCGTTATCTGCTTTTTTCACTTGTCCGCAGCATCCTTGAATACTGTTTATAAACCTGATCTCCCCACCTAAACTCTTTAAAGATTTACACGTCGTAAATATAATATACCTTATTTTGAGTACAATGATCCTTCGTCCTTACTACGAAATTTTTTTCTTAAAGTCTCGACGAGTGTTCTTCAGGCTCCTCCATTGTCCTACGAAATCTGACCTTAGTTCCAAGTTTTTATAACGTGAGGTTAATCGTTGGGATACATCTTCGTCATTGTTTTCGATACCTTCTGCGCGACCAAGTGTTTTTTTCCTCTCAGTTATTGCGTATCCCCAGGAGATACAATGAACTACAGCTTGGTCCTTTATCGTTAACCTTCTTTCCATTTATACGTCAAATCAAAACCTTAATTCTGTCTAGGCAATAATCATAAATCCGAGCAGTATTGAAAGTTTTGTGACTAAATATTCCATCAATTAACGTGAATACGATTATGGCAGCTCTGAAAGCTTTTCCCATTCACGCGTGCAATCGTGAGTGCATACACCCACCTCCACCACCCATGTCGCAGCCGACAAACATAGTGCACGCACGACGACAACACTTCGGTTCCGCCGACCAACGAATTAGCTTCATTTATGTGAACATAATAAATACCGACTTAGTGCCTCATGCCCTTCTCTTTCGCGAATTATATTTGCAAAAGGTGCGCCATTCACATTGTTCACGTTCACAATTTTCTGTAGAAAACTTATCACAACACTAAATGACATGCAAGCAATTAACTACACTCACCTCCGTACATGATCTTCCAAGCTTAAAGTGCAATTCGGCACAGCGGGCCGGTGGAATCTGGTGCAATTGACTGCGAATTTCACGTTCTTTCACCCGAAATGACAAACTCTTGCAATATCATCAACTGGCGAACAAACACTGAACGACAAGTTTTCGGTCATGGAATCAATTCTGCTGGCGTTCGATAGTCGGTCACTTGCGCCATTTCAAAGAATTTACGACATGTCACGCACTCGTTCGTGTTTCGTGACTATCGTCATCTCATTCCGGCTGCCGTAGTCACGTAGCATATACAAAGATTCGCTCAGCGTCTTCTCGCCCGCTCTCACGGCAAGTCACGTTCCTGTACCATGCCACACCAAGTCAGTAACAGCAGGCAACGAAACAACATCCGTCGATTGCTTGGTCGTGTCTTGTTTGCAGCAACATATTGAACTGGCTGGCATCATGTGAAATGCCGGAGGGCTGCGGAGTGTGTGCAGGCAACCAGCCACCCATTTAGTGTCACGTTTTCGATGAGCATTCGTGCGTGACGTAGTGCAACGACGACGTTGCTGTTGTTGTTTAGCAGTCATTCTTCGTCTCAGTGCGATTGGTTTGTGCCTGAGATAGAGAAGTTCGAAGCTTTTTCATTCAAAGTTCGTGGAAAACGTAAATATTACTAGCTGTCAATAGGTGGTGAATTGGCGGCATCGCAAATTCAAATTTTAGGAAATTCAATGCAAATGAGTTTTGGCTGTTATTATCGGCCGAAATTTACATGAAATAGTTTTTACAACCAACTCAATTAGTAGTTTGGCGCATGTAAGGCACGTAAACACAAAAGTTTTTTTTAAGTTCGATGCTGGTTTATAAGTACATAGATATTAAGAAAATTCAGAATAAAATAATTCATATAGCGATATGGTAATGATAATATCATGTGTGAGAGCATTAGCAATATCATGAACTTTAGATGAAAAATGTAAGAATTACAGTTCTTATGTAAATCTGCTAAGTTGATTTGATTGTTGATCGATTTAGATCATACAACAGTCTTAATTTATACATTTGAATTTGGATGAATGCTCACAATTCTCATTTGAATTGATTGAATCAGAGTGACAGATGTTTTCGACTATCTATTTATACAGCAGAATCTATTTATTATTCGCATGTTGCAGACAAGTGGGTATATTTTGGAAATTTTATTTTGCATTTTCAAATGAAGATATCATAAATATGGTTGTGATTTCATTCGTTTGTTGAATTTATTCGTTTTCTTCAATTTATTATTTATTAGACATTTGCAAACTTTCTGTATCAAAAAGTGTTCGAGAAAGTAGAGAGTATTAAATACAATCTGGCATGATTATTTTCAGCTATATCAAAACAATTATTATCATTCCCTCTTCTATGGTCCTCACTGATTGATGGCCATCTTTCGACCCTCAACCGTAAGGGATTAACCACTCTCGGGTATGCGGTAATAATGCGGCTCACACACAGAGGCTTTGAGATCGAGGGGGCAAAAGGCCCTAAACGAAACAGCAAAAAGGTGCAATCTATCTATAACTCCTCAAAAGACCAACATAGTTCCATCCACCAGGAAAAATAGAAATAGTAGTTCTAAAAATTAGGAGCAGAGAGGTTTAGCTGAAGAGGCATATCTAGGAATATACCTGGATATCTAGGAATATACCTGCACTGTCCTCTCCTAGGACAGTCATTTAAACCAAACAACACTGAAGGCCATTAAGGCACTTTGAGCGACAAAGCAAATACTTGGACGCGATTGGAGACTATCTGCAAGGCAGGAAATTCAAACAAATGGTGAAACCTATGATCCAAGAGGGTGGGTCATAATTAGCGAATCCAATCCCGGGATCCCGGATCCCGGGATCCCGGCCAATTTCTGGTCCCGAAAATCCCGGGATTGATGAGTTCTAATCCCAGGATTTTCGGGATCAGAAATTGGCTGGGATTTCGGGGCCGGGAGTCAAGCATTATCGGCAATCAAGTCACAGCAAGACTCGAAAAGTGCAAATAGAATCCATATTTATGAGAAAACAATTAGCTCACATCAAAATGCGTAAAGAATAGAGCAAAATAAACCGATGTAACAGTTAACAAGAGAATACAAAGGGGTTTGTAAATAAATAAGTATGGACTATTTCGCATTTAGTGCATTCGTTACATCGAATGATTTGAGGAAATTAATATGATACTAGCGAATGCATACACAGATTTAAGAAAATCCTTAACAACAATCAAAAAAAGGTTGTTGGCTATGCAAGCAGGATAAAGAAAATAATAAAAAATAAGATATAACAGGCTAGTATCTCAGGTGAACGGTTCAGTTTGATGTTTGATGAATGGACCTTGACTGCAAATAGGCGCTATATCAATATAAACATCTACTTAGTAAATTCTTACTGGAGCTTGGTGGGAGCAAGAATATCAATGACAGCTGGAAACTACCTAGATATGAGTTTAATGTTTCTCTAGGAAAAGACATTGTTACCATCGTAACTGATGGGTCAAACGAAATGCGAAAAGTTGGCAGACTAGTTGGTACAGAGCATAGCATAGCATGCGCATAGCATCCACTTGGCAGTTTGCGATGTTCGCTATAATATGAGGTCCATTCCAGATTAAAGTGATTTCCCGATAGTCTGAACGACGACCACGAAGATTTGTATGGTCCTGAATCAGCTAACTACGTTGAAACCGGTCGCCTGCAAGACACGCTAGATCAGACGAAGGACATCAGCGCATGCATAAAGAAAGTTCGTTAGGTAGTTTTATATTTTAAAAAAGCTCCAACGAAAAATAATAACGATCTTTAAAACTATGTCGGATCCGAGCAAGGCATTGAACTGTCTCCTTTAAATGGACTGTAAAACAAGATGAAATAGTCTCTTGACAATGCTTGAATAGTCTCCCATTTTGAAAAATAGTATACATTAATAGGCCTGCAATATTCAGAGCAATTAGAAGCAACAGAGTTTGATTCGATTCAGAAAATTATTGAAGTTTTACTCCCTGTAAAATTGGCTGTGACGGCCTTTAGTCGCAGACTTGCAAATTTATGCACAGCTAATACTTCATCAAGATTTGTATTTAGGCTGTTAGGAGAAAAACGGTCTATTCTTCTGAATGCTATGAAAATTGCAATATTGGACCGAATAAAAGAGCGTCAGTGTACCGAGCTATCTGGTATGCTAAGCTATCTCCAGAATCCACATTGTACCAGCGAAAATTTACCAAGTAAAATAAAATCTCTATTTTTGAAACCAAGCAACGCAAATATTAAAATAAATACTTCAATGATCTAGATGCTGAACCCTATGCTTGGTAGCCAAAGAGATGAAGAGAACCCATTAAATACTCATATTGAATCAGAACAAGGTAGTCGTCAATTAACGCTAGAAGAAGAGCTGCAAAAGTATGAAAATAATCAATCATGAAATGCCGCAAGAAACTAATCTAATTAAAACCATTGCAAAAGAAATGAATCTTTTCGAAAGTGGTGGCACTTGCATAGTTTGGAGCAGGCGTACCAATATTTCTCGACCGTTTCCGCGGTGTCCAACATCGGGAATAAATTTAGAAGCAGGCTTGGAGACGATACTTTAGATGCTTTGCTATTGCTTCAATGTTACTTCCGAAAAACCCAATGAACTTTGGCCGAATTTTTTATATGTTACTTTATTATGTATCTCAATTCTAAGAGTTGTGTTTTGTTGTTGTGGTTTTTGGTCGTGATTTTTTGTTGTAATTTGTAATAGATGTAATTTTTAATATCTGTCTTCATACTGTCATAATTAAAATTATTGTTTTTATTTGCATCAATAACATAAAAAGTAATAATGCAATTTTTTATACAGTTTTGAGCTTACTTATTGTTGTAGTTTTGAACTGATGGCAAATAATATAATCTGTTTACTAGAAATTTGACTTATTTTGTTGTGTTGTATTATGAATTTCAAATCCCGGGATCCCGGGATCCCGGGATTTGAGATTTTTTAATCCCGTAATCCCGGGATTGAAAATATGGTTCGGGATTGGAATCCCTAGTCATAATGTAAATGTGTCATAATTGATGGAAAGCTATACTGTCGATGTCCACTCCATTTCTATTATCTCAGTGATCAGCAGATAGACAATTAGTTGACAATAAACAATGGAGTTATACCTGAAGAACGCAGATTTATTGTTACTAAAATTTACCAATTTTGAGTCTTTGTTTTAATACGGCATGAATTTCGTCGTCATTTTCTTCATCGTCCTGGACCATGTGTGCGAACAATTAATCGTTCGTTTGAGCGTACCATCCGAGAGATGTCGCAAGCAGTGACCGGCCCCGTATTGCTCGTTCGACCAAAAATATCGCTGCTGTGATCGATGTCGTCCGAGAGAGTCCACAAACATCGACGAGTCAACGATTCAAACAATATGGTATCAGCAGATGTATGTTGCGTCGAATTTTGGTGAAAGACCTGAAGCTGTTCCCTTACAGAGTGCAAACTGTTCACTAATTTCTACCGACTGACCGTCAAGTGAAGTTCACTTAGTCCCATGGTCTGTTAAACAAGATACAGGAAGAGGATGATTTTGTACCCAAAATCACAATGAATGATGAAGCAAAAAAATATTATGTGAACAAACAATATTTGCATTTCTGGGGCACGGAGAATCCACGTGAAATGCAGGAAGAGCCATTGCATTCCCTGGAAGTGGTTATTTGGTGCAGTATACGCAGTGAAAAAGTGATTGGCCCTTATGTTTTTAAGGACACCGACGGCATTACTGTAACTGTAATTGGTGAGCGCAACAGACAGATGTTAATGAAGTTTTTTTTGCTGTAAATTGTTGAATTGAGTCTTGGGCATTGTTGGATCCACCACGACGAAGTAACCACTTACACAGCTCGGGCAACGATAAGATTTCGAAAAATCAATTTTCGGGTCGTGTGATCTCCTGTTTTGGCAATTTGAACTGACGGCGTTAGGCTTCTTCACTTGAAGCTTTTTGACCGATACCATTTTTTCAACTCAATTCCATACATTTCCCACCTTCAAATAAACTTTCCATGAAACACAGCCCAATTTTTTTTTTCCTAACCAGATGGCAGCAAATTTACATTATGAAATTACTTTTGCCCCACCTTGTGGGTCTTGTATATGGCGGAAGACGATAACACAAAAACGGCTGTTGGCAGGCTCAACAAGCTTCAACGGATGGCCTCTCTGCTGACTACAGGAGCAATAAGCTCCACGACAATGGTTCGGATGGAAGTCCTTCTAAGCCTTGAGCAAGTACACCTCAAAATTTAACAAGAAGCGGCAAAACAGGCGATAAGCCTGCATCAGAGCTGCTGTTACAATTTGGAAGGCTTAAAATGCCAGGCTTAAAATGCCTGGAAAAAATTAGTGCCATAAGGAAAACGCTGAGCTTGAGATTCAAGGAAGAAGATTCAACGTCATCATTTGATCAAGAAACAAATCGGAGAATGGTCCACCTCCCCGTAGAAAAGGGCGCAAATGTTGTACACGGGCAAATCGAAGATGGATTGTGGAGTGAGAGCAGGGATCGTAGGTCCCAGCTGCAACCTGCACTTCCCCGTCCCTAAAGGAGCCACAATCCATCAAGCTGAATTATATGCTACAATAATTATTGCCACGCATACAATGAAGGCAAGGAACATTCAAAGGGTTAGCATTAAGATCCTATCGCATAGCCAGGCGATACTCAAGGCTGTCAATCGCGATCAAATAAATTTAGATACTTTCTTAGAGGCGAGAGAGGCCCTTCATAAATAGATCCCTAGCCATGAGGAGCAGTTTGTTGCTCCTATTCCGTGCTGGAGCTGTGCAAAGGCTTAGTTTGGAGGATTTAAAATACTCTAAAGTTTACCTTCTTTTCGATACAAAAGGAGCAAAAGAAGCATTGGCCCGCCGTAAAAGTGGCATAAGGGTCCTGTGTCGTGCTTGCAAAAAGTACCTCCACAGGATAGGTAAGGAGCTGGACGACTGCTGTAGATATTGCGGGGAAGCGACTGGGAGTGTAGAGGATTTCCTCACACACTGTCCAGCATTAGCGACACGAAGACTAGAGCTGCTAGGCGCTACTCTTCTCTCCATCTGGGACATGTCCTATAGTTCATAGAGCTCAGAAGGCACAATAGACCCAAGAGGTCCTAGTATTAGAGGCCATCTGAGCCCGCTCCATGCTGTCATTCATGGCTGATGGAAACCAACAGAAGAAGGAGACGTGATTTGGTATCGTTCGTGTGCGCGAAATCTGAAATTATTTCAGGTGTAGCTGTAACAATTCTTTAATTCAGTTAATTGTTTAATGAATTACATTTCAATTATCTTGGTTTAGAGATTTGATTTTTTTTGGGTATGTTATTGAAAAAAACATGTTTTGAGCTTCTGCAGGGTGCGTTGTGCAGTCTATTTTTGGATCTTAAATTTTTGAAAATGGTGTCTACTTTTAGATCTTAATTTATTCAAATTTATACAAAGTGAGAACTACCAACAGATGGGTCTTGCAAGTTCCTAAACGATCTTGCAGGATCCATAAGTTATTGCAAT
The DNA here is from genome assembly GCA_963978885.1 of Nemotelus pantherinus. Classification (NCBI taxonomy): domain Eukaryota; kingdom Metazoa; phylum Arthropoda; class Insecta; order Diptera; family Stratiomyidae; genus Nemotelus; species Nemotelus pantherinus. Next base: position 235,937,453 of record OZ022263.1, on the reverse strand, counting down.
TTCTTTCAAGTTCCTGCAAGACTATGCACTTTTCCGCATGTTGCTATAAAATCCTACAAGTTACTATAAATTTCTCGTTTCTTTGCGTTGGCCTCTCTCTCGGAAGACTCGCCTTATATTTGTTTGCCTAATTTTCGTCTAATGTTATCAAAGTCGACTACATTGTTTTGAGAAATTGTTCTTTGAATTTAGAATTCGTCACCGAAAATGATTTTGCCACTGGTGTCATTATCGAATTCAAACTTGCTCGAAATTATTCACTTTTCGAACATCATTCTTCGAAAATTGAAATGTTAATTCGTTGCGATTGAAATTCATCGTGCGAGATTCCATTTCACTGCTTTGAAGTTTTCATTTTCTGAGTCAGAAGCTAATTTGCATCAAGAATACGTTCTTCGTCCATAAATCTCACCCAAGAATTATAAATTATATGTAGCTTTCTTCGCGAAGATCACTGAACGCTATGTTACCAGTCATCGACCAATAATGGTCTGTTCTTTGTATTGTATCTACTAATTTTTCGTTGGCTTTATAGTTGTTTTCCTGTTGCGTCAATAAATTTATCATTCACTGGATTCTTTTCAAAGAGCGTCGTGTTTGCCAAGACGCCTGCTTCATCAACTCACGATTCCCGCACTCTATTGATTCGTAAAGATTCTGAAATTCGAGAATATGTTCCCCGGGAAGGCAGAATGCGGATGGATGGATCGATTCGATATTGATCTCGTTTTGACGTTGGCAGTGAAACGGCTAGAAATCGAAATTGAAACTCTTGGAAATATTCAATCGTTTCAATCGTTAATCTGATCGAGCAATCAATTCATGATTGGAGGTGCAGAAGAATTTCGGCAATGTCAGTGGTGGCGTGTATGGATTGCGACCGGCTCGGGAAAAGCCTAACAAATTGAAAAGTGGCGGCAATTTTAAGTAATTTATTGTTTTCACTTCAGATGTGTGCCTACTCGGCAATGTGTATGGTGAAGTCACATTAGAACCAGGTTGTTGATTGCCGAGCAGAGCACTTAGCACTGAAGAAAAAGAAGAAGCCGAATTCGGGTCGTGCTTGAGAGAGTTTCACTAATTTTGATTTCATTCGAAATAATTTGGTGGCCGGGTCATCGGTTTTGAAAAGAAATCGACGCTAGAATCAGTAGTGAAAAGTAAAATTATTTTGATTGTTTCACTTTTATTCTGATGAGGTAGTTCTATTAGTAGACAATCATTATAATCTGAGCGCAATGGCGTTACAGATTATTGCACAATTTCGGCAAAGCTATTTTTCTTCGAAGATCGATTTCCTTTAAATTTCGTGATGCTCAATTTATTTTTGTTTCCACTAAAGAAATTTAACAATTGAGAAGAATTTCAGTTTTTTCGTTGATGGACAATCAAAGATACATTTCGTATCTTAGGTTTTCCACCTCTGTGCATTAAAAAGTTATCAAATACTCAATCGAGATATAGAAACGACCTCATGAACTCGAAAAATGAATCTCGATCAATTCCCCGGCGAACACTGAGATCGGAGGGCTTCTTCTTTTCGAGACTCACGCAAAAGCTAACGACCTCAAGCACACTCTCCGCCGAGCGAACGATCAAAAAACTTCCAATATCGTCCAATACTCCCAACCAACCACAATCGTAATATTAAATTGATTGACAAATCGAAAAAAAAAAATAATTCAATAACTGTCGAATGATTCAAAACGAATGGGAGCGGAAAATTGAATTGAATTCGACATCTGTACATCATGTTGTCAAAAGATACACAGGAGGTCTACGAAAACATCCATGTCCATCGACCAGCAGAGTCCAACAACAGTAATTATCATTTCCGCTAAAAACGGTTCACTGGAATTATTTCTTTCGGAAAAGGGGCAATTAAGAGATGCACCGCGCTCGATCATCCTGATCTCATCCATTCGATACTACCGCTCGCTCAACTACCGCATTCGCGCGAGCACAATGCGAACTGGAAAATGACCTGTCAAGGTGCTACAATCGTGACGAATTTCTGAAAGACAGCTGCAAGATTTATGATTTCGAAATTGATCTTTCACGCTTTTTTTTCGGTTTCGCGATCAGCAGCACACCAGTGCTTATGATGGCTGCTAGCGAGAAGTTTTTGGGTCCGAATTTGAATTCTAGTTATTTCACAGAATGTTCCATTTGACTTGAAAAGTTTCCGATTTCGCTGTCCGAAGCAGATCGTATTGAAATCAGATGAAACATGTGGCCGGCGGCGTGAAAGAAGCGCTCGCTCTTAAATAGCAATAGGAAAAAAGTCAGGGAAGCAAAGTAGGTGACCTCGAAATACACAAATTCATTACAAAAAGATAGCCTGGGAACTTTTTTATCTCTCGACTACTTATGCTTGGCTAGAAGTCCGGATTCATCGCGTCGAAGATTGTTTGGCTCGAAAACATTAAATATTAGAGAGAATATTCTATTCACGGTTAATAATTTCGCAGATTGGGGCAAAAATGTTTCGGAACGAAACGGGAAGGAGGGTGGGAAGAGAAAAAAGTTTTTGATTATTTTTCGGCGAAATCAGTAATTAGTTTTAGATTAGCTTATTTTAACTGTCTCTCGGGCTCATATATGACTTTGAACTGGGACGATCGTGAGTTTCATACTTGAAAAAAATAATTAGTTTGTATGGGTGGAAGAAGTGCCTTAGCTAAATTTAAGATAATCGTCTGTGTCACATATGCCAGATATTGTGAAAAGTTTTACAAAATCGATTACCTAGATGTTGGTCAGTAATAAGAGTTTAGTGCAGATGTACTTTCACTTTAACTTATAGTTTGATTAAACCCTCTTTGTTTGCCATTTTTCAAACATCAGTTTCAGGTAGTCCCACACTGGGCGGGCTTTTACTGACTTACTTTCGGTACCTGTGAGCATACATACTTTAAAGAGAAGAATTGATATTAAAGTTGATTTATTTCGTCTTTCTAGATGAGATTATTATAAGTCTCAAGGAGACTGTTTAAAAATAGTGTCAAGCTTTATTTGCCACTAAGTGATCTGAAGCCATTCAGTTTGACGAACTTTTGGATTCAGAGGAGGATCAAGGCAGTCAAACACCGGGAAGCAGGTGGATTCAAAAGTTATTCGAGGAAAATCAATTAATGCTAAATTGTTCTATTCTCTTATATTCAGTGAAGGGCTTTGGAGTGAGGATGACGAAGTATGAATTAAAGTACCTTGGTTTCGGTTCTTCGGGTTTGGATTTGGTAGAGCTCCATTTTCACAATCGAAATGTTTACGATTAGCAAATGATTGATTTCACGCTTCCCTTTGCCCCTGGAATGACTCAGGCACCAATAATTCAGAGCTGCTGTTGAGCCACCGCCAGTGCAGCATTTGGCTGAGGTCAGGGCTTTATATGTACCGAGTGCCAAACCTACCAGCAAGCTCAGCCCCGCGTGGGATTTCCTGACGTTCACGCTACAGCACACACAGAAAAATATAGCTGGAACGCGAACGACATACATTCTATAAGGATGGAAAGAAGGAAACATTGCCCTTATGGCAATGCAATTGGGAGGGTTCGGATGGTGCTAAGCACACAGACATGTTCAAAGAAAAAGATCCCATTATTTTATGAAATCAAAAAATAAATAATTTAATGAAAAAATTCAAAAAAAACTTGAAGCACATTAATACAAATTGTTATCAGGTGAAATAAGCTCCACTAAAAACTTCCGAATTCCAAACAAATTAAAATTAAACATGAAAAAATAGTGAATATTACCAAAATAGCTCAGAAGAAACTCAGCAAAAGAAATTAGAGCAATCAAGGAAATATGAGTAAATAAATTTTCAAATTCAAATATCTAAAATCAATAGTAATTAAAAATAGTAAACTTTAGTATCATTCACTTCATTCCGGGACGAATGCTAGCCGGGCCCACGAACCAGGTTGTTGCAAACGCTAAAAACTTATTTTTTCGTTTACTTGTCCTTTTCATGTGTCTACACTAGTTTAATTTCTTCTCATATTCTAGTATGGAAAAAAATATGAACATAAATCATATTGTATCTTCCATCAAACTAAATATAAAAATCAGGCAGATCCAAAAGTAAAAATGTACTAAATAAATCGTCTTCATTATGACTTCAAATACGTTTTATACGTTAGCTATTTTTGTGGTAGGCTTGAAATTGGGGCATATATGCGGCAATCGTTAAGATTTTGACTCAAAAACTCAATTTGAATAATCAAAACTGCTTGATCTGTGTTAGGAACAGGGGAAAAAATAGCATCTTTCACTTAATATTACTACGAAAGTGATCCCATTTGTTTCCAAACAGCATGTTTTACGACGCTTTTAGTATCTGATTTGCTTTTTTATATGTACATCTATGTTATACAATTAAGACAAATTTCAATTACTTTTAGGGTCCATAAAAATCCTATAGCATAATTCTTTGCTTTTTTCGAAAATAACCTTCTTTACTAGCAGCCAGCGCCAAATTCAACTTCTATAAGAAACCCGAATGTCTCGTCAACTATTTTGGTTCGATTTCGACTTCGCCAAAATCAACTGCTCCGTAACACCTTGTTTCACAACAAACTTTCCTTAAGGGGTTAGGCCAGTCTAGTCTAAAAATGTAAGTAATTGGCACTATTTAAAGTAGGTGGGAGCCTAATAGGTCCAATTAAATCGTTGCCAATCACTCCTGCCCATAAGTTTACGCTGAACCTATGCTCAAACGATGAAGTCCTTCTCGTGTGTGGATTGCTCTCAGCCCACGTATCTAAATTGTGATACCGTCCCTGGTAAATAAGGACTCATCCGTCCAGAGAATAGTATTCAAAAATTTTCGTTACCTAATTGTTTCTCAAGGAGCCAATTGCAGAATTCCATCCTTTTAAGCAAATCGATCGGTAGCAGCTCCTGCACTGGTGTGTGATGGTAGGGATGTAAACGGGCTACTTTTAAAACACTCCAAACTTTCCACGTAGGCACGTTAAACTGCAACGCCAAGCGTCGAATACTGATTGATGGGTCAGTTTCCACTGCAAGCAGTATTTCTTCATTGGTCCGTACAGCGATTGCAGGCGCAGGATTTGCGTTTACTCGGCTCGTCCTAACGCAGCTAGTTTCCCGAATCCTTGTGTATAGTTGTTGAAACACTCTCCGTCCAGGAATCCGTCGATGGGGATATCTCTGTTGATACAAAGATTGCGCCGCTTGTGAATTTCCCCGGCACTCTCCATATACGTACATAATATTTGCATATTCGTCATTAGTGTAGTGAGACATTTTAAATTTATGTTTGAAATTTTAGTGACATCTTCTAGTTCGAGTAATGTACCGAAACTCACAATAATTTGAAAGTGGTTCTGTTTTTATAAGGTCTTAATTTTTTTACGTATTCCATTAATAAAGGTGAAGAACTGTACCCAATTTTACCTTTAACATCCAGGTAGGTGCTTCAATTATGTTTTAATTTAGTTTATTTTATTGATAGCTTAAAAAGTAATTAATGGGCAGTAAAAAAACTTAAGTACAAATAACAATTTAAACTATTCTTTTGAACGAGGGCCACTTTACGGCAAATTTACTTTTTAAGCGATATTTTTGTATTATCAAGCAACAATATTGCCCATGATATTGTCTTATTTTCATTTCATCAACAAAATTGCACAATATCCGCATAGCTTTAGATGCTTTTCAGCTATTAAGCACTGTGCATCAGCTACTAGTCAACCTATCGGTGATTCTATAGTAGTAATTCTTTCAATAGTATCTGAAAAACAAATCAATAAATAAAATAAATTTGGCAAGCTTTTCCTATCATAATCATAAAATTGTAACGGTATATGCAAATCAGTATGGCAGCATATAAAATTGATTGTTTTGAATTCTCACATTTTATTGGCAAGATTTGAAAGCAATCAATTCGAATTATATTTTCGCTTTATAGTGCTAAATATTATTCAGTAATATCTAATAAATGCTAAAATATGAATAATATATTGGAATTTTATTCACGATGTGATTGCTAACAACTGTTCTAATCTAGTTTTCATGCATGAATTTCAGTTGTGTCTATATCAATACATAATTTATAGGATTAAAAGTTAGTTTTAGAAACTCAATAAAAGCTTGTTATATTTTGAATGAATTCATAAAATAAGGAATTCATAATATTTCAATTCAGAAAATTATGTTCATTTCAATTTAAAGAAGCGAAATTTGTGTTTTGATGTAGGCTAAAGGTTAAGTCTAAATTTCAAATTAAATTTGAATTGATAATCGGCGAATATCATTCAAAATCAAATTTTACACAATCGAGTAGAGATACATATGTTAAATAATATCTTAAAATTGCCAAGCCAACTCCGGTGAATTTCTAACTGCTTAGATCTACACGATTAATTATAAAGGTGGAACTTAAACCTACAGGACAATGAGAGCGCCAACATCTAACGCCTGTCACATTCGAATAAATGGGAAGAAATTGGAAAAACTCTTATTACAACGTCAATCTTACGCAGTGTGTTGGAGTCGAACAGATTTTATTTTCCACTGTACGAGTAGTTTCTGCCTGACAATCGAATTACAAGAAAAACAGAACAAAATAGCACTACTATTGTAGTTCAAGGCGAAGGACAAGTTTTGGACAAGATTATTTTGCACTTTGGAACTATGTTTAGAGTACATTCGCACTCAGCTGAACTGACATGATTTCGTGAAAAGAAACTGAACTGCTGAAATTGTGGGGGAGAAAAAGTATATTTTAAATAATCAACCGTAATTTCTCGATCACTTTTAGTGAAGAATATAAGAAGGAGTTTGAAAACGCTATTTTAGTGCGTTTCGGTCGGAGGACACAAATCTTTTCCACAGCTCGATTTACCATATCATCAATTGACATTTTTAAATGCTTGGGTTAGACTAGCCCTTTCAAAACAATCCAGCGCAGTTGAGTTTTCAGGAGGTGGGATGAAGAAGAATTCCGCAGTAAATACGGAGCATCATTCGAATTTTAACATCATCTGAATCTTGAATGATTTCGTTCATATTTACGGATTCACGAAACTCGTTTCAAAAGGAGATTCGATGAGCAATCTTCAAAATGTTTCTAAAAAGCCTTATTGCCGGGGAACTTTCAATGGGGATAAAAGTATAACATGTGTAATTTTCATAGTTTCAACGTCATATGTTGCCGTCATATGTGTTTACGGTTACGTTAGTTACGGATTCACAATCAGTCAGAGAAATCTACAAATAATTGATCAATCAGTAACATTGCTTACACAGTAAACATTAGGTGCGTTTTTTGCTCCCCTTATCCATAACAGAGCAATTCTAACCAGTGCAGACGCATTGAAAACAACAACAACTCCTGTTATAGATAAGGGAAGTTGTTGTTGTTTTTTTAAATGCGTCTGCAGTGGATAGCATTGTTCTGTTATATATACGAGGAGCAAATAAACACGCCAATTATATATACATTTGAAATTATGCATTATTACTAAAGCTGTAACGCGTGAATTAATATTATTGGTATTCGAATAATGCAAATTTAACGAAAAAATCGCCACCAAGCCTGCATGGTGAAAAATCATTACAAAGTATATGGTAGATATTGAAAGATGTTCAGCCGAAAAATCTTGTGGCCCAGTGTGTAGATGCAATTTGGTGATGGTGGCCAGCATGGTGGCCATTGTAGTTGGCGATGATAGCCTTCCAGATGTAGAGGCGACATAAGGAAGTATTAATGCGTCGAACTGATCCTGGTACAACAATCATATTTAATTGTTAGCGCAGGTACTAGATCCTGTTACTAAGGCACTCAAATTATAGAGCGACTTTGTCAAGATTTACTTGATAATATTCCGGCATACGGTAAATATAGCATATCGATGAACTTTTACTTAAAAAGCATTTTTCCTACACTCAGAGGATCCAGTGTCATTGATATATCCTCTTGAAATTGATGATCTTTTACGTTAATAAAGAATCGACAAATGTGTCCTGCAGTTCTTAGCATCTACACTGACGGCTCGAAGACAGTTGCGGGTGTGGGGGCTGCAGTATATTCTACAGATGCGGCTATGGAAGCAGCTTTCAGGCTTCCGAATAACAGTAGTATTTTCCAGGCGGAGGTGTTTGCGATACGTAAAGCCGCAGACCTGATATACGCCAAAGATACTACTGGCAAAGTTTTAAATATCTTTACGGACAGTCAGGCGGCGGTAAAAGCACTGATGTCTCATACATACAAATCGAAGTGTGTATTCGATTGCATTCAGGCCCTGAACAGACTGGGTAACAGCAGAAGAGTCAGAATCTTCTGGGTTCCCGGTCATAAGGGCATTGATGGAAATGAGAAGGCGGATGCGTTAGCCAAGTATGGGGCTAGTCTTCCCCTTTTGGGAGCGGTTAGCATCCTTACTCCTATCCAGACGATTAAGTACTCAATCGACTCCCAAATGATGCAGGGTGCGACGCGCAGATGGGGTGCAACTCAGACCTGCAAGGTAACCAAAATCATGTGGGGGTCGTACAATCTCGCATCGACCAAATACCTCCTCGAGTTAACGCGGATTGACTGCAAATGACTCGTTGGTATCATTACTGGTCATTGTCTTGTAGCAGCACATGCTATGAAAATGGGACTCTTAACGAGCGACACCTGTAGAAGGTGTCAAGAGCCGGGGGTCTCAGAAACTGTCCAGCATCTCCTGTGTCACTGCCCGGCACTGGGGAGAACCAGACTGCGATACTTCGGTGAGCCCTGGCTGGTGGATCTCTCGCACGTGGCAGAGCAAAAGCTGAAGGACATCCTTCAGTTCGTGAAAAAGTCCGGGGACTTTGATGGCTGCCTGGACTGAATTCCTTTCGCTAGGTCCATATATCTGGTATCGCTACGGACCAGTAGGTCTATGTGTGGCCACGTGCCAGCCAGTACAACCTAACCTAACCTACGTTAATAAATACCAAACATTACCAAAATATGTGTATATATAAAAAATACCCAATAATATAGGTAAAGAAGCCAATACAGTATAAAACAATATATAAATTCCAGCCTGAAGTCGTTCAGGTTGATAACCCCACCCTAAAATTAAAAATAAAGTAGGAATTAAACTACTTTCAAAACATAGATAAAATATAAAAATATTTATACTTCTAAATGTAAAAATTAAAAAAAAACAAAAGAATTAAAATATTAAAAACAAATAAATGTTTATAATTATTATAATTATAAATTAATCTTCTAGCACTTAACATTAAAGCTCTAATTCAAATTCTTAATAAAATCAAACCATAAGACATTATATCACAGCCTAAAATATATCTTAAATTTATTCATCAATATTTATCAATCAATATTTATATGTTTATATAGAATTCTCTTGAATTGATTCCTTTTTTTCGTATATTTAAACATAAAAAAAACTATGTGTAGTTATGTGTAATACATTCAAAGTTTGAGAGGGTGTAGGAGGGGGGTAGTGTGACGTTAAAAATTCGGAAAAAGTCGTAAATGAGTACAATTCTGATTGATAGGCATGGCATATGCATGTAATGGGTCAATTGTTGAAATATGCATATGTGTAATGCAAGACAATAATCAAATACAACTACCGTAGCTTAGCATGGACTACATCTTAATTCCACTACAGCATTGATGTATGGAAGGTGTTGTCCCGGTTTAAACATGCACTATGTGGTTTGAGATGGATGGCGCATCCGGTACAACAATGAGTTCTATGAACTGTACGATGAGCTGGAAGTCTCCAAAATCATCAAATAACAATGGATACAGTGGGCTGGACACGTGCAACGCATGGATGACGATCGCATGCCAAAACGTATCATGAACGCAAGACGAGTCGACGGAACGAAGCCAAGAGGAAGACCAAGAGCTAGTTGGGAGAGCTCAGTATATGCGGACGCCGAGCAACTATTGGGGTTTCAAGACTGGAGGACGCGGTCACATGACCGAGACAATTGGAGGAAATCAATCCATGCGGCCAAGGCCCGACGTCGGGCTGTTGTGTCACGTTGATGATGATGTGGTTTGTGTACGTAATGGATGTTGCCTTAACTTAGTATATGTTGTCTTAGCTTAAAACATGCATGGTGTACGTGCTGACGCTGTATGTGCATTAGTCATGACATGATCCTGGCAGGATCGCCATGTAAAGGTTCTTGGGGTCTTCTTAGTACAATTATCCTCTTCCGATAGTCCTCTATAGAGATGCGCTTGCTACATAGAACAGATGTTATTCGCCACGTTGTTCGTGGACTACCAATGTGTATATTTTATCTATGGCAACCCGTAGATTGCCGCATGTTTGGCGCTGAGTATTGACTCGTGGAGCCGATACGTTTAATGGTAGCCGATGTAAGGCTAGCTGCAAGATTTAAAAGGTTGACTTCTATTTAATTATTGTATATTTTAGTATATTTTACATGCATCTTTGACAAGAAGGAAATTGAAATTGAAATATATAGCAGTGAAAAAACGGTCATCAAGTTAAAAAAAGAATCGAGAAGAATTGAAACGTATCAAGCTGATCAATTTAAAAACACAAATTCCACAATTATGTGAAGAGCGCGACTATCACTGTTTGAGCAATTGCCATTTTCACAAAGGGTTTTCAATCGTTTTAACAGCAAAGCGACGCTGATTTTGACGCTCTTATTAGGCAATATGTTTTAATATATCAAGAACAAAATTCACAGATCGCATTGATCATCACCATCGGCGCTACACCGGGCTTCGGTCCTGGCCTCGGTCCCTTTTTCTACCGGACCTGAGCGCCAGCCGAGGTCATTTAATTGGGCACCGCCTAAACTCCGAGTGTTCTGGTCAAAGCCATCTCTCCAGCGCAGGCAAGGTCTCCCACGCTGACGTCTGCCGTGAAATCTACTGCAAGGGGTTTTGCGAGCCGAATCCTCCTCGCTCATTCGACCTAAGTGTCCTGCCTCCCGGAGTCCACCGAGCTCTATCTTCGTAATTATATCTGCTTTTAGGTAGATAGCGTACAACTCATAGTTGTAGCGTCTTCGGAATCGCTTTTTTTCACACATGGGGCCAACGATTCTCCGCAAGACTTTCCTCTCGAACGCGACTAAGAGGTCAGAGTGTCTCACCAAGTCTCGGATAATATACGTGAGTACTGGCAGGACCATCTTTAATTCCATCTGGAGGTGAGTTCTAACCATTTCATAAACATCCATCCTTTTTGCCTCACCCTGTATTATACTCTTCGTTCATATTTACCAATTCTTGCCTAATGATTCTTCGCTGATTGAATAATATCGAATCATCAATGAATCACTGTTACCTTTCTCTACAGTTTCCTGCTTGTGCCACGAACGACAAAAACAAAGCATAACAAAACAACGAGCATATTCAACCGCACACTGAAATATTGTTCGAATATTTCTTCGGTGGCAGTTTAAATAATTGTTCTTTCGATCTTAACGCACATAAACTTGTCCCAGTACTTGGCGTTCTCAGTTCAGTGCCCATGTGTGGTTTATTTGTAGTGTCAACTTGAATGTTTAATTTATCAGCTACATGAATATCAATTTTTCCCGCTTTCCGTAGTCATATCGATGAGGTGAAAGAAGCGTTGACTGAAAATTATGAGAATCCCTTCAAGTATTCCATACGGATCAGATCTTGTGTCTTGTCTGTGTGTGTGTTTGTATATCAGATATTATGATGAATAACAAAGCAACACACGAATGTTTGGAGAAAAAAAACTCACCGTGTTAGACGCGAAATTACATAAATCAATATAAAGATCAAATTACGTACGGTCAATGTTAAGTTTAGAGCCAAGCCAGCGCATATGTAGATGAGGATGATGGTAAAGATGCTGGACCAAAGAAGGTTACCAATTGCTTTTACTTTCCATTTTCACTTGAATTTCCTTTTTTTACAGCTTCATTGTGATGTTGGTTTTGTGCATTGAAAATCGGTGTTACCGATTGGATTTGATCTCGGGTTTTAGCTGAAATAATTTTGGGGTACTTGGGAGCGAATTAATTCTACTCCTCTTACTCAACCTCTTCATGCCTGCTTCATAGAGATGTTAATGCATACATTGCATTCGACGAAAACGTGCATGCATCATCGATTTCAGTTACAAATCAATTAATTTTATTTAACTGGTTTGTTAAGTTAATTATCTGGGTAACTCTTTTTACAATGCTCCAGCCAGAGCTCATCTACATGCGATATGTGGGACGTCTTGCATTCTGTAACTGATTGTTAATGCACATAAGTGTAAATTACGGGTAATATATTGATGCTGTCGACAGGGTCCGAAATGAATTCGATGACAATGGGCACAGTGCTCGGTGCTTTATCATTCAATGTTCGCTTTGAGAATCATCATTAATCTATATTAAAGAAGTCAACATGAAAAGCAAACAGTTTGTAAACAAGGAGCGATATTGTGTTACTGTTCTGCGCTATAGGGCCATGTTGGTTGCGCGCGAGCGATGCGACGTCGAGAAAACGAACAGAAATAAATGATTAACAACATCGGAATTCTTTGGACTACTATTCGGTAGAAGACCTCTACAACGAGTGTTGGATTGTTGCTTAACAGGTACGTTAACCTCTTGATCGACCGGTAACGTGTTCTGGGAAGAGTAAAAAGGTCGAATTTATGTTCTTGGTTAACTTTCATTCATAAGGCACAGTGCTTGTTAGATGGGCGTGATGCACGAACGTATGAAGCGAGACTATTCAAACCTGCACCCATAGGATCGAATGAAGATAGGAATATCTTTAACGTGGCTAGAATTTCGTCAATCTTAATATCACTGTGTATTATTCATCAAAAGGCCAATGGATACTCAATCAAACAAAACCTGCATCGAAGAAAGGTACAAATCATCTGGTCGCATCTACCTGATCACTAGAATTCGTGTTTCTCAGCAAAGTCAGCGGCAGCGGTCATTGATGCTCTTGCTGGACAACGAACCTTGACCTTACCGTTTCGCCGGAACAACAAAAACACTAATGTTTGTTCAGAATAAAAGTCCCCTATCACGCCAACTCCAGGTCGTGATGGTTTTCCCCTGGGACTTCAATGCTCGGCGAGCTTCGATCGCAGCATCCAAGCACATTTCGGCGCTGTGTTCTTTTTCTTCCTGATAATTTCACGACAGGTTCAAAGAGCACACGCTATTCAAGCCTGTCGGAGTGACTCTATGAGCCACGTATTCGTACAGGTTCGGATCATTAAATGCGCACAGGCTGATGTCAACGCTATAAAAATTAACCACATGCAGCGTTAGATAAACTAGCCGGCTCACTAGCGCTAGCTGAGTGAGGCGGGCAGGCCGATGTGCGAGCTGAATTCAGAAAGCGAAATGCGAAGGACCCGACATGTGTGGAAGAGAGATGAACTCCAGGTTCAAATCTTAATGTGTTTATTATGTTGAAGTTTCGCAAATGCTATGCTGTCGGAAAGTTTAATCTTTAATGTTTGTTTATTCTCGATGAGTCAAGAATGTCGAAATAATATCTACTTAAGGGCCCCAGATTGTTGAAAAGCTTGTTTTGATAATTGCATTGCATTTAATACCCATCATCGTCAACTTACATTCCTTCGTTCATTAATCCTCTGGATCACCAGCATCATTTTCTGCTCACAGCCACACGAATTTGCATCCTGGCGTCATATGCCTGAGCAGCCTGCATGATCGATTACCACCACCTTAAGAAAACGACCGCTAAGAACGCTTATTTGCCGCATCACAAAAAAAAAGATACAGTTTATGTTACTCATTTTGTATTGCATTATAGGATTATCTCGTGATACGGTCGCATTAAGCTGTAAGAAAGCAATTGCTCGAGTCTGCGTTCGGGTGTTTTTGCATAGCATGCGTACTATAAATTAATTCAAGGGAAAAATAGAGTTATTAAAATGCTTCTAAAGTAATTATATTTACAGTCGGCTAAGTTTAATAGATCTTCTTTTCATTACAACGCACGAAACACAGTGCTTGATTGGATAGATAATTCGAGAATTATATTTCGCTGTTTGTTTGTTTGTTTTTTTAATTTACCGAGAGACAGACAGTCGACAGGGAAAGGATTTATTAGATTTGTTAATGGCATGTTTGTGTAACGGCCTAAGTAACTATATATTGTAGTGGAGTTGCGAAAGTTCAATTTGGTGGATTCTTTTGAAAATGAGTGTACGGATTGCGCTGCATAATCGTAAAAACGACAATAAGTGTTTAGATTGCATGATAGCGTTGTAGATTGCTTTTATTTTTTTTTGCTCACTATCATTACACGCATAAAATTATGGATAGTCGTAATCTGAAAATGTCGTTGAATAAGAAATATCATTCTTTTTCATGCCATAGTTCGAAAAGACATTAATTGTTTGGTGCGTTGAGAAAAAATATAGCAGCAGGGACCCTATTTTAAATACTTATTGCACTATATACATAGTTTATTTCGGGATACAATAAAATATGGCGCCTGAAACAATAATGCGTGGCGAGAAATTTGTAGGACTAGGCGGTATGTATTATAGCATTCAGCACCATTTATAAAAGCCCTGGAAAGCGAAATTGTCCCTATTTCAGACAATTTCGGGATTTCAAAAATTGTAGGTGAACCTAGTCTCATTACCAAAACTTGTCTCATTACTATTCGGATCCGGATTAAGGGGTTACACCACAGTAGAGGGCGAAAATTTAACGTTTTTCTGCGATTTTTTTTTAAGTGGAAGGAAAAGTAAAAAAGTAATTCTCTTTAAGGATGTTGGTTAAGCATGTTTTGAAGTTTTTTAAAAAAATTTGTTAGTTAAAAAATATTACAAAATGGCTGCCCAACAGCCGTTTCTGCGGAACGGTTTTTTTTGGAGGGGCTCCGCGGCACGCAGTAGAAGTGCACCAAAAATTAATCTGGAACAAAATAAAAAAAATTTTCTGAAAGAATATTAGTATAGCTAGAGAAATACTTAGGGGATTTTGAAAATATTTATTTTTGTAAAATTGGCGAGCATTTGAAAAAAAAAGTGCATTTTCCTTCAAAAAAACCGGCACTTATTTGTAGCTAAAAAATCGAGATATTTACTTATTGAAAATCGGCTACGTATTTCTATGCGGAATGTTGTTTTAAAGATGTGATATTAATTTGGAGTGAAAAAATAGAAAATTGTTTGAGTTATGCTGCGTGCCGATTTGAAAAAACGTGTTTCGAGAAAAACGCGTTTAAAGTTTTGACTCGTGTTTCAAGTATGATAAAATGAAAAATTTTGATCATTTAATTTTTTTTACCTTCAATCAATAACCAAATTTACTTTATACGTCGATAACGTCAGAATCCACTTTCAATTTTTTTGCCGAAGCGCTGACACCGGCCGAATCTTCCTCCGCCTCATATCTGTTCAACGGTCGTCGTTTCGTCACGTTGGTCCGTCGCCGCGTCTTATACGATATTTTTGAGCTTTTAGGGCTTGCATACACTTTCTTTTCACTCATTGTAACTCACATAAATGCAAAAGCTACAAATAACGTGTGAGAAATTAGCACTGCAAAAAATCGTAATTCGAATAACTTCCACGCAAAATTTACGTCTTCTCTCAACATCAAAGGACACTGTACTACTAAACTTTGTGTTCAACATGCTTGAAAATGTTTCTAACGACTTATATTAGTGTATTAGAGAAGTTGGAAATCGTTTGATAAGACATAATGCTGTACCCAATGAGCAGGTGTTGTATCTATCGCAGGTAGTCATTTTCGAGCAATCGGGAAGAGTCGAAAAAGTGCTCGAAATTTCTTTGAAAATGATTTCCAGCAGGTATGAAACCATTTGCCTCTTATTATAGAGGTTTCAAAGGATTTTTTAAACCAATAAAAAGAAAATTAATTTTCTGAAATTTCTACTGTGGTGTAACCCCTTAAACTCCGTGACCCTGTTCTTTAAGAGCTGACGTTGTATCTACTAGGCTTCATAAGCTTATTGAAAAGCTATTGTTATTCAGCCGTCTTTAATGACATGAGATTATGTGCATAGTACTGGGGCTATGTTACATAAGAGTTGAGACTATGTGCATGGCAGAAAACCCAGAATATATGGAGATTCGGCTCTTTGTTAGCTATATTTTACAACAGGGTATGACGTACATCATCTATGCCACTGTACCACAAATGCTGCGCGATGTTATATAGGAATACACGCTATATGGATTTTTTTCAATGCGCTCTTAGATCTTCAGATCGAAGCTTTAAAGTGGAAACCGACATTACTTTTGGATTCGCGTTGAAGTATTGAATAGGTGCAGCCATTACTGAAAAATGTGGTCTTGCACAGACACCAAAATTATGTTAAATCTGTTTCATATTGAGACCAATTTATTCTTTAAATTAAGCTTTGATCTGATGACTGAATGAGGAGGTTATTGGCATGAAAACATTTTCAGGGGATGATTTTTGAAATTTAGGAAAAATGATCCTTTGTTGCTTATTTCTTCGACAAAGTACTTCTTAAGTAATACTCAAATCTTGGCCAGTAAAACAATAATGCACTGGCAACTCTTGGCCAGTAACACCTGCTTCAAACTTAGAACAACTCACGCTGTGAATTTCGTTTCAATTCGATGACTGCATCGGAAGCTATAAGAGTGAATCTTAGAGTTGAAACCCGCAAAAATTCAAACTGTACAAAATTTTAACATACGGGGAATTTACGTATCTTCATTGCTGCATTATTAACGCTTGAATATTTACTGGTAGCTTATTTTGGTGTAAAATTGAGAATCAACGTAAATGGCAACTCTATCCTACTTCGGCAACCAAAAATCTATTGAAGCTAGCTCACATTAAAAAACCTTCACCAAATTACTACTCTTTTAACCACGCGGATCATCATATCAATATGAAATTCACAAGATGTGTTGGCCGTAAGTACACTCAGAAAAATTTCACTTAATAGAATCAAATTTAAATCAAAAGTTGAAACACTTTTAAATAAAAAACGAATCTTATTTGAATTTTCACATTCAATAAAAATGATTCCACTTTATTATAAAAATGTTATTTTCATATCAAAATTTTCATCATTGAATGAAAAAACAAAACATTAAAACAAACAAGACACACTTTGATACAGCGTTATTGAAATGAGGTCAGATTATTTGAATTAAAAAGAAACGTATATGGCACCAAATCATATTTGAAAATTTTTATTTGAAAGATTCGTTTTTTGTTTAAAAGTGTTTCAAATTTTGATTTAAATTTGATTCTATAAATTTTTAAGTGGTAAAATTTTTCTGAGTGTAGGAGCAGGTCTAGTAAAAGTTCAATAAATAAGCTGGCAGCCCTGTGTCAGTGATGCCGTCTTGAGAAAAAACATTCATATGAAGAAAAAATGTCTGCGCTATAACTTGCGATTCAGATCCTACCCGTAATTCAAAGGGTTGATGAAATGTCAAATCATGAACCTTTGTTTGACAGACTTTAAACTGCAGAGTTAAGATAGGGCTGCTAGTTACGGTAATTTTTGTCATATTTTGCTAAGAAATGTAAGCATTAAATTTTCAAATGATAATTGTCTTGTGATGGGAATAAACAACACATTTTTCGATATTCTAAATTTTGCAACTTCTGCGAATGGCAAATTTAAAATCTTTCTTCTCCGATAACATACAACGCTGTGCAAATGAACAGATCGAAATTAAAAGAGAAAAAATGGCCATTTGCTTGGAAAATTTTTCTGAAAACTAGAATTTGATAGGAACCTTTATATTGTTCCCAGCGAAATGTCGAAATGTCGTTAAATATTTTACATGGAGTCAAAGGTCATTAAAAGTGATTTAAGGTAAATATGAAAGTAATGGTCATGTTTACAGAAAAATTATATATTTGTTGTTTAAGAAATTTCCTATTTACACAGGAAATTTGATAACTTTGTTTTGTAAACGCAACCATTTTCGAGATATTTTGATTAATAAAGTTGTGGTCTTTATGTTTCTCGTGAAAGAGGCACTCCCTTTTGCATCATCTTTGTGATAAAGTAAAAAGTGAGTTCTTTCATATGCTACCCCAGAAGCACCAATCCACGTATTCTGAGACAGTTATTATGAATTTACGTATTAATTATTTTTACTGATTTTCGAATAAAAACTAAAAAGTATATGAGTTATAAGGGGTTTTCGTTGGACAGTAAAATATCTTTCACTTTTTAGCGGTAGCGGGTGTGTTGATGAATTTTTAGGGACCCTTATATTTCCAAGCAAAGAAAGTGAAAGGAAGAAAGAAAGTGAATTATTCTAATGCTTCTAACTTGAATATGATAAATTGATTATGATTACCTCTGTTTTTAGCTCCCGAAATTTGTGTTCGCGAGAACCGACAACCCGATAATCAGAACCAGTTGAAATTCGCAGGATGAATTGATCTTTAATAGGACCAGATCTAATAGAAATGATTTGAAACTGTGGGCAAAATTTTCATCAAAATTTGATGAAATTCACAGAGTAAATGGACCTTAGTGTAGGCTAAATATGATTTTTGGTTGAACAAAAAATTAAGGATGTAAGTTATGGAAATTTTCTCATTTCTTTACCAAGAGCTACTACCATTAAATTTTAACACTTAACACTAAACGTTTCAATTTCGTTTCAAAACCTTTCCACCCCTACGAATTCTAACGCAGACATCGGATTGAAATTAAATTTACAGAGTTAGTTGATCTCGACGTGAAACATACTTGGTATAATTTTGGTTATGGTGTTAGCGAAGGGTTGCCAGCACCAGCAACTTTTATTCTTTTCGTACTAACAAAGTGTTGACAACATTAACCATTTTCTTCATTTTTATACTAAAAGATGCTTCCATTAAAGTTTCGTTTGATAAGCATGCTCTAAAGAAAATAAGAAACAATTGTTTTACTTTCCTAAATTTTGAAACTCTTTCAAATGGTAACCCTGGAAATCTTTCTACCTTAAGGCCTATCTCACAGTCACTGGGTCTAAGTCGTACATGACCCCCGACACCGATTGTTTGTAGCAAGAGTACATTTGGTAGAAGATGCGTTCAAATTCCACTCAATTCCTCTACTTTCCGAAAATCAGTCTTTCCATCGGTTCTTATGTTTTTTTTTTATTTCGAACTTTAATAATTATTTCTCTTTAGGCTCTATTTCTTTTGTATCTATCTTATGATAAGCTCATTAGATTAATTGCGAAACTTCCGAATTCATAGATATAAAATAGGATGCAATCGAAACCAGGTTCGTTCTTATAAACAACTTTTCAACAACATCACGTTTTCGTGACTTTCAAAATCAAACCATTTATGTTTAGTGGAAATGGAGCTTAAGGTAAATTTGCTTTTATCTACCAAGACATTTCACTGCAAGTTATTGCTTCTGACGACACGGTCAGACACAGTTTTGCAGTCATTTTGTTCAACTTGTTCGTTTTAAATAAAATTTGGGCCGAAACCTATCAAAGTTTCTGAATGGGTTTTACATCGGGACTACATGCGGTTGACTCAAAAAACGTTAATATTTCATCTCGCTAACTTACTCGTCATTACTTCAAAATGATCAATGATTCCTCGTGTTTAATGACGCTAATTTCAACCACATCTATATGCATACGCAATTTTTCTTGGGCATTTGCTATCGAATGCCTGGCGTGCTATTCATAAACCACACCGAAAATTTAGCAGACGTGATCACAACAATATTGAAAATCATCCTGCTCGTACAAATCGAACTTCTTTTCATATAGAATGAACCCATTTTCCGATTTTGTAGTTTTAATTTTTAAGCATTTGCAGACATTGTTTGTTGGGCCCTTTTATTCAGTACAAGAATTAAACAATGAGATTACGCGAAATAAGTAATGACCAAATTTCGTTCGGTACTTCATATATAGGAATAACACTCACTTGACAAGTCTTCTAAAATTTCCATTCCTCTGTAACTTTTGTCTTTTGTTTATCATGCACGTTTACAATGAGCATAAAAGCTACTTGTAATGAAATTGTCTAACATAGCGCATAAATTGAACACTTCAGCTCACGCTGACTGCTTCTATCTTTCTGGACAGCCATATATAATGTTCAATGTCAATCAACCATGATTGACAAAGGATAGTGTTTTTCGCTATAAACCTCATCTGTGCCATAGTACCTATGCACTTCCAGCTAGGACAATATCTATCCGAGAAACGCCTGACTGCAGACTAGACATTTGTTTATAATTTAGCATTCTGGACTCTGCCTTATTACGATTTCCATCCTGGTTAGACCTCCATTTCGATAAGACCGCAAGAACCAACCTATACCGAATGCATCATGCGCGAGAGCCCAGAAACACCTCAGCCGTTGATTACACCTTTCCATAATAACACATTCTTTTCGAGTTCTCACCACTAATGGGATCCTGCCGGCAAGCAGAAAAATGCATTGGCACTAAGCAAGTCCGTGGATTTATTGAAATTGCAATTAAATAAACTGCTGCATAGAAAACGTAGTCCCAGCTGTGGTGCAGCACAACCGTGCTTCTTTCAATTCCAGCCCAATGCACCTGAATATGGAAATTCCTCGTAAAGAAATCTTAATTTCAAATTCGAAACGAAGCAAATCTACTCACTCACTCCCTGCAACTTGCGTATCATGCTTTAGCAGCGGCAGCAGCAGCAGCAGCGTCATGGCTGCGTTTGGTTATGATGATCGGCGGCATCATGGCATGGGGGGCTGGTGGAATGATGTGGCGCTTTGGCGAACTTCAGAATCCACTTTTTGGCCCATCACCGGACGTTGTTGCTTGGTCGTCTTTTTTGTCGGTCACTTCGCGGCTTCAATTCATATATGTAATTGCAATTTCATTTGGCCTTGACTTTGATGTTGACCTTCTCCGTTGCTCACGTTTGGTCGCCGCCGCGATGATTTTATTGAGTTTGTGGTTTAATGCGGCATGAGACGTGCTCGCCGTGTGTATTAGGTATGGAAGCAGCCTCCCATCATGGACGCTAAGTTGAAAAATCTTCCTGCCTGTCCATTACGCTCGCACCAAAGTACCAAGCGAGTAGATTAGATTTTTCGGAATGGATCCGATGCACTAACTTTCCCATGCGCAACCCTTCACGTACATAATTCAGGGAGTTAATGACTACATGTCACATCGGCGACGTACTTGAAATGAAAATTTTCTGAGATCCAGTGAATCTCTGGGCTATAGGGTATAAGTGTGAATGTTTCTTTCTTGTGGTGGACCAGAACTGCTCCATGGCTCTAAAGTGGCTGGGATTAGCAAGCTGTGCCAGGTCACTCTTCAGATCGAAATCTTGGTGGTGTTACTACTCACGATTAAGAAGAACTGCTTGATTTGAGTGATTCGCAACCCACGAATATGAGCAAGACGAAAAAATCTCGAGAAAGAGGTGCAGTGCGTATTCTTCTCGAATTTGATATTTATGAAATTGGAATCGAGTGAATTCCACGACATCAAAAAGCGATTTACATATCGCCTCTCTGTTGTTGAAATCAATCGCTCTAACCAACGATTGAGTTTTATGATAACAATCATACTGAAAACTCAATTGGCTAAGTATCTTTGCTACATTGATCTAAGAGTAACAAATATGACTAAAGCGAAATTTATTTACCAATTTTTCAACTTTTTTTTGCATGTAATGGTGCACACTATTGAAAACACAAAAACGGAGTGATTGTGCGTTTACGGATTGGATGGATCAGCATTATTTGGGTTATGTCATAGAACTGGTGGTATTTTTTAATGCACGCGTGATGGTTATAAGATGTTAGTCATTGGGTATTGGATTTTTGAAGTTTGACCGGTATTGGTTTTATGTATTATATATTTGTATTGATTTACATCAGTGATGCATAAATGATGCCAAAATGTTGATGATTGTATTACTAAATGATTTGATAAAAAAGTGAAAACTTCAAAAAATCTATATTTTAAACAGGAAACCTGTAAAACTATTATATAAAGTGGCCCATATCCCACAAATCCGATCAAACCAAAACTTTCGTAAGACGTGGATGTATGTAAGGAGTAGGTTCATGTCTAGTTAAAATTCAGATATATTTAACTCTTTGGCTGCCGTGGACATTTTAGTGAATTTTCGGATACTCTTTCAGGTATTTGAACGGAAAGATTTTTTTTTTTGCAAAAAGCAATATTGAAAAATGAAAAAAAATACAGTTTTATGCTTGATTATCATAGCAAAGTGGATATTTTAAACCCTAGGTTGGCGCTGAGTGCCTAAAAGTAGGCGAGGATTTTTTTTCATATTTCCATTTGCTGTAACTTCTGAGAAAAACATCGGATCAACATGACATTTACCGGATAATCACAACCATACATATGTGGTTTTCAATGAATGTGCTAGCAACCTTGTAGCTACAGTAGGCATGTGAAAAAAAACTTCAAATCATCGACCATCCTCAAATTTTATTGTTTTTTTTCGTTTGGGAAAAGTATGCAAATAATTGATAAACGTAATCTTTAATTCACCCTTCAAATTGAAATTTCCGCGACGCACGAGCATGGTAACCTTTCAGCAAATTACCTCTTTTTTGAGCACTTGAAAGTCCTGTTCACGAGAACTCACGATCGGGTATTCACATCATTATGAAATTTAGAGGATGTGTTGATTTTAAACAAGAAACAGGTCTGATAAAAGTGATTTGGTGCTATCTTGAAAAATCACTTAAAACATTAAATAAATGAAATATGTCTTATAGCTTCCGATGCAATCATCAGATTTCAATGAAATTGACACAGCAAATGAAACTTATTTTGTGGCAAGTTTGATAATACTTTAGTTGGAAAACTAGGATATAGCTACCAGGTATGGAAATTTTTATCTCCTTAATCTTGAAAATCCACTCTGTAAAATAAAAGCTTTTTGCACTATAACTTCCGGTGCAGTCATGAAATTGAAACGAAATTCATACAATGAACAAATCTCGTTGCATGCTAAGAATAGTAGGAATTTCGATTGAAAAATTAGAATAGGGTTGCCAGCTTTGATAATTTTTATAATTTTACTGTCATTAATTCACTAGCTATTGGTGGCAATAAGCAACAAATATTTGGATTTCGAAAATTTTAAAAGTTTTGCGGGTACCTCTAGAACTTTGCCCCTGTTAACCTCTATAACTTCCAACGGAGTCTTCGGATCAAAAGGAAATGAACATTTTTTTGACGTGAAACAGCTGTGGTAGACTTTTAATAGCAGTGTCGGTAAAGTATTCCCTACAACACTATAGTTACTTTGAATATTCGGTTAATTATAAACGCAATTTGGCTACTATCTTACAAAAACTATTTAGTCACAGGCCACAGCTCGCGGCAGTCTATTATCTGCTTTCGACCTAGTCGTCGCTATAAA
Source organism: Nemotelus pantherinus (assembly GCA_963978885.1). Taxonomy (NCBI): domain Eukaryota; kingdom Metazoa; phylum Arthropoda; class Insecta; order Diptera; family Stratiomyidae; genus Nemotelus; species Nemotelus pantherinus. Next base: position 235,914,055 of record OZ022263.1, on the reverse strand, counting down.
CCAGATGGTAATGAAGGCGTCTCGAGCTCATCCCTTCGCACTAACTGTGAGGGTGTTAGTAGCTGTTGTGGCCGCGCCGCCAACTGCGATGTTGATGGTTGCGGTGTTTCCAGCTGTGGTACCGACACAACACCTAGGCACCTAACGACATTTATTGAAAAATGCGACAATGAATTATCGAATACTCCAATATAATTTTGCTCACAGTTATTATCAGCATTAAAACCCGCTAAAAACTTCATTTTAGATTATATTTCGATCTATATAAAGAATAATTTACCTAATTGTGCATAATATTGAATCAACTATTTTTCTTTTTTATTGGCTATTAAGTTTACTTGATTTGATTGTTGTTATTAATTGAATTTTCAAATACTTTATTTTTTTCGATCTATTTGTCAATTGCGAATAATAGTGTTACAATGAATAAATAAATATTGTCAACACAGGACGATGATGATGGCTGACTCAAACTGATTATTGGAAAAAATAAGAACGCAAATAACAGGCTCATTTATATTGGATTGAGAATTAAGTTCGTATAGTTTTATGTTTTCTTTTATCCTAATCCGATTTGTTTACTGTTTGGTAAAATGTTTGTATTTATTCAAAAGAGCTCTTTCTGCTCTACAAAACTGTGTCAATCATTGTTTTGAAAGTTTAGTCTTTTTTTATGCTTCAAAATGGAGTATTCAGGAGGTAAAAATCAGCATTTTTGACACATGCTTTTCTTTGCTTTTCAACGAGGTCAAAAAGCTGCCAAAGCAACCCGGAACATTTACGGAGACGATGTTTTAGGAAGCGCAGTGGAAGACCTTCGGCGCGTCTCAAAGCACTTTCAAAGGAGGACGGTCGCCAAATCAGTCATGAATTGGCCACACAAATGAACTGCGATCATATCAATCATCTTCATTCAATGAAATTTTCCGAAAAATTGGTAGCCTGGGTCCCCCCGAGCAAACCGAGAACAACAAAGAAAGTCGCCTTCAAATTGCTCCTCCACCCGGCAACACGTACACGCAAGCAATGTTATTTGTACCAAATCGTCACGGGAGATGAGAAATGGTGCTTATACGTCAATATCAAACAAAAAAGTAATGGGTGGCTCCAAGATATACGCCGACGCCGAGAGTCAAGTAAGACCTCCACCCAAATAAGACTGGAAGAGACTGGAGTGGTATGTGGTATTGAGAAATGCTCGAGGGAACAATAAAGTCAACAAGTAACTTTATATTGCCCAACTGTGCCACGTAAATGAGGCAATTCAGTTAAAAAGACCCGATCGATAAGGTCAAATTCTCCATTCTCCTTCACGACAACGCCAGGTTCTTCAGTATCCACTATATTTTCCTGATCTGGTGCCAACCGATTACCCCCTGTTCCGCTCAATGCTGAGCCAAATGAAGGGGGTTACCTTCAACGACAAAGAAGACTTCAAAAATTTCTTCGAGACCAGGCCGGGCGATTTCTGGCGGAACAGGATCAAAAATTTGGTCAAAAAGTGGGACCAGATCATAAACAGTAACGACGAATACATCATTGATTAATTTAATGTTATAATCAAGGTTTTTTGTTCACATAAAACTCTTTGATAAAAACTTGATAAAAGTAGCTGCTCGTAACTAGTTTGATCATTTCGTATTAGCGTTAACTTTTAGCCGCCAAAATAAATATTGAGCATACCATTCAGAACAGTTGATGATGAGTTTATGGACCTGTGCAATTTTGTACTTCATTTTAATTTTTGATTCTTATCTGTATAATTGTGCATCGGAGTCGCATCGATATCGAACTAATGCGTTTCATATTTGTTAAACTTGTGTGATACGTCTACATGGTGAAACAGTAACAATTTCCGGGGCTGAAATAAAATTAAAATTACTCGGGGTGCATTCGTAAGATGTAAAGAGTCTCTATGAAATCAACGACCAAAACTTTACGACTATGGAGGGAGTATGATTTTCGGATCGAAAATATACAAGTATTTCACGAAAAAAGACAAAGACCAAATTTTAGATTTACTTGCTAGTTATTTACTATTTTTTTCAGAAATATATCAATCTATAAAAATTTATCGCATTTTTTTCATTATTTTATATACAAAAGGATACGCTCACCATTCACGATGTATACCAAAAACAACACCTATAAAGCACACACATGCTGTTGGAGTAATTTATTATTTTATTTATTTATCAAGCAGCATAGCACCTTCCCTATTCTTCAAGACAAAAAAACCTCAAAATAGATTTTTCAAGCCCACCCTGATCGGCCCTCCAGAACAACACAAACCTCATCAAAAATCTAAACAATATGTCAGTAAAATTCTCTTATCTTCGAATTTTATCAACTGACTTACTCTACAGCCATTGAATCAATCATTTCACTACATTGTTGCATTATTCTCTGTAATTGTTACAGATTCATTTCCAATTGTGTGAATGCGATCACAAAACGAAAGACTTCGATGCATTCACTACACGAGTAACTTGATTCTTACTTGGTACAAAGTTGCAGAGATTGGCTTAAGTCGATTGTACTTTGCTCAATACAATCGATACGTTGATGATACGTATAGAAATGCCTGAAACAATGGTCGAATGATAATGATATTCTGAACATCGCCTTTAATTATTGCACATACAACAAATGCTGATGTGTCGAACTGATAACCGGAACTACATGTACTTTGCGAAGTATGTATGTAATTATCATTCTATAATCGGTTCGAATACTGAATGATGTTGCAGGCAAGCATGCATACGTGTTTCGATCCCTGGCGGGGTCCTGCAATTGATGAGATTTTGTCTCGTAAATTAAATTTTATGAAGAAGTTTAGATTGAAGTGATGTCGACTGACTATCATTTACCATGAGCATTTGGGAAAATTTCGCAACTCACCAATGGCTGAAGATGGTGATGCACACATTTTCATGTAAATACTCAAACAGGAAATCGTTCAATTCGGTTTTCTTGCCAAAGTATTGATCAGATTTTGAAGCAAGTATTGACTGTCTTAAACTCTAAGTGGCGCCATAATTAAAATATCATCTTTCTAGCAATGAAATTAGCTTCGGTTTTTGTAATCGAAGCATGTTTTCGATCAACTGGTATCGTATGACTTTCTGTTCCTGCTGCCTTTTTCTACACTCAGAACCCAAATTCTCACTCGCGCATCTCATCAACTAACAACACGTCGTGATTTTCTTTTCGTGCTTTGAATTTTTCCGAATTTTCCTTTCGTTGTATGATTTTCTTAGGTTGCCAGGCGTATGGGTATTGAATTTTTTCGTCATGGTACCACGTCTTTCGAAGAGTTATGGATACTTGGCACATCGAGTGACTTTCAGGAATGTTTGAAATACGAACATAGGTGAATACATGCGGAATACTCAGGGCTGAAACATAGAACACAGTGCATCGGAAACATTTTCCTGATCGATCAACTTTACTGGAAGCATTATTTGAAGTCAATAGGTCTCACTTACAACCACTGGAGTCAATTTGTAGATAAAACTATTTTTATTTACTTCGCAAGATTATTGATGGCATCTGTTTCATTTTATAGTCAGAAAAAGCTTTTCCCTAGATGTCCATCAGCTACCTATCCACTGTTAGAATAAGATATTTCCACAGAGTGTTCCAGTAGATAAATCGAACAGAAGCGAGCACAATGAAACCACATTGTAGGAGGAAGCGTTTCTTGACGTGTTCTTTTTTCACATTCAGTCTGATCCATGACATTGTTAGGAGGCTGCAGCCTGGCTGACGGCGAAGGTCTATTTAGGTGTGGTGGGTGCAGTTCGAATACGAGTCGTGAACTTTGACGAAGGGCAATCACCCTACGGTGAGTGCAATCTATTTTGTTGATCTTTTGTGTCTTACTTGTAGGTAAGACGTTTGGCGCATTGCTGTGCGCTAGTCGTAAAGTTGACAGTCATGATGCCGTTCGATTCATCCGGAGGACCTAGGGCCATTCTGATTGGAGTTTTCGATTATCATGCAGATGCAAATTTCATATCTTGCATATGGAAAATTCGTGTCCGTTTCGCAATCAAGAATCATCCAGGAAGTCATTAAGACAGTATGTGGAGTATCGCGATGAACGGCATATGATGATCAAGTGCTTCGATTGAATTGTTTAGTAGTCGAGAAGGGCTCATGTTATTCACATATTGCGGTTGAAAACCATTTGATGTGGTCACGACTCGGAAGCTATGACATAATTAAGAAGCGATCATAAATATTAGAAGATATAGCTTATTTGGATGAAGAGACTGATAAGTCAATAAATCAGTGGGGAGATTTCGCTGCGATTGTTTCAAAAAAAGTAAATCGTTTTTTTTTTTGAATGAACCAACTGAAGACAAACCTGGCATAAACCCTGATTTGAAATCACTTTAACATGTTGTTGTTAATGGTTAATTGCACACTAGCATATTTAACAAAAAAAAAAGTCTAGCGCATCAGAACCGCTAGAAAACTAATTTTCAAAGAAATTATCTTTGAGGGACTTAAAAATGGGTGAAGACGTAATACACTTCTTTGTAGTATCATATCAACCATTTCCTACTCAAAGGAGTAAATATCATTTTTCGACACCATTTCCTATAACACAAACGATGAAAATGTTCAGTGCTGGCAACATTTGTCCAACACAGCAGCAATAAGTCTACCATAACATGCTCGTGTTTAATCAACCTATCCTTTGAATTTCGTTTTCATTCAAGGATATCATCGAAAGTTTCAGCGATTAAACTATGTCTGGGATTGCCATCCGAAAAATTTCCAAAGCTCGGAAAATTTTAATATCGGTTACTTATTTTATTGTAAATGCTTTGCTTATGAATACAAAATGGAAGCATCTGTTGGTGCAATATTTACGAAATTGTCTGGTGCTGGCAATCATGCGTTAGCACCATAGCTGCTTCACGTTGAGTTAAATCCACCCTGTGAATTTCCTTTCGATTGAATGGCTGCGCTGGAAGTTATAGGAGTGAATAGAATTTTATGGTAACCATCTTCAAAACTTTTCAAATTTTCGAAACCTAAAAATTTGTTGTTAACTGTCATTGCAGAATCATTCCCATTTGAAATTTTTTTTGTCAAAATCGCTCGATAAGGAAATCTCAATAAATGACGAAATTCATCATAGCTGGCAACCCTTTCATGATTGTTCAACGAAATTCCTACAGGATTAGAAATGCAGCAAGTTCCACTTATCACAAGGATTTCGTTACTGCATCGGAAGTTGTAGGGAAAAAACCTTTATTTTCCTGAGCGAACTTACAATATTTAGGAGACAAAAATTGCCATAGCTGGCAACCCTATACTAATTCTTTAGCTGTCAACCGTATACAACCCTAAACTATGAAATCTATCTTAGAGTAAGGTTCACCGACTGCGTGAATTTTGATAAAATCTGGTGGCTAAATCGGAAGCTATAAGCAAAAAAAAATTTTTTTCTCGGTCATTTTTCAAAATGGCACCACTACCACAGTATTGCCCGTATTTCAAAATCACTTCTATCAAGCCTGGTTCTAGCTAATTCCAACATACCCTGTAAATTTCATATTGATCGCATTATCCGATCAATATGAAATTCAGTTCTCGTGAACAGAAGTTTTGAGTGCTGAAAATAGAGGTAATTTGATCATGGGTTGCCGTTCTTGTTTACCACGGAATTTTGAAAAGATTTATTTGACTTGATGGACAAAAGTCAAAATTTATCAATAATTTGAATTCATTTTTAAAAATCAAAAATTTTTCAGGAGGGTCGATGATTTGAAGGATTTTTTTTCATGAGCCTGCTGTAGCTACAGGATTGCCCGCACAGTCTTGAAAGTCCATGTGTGTTAAATTTTAGTTTACATTAATACGCTCTGCAAATTTCACGATGATCCATTGTTTTTCTTAGAAGTTATGACAAATCGAAATTTGAAAAAAAAAACATTGCCTTCTCTTAGGAACTCAGCGCCTATACAAGGCACAAAATTTCCCTTTCTTTATCATAGACAAGCTTAAAACACAATAAGTTTTCATTCCCAATACTTTTTTTAACAAACATTTACACTGCTTGGAAATATAGGAGTACCTGAAAATTCCCCAAAATGCCCGCCGCCTCCAAAAGGTTAAAAATATCTGAATTCTAGCAAGTAATGAGCCTACCTACTATATACATTTATGTCCTCCGAAAATTTCAGCTCAATCAGATCGGCCACTCCATAGATTATCCCCCTTAATCATTTTGCTGATATATATATATATATATATATATATATATATATATATATATATATATATATATATATATATATATATATATATATATATATATATATATATATATATGATGAATTTTCGGCGAAACGAGTTTAATTAGTATAAAAGATATTATTCACAGATTGACACCAGAGTCATCATTATTGATTTTTTGTCTTTATTGGCCATTTCGAGTTGACTTATACAGAATAGAAGATTTCTTATTATTTCCGAGCATATGAATATAAATCACTATAAATTTCAGGTAAAACGCACTCTAAATTATCTCGATCCCACGTTCATATTTTTTTAAGATGAATATTCCGAAAAAATACTGCTTGCCCAATTTTGAAAGTTAGGCAGTTCGGCAGAAAGATTTTGAGGGTTACCATCCGCGAAAATTTCAAAATTTTGGAAATCGAAACATTTGTTGCTTAGTTCCATTGTAGAGTGTTTTTCATATGAAAATTTGACGGTACCATCTTTTATTACAGGAAAAAATAAAATTGACTGGCAATTTTTCACCAGCATCACAATCGAAAGTCCAACAGGTTGGCTTCAGGCTAATACCAGCCTGTGAATTTCATTCGAATCCAATGACTGCATCGGTAGTTATTCGTTTAGCAATATATTCTTTCTTTAGAATCATTTCAATGTAGCACCACTGCAATAGAGTAGCCTACATGTTCATTTAACTTCTATCAGTACTAATCCTACTTAACGAGCCAACACATCCTATCAACTTAATTTTGATGTAATTATCTCGTCAGTTTTAACACAAAGTTAGGGTAATTAATTAATGGTAATTTGATAAAGGGCTACCTTTCTTGTGGCACGAAGAATTTCGAAAGTATTAAACCTGAAATCATCGATAATGTTTAACCCTCCTGTATCTTATGCCGGGTTTACATTCTCGCCGAGGAATGGCAAATGTTGACAAGGTGAGTGTGTAAATGGTCTCCTTGTCTATTCTCGGCTGTTATTTTCATGAAAAGCACGCGTGTGTAAATGGCTTGCGCGTCAGCTCTTGTTTGTTTTATGAAGGGATAATTATCCTTTTATTGCTGTGCCCGAATGTTTATTGCCGCGTTTACACACATGGCAAATGTTGGCAAGCCGAGTGTGTAAATGGTCCCCTTGTTTACTTTCGGCTGTTTTTTTTACATGCGAAGATATGGAGGGAAGTAATTTCACAAGTTCCTCGACGAAACGTTTGCCATATGTGTAAAACAGGCATATGACCGTCTCGTCCTAGCTCGAAGCCGCTGGAAGCGAAGTCGGTTTTATGCATCGAGTCAAAGGGATTCGAAAGGGTAGCGAATGATCATTTACATTTTTCGAATTTTTCGCCGGAACTTCAAACATATCCTTGCGTGGCACAGATTGAAATAACTCAACGCACACCAGGCAGTTGCAATAGCCACAGCCTGTACCTCGGCCATCGTTCACTGAACTGAACAAAACAGCTCACAACTGTCGAAAGGTGCATGGTGCATGGTGCGTGTTGCATGGTGCAATATCCTAAGTAAAGAGTTCACCCTATGTCTTGCTGAGTCTTGTCCAATGTTTTGCCGAGTGCCCTCACGAGACGCTCGTCCCTATGCATAATCGCAGCATTACGGATGCATCTCGGGCACTCAAGGTACACCCCATGCTTATTTTCGTGGCATTACACACCACAGTGATTTTCCCACCATACTTTTGTACTGATTGTATAATTGAATTTGGTGGTGAGAGAGGCTTTTACGTTCAAATCGCTTAAAGGATATTTCGGTACTTAAAGTGGACAGGATTAGCTATTATATACTAAACTAAAAATGACTACATTTTTTACGTGTCCCTCTGAATACAACGTGTTGCGAAAATATTGCCACATGTTTGATTACAAATACTTTGTTCTGATAAGCATTTCTTAAATGCACACCTTTTCTTAACAGCACTAAAAGCAAAGGTTTTTGTCTTTACCAGTGAAATATGAAACAATGAAAGCCCTAAAAATTACGTTCCAAACAGTTTGTTTCAGGTTTCATAAACTTCTTGTACAGAAAGACGCTCCTTTCGATGTTCGTGATTCATTTCACTAAAGTAGGGACAATTTTAATGAGACCTTACTATTCGGTACTCTTTTTCAGATAAGATTTGCACTCGCATAATCTGCAAGTAGTAACTGTCGATCACATTCACCATGAATCACATCAAAAATCAAAAAACCAACAAGCAAATCAAAGAAATTCTCTCAAGGCACTTCATAGACAACAGCGAAATTTTCGAGATCATCTTTAAGAGAAAACGAGCGATCGCAATCGTAGAATGATGCTAATGACCTCTTTTCCGAAAAAAGAATCGAAAGACTTTAGAAGATGGTCTGGATGCTAGCCATCCAGACCATGGTTCGTCCGTTCATTGGTCAGCATAAATGTATCCTATATATACAATGCACCATTATTTTCTTCTTCGTTGTCGATTTCGAAGAGACGACAAGACATGAACAAACAACAACAAAAAAATGATGTTATAAAAGAAATATTATGGGCCGCAAACGGCAAGTTTTTGGAGGAATCTAATTAAGTGATAACCTGGAGCGACTGCTGGCCAAGCGGTCGTTAACTGATGTTCACGTTGCTGATTCTGATGCCAAAGTTGTTGCTCAAGCTCATGTTGCTGCTGCTAGGCGCTGGTGGTGCTGTTGCTGCTGATGATGATGGCTAATGGTGATGGTCATCGTCGTGCGGTCGACATCGAAGAAAAACTAGTTAAGATTTTATTCTTTGTTACATGAAATGAGTAATTTGTCGAAGCTTCTGCTTGCCACGGAAGAAGATGCAAACTTGAACGAAAATAATCGTGGAATGAAAAACAACAACAATGCTTCTTGGGTCATTTGGATTGAAATGTTTTATGTCTATTTATTCGTTCGCACCGAATGGCTCATCTGGCTATTGTTTTGTACCGAATTCACAGTGTTCTAGTTCTCAGAGTGAAAGGTCTAGAATAGAACCCATTTACGTCACCCACAAACTCGACGAAATCTAATTACGAAAATTAGAATGAGAGACCAGAATTCGCATTGTTCGTTGAATTTTTCACGGCTCATGCGGAAATGGAGAGAAATTTACCATAATCAAAACACTGACCCTTCCGTTGTTGGATTTTTCCCAGCGACAAAAACCATTGCGAAAATAATCATCGTCGTTAGAATGATAGACCATTGTTTAAATGAAAGCAAGATAAATATCCGTGGGAAAATGCGAAGTCAGACACAGAAACTGTATCGTACAAAACTGATTTGCAGCTTAGTTCTTCTAAATTTTATCTTACTCTTAGAACACTTAAATTTTTTTGCTAGTCTGGAACTATTCGGCGAATCGTTTATATGTTTAGCGTATATCAAACAAAAGTTTGTTACGGAAAATGTACCATACCATTTTCAAGTCCAATTCATTAGTTTCTTTAATTAATGTAACGACAAATGAATTTAGCAGGTTTAAGTCTAGTACTCTGCATGGCGAAATTTTGTCACCCATATAAAATGTATGGGAAAAAGAGTGCCGGAATTCCGGTACGATAATTTTTTCTGGTCTCTTGTAGAAAGTAGTACGCTGTGGAGACATTTTTCCGGCACAGGCGACGGAAGTAAATAGTCTGGTGTATAATTCCGGCATGGTATACGGAACTTGAAATGCACAAAAAAATGTTGGCAAATAAAAAGTAATTTTGTCTGATTAAATTTTTTTGACCATAAAAAACAAATAAGATAATAACAAAGATCAATTATTCTTTTAAAAGCTAGTATATTTCAATTGCTTGACAAACATACATATTTTAAAGGCAATCTTTCGTCTTTTTCTGTGTCCATCAAATTAAATTCATTTGTAGATCTAGTATAAGAGCATATTCTTGAATTCTATCATTCTATCTCAACACGAGTAGTTTGTGAAAGGATTAGTTGACAAAAAATCTGTCGAAAAACTGTACAAAAACCAATAGCCCAAAAAGGAGTAGTCCAAAGGAAGAGCTGTCTAAAAATGAAGTGGGAAAAAAGTGAAAAAAAGTGGAAAAAACAGTCTGTTGAAATAAGAGTAGTATGAAAAAAAGTATTCAGACAAAGAACAGTTGAAAAGACAAGCAGCTGGAGTAGTCAAAAAAGAAGAAATCCAAAAAGTAAATCATCCAGAAATGGATTTGTCAAAAACAATATTAGACCTTAGAAGGAATAGTCGGAAAGACAGTAGCCAAAAAACGACTAGTCAATACGACAAGTAGGCTGTCAAAGGAGTGCTTCAAAAAGGATCTTTCGGCACACGGATATTTTGGGAAGGGATACAACATTGATCAATCCCCCAATAACGTCAAAAGCAAAACTGGAGCATATAACTATCCTTCGCGAAGATATAGAGTTGATAGATTTAAAAGACCTAGTCTGTATCTGTATAAAAAATTTATAAAACTCGTATGGATTATACAGATTTTTCAAGGCAAAGAGCAAGAACTGCTTTTGGACTGATTGGAGCTGACTGTTATGAGCCTCAAAAGGAGAGTGCCGGAGAATACAAGCGTAGCTGGACCAGGCTGTGTAAAATGACTTCGTCACCAAAAGGTTTTTAGATTCCCTTCGTACGTTCCTTAGTAATGAATCCCAGCTGATTTTTATTCTTGCTTAAGGCTTTCTCATATTGTAAATTAAAACGCAGCTTTTTATCGAAAGTGACTCCAACGTCTATGGTACTATCAACATTATTAAGCGACATATTATTGAGGAAAAGCTTATGACTTGGAATTTACTCATGTTAATATCAACTTTATTTTGTTTGCAACACTGTTTAAGAGAAAATAGTTTTGATTGAAAGAAAACTGAGTTTGGTTTCAAATTCATTGTGGGGTACATTTCCAGATCGTCCGCATAGAAAAGATAAGGAATGTTTGATAAAACTTCAGCAAAGTCGGATATTAAAATATTGAATAAAAAAGGTCCCAACTGACAACTTTGTGGAATACCGGAAGAAATTTGATTTTTTTTTATAAAATATCCTGAAACTTAACGTATTGAGCTGTGTTTGGGTGATAAGAGTCTAACCAATTTAAAAGGATACCCGAGACACCAGGCTTCTCTAATTCAAGTAGAAGAATACCATGATCAGCACTATCAAAGACTTTGCTGAAGTCTGTGTAGATGGAATCAAATTGATACGAGAGCCACGAGGGTGGTAGTAGTTGTCTGTATTTTGTAAAACTATGTTGTTGTTCGTTCATAAGAGGCTCTTATAGAGTTGTTAGCTTCAATCAAAAAGTTTGGGCAATGATATAATATTGTAATACCTCAGCAATTTTCAACTGACCGTCTATCACCACGTTCAGAACGCAGTTCTTGCATTTTTTGACGCCTGTTTCATGTGTGTACTGACCGCGTTCTTCCACAGGTTGTTGTTGGTTAGCGGCGCTTCCATTGCAAGCTCTAGGTGTCATTTTTGATTTTGAACAACAACACGATGCATGAAGAAACCGTTTTATTTTCAGAAAGAATTACCCTTCCTAGAGAAGTTGTGACTTGTTTACTTTATTCACAAGGCTGGTGATCCGCAATGAAAATATTTAAGATGATGGGGCCTAGGACTGAGTCTTGAGGTACACCACTAGAAATCATCTTATTGGCAGGGATATTAATTTTTGGACGAAGAAGCGCCTATTATTTAGAAAGCTTTGATTCCGTCTATTCATACAGAGTTAAATGCTTTCTCAATGCATAGAAAACAAGCTGTGGTTGATTGGCCCGTTTGAGCTGCCTTCTAGATATCACACTAAAAACAAAAGCATGAATAGTTGAGTGTTGAGCTCTGACGGCAAATTGGGCAGATTGGATAGTTTGTTGTTCTTTGATATGAGCCTGCATTTTTCTAAGCTTAAGTTTTTCTATGATTTTTGCTCGGCTAGGAGGAAGCTAATTGGCCTGAAGCTGCTCACATCGTTTGAATTTCCCTTCTTCGGGATCGAGAAGATTGCCAAGCCTTTTCAACGGATCGGCAAATAGCAATTGTTACTAAATTGAATACCAACTGAACTGTCTTAAGCATAAACAAAGTCGTCTATTTGACTACATACAGATGGGCAAATTAATATTTTTATAATTAACTGTATATTTATTAATGTTCTTCAGCTTTAGATTAAGTTTTAGTTTAGTGTAGCATACATAAATATTAAATGAAACAAATAATCCACTGTTTTTGTTTAAATTTTAATAAGTTTTATATGAAAGTAAATTTTGAATACATATTCAATTCAAACTTGTACTATACTTGTAAAACGATTCCAATTAAAAAATATAAATAAAAAATAAAACAATTCTAATTACAATTTGTGGAAAAATTAACAGTCGTGTACTGCACCAAAGATGTAAAATTTTATTTTTGAATACCAGAAATTAATTGTCATAGCGCAACAAGCCTATAGAAGACATTTTAATGCTAGATTTGGTCCCTTAGAAACGGTAATTTGTCGTTTAGTTGATGTTTCAGCGTCAAAGTTCTTTGTGTGATCTTGCACGTGCAGGTAATTAGCCTTCAGCTATGACACAGCTGAATATTCAAGGCGTGCAGGACACTGTTGGAGAAGAACCTGGAACTTCGACCCACATATGATGCACTTAAGTAGGTATTACTCGAAGTGACTACCAGCGATGGTTTGAATATGCAATTAAATTTAAACAATTGTCAGGAGAAGACAAAGATTTCATTCACAAATTGATAATGTCTAATGAGACTCCGGATATGTATATAACTGACTTCTTTGTGTCTAAATAATAATTCTCAAACAATTCCACAACTAAAGGACAACATACGCACCGAAATAAGGACGCTTCAATCATAAAAACTCACAGAAGTCATGGAAAAAGAGCCGTCCTTTGCGGAGCCGAAAATGGAGGCCGTATTTGCCATAATTTCCATACTTACTACTATATTAACAAATAAAAAAAGTTTAAGATAATAAATATATAAATGAAAATATGAGCTATTTTCACCTTCTTGTGACATTTAGCTTTACCGGTCTTTTTCATAGTAGAGTTATGCCAAAAGTTCTTCCATGAGCAAAGTAATAGTACCATGCATTCATGTAATTCAGTGATCAACTGTATAAGCATATATTATTGCTACTTTTTTATTTGAAGAATTAATTGTATTTCTTTCGCTATTTGAATTGGTGGCATTAAAAATAATAATTCATTATGTGTTATTTTTATTTGTGTTTCTAATTTTCATTTTATTTGCACAAGCGCTAATTTTCATTGCAAAATTGTGAAATTAAAAGATCGAACTATAAGACTGAAAGCGTTACTTGCTTTTGCGAAATTATCGAACTTATTTCTAGAGATGCAAAGACGATTAGCATGTTGTTACGTTTTATTAAATTGAATTTGCAGGCTGATTTTGCAAGACCTTTTATGATGTCAGCCTATACTCTAGAATAAAACGCGAAGTGCTTTCAAAAAACCTCGAAAAGAATGTCGCAAGTAGCTTGACTACATTACCTAACAAGATACTGTTAGAAAGATAAGCTCCTAAACCTCTTATCCAATTTTAATTTAATATTCCGTGAAAGATACAGTCAATATCAAATCTGGGCTATTAACCAAGCTGTATCTCATTAATATCTGACGATCTCTAGCTAGTTGGATATTTGAACTGATTCGGAGCTCTAAAAAAATCAGTCCACTTAAGTTTTACCAATCTCAATGACAGTTTAATGCATCAACTTCATTCATCAGTCGATTTATCCTCCTCGTGTTCACATGCTTTTAAAACTGAGCCTACTTAGTTTGATGGATATATTTTTGCCTGGATCCAATATCAATGTTTGTATCTATATTCGAAACCTAATTTGCAAAATAATCGATGGGGCCAAATATGTATATTGATCTACCTATTGTCGTATGACCTAAACTAAGCTAACATTTGCAAATTAGGCGTATAATGCAGTTTTTATCTCATGACGTAGATCGAAAGATCTACTAACACACATTCCCAGACATTTCATTGAAAAAAACCTTGACCTAAAATCAAACGAAAATACGTTACAAACAACATTTTTCTTACGCCACCACAATGTCCTTTTAAGTCATTTCTTACGTTTTTCGGACTTCAATAAAAAAAAAAAATTCGAAGATTATTACAAAAACAGAAAATCGCTAGCCGTTCAAAAAAAAAAAACACATTTTAATGTGAACGCGCATGGAAAGCTGAAAAGAATATGGTTCTAAACAATTCCGACGCGAAAACGAAGCAACGAAATAGAAATTCTAATATATTCAGAATGTGTTTCTTTTTTTTTTTATTGAATATATTATAATGTTGGCTGCAAATGTGAATATTTTAATGATGATGCCATGGCTGCTATTCAAACATGCCAAAGACTCGGACAAAATTTGCATTTATAAGAAATATCTATGTCATCGAACCGAAAACTGTGTTTATAGCTCTAACGGTGGTTTGATCCTTTTTTTGTTGTTGCAGAAACTAAGCTTGTTTTGCCATTAGCTAGCCAGATGGGTCATAAACTTTCTGATGTTGGCAGAAATTTTTCGTGTGTATATTGATTTGGGCCTATCAACAAGATATTGATACTATAAAAAAAAAATATTCTGAGTTTAATAGTGCGGAGGAATTCGCGAATGAGCTAATTTATTAGCTACATATAAAATGCTATTTAAATTCTAAATTAAGATAATTCATATGAGGAATAGTGTTTGGGTTCGGAACACATAGTTCAGATCTAATGCTGTGGGTGCTAATAAAAATACTTGTTATGATTGCATGCCTTTCAAAGCTATTTTTAGAAATTATTTTAATTTTCTACCTCATCTGCCAAAACCAGCCTCTCAAATTATTTCTCATTTTGGTTTTGATGCGTGTCATAGAGGCTAAACAAAAACATTATTTCCTTGACATCTTTTTTATACCTTACGGTGATCCCATTACGGCGCCACAGATGATAAATAGCTTCAAAGCTGCTCAGCACATGAAAGCATCATATCACAATCAAATAGAATTTCACCAAATTTTGGACATCGGATCTACGGCCTGGCTGCTGCTTTCACCTTAATGTCCCAAGTGATTGTTCCTAACGGAACCTCGTATTTATTTACGTCAAATCACAGAATCGCTTCAGATATTAGACAATTTTTTACCTCTCGTTTCGAAAGAGCTATGTCTTAAATTCGACCACTTTAGCACCACTGGCAATGACACTGGCACTGGTAAGGTTCAGGTGAGAGCTAAGCCAGTATAATTGTGTCTTTTCACGATTTTGTCGTTAATACGCGGAGGTAAGGCAACAGAAGAACTTTAATCACTCGAAGCGAAATGAGAAAACAGTTGATTCTATACGAGAGAGAAAATGCAATAATAATAACAACGATGGAAGTCGATTTGCTGTTAAAATGGAAGTCAAAGGTTTGGATTATGGATTTTATAATTTCCGTTCCACCTACATCTTTTGTTCGGGGAAAAAGGTAATCAGTGTGGTATCGTGCAAAGTTCTTGATGAAAAAAATTCGAGGAACGTAGTTAAAAACCCATTGTGCTTGGATCGCTTGATCGCTTGAGAGAGTATGGGCCTACAAGAAATATTAGGTCATGATGTATGGTTTAACTATCGCAATTAATTCTGATGAAATGTTTATGGGCCTACTATGATTATTGCTGGTTTGTGATCGCCATAAGGTCTAGGTTACTATTTTATAATTGGGAATCTTCGTGGACGATGAACATGTTCTTGGCTTTCTACAGAGAAAAATGTTTAGATCATTTAAGCTTCATCATTGATGCTGGGAACAAAAAAAAAACCCAAACCAAATTCTTAATTCACAGTGACACATACGCATTGTTCAGATTTAAATAGTGGGAGGGTGACGATAAATTAGATTTTTAAGGATTCTATTTTACAGTATTGTAATACGACAAGGTTTGTGATGTGATATCTTTCGTGAAACACTTTTGCCCTCGGTTAAGAGATCGGCACTTTGTTGGACCGTAATTAAATCATCAATTTTATTTATTAATGTTTTTCGCTTGTTATTTGCAATCTTTTAGAGGCTAATCTAGTATCGAAAAATGGAGTTCTTAAATTATTAGATTGTCATGGAATATATATTATTTTTGACTGAATAATGATTGAATAAGCTGAAAAAGTTAGAGCAACTTCTTTCTGGTTTGAATTTGAATTGCGTTCCTCTTTTCTTTACTAATTCCTCTACATTCGCCTGCTGTCTATAATAAACCCCATTACTTGGTTAGTGCTTAATGCTTAATTTAGCACCGCTCGACTTGATTGACTCTACTTCAGGAATTTTGAACTTTCTTGTGTAGAGTAAAAGATCAGTTTTAGATGAGTTGATACCAAAAGACTTACGGTTTTTGCCCACTCGGTAACCAATTCCAGAGCGTACTTGATTAGCTGGCAAAAAGTTTGGAGGAACCTACTCTGAACCATGATCGCAATACCATTGGGATAGCTCACAGATATGACTCCCATGCTCTTCTATCTGTTTAAAATTATGTTTGTCGCCAGGTCCCAAAAGAGAGAAGACAGAACCTCCTTCGGATGTGAATTGGTGAACGTTGCTTATGATTTTTGTTCCCGCGCATTTCACTGACTTGAGCCTTTGCCCAAGCACTCGTTTAGCACCTATCCACCAGTGGCTATCGGGAATCATACAAACAGCCCGGAAGTTTAGTATCTACGAAGATCTTCAATGATTCCGAGTTGTTGCTTGTCCACTCCCCATTCGGCTTGCATACTAGGCTTAGCGTAGCAGGGTGTTAGGCAAGCAGTTTCCTAGGTCGCGCTGTTTTCAATGTGGCGTCAATTCTGATACACAACTCTTTCTAGGAGTAAACCTGGCATTCTGCATTTCTGATTTATAGTGTTAGAACGTCCTTATGTTCGTCCCACCATTCCCACTAAACAGATTTTTTGATTCATTTGAAGAGTTCCAGTGACGACCCATATCTCTATTCCATTGCGCTGATTGACGCTAACTACAGACTATGGGACAGGAACTTTCAAAAACTTTCATGAGTTTTTCCATCAGAGTACTTACTGCTTGTTGAAGGTCTGATATGTAATCAATCCCAGAGGAGGGAGGTTGAATCTAACCCATTATCAGTTTATCATTTTAATATCTTCCAGTTTGCGATCACGAAACGGATGAGAATTGTAGAAAGAGCTTAATTTCAGAGTAAAATTAATGTACCCATGATCAGATGATGATGATCCTTCAAGAATTCTACAGTTCTCTATCGATTGTTCGTTGAATCCATTGTGAAGACTGATGTCAGGCACGTTTTTGCTGAGAGCTGCGCTTCCTTAAGTCAGGACTTTTGCTTAGATTAGAATATAATTGATAATAGAAATGAGCAGAGACTCAATTCTTTCGTTAATGTCCTTGCTCCACAAACGGTATGTTGCGAGTTGCCATCCGCTTCTATCAGCAACAATCTCTTCTTCCCAAATGTCACATCAGAGGGAGCGACCATGTCGTGTAATATGTCAGCAAAAGTGTTTTTCTTTTTTTTACCTTTTATATTTTTACAGAAGTTGGCTAATCCGTGCAAAAGTTAGAAAAAAGATAAGCGTGAATGTTTTTCTTCACTAGCATGACTGATCCTATTTTGGCTATTTTAGTGGGGAAGAAAAGATTGAAATTCTATGATTTAGTCCAGCAGCTTGGCAGTTTGCATAGACTGAAGGTTTCTGAACTAGTGCTAGATCAAACTTACCTTTGTTCAGAGTCAACTTAAGTTTAGCCTAGGTCAACCTAATGTAAGTAAAGTAAAGCAATCCCACGACAACCCTCGTACGGGTCTAGGGGTTGAAGCTGGTAGAGAGCTTCATTACACTTATTTTAATCATTGTGGATACGAGTGTGGAGTGATTAGTTCCATGACTCACTTTACCCCTGATTTAAATCAGGTACCTAATCAGAGCTGGGTGAACTCAAAGCTTGATGCGCGGACCCTCGTCCGAACCTGGATTCGAACCAGGGACCGCACACGCAAGAAGCCAGTGCTCTACCCACTAGGCTACTCAAGCTTGCAACCTAATGTGGTAGAAATTAATCTGCAGGATTTTTAGCCGTTGGCCACGACATCCTCCTTAGCATGTAACTTAACCTTCTGCAGACTGACAGTTGTTTTCTCTTAATTAGCCATGGCTGGATTCCTCCCAATCTTAGTTTCCAGGGTGTTGACTTCCGGCTCCACTACCGGTCGTACTACTAACTTCGCGCTGGATAAGATCGGAATGTTCCCTCTGTCCACTACCTGCAACCGAACTTTTTCCCAGAGTCCAGGTAACTCCTAAACTACTACTGAGCTGTGCAACGTGAGCTCGTGCTTGTTCTCAAAACCTTAACACTCCTGAACCAGCCCGCTCCGTTGAATGAGCGCAAATTCAATTCGGAATGTTTCTCCATTTGGTCAACCATGTTGAACAAGCTTGATTCTATGATTTTTCATGGAGCTACTGAGGTCGATCAAAGCCACGATAAGGAGCTCTATTGACACAAAGCTAGCCTTTTTAACTCTTTTATTCTTAAAGGTAGCTCCTATATGCCCTTATACACTGAGGTGAGGATCATAGAGACAAGTGTCTCTTGGTCGAGGGTTTTATGTACTGTATTAATCTACTTATTTGTTCATTTACGTGATATAATTTGTGTAAACTTTACTTAGCCAATGAATAAAATAATACCGTTAAAGCAACAGTATCAATTATCATTAGCTTGAATCATCTTATCGAGCGATTTTAAGTTTCTTAAGCTGAAACAAAGGAGCTAACTGCTTCCAACAATCTGTCTTAAGACCTTGCAGAATCGAAAAAGTGGTCAAAGATTAAACAAGAAAGTCAATTAGTGAAAATCAAGTATTTCAATCCATGACTAAAATGATGCGACAAATGGAAGCATTCACTATTTAGGGCTTCAATGATCAATTTGAAGAGTCGTTGCTTGTGCAAAATTCTCCAAGGAGAAAAAAGAATATCCTCAAGGACAAGTAGATACTACTCCTAAAATTATGGACAAAGACCTTCGGACCATCTGATTGCAAAGTGGTCCACACATGAGCTTAACGAACCCATGGAAGTACATAAAGAGATAGCAGTTTGTCCTCCGTTTCTTTTTCCCTACAGTTTTTTCTGCTTTTCGCAGAAAAGTCCTGGCTTCACTGACTAGCAGGCATCAGCCAACGTTTAATCGATTAGTTTTTTCATTGGGTGAAAGAGGATAGAAAGCACCAAATTAAGAATTGACCTGAGGAATCGTAAAACGAAGAATTGAATGAAAACCGACCACTGAATTATTGAAAATTTAACACATATCCGTCGTATCGCATAGGCGTGCAGAGGATTTTGAAATGGAGGGGGCAAACACTAGAATTTGGAACATACATTCTATATTTTCACAGAAGAACTGTGGACGCCCAAAAGTGAGTTTTTTCAAATGCAGTTATGCAATAGACGGCGCGATTGCCCCCACTTTCCCACCATCTGAGTACGCCACTTTTGTATAGTAAGTGTTATACTAGTTTGTTTTTTAAGGAAACTCGTGTAACCCTTCTATTTCCCCGTAACATAACCTACCAAATCAACTCTTAGCCCTACCCTATAGAAGATCAGGTATGATCGATAGCGATATTTTCCTATCACATCACTTCTTTTCCAATCCTTCCAAGAAGTGATCTCATTCAACTGACCACCAAAGAAGCCATCACACTCTCAGGCGCTTTATTGGCCAAGCGAAATTGATTTCGAATTATATGCAAGACAGGCCAGCCAGACTATAGACTATAGGCAGATGATGGCATAAAAATGGAAAACAGATTGCAGACGGTGTCATTATTGCTTGTGGTGCTAGTCGCCAAGCCGAAATCGCCAAGACAAATTAGCTTGGATTATTTTCGGATGGCCTGAAAAATGAGATTCACATCGAATGATGGAGTGATGTTGATTGCGGTTGACTAACGTGATGGATCTGCGCTGCGACGACGATCATAACGATCATAGACTCCCAGTAAGGGAGTATTGAACTGTTTGCATGTAAGCGAGTGAGTGAATTTCGGAGGGCGCTTTGTTCTAGGTCGATTCGCAAAAGGTCGATGTCAAGGTTTCATGACTGGTCGTACGTTGGCCTCTTAAAATGCTGATCGATCGACTTTGTTGTTTTGCAAATGCGATCGTGTTGAGCATCACGATCACGTGCGATTGTTTCGTCGTTTGGAGAGGAGATAATATCTCACAGATTGCTGTGTCACATCCTCTTGAAATCATTTTCAAATGCTATCGGAAACATCACAAAATAGTTATGATGCTGATATTCTTATGACTTTTTAAAAATAAACCCATTGGTTTTTGTCGATCCGTACCGCGATCTGTAAATTGTAAAAAGTGTTTGTAGGTGTCGGAGTTTATCGTTAGGAAAAACATGCCGAGAGGTCAACTATCCACAGCACATAAAACAGATTGTGTCATACATTGTTGTAAGTCTGTGAGTTATTCACTGATGGCACCCAGAGAATATCATAAAACGTCAAGGGGTCAAGAGTGCAATATTGTCCTGACATCAAAATGCATAAACAATGTTAGCGATCGTATAGCTGCCATCTGCAAAGCAATGCAGTTCCACACCCCTTCTTTCATTGCAATGATTCCGTTTCGACGAAGGAATGTGTATGTGAGCAACAAACACGTAGCCCCGATCTGAGCGAAGTTCTAGCATCGTGATCTTTACGATTATCAGATCGAACAAATCTCATGAATTCCTGGAAATTGCAGCTGGTCTGTAGATGGTGTTCTGGATAGCGAAAATTATTCGATAGAGGAGATGAGAAATGATAGGTAAAGTTTGTGAGAATTGTTTTTTTTATGATTATTGTGATGAAGTGCAAGTGGAATGGAGTCATTGAATTGGGGCTAGCTAGGCAAAGTATTCCCAATGCACAAGAAAAATCCAGCCAGATGTGTCATTGATAAAATCCGTTTACACAAAGCATAATAAATTCATCGATAGGTAGACCGTCATATATCTCGCCTATCAACATAGCTCCATTTGAACCTTGAATCTACCCCAAAAGATTCTACAATCGACTAAATCTTTGAATTCAAATAAATGTTTACGTCAAAACCTCAAAGCATTGAAAAATCAAAACCTAAATCCCCAGAGGGATTATCTTGCCGTTCCGCTCCACCCAGTCCGACGATCTGCGAGTATTTCAAGGAATCGAATCAGTCCCGGTCCCAAATGAAACATTCTTTCGAAAATGAACTCTGATTCAAACGCGAATAATGCGCCTCCATCAAATCAGATCCAATGCAGATTCCAAACAGAAAAAATGAACAGGTTTTCGCATAATTCCCTTTCTAGATCCAACATGATTTTGGGCTCCGAATATAAGTCAGGTTCAGTGTCAGCATTCCGGGGCTGGTTCTCCTCGTCAAGGCTGCTTAAGAATGCATCACAATAAGAAGACATTAACCGAGTCAAAGTCGATCAGATCACGCAACGCAGTCTTCGATCCTCAGCCATCCGCAGGTGGTGGCATCGGATCAAGAAATCTTTTGCGGATTTTCGAACAGAATGCAGGTTGCATGCGTGTGCCGCACGATTGTAGTTCCGATGCCGTCTACGATTTCGAGGTTCGCTTCCAAGTCTGCGCCGCTTCGAAATGTGTTATTTATAGCGATTTAATTTCATTCAAGTTACAAGTAATCTCATGCACACGGGAGTAAATAGGGTTAATCTGTGGGTAATGTGCTGTCTGGGTAAAATATTAGAATTCACTGAGCCATAGGTGTCCGATTGCTATCGTGTCTGGGCGCAGTGTTAGTCTTCACATTTGCCGGGTAGTGATCTTGGCCGTATCGATAAATCTTCAATATAAATGGCGTCGAAGCTCGAGTGCCATTATTTATGGCAAATATTTTTCGAACCCAACTCTATTTGTTTTTGTTGTGAAGATACATTGGCCTTAGTTCTAGGTTGAATCTGATGGGAATCGCAGCACGATAGATTGCGATGGTGACAATCTTTGAAGAAAATTCGTGACTCTCCGACTTTTAGGTATTTCTTATTTGTTGTGTTTTCGTCGAATCGAGTTCGGTTAGCTGTAGCGAGTAGCTTTCACAAAATATTCGCTCCAAATCAATTTACTGCTTCATCGAAAAATAAACAGCAAACAGATTCTACTATTTCTGTTTCCTGTAACCTAGTGGCCACCTACTGCAATGTTTAATCAGACGCATCAATTGTAGGAAATATATATAGGACGCGTGAAACTCCATCAATTTTACACACATTGACTTTTAATAGATGGGCTCTTCCTAGCACTGAATCAATCTGAACTAATTTATTAAATATAAAATCTATAACCAAATGTAACACTTATCGACTGTTCATCTTACCTGGGTCACTTGAATAAACAAACAATTTTACTGTGGCACTCAATGCGGTTTTTCTTGGACATGGTAGGTGGGATGTAACCATCACGTGTTTGAGTAAATTGCCTAAATTTGATACGCTTTGCGTCGCTTTGTTGTGAACTCCGTGTTGAAGTGGAGCAGTGATTGTTGTAAAATACAGGAAATATTCCTAAATATTTTGACGAGAAGAGAAAACTACGAAAGTGGAGCTCAACGAAATGCACAAAACATAAATATTACATACTTTCTAAATAGGACGGTAGTTCTTGTGTACGATTATTACCTGAAATTTACGGAAAGCTGTCATATTTGTATGTAGATGGATTGATAAATGGATTGTATGAAGTTAAATTCGTATTATTTGAAAAATATTGGGAATGGAAGTGTTGTCAGATTATAGGCCAAAGCGATTTATTAGAATTGTTGTTGCAGGTTTTTTTTTGGGATGAGAATCACTGTTTCGCTCGTAGGAAATATTTTATATGTGTATTGCAACAGAAAATATTGTCGATTCAGGAAAACCATTTCTAAATTTGTTCGGTTCAAAGCAATGCTGTAGGCAAATCAATTGACGATGGTATTTCTTGTAGTGGAGTACACGAGTTTCATTGGGCACATTTCATTACTTTACGATTTTTGATACTTTTGCATAAAAAATTAATAAAAATCTGCTCAAAATTCAAAACGATATACCCCAAATTTATTTTATACTGATTTCAACTTTTAATAACCATCGGTTCTAAAATCAAAATGTTTTTATCAGCCAGCTTATTGAGTTTTTCATTGACCGATACAGTTCCAAGATCCTAGAGCATATCAGACCTAACTACAACTGCTGGGAGTCATGTGCTTTATGCACTTCAACGATAGATTGCCAATCAACATATGCAGGCTAAAAAAAGTCATACTTTTCGAAAGACTATGAAAAAGTACATCGAAGAAAGTAATTTTGTAGAATGAATTTTTAAAAAATAATAATTTCTGAAAACGGCAATCTTTTATCCTTTCAATTCCAAACTAATGTGCAGAATTATTGTTTAGTTACGAACATCTAATAAAAGTATTGTTAAAAGTACAGGCTCAGTTTCCGCTCCAAACTATACAATACTCACTGTAAGAAGGTCAACTATTGTTTTTTTCTCATAATGTATCTACGAAATGCAGTGTCAAATTTGGCAATAAAATATAGATATTACTTTAAAATAGGTAAAACTCCTTTCATTTGTGCCTATACTGCAACATAGCTAGCAATAGGCATTCGTCAATTAGCTTCTGACACAACAGTGGACACTATGACGCTAGAAGTGACGAACTGGAGCAAGATAGCGCAGTATGCATAAATATATAGGGGACGAAACAAGCTGACCTCTATCGGTCGATGCCTTGAAAAGAGGGCTCCTAGAGCTGGATAAAAGAACCTAGGCTGAAGAAGTGTGTTAAACGGTCCCGGCTGATAGGGGGTGTTTTAGTTAGTAGTCCAAGACGAGGAGTCCAAAACATATTATGACCAAAATAAAAAATGATTAATCAACTTTTATCCAAAATTAAAAAAGAATTAAGCCTGCATGTGAAGCTTCATCCTTCAAGCTGTGACCAAACACTTTTGAAAAAAATGTTCTCAGAAGGACTTTTGGAAGTAACAACCGAGGATAACGTTGCCGTTGAAGCAGCTACAGCTGCGAATTGTATGAAATATTCAATAGGCCAGAGATTAAAAAAAAAGTCTAGCGCATCAGAACCGCTAGAAAACTAGTTTTCGAAGAAATTGTCTTTGAATCACAATGCGGAAAGACGTAATACACTTTTTGAAAGAATCATATCAACCATTCCTTATCCAAAGCAACAAAACTCAACTATAACACAAATGATGGAAAAGTTCAGTGCTGGCAACACTTTCCCAACGCAGCAGCAATAAGTTTACCTTAACAAAATCATACTTAAATCAACTTATCCTTTGAATTTCGTTCTCATCAGAGGATTTCATCGAAAGTTTTAACGATTAAACGTTGTTTGAAGCTGCCATACGCAAAATGTTCAAAACTAGGAAAATTTAAAAATTGATTTCTTATTTTTATTACAAATGCTTTGCATATGAGTATGTAATTTGAAGCATCTGTTGGTACAATATTTACGAAAATGGCTAAAGCTGGTTACTTTGTGTCAGCAGCAAAGCAAAATATATACCAAATCTGCTTCACGTTAAGTTAAACCCAATCAGTAAATTTCGTTTCGATTGAATTACTGCGCTGGAAGTTATACGGGTGAAAAGAATTTAGGGTTACCACCCTCAAAACTTTTCAAATTTTTAAAGGGTGGATATTTGTTGTTAATTTTTATTGCAGGATCATTCCCATTTGCAAATCTAATGAAATAATCGCTCAATAAAGAAATTCCAACAAATTACAAAGATGGTCATAGCTGGCAGCCTTTTCATGATTTTTGTACGAAATTCTTACGACATTTGGTTCACATTAAGGTCTATTCAATGCATGGACTTCGTTTTGATTTCATGACTGAACCCATAGCTGTCACCATAGCTGGCAACTCTATTCTAATTTTTCAACCAAATTTTCACCGAATGCTATCTAAATAAAGAATCAAATATTGTGTGAAGTTTGTTTAAATGTGATGGCTGAATCGGAAGTTATAGGCCAAAAAGCTGTTTTTTTGTCAGTGATTTTTCAAGATGGTACCACTGCCACAGGGTTGCCCGCATTTCAAAATCATTTCTATCAGACTTGATCCTAGTTAATACGAACATGTCCTGTAAATTTGATTATGATCGAATAATCCGGTCGTCAGTTCTCGTGAACAGAACTTTCGAGTGCTGAAAATAGAGGTAATTTGGTGATGGGTTGCCGTTCTTGTGCAAATCGGAATTTTAAAAATTTCAACTTGACATGATGCACAAAGGTTAAAATTTATCAATGATTTGAATTTTTTGTCAAAAATCAAAATTTTTCAGGAGGGCCAATGATTTGACAGATTTTTTTTCAGGAGCCTGCCGCAGCTTCTGGATTACCCTTACTACCTTGGAAATCCATGTGTGTTAAATTTTAGTCAACATCAATATGCTCTGCAAATTTCACGATGATCCAATGTTTTTGTCAGAAGTAATGACAATTCAAAATTTGAAAAAAGTCCTTGCCTACTTTTAGGCATGCTGCACCCACACACGGCTCAAAATTTTCAACATTTAAACATAAACAAGCTTAAAACATATTAAGTTTATATATGTAATTATATAACCCAAACATTTATTTTAACAAAAATTTACACTGCTTGGAAATATAGGACTACCTGAAAATTCATTAAAACACTCGCCGCCGCCAAAAGGTTTAGGATATCTGAATTCTAGCAAGTCATGGACCTACCTACTATATACATCTACATCCTCCGAAAATGTCAGATCAATCGGATCGGCCACTCCAGAGATTATCTCCCTTAATCATTTTGCTGATATATATATATATATATATATATATATATATATATATATATATATATATATATATATATATATATATATATATATATATATATATATATATATAAAGAAATATGAATTTTCGGCGAAACGAGTTTAATACTAATTTTCTTCGAAAATTAGTAAAAATAACTAACAGAAAACTACCTCTTTTAACTTTCTACACATTATGAGAGCTTTTACTAAGTTCCTAACTACCAAAACATTCAACATAAGCTTGAAAAATCCAAAGCCACCTCACGGCAAAAAAAACGCAGCTACTCATGAGCTTTTCTTTTTTCTATCAGCGCATCCATAAAGTTCAGCACATGAACTACCTATGCAGAACAGAATTCTGTCCCAGTGAATTCACTGGTACAGGAGTGTTGTTGTTTCCGATGCATCTGTTCTGTTCTGTAATGGATAGAGGAGCAAAAAAAATGCATTTAATATGATCGGAATTATCATTTCTGGGGGGCCATGAAAATAGATTAGCGAACAAATTCCAAACTCAGCTTCCAAACATGATCTAATCATATTGATAAAAATTGAGACATTTTTTGCAACGTTCTAAATCAAATGTTTGTCGAACAATTCTCAAAAAGCATGTTTACGCCAATTTTCTCATCAAACTACTACTTTCTACTCATATCAAATTGAATAAGCTTTTGCACTATTATTAAATGCATTTATTACCTGAACATATTTTTCTATCCGCCGGCTATTTTTCATTAGTTCAATTGAACATTAGCATCAGTCTCAATTCCATTAGCCTTAAAAAAATAACTAACAATGCATAAGTGCAATTAAAATTAATGCCATCGTAATTTCAGCGAAATCTTAAGCTATTCTATCGAATTTTAGCCAAACTTTCATAGCTCGCAAAAAAAAAACTGCTCGAGGATAGATAACTTAATTTCGGATGCTCCGCAGCCGGACCAATGCAATAAACGTTGTCGGAAAAAAATTAGTAGATAGATCAGTAGTTGCAGCAGCAACTGTTGCGACGGTATTCCTATTTCGATTGCGGTCTGCGGTTTTCGAAGCCGCCACGCCACCACCGCCATAATTCTAATGCCACTACACTACTACTATACTAAACCTACTGCCGAAAAGATCAACATCGCCAAAAGACACAGCGCCAAACAGTTAGCAAATGAAGCTCGAGTCGGGGTCAAAGAAATTTAATTGTTTTTATATTATAATCGATCGGATATTAACATACCGCTGTTTATGACTTACGGCGTAACAAGAAGACGCTATGAACAGTCGAAGAACAGTCGACGCTGCGGCAACGAATCCGAATAATGGGAAGCAGTCTATGAAAATCAAGTCAGTTGATTGTTTTATTTTTAATGTGTCGAACGGAGCAAGAAGGTCATCAATCTTAATTAAGTTTCATCGGCGTGTCAGATGTAAATGTGAAGTATGCGGATTAATCAGGAAGAGTGAATCATGACAAGATGGTTTCGCAATGAGCGTAAAAATAATGAGACTATTTGTCCCGCGTCGAAGCGATTTGAAATTGATGTCAGTATCAGTCGTCCATTTGAGTGATTTGTTTGTACGAACAGAAAAGAAACAGACTAACAATCTGCAAATGCAATATAGACATAATTACGCCCGACAAATAAATCACATATCTTATCAACTAAATTTGTCTAAATTCATTCGCAAACCTAAACCCATCGTCCTCCATCTTTTTCCCAGAAGACTGAATTCCTGTTAGTTTCATTGCAGTCATTCATCACAAAAGATGAAGGCTCATAATTACCTACATTTCCACACACATGCACACATACTGTTGTCGGATGAGAAGCTGAAACGTTATGTGTCATGAATTTAGTGTAACTTGCACACTTACCGTCTCACAACCAACAGAACAACAGTCATCTTCCGAAACGGAAATGTTCTTACCTCGACTTCTCAACGCAATCAGAATACGTAATTGACAATCTTTGGAGACACTACTGCAGCAGGCACAGACTCGTATGTAGGAAAATGCAGAGTGGTTATGTTCTTGTCACTTGCGCTCGCCCGGATCGTTAGTCTTGCCAGCCAAAGAGTTGTTAGATGCTGTTGAGCTCGAAATATATTTTAAGGATGGCTGAGCATAATTAATCTTAATTCTGGATAGTTACATAGATTCGCCCTGAAAATGATCTGGCTCATACTAATGCGAAAAATACATAGTTCTAAGCGGAACAATAATGCATTGAAACGGAGCTATTTACGATCAAAAAACCGTTGAAAATTAAAGAAACAACTATTTTTGATTTCTCTGGTACTTTTGCTTCAAGGGAAGTATCTTTTGTTTCGCACTATGAAACATTCGCGTAAATCTATAGTTATTTGACTAGCATTGCAATACTTACATGTCAGCAGCTTTTAAAGCGGAACATGAAAAAAACGGTATTTAGCAGACCACGAACTTAGTTTAGAAGGATAGACGAGTGACTCATTAGATGACTGAAAGCAAATCAAGTTGATTTATGTCACGCGCCAATGGAAATTAAGGATTCTGGGCGGGTTTGGTTTGCATAAAAATAAATTTATAATCGTTAACGGTGAAGAGGATGTAGCGAAACGTATTTATAGTTTTGACATTGGAAATGAGTCATATACTGCTTATTTCGAATTGCTCCTGCTTTGTTGCTGGCAAGTTTCTTTTAATATGATCTTAACAACTCCAAGAGGTTTCTATGAAAATTTCAATCACCAAGTCGCTTATGTCAGATACCGTCAGATACACCTTATTGACTTGACTGTGTCGACCAATACCAGTCTTACTCAACCACGTTCATTTCCAACACGAGTTTGAAATCATTTCCAGAGATTCTGTGTCAAAGCGTCTAAATACGTCATAGCCAAGTAAGGCCAACAGCATCGACCCAATTTATTTTAATCTGATAGCTGTTCTCCCTTTGTTCCAACAGCTATTCGAAACGATTCCATGGGAATGTCTCGTTTTTTTTTTTTTGTGCTTCAGCAGGAAATGCAAATATTCTATTCATCAGCCAAATTATGGGAAATGCATGGCTCTAAGCGATTTTGTTTTTTTTTTATTTTTAACCTTACATTGGTTTTTTTCGCAAATACTCCCAAAATCTCTTCAATTTATTTTCTTGATCTACTATTTGAATGGCCTGCAGTGTGTAATGTTCCGGTAACGGTATTTACAAAAAAAGAAAAAAAATGGCCATCTGGGCTTCTAAACTACTAGCGTAAGTATGCAAAATGATTTTTTATGGTGAGCTATAGCCCGAAATTCCACACAATATGTTGATTTTTGCATAGAGTCGATATGAAAAAAAACCCCATTTGAAATCTCCCATGCCGTTAGGTTCATTCGAAAGCGGAGTGTTTTGGTGTCTAACATCGTCGAATCTTATCGAATTTTTCGATTCTTGGCCATGGAAATAGCATAGAGATTAATTTCGATTTATGCAAGTAGAATACAGAGCCGTAGTAGCCGGCGGGGACTTACTGGGCTTTAACTGGTCGATCGTAACGATTCTATGCAGATTAATTTCGCTTTCACCTAATAATTTGGTCTAATGCGATGTGCAAGCAATATATATGGTACATTAGATATCAGTTTGCTGTGCTCTTAGCGAAGGTAGTTTGGCGTTGAATGGAGCATACTCAACTTAAGTTAAGATGTATGTTTTTGAGCAGAGCAATGTTCTTAGGTATTGTAAATATGTACTTTTGAATTGGCACATTTCTGCATACCTATGCAGACTGTTGCATCTTAAACCACATGCGAAAATGTATATCTTGTTAACACCAATTTGATCATCAACTTTAGGACATAAGCTAGCTTTTTGAAAGAACTGTTTTTGACTGAATTCGTTACTTCGAAGGTAATCTGCCCTCCCTCTACTTTAGTGCCTGTCATTTTGATCAGACTGATCGAAATCAAACAATAGATTAAAATTACTCTTAAAATATCGATATCTGTCAAGAAATTGAAATTTATGTAGCTCTCCAAGGTAAAGTTGGATTTTAAAAATTAATTAGTTTTGAAATCTAAGTTGCAGTTGCTTTTAAATATACTACGTTTGGCTTTAACAAAGAGGCAAGTGTCGATTTCGTTGATACCCTAGGAGTCAGGTATGCTTAACACAAATACCGATCAAATATGGAGTCTAGGTTTCTCACAGAGTGCACATGCCTTTACGAGTACTTGGCAGTGAATTTCCTGCTCACATAGCTGTCAAAGAGTGTCAAAGAGTGCTGTCATAAGCAGCTGAGTGCACATACAAGGAGTAATCGATTAGTTTCGAGGCTACTTTAGGGTACATCGAATCAAAACAAATTATTCCGAAAATATTGCAAACTGTTGGCTACGATGGCTGGCAGTGTCGCCTTGTTCATTGAAGGGCGAGATCAAAGTCAACCCGGGTCAACAAAGAAAGAGGGAATATACTAGATGGATAAGAATCGACTGATTGTCTCTCTGACATATCACCTCGTGCAAAACAGAGAAAACCAACGACACCCAAACAAACAATTGAATAAACTAGCCCAACAATTACAAGGCGCATAAAATAAACTAGCAAAACAGTGATGCGGTAACAAAAAATTAGTAAAGAGAAATGTGGAGCTCTTCAAACAACTAATGACAAACCAAAATGTAAAGAAAAAAATATGTTGGAACATCCTCAACAAAATCAAAGGGAAATAAACCTAAATAAAACCCCAAAATAATTCTATTTCCCCATATTCTTTTTTATCACTTCTGAGAACAAAAACACCAGATCATGTAATGACAATCACCTCAGGGAAGTCAAAATGACACTTCACCTAGAAAATATGGCAAAAACATACAATCAGAAACTGTTGACTTAAAGAACATAAAAGCAAACATAATTAGCGATAGAGAATACCACCTCTTTCATCCACCCATAAACCAATAGAACCGAAACCTACAAAGAAAGATAAACCACAAAGCAACGAAACCACAAACAAAAACCAGTACATCTCAAAGGACAAAACGACAACAGTCATATCATATGTACCCGCAATAGTTAATTACATTAAGCCAACAAAAAAAACCAGTCCCAATTTTTCTACGCCAACTAAACCAATGGATAGCCATGACCCAACTCCAAAAAGTACGAAACGTTAAGTTTAATTCGAAAAATCGAGTTTTTTTTAGAAAACTCCAGATTATTATCTCTATCAAAGCAAAAGTACAGTGCCAGACATACTCGTACTATCTAACCAAGAAGAAAAACATGAACATTGCTATTCGAAGACTCTACGGTTTAACACTAGAGAAATTAAAAAAAAAACAACTAAGAATGTCAGTGCTTCCATCCCATTTAAAATTAACTCCGGTCCTTTAAATCTCTCCTTCCGGGAAATGAAAGAGAAATTTAAAACATGCAGGCTATTTTTTATCTAATGTGCAAAGCCCAAACACAAAACCCTTGATGTGAACAATTTTAGAGCTAAAACTGCCAGCAATTTGAGCACTTTCGACGCTTCTAAGTAATTGCCATGCTCAGGCTTGTGACAGTATATACAACCCACGGCATCATTTCTCAGACTGTTAACTTAAGAAAAACCAAAGTGTGCTAACTGTGAAGGCGAAAATCTTCCAAGCTATGGAGACTGCCTTCACAACCAAAATAACATGGCATTCATTTGCACAAGCGTAAAGTGGAAATTCGATTTCACCTCTGTCAAACCGAGTCAAAGATTTATCCGAACCCCCAACCAAACTCATCAATTGTAATCTCTTCTGAGTATTTGAGCGAATTCTTTGTTTTATCATGTAAGAACTACACACAATAATGACAGACATCATAGCGAAAATGGCAACGAAGTCATAGTCTTTATGAATTCTTTAAGTCGATCAAGTTACTTGTATTGAAGAGGAATCAACTCCGGACCAGAAATAAAGTGTGGCCTTGGAATAAAGCAAACCGGGTTACCGACATTATACGTGGTCAGTTAAAACATCAAAATGAGGGGTAGAGTTTAATGCAAAATTTCGGGGATTGATTCCATGGCGGCTGTGTCGATACTTTCAGTCAGCAACAAATAACTAATGCCATAACTACACACCACATAGGACCTAAAATACCATAGCGCGAATAAACCCAATGTCTTTGCAGAATCCTTCGTCCCACAATTCGATGCAAATGTCGAACCCGAGGCTAACCTAGACTACGAAGGTTACATCGAGCGAAAGGTCGCAAGAATTCTCCGTTTTGGGGGTATAGAGGTAGAGCCGTTAATACCTACTGGTCTAGAGGAAGTGAAGAGCGCAATGAACGAGCTGAACTAACAAAAAAGTCCTTTTTGGCTCACAATGCGAAAGTTTTAAATGTTCTGAAAGCTGTGGAATGTAATGCAAAGTTATATGACGTCCAGGGCGTCGAGGATGGCTGGATTTGTCTTGCGTTCTTCGTATATGTTTACCAACATTTCCTCCTGTATTCATTTATTTGTCTCCTTGGTACGCAGTATTCTAGAATACGCGTGCCAAATCTGGTCTCCGCGCTTTCAGTATTTATCTCACGCCATTGAATCTGTTCAGCGCAGGTTCACTCACTCGCTTGTTTTTAAATTTAATATCCCCTATTGTCCCTATTCCTCTCGTCTTTCCCTCCTTCGTATGTCTTCTCTGCAATCTCGGAGATTGTTCCTCGATGAGTGTTTTCTCTTTAAACTTTGCCAAGGCATTTTTTTGTCAGATCTTGGTTCCCAGATAACTTGACGTGAATCTAGTCGTCCAAGTCGTTCTTCTGAGGTTTTCTCTGTTGCGTTTGCTCGTACGGAAGTCTATTTCCATTCACCTTTGCTGTGTCTACCCAGAACGCATGATGCCCTTAAGCTTGGTCCTCTCCCGCAATCTTTTTCACAATTCAAGCATGTATTGAAAATGTTACCTGTAATTGCTATTTTACCTTAGTCCTAATTTTAGTTTTCAAATTATTTAATTATTTTTGTTATTTCTTTTCCTTTTTATGTTTCATTCTTTTATTTTTGCTTTCTTGACGCTGTAATTGGAATTGTATCTGTAGCGCAAGGAATTAATAAATAAATAAATAAATAAATAAAAAAAAAAGTTGAAAAAGATGGGTTCACACCCGAATTTTTATGAGCTTCGCAATCGAGCAGACAATGCAGAGTTAATTTTTGAACAGCGAAGTCTCAGTGCTGTCTAATCAACAAAAGCCTTTCTGGTCCTTCACCCGTTGGTTGAAATCTAGTTTCTCTATGACACTTCTCTGAAAACTCCAAGGCTTTTGGCGATCTATTTGCTTCGATTTGTTTTTCCTCCTTTAAAAATACATCAAAAAATTTGCTTTCGGTGGATTTTTTCCTTATCAAGTCCATCGTGTCTTTGATTAGTACTAATCGCTCGCAAGTTAAATACCTAATCAGCAACCTACATTCCAATGTAAATCCGGACCTGACGGTATTTGCAATATGCTGATGAAATGACTATCATTTTTACTTCGTGTTCATTTAGCTAAAAATATTTATGAGGGTAGTGTTGGAAAGCTGTTAATATTTTCCCAATTTTCAAATCCATTTATCTACAGTTTCAAACTATCGTTCTATTTCGCTCCTTTGCTGTTTTAGTAAACTTCTTGAACACCTTATTTATAACATAGTACATATTTGCTTCTTGAAAGCTTGAGAAGCCTAGTGGTTAGAGCACTGGCTTCTTGCGCGTGGGGTCCCTGGTTCGAATCCAGGTTCGGGCGAGAGACCGTGCACCGAGCTTTGACTTAACCTAGCTCTGAATAGATACCTGACTTAATCAGGGGTAAAATGAGTCGTGGAACTAATCATTCTACACTCGTATTTACATTGATCGTAAATTTGTGATGAAGCTCTCTACATAGACTCGTACGAGGGTTATCGTGTGATTACTTTGCTTTACATCTTTGTTTCTAACCTTTTCTTGTCGTCGAGTGGCATGGTTTAGGGGTAGCCAAAGTTTGCGATACACTCGCCTATAGGTCCATTAAAGAATTGTAGTGGTTCAATTTTTTTGTGACTCCATCTTTGTTTTTCAACTATCATTACGTATCATTTCCATAAAAACTAACAATTTTTATCGTAAATCTATTTGGGTGAGATATCATAAGATTCATTGATTCATCTACTAAGTTATTTGTAGATGGCCCTTTGAACTGCTTTATTCACATAATTTCGTCTAAGTCTATTTAGTTGTAAAACATCACATTGTAAATTATATATTTAATTTGGTTGCATACTAAAAATAATATTTGCATCTCCATGATAATATCATCTTTCAAGCCCAAACGATGACCTCGCATTAATTCTAACATAAAATATTATAAGATATTACATGTGAGCAGCTGCAAGCTGCCACATTTGTTGCATGAGCTCCTAGACTGTAAACGATGAGATAAATGCTCCTGGGATCTATTTTTCTGAATGTACTAAGAAAGTCGACAAGTTTTGGGAGCTTTTCCCCAGCTTTCCCGATGCCTATTCGTAGTGAGATCAAATCGGCTTAGACACGTTTTCTTTATTCCACAATTACCACATTGTACTCGCCCTTTCGTAAGTATTTTTCCTTCAAAACCTGGTGCCGAAAGGAATATCTATTGGCGTTCCATCCGTGCCCCCAAAATTCTCGTTCGATAGTTCAAGTCAAAGCCCGATTCCAAGTCTGAATTCAAAATTTCTTACAAACAAACGCTGACCACTCCCTGGACTCTTATAGAACTAAATAGAACTCAACCCTGCAGGAAGTTTTTTTCTAATGCAGAATGATCACTGGCTCGCGAGGTGAGATTGATTTGATAGAAATATCCATTTACATCGGGCACTGTTGCAAATCGATCTCGGCCGGTGGTTTCTAAAATTCGATTCATCGTGACATCAGCAGTGGCTTTGCGAAACCCATCACCTGGTCGAAGAAGAATAATCAAAATGCAGCCAGGCAAAAAAAAAGCTCTTTTGAATTCTTGAGATGCTACAATCTTTTTTGGTGTGACGAAACGTAAATAGAAAACAGAAAAATCCAAGGCTATTTCTAGATAGTCTTTTTGACGTCCATTGAATATTTTTCCAATAAATCTAGGCATTCGATTATTTGATGTCAGTATGAGATTTATAAATTTGTATTTAAATGGATGTACAATGCAAAAATATGTTGAAAAGCTTAACTTCGTTCGATGGAATTGTGTTCCACTTTTATTTGTATTGTTTCCTTGGTTCGTAAAAAAAAATTTGAAAATCTATGTGACCCGCTTGTACAAATATACTTTTCGATTGGTAGAATAACATCTATAAATCTCATATTCAGCCATTCCGGATGTCTTATCAGTATGCAAAATTAAAATCTGACATACTTAATACATTTGAGACAGGAATCACAAGAATAGTTAGTCAACGCAACATTTTCACTGTTTCACACTTTTACCGCAAACTGAATTAGTGATAGAAAAACAAGTGTTTTTATACATAAGATGTGGCATGTTGGAGGTGTACCATACAAATAATAATAATAATATTTTTTCTCGGACATACGAGCCAAGTTGAATGTTCAATTGAAAGTTGCGACCTTTGATTTAATGATAAATGATGCTATTGCAACATTTGCAAATGTTGTGTCAAGTTGAATTGCAAATTGTAGAGAATTGCAATTTTAGAGAAGCGAATTCCAGGGCATCTGAACTGAACCGAAGTCTAGTCGAAAGCCATCTGCTCTATTGACCAGCAAAAGAAAAATCACAAGGGAGGCGATTCAGGGACATGTTAGTGGGAATGAAACAAGGAATTAGACGGTAAATCGTGACTAATGCTCGTAAATAATTTTTACCACTTTAGTAGGGTCACCCAAAGCAAGTTTAGGGCCCACGTTGGGCGCCATTAGCGCAATTCACACTTGAGGAAATAACAGGGGATCTGAACTGAACCGAAGTCCAGTGGAGAGTCTGCTTAGTGTTGCGTACCACGGGGCGTCCAATTTTTGAGACGAAACTATTGTGGCAAATCCAAGAGTACTTGGAAGAATGAGTTCCTCTAGATGAGAGCACATACAGATTTTTGCATACACTGCACAACAACGTTCTTACAACCAGAGACATGATGAATGCCAGAAGTGAGCTTACTTATGTAACTTAGATCTCCAATTAGCGAGGTATGACTGTAATTTTTGCAATTACGCGATCTCAAAAGATTAATAAATGCCGTGGTTTCGAGTGGCATTCTAGCGATCACAATCAGCCCAAGCTAGTATTTTCGTCCAGCGAAAATCAAAAATTCACAATTAAAATTTTAATGAAGCCAGCAACATTTGAGGTTATCGCGCTGTAGTGCTATCAGTTCATTTCTCAATTTGTTGAAATTACAATGGCTATTGATTTTGTGAGTACAATTTCGGAGCATCCACGAATGTTCCACAGTCGTCGTCGAATAATATTTCAAGGAACTCACCGCGAGTCAACGACTCCCGAAAAACAGCACCTCACAAAAAGCGTAATCCAATACGTTGAACATAAATCAGTTCTTTGTCGCAATTTGTGATAAAGCTGGTGAACCGTGTAGGCTTTTTTCTTGTTACCATGGCACCTATATATTTTGTTTTTTAACATCGGTAGCGAAATTATGAAACACACAGAAATGTACGGCTTCTGTTTACTTTTTTATGTAATCTGGGCAAATAAATTGATGAAAAATACCAAATTACCACCTTCTGTACACTTTCTTACTTGAGTTTTAAGGGGTAACACCTATGTGGAACGCTGTTTTCGAGGGTGATTTTTTGCATTTTTTTCCAAGGAAACTTTATATTTGATTGAAAAAATAATTATACATGTTTATTATACATGTTTTGAAGTATACAAATTAATTTTTACAACGTCCTAAAATACAAAATGGCGGCTGTACCAGGCTACGAGCATCAGACGATTTTTCAAAGATGCCTCAACGGCCCGCAACTTTTCGTCGTCGCAAATGGTCTGAAACACAAAAATCAAATTTTTTCTTAAAGTTTGAACTAAAAGCAAGGGAAATACGTACGGGTTTTCAAAAATATTGTATTTTGAAAGATTGGCGTACGGTTTTCCAAAAAAAAAATTTTTTGGTAAAAAAAAATCGTACAAAATCAGCCGTAAAAATGAAAATTTTCAATTTATCAACAAAATCGTACGTACTTCCCTAGAAAATGATGTTTTGAAGCTTGCACCAAAATTTCAAATTGATCGGATACAAATTGGCTGAATAATCGTGCGGGCCGTATCAAAAAATGTGATTTCGAGAAAAACGCATTTAAAGTTTGAAAACGAAGGGCGGCTCTTTCACGTTTCTCGTTTTCGCTTTGTGGATTTATTGCCTTTTTTGTGGCAAATGTTGGTCTACTACCTGTCATGCTGAATGGTAATTTACTAATGAGAAAAGTCGCTGACGGATACCTGTGGTAGGTATAAGGACTTTGGAGCAGAGAGCCGTACGCGCGCCGCATAGGCCCCGACCGCACGTTGGGGCGTCCAACGTTTATGCTCATAACTCGGAAAAAAAATTTCATTTTTGAAAATAACTTAAGACGTTATTCTAGACATGTTTCCCTGCCATTTTAGCAAAAACAAACAAATAGATTTTTTTGAAATTTCTACATAGGTGTTACCCCTTAAGCATCGAAATTTATGAAAAAATATAAAACAAGTGATACCTGTGTATTTTGTTTTTGGAAATTGAGCAGTGATATTTATTTCTTTATTTCCAGACCAAACAAGGTGTAAATAAAAAAGGATAACAATTGACATTTTCCTTAAGCTAAATTTATCGGTTCTCTGCCACCATAAATAGTGTTATGCTGGTGCTCATTGAGGAGACGTGTGTGCCTAGTCCGTCTTATAGAATTATTGACCGTTACGGTATTGCAAATAGATTCAACGTTAATCAAGCCCATAATCGCATCAAAAATGAAACATGAGAACAATAACGCTCTCCTGGAAGAAAACGTTGCCAAATTTAAAAGATTTAATCTGTAACTGTAGGTATAGATCTCTCAGGGCAAAAAGAACAAATTGCTTTTGGATGGATTCCAGTCTATCGCTATAAATATGGAAAGTAGGATTCCAGACGATGCATGTACCCATATTCGAGTTATGAACGAACTAAAGATATGTACAGAGTTTTTGTGACCCATTTGTTCTTAAATTCTTTTGCGCCCATCTTAATAAACCCCAGCTGCTTGCTGCTGGTACTTTGTCGTATTGAAGATTAAAACGCTTCTTATCCAGAACGATACCGAGATCCATAACACTATCTACTTTCTTCAGCAGCTGATTACTCAAGCGGTAATCATAATTTACAGCAGAGGTCTTACGGGAAAAATTTATGGCATGGCATCTGTCAATGTTAAGGAGAAGTTGATTTCAGGGATACCATTACTCAAGCTATAAGAGCTTTAACTGAAGGAAATTTGAATCAGATTCTGATCGAATAATGTGTTAAATCTTGAGATCTTCCACATAAAAAAGGTGTGGAATGTCCGATCAAACCTCGGATAAGTCTGAAATGATAATATTTAACGGGAGCGGCCCTAGATCTGCCTTGCGGTACCTCAGAGGGAACGGTTTTTTTTTTTGTTTTAGAGAAAACCTTGGAATATTACATGCTGTGTTCGATTTCTTTAGTAACAATCGAACCAAATTAGCAAGTTTCCTGAAATGCCAAATTCTTGCAGTTTCAAAACATCATGGTCGACACGGTCAAAAGCTTTGCTGAAGTCAGTGTATACAGTATATACAGTGTATAGTTCTTTTTCCATATTGCAAAGCATATTTGAGATCATTATTATAAGGTTGGTGGTAGTGGACCTTCCTTTTCTGAAGCCATTTTGTTGTTCGTTTAGAGGAGGATCAACAAAAATTGTAAGTTTTTCACAAACAATTTTTTTAGACAGCTTTGGCAAGGCAGACAAAATGGCGATGCTTTTATAAATCTGAACCAATCTTTTGTCGCCACTTTTAAGGATCGGAGTAAGAAGGGAAGACTTCTAGAAACGAAGAAATATACCGCAATACACCGATTTGTTGAAAATTATAAGCAGGGGCGAAATAATCGTTTCTGCACACTTAATTATGAAGCTTGGAGGAAGTAGGGCTGGTCCAGGGCCACTTTTCATGTCAAGCTCTCTTAAAGCTTTAGTAATGTCCACACTTGTCAAATATATTCCATCAGCGATAGAGAGCTGAGGTGTTTGGGAAAGTGACATATTAGGTGAGGCGCTGAGCGGACAAAAAATTTCCTGAAAATGGTCGGCAAACAAGTCACATATATTTTGTAAGTCAGAAGAAACAGAATAATTTAATTTTGCTTCGTTGTTTTTATTGCTGCAATAAGAGCAACGAGATTTGTGTATTTTGTTGTTGTAACACATGCCCAGAAAGTGAATTCTCTATTTTGCGAGAGTCCTGCAGTTGGCTACTACGATATGTCAGTTGTAAAAATATTTTTGCCCACACAAAACCCAAAATATGAATACATACAATATTCATACTAGCAACTGGTAGCTCATCCTTATTTTCACTAGTTGTAATCTGAAGAATACAACTCCTTCTTACCAGCTCCACAGCTACATGTGTAGCTTGTTGTCATGGTTCAGCTACAATTTATGAAAGCAAACACACTTCAATCATATATACCACGAAAATCACTTCGCTTTTTATAATACGCTATCAAGCGCTTTACCAAGCTGCGGTATCCATGGGAAAATCTAATCTTCGCCCGGTCGAAATTAATAAAATTGAACATTTGACAACATGAATGATGAAGCTAATTATGATTTATCGTATCATCCATACACTCTATAAGGTGAGAAATAAATCAATCATAGTTAACATTCTGATTTTTGATAAGTCATCGCTTAAAACTTGGTCCACAACAATAGTCGAAAATCCAATATACT
This sequence comes from Nemotelus pantherinus, assembly GCA_963978885.1. Taxonomy (NCBI): domain Eukaryota; kingdom Metazoa; phylum Arthropoda; class Insecta; order Diptera; family Stratiomyidae; genus Nemotelus; species Nemotelus pantherinus. Next base: position 235,873,946 of record OZ022263.1, on the reverse strand, counting down.
CTGCTTGGCTTTTCGTAGAACACACTCGCCGACTGCGGGCTCAGTCGCATCCTCAAAGAAGTCGTCATGGACAAGATCATGATTTCTTTCAAATATTAATTCGGATGAATATGAAAAGCATGTATACCTAGTCATAGTCCACGCAGAACATGCGACCGTGTAATCGTAATCACAGCAAATGGCAAAATAGATTCCGAGCTGCCAAGTCTGCCCTTGTGTATTCGGAATGACCAAGAGCAGGTCAAACGATCAACACAGTACAGAAAACTGAACTAGTGGAATATTCTGCAAATCATTCGTTCCAGCGTTAATTTCGAGAAGGTGCTAACAAGTGCGCGTCTGTGTTTTAGGTATTTTTTTGTTTTGAAGCTAATTGTGTCAGACATTTCATTAGCTTCACTAGCAGTTAGATGAGTAGCCCGCAGAATGACTGTCAGTTCCTGCGAAGACGGATTGAGACTGTAATGAGGCAGTTAGCATATAATTATTGTAGGTCCAGTAATTTTACCCACATTGATTACTCGTATGTGCGGTCTAAAAAATTATCATTTCTATTTTGGAGCGAGTGCGCGCTTGAATTTCGCATGCTCCCTCCGCAGAAAAAAAACCGCTCTAACAGCCATTTCAATTGTTTATCGCTTCAAACGACGCCCAAACGTAACCTAATCTTAATAGTGCTCGAGAAACAAACTGTACTCTTGTGCAAAGTTGATAATGCGAATATCTTGGCTCGGATCAACTTTAAATTAATTCACTCAAGTTTTTTTCGGACTAGCGTATTTTGATCTACAATACCGATCTGACTGCCACAACCCCCATGCTTTGGCTGTATGTAATTTTCTAGCGAATTTATGCGAGACTGTTAACTTTATCGCACATACCCATATGCATTTCAAAACCACCTTTGCAGTCGCCATTCGACTTCACTCCAATTGTAGGTACTCGGCGAGAGCTCGTAGCTAGTTACAAACTACAAAGCCGAATAGATAATGTCGTTTGCAATGTAACCGTACATTTTACGTCGCTCGGACAATTCGTTAAACTCCAAGGAGACAACACAGCAAGCGGATCCCAGATACCACGAGCATTTAATGAGACTGCGGGCAGTAAAAAATTGGAAGATTCTGCGAGCATTAATTTATTTAGTTTTTATTGTTCTGTCCGAAGTAATTCCTGCGGCAATTACGTGTGCCTGCCAAGTGTTCTAAATGCTAGCCGTAAACAATTACGATTTCTTGCCGATTGCTATTTGCACTAAGAAAAACTTTCAGGCCGGGTTTTCAGGTTGCGCGGGCCACTGCGAGATGGCACCGACGCCACAGGCTCGAAGATCGTCTTCAAATCAGATCCAGAATGACAGACTGTGTCAGAGTTGCGATAAGCATGCCGAGGAAAAGCCTCGTACGAAGCCAGCGACAAGAAGGAGAGTGAGTGTTTAAGGGCATTTTGTAGCGACTCGAGCCAGGAATTAATAGAAGACATGGCTGTCAGGAGCTTAAGCTGAATGGAATATGATCAATTTGAACGTTAGGTGTTTCGGGGCTTAGGGTGCTTAGGCCACCGTTTGTTTCACTGAACAAATGCACTGCTACTGTGGATGCTGTAAGTCCGAAGCTGTGTGGATTTAATTCGATTTGGACTCAATGGAACGAGACCACCTTAAGATAACGCTTGAACATCTCAGGATGAGCTACCTCCAACTGGCATTGTAATTGGCAATGGTTCATTGCATTGCTCCTGCGATGCGAGTAGACGCGGGACACAAGTCGTAAATTCCAGACCGTACATCAAAGTTCAAATGGAGCACAGGAAACACGTCCCGAACGTAATAACCTGTTGATGGAGAATTTCGCTTTTCTTGCACGTCCCCGAGTCTAATGCGAGTCGAGCTCGAACAAGCATACATATTTCTCGGCCCAGAAGGTGTTGAATGGAATTAATTGTAACAATTCGCAGCGTACATACATACGCCTACAGGGCATGTGGGCAGCAATTAAAATACTCGAGCATCACTGTTGGGGATGCGCACGAAGACAAGACGTGTGCTGTCTCCGCAACTGCATACGTATGCACACACATCGAGTTCAGAATAGTGCAGTTGAACTAACTGGTCAAGATGTTGAGAATTAAATTGAAATTTCAAATGTTTCGTGTGCGAATCAATTTGTTTCATTCGTTATTATTTGTATACAATGGCGATATTTTTAATTTTGACTGACTAGGAGTCTTTATTGAACTGAAAAAGACAATGATTTTCGTTGGAAGTCAAAATTCTTGGAGTGATAATTGAGACACAGTTTTACAATATAAATTTATTCGTTTAGATACAGTGGCTCACAGTTTAAATGATGTGAGTACTTTTTACGAGAAAAACCCTGAAAAACTCCCGGAAAATGGAAAACCCTTTTCTTCAAACAAACAAAATATTTCAGCTTGTGGTTCTGTTTATTATTTGCAATGTAAAAAACAAAAACAAAATATTCCAATCAGCACAAAAAAACAAAAGTTCATTATAAACACCAAATTTCACCTCACTGCTGAAATGATGCGCCATTTAAAAAGCATACATACATATAACGGTGTGCGTTACGCATTTCTGCATTTTCATAGCTATTCTAGTCGTGGAGTGCAATAAGGATTTCTCGTGAAACTTTGTTACCAATTGGACTGATCAGTTGAAGTCGGAATAAACAGTTTATTATTATACAATTGAAGAACGTGAGCGCATTATTGAACATTACCAATAAGGAAAAACTCGGAAAGATATAGCGTAAATCACGGTCCAGCACATAATTGAATGGTTTGCTCATGACAGTCGCAATAGAAAATAAGGGTAGAACAGCGTGTAATAAAATATTTTCCCCTTCCGATTCTCGCTGGATTGAAGGACAGGTGAAAAAAAATCCGAATCTGAGCACACAAAAATTAGCGCAGGAAGCGAAAAAAATTCTTAATAAAAAGTGTAACCTAAAAACCGTAAGGAGAATCTGAAGGGATGCGAATGTTAGCGGAAGAGTACCCAGAAAAACCCCTATGTTAGTGCTAAAAAAAGGCAAGAAGTGTGGAATTTGCTCGTGAACATTTAATGAAAGGTAAAACGTTCTGGAATACCGGTCTTTTCGCGGATGAGAACAAATTTATCCTTTTCGGGAGCGATGGAAGGGGTTATGTGTGGAGACAACCATATGCTGAACTTCAACCACGAAATTTATGCAGTACAGTAAAACACGATGGTGGGCACGTAACGGTGCGGGGGTGCATGGCATCTTTCGGAGTGAGAAACTTGGTGTTCATTGAGGGGAACCTGGATAAAGTCTAGTATTTTAATATCTTGAAGGATAGTCTACTGCAGAGTGCGGAAAAATTACATATCAAGGACAATTTCCGGTTTTATGAGGACAACGACCCCAAGCATACCTCGGAACTAGTGCAAACGTGATTGATTTGGAATATCCCAAATAATATTAAAACTCCTGCTCAGTTGCCAGATCTAAATGTTATCGAACAATTATGGTCAAAGCTGGAAGATGGCATCAGAAAAAATCCGATAAGCAGTTAGTGATGGGCGATTGCGAGATGTTTTGACAATCGAGATAATCGCAATCGATGCCACGAAACATTCGAGAGAACAATCGAGAGAGCAATCGAGAGAGCAATCGAGAGAGCAATCGAGAGAGCAATCGAGAGAACAATCGAGAGAACAATTGATATCCTCGATTATCCTACTCGATTGTTCATTTCGATTGCTGGGTTCGATTGTTGGATTCGATTACTGTGCTCGATTGCTGTGTTCAATTGCTGGATTTGATTGCTGTGCTTGATCGTTGAAGATCCGTTTATAGCAGAAAGAGAATGTGTAGCTACAGGTGAAGGCAGGTGCCGTAGTTATTACCAATACTGTAGCTAAGATCAATACAAAGCTGTTTGATAGTCAGTTAATGTTTTACTATCTAAAGAGTAGAAAACAAGAAAGAATTTTTTTATTGGTTTAACTGATTGGTTCAATGACAAAATCAGGACATATCAAATACGACTTATCAAACTATTGGTCGGAGCAATTGATCCTGTCAAAAAATTGAAACATATTCAGCTTCCAAAGGAAAAATTGATATTTCGAATAAAATCAGTTGCTGTACTTTTTACAAAATTCAATGATAGTTTATTTATGCTCAGTTATTGCTATAAATGTGAATATGCCCGAAATTATTGTAGTTGACAGACCTCATTTTGCAACCAAAGCTCTAGCTATCCTTTTATTGAGAATATGACACTACAGCCGCAAGGTTGCCCACATTTTCAAATAACTTCTATCAGTCCAGCTTTTAAACTAAATAAATACATCCTGTGAGCTTCACTTTGATCTGGTGAATGAAATTTTGAAAATTCTAGTGCTGGAAAAATGGGTGATTTGGCAAAGGATAAGACTTTTTATTGGCCGTGGAAGTTTAATAATTTCAGACTGAAACAAAGCATTAAATTGATATGTCGTTCGCATTATTTTCTGAAAAGCTAAGATTTTTCAGCAGACAAGATGATTTGAAGAATTTGTATCACGTGCCTACTGTAGTTAACTGCATATTCAATAAAAATCACACTTGCTTATTGTTGATAAAAGTCAATACTTTTAAAAAAAATCTTGATTGATTTTGAGTGGTGTTTTACTCACCATCGAGTCAAAAATTGAGTACAATTAATAACCATTGAGATGTTTCGAGATGTTTGAGAACAATCGAAACAATCGAGTCAAATGTGTCGCAATTGCGCATCAATAGTAAGAACCACCTTAAAAGGGTACTTCAAAAGGAATGGGAGGCAATTTTACCAGAGTACACCAAAAAGTCGGTGCACTCAAAGCCAGATTGCCTCAAAACGGTATTGAAACAATCAGGATATCCAACTAATTATTTCATAAATTTTTAAATAATAAAAATGTTATAAGTTGGAGGTAAGGGACATTTTTGAGAGAACATCATTTAAGCTGTGAGGTGATATTTAATTTTTTTGTGCTGATTGGAATATGTTTTTATAGTTCTTTTCATTGGAAATAATAAATAAAACCACAAGCCGAAATATTTTGTTTGTTTCAAGAGGAGGATTTTCCATTTTCCTGGAGTTTTTAAGGGTTATCCTCGTAAAAAGTACTCACATTATTTAAGCTGTGAGCCACTGTAGCTCATTCTCTAGCTGTATAAAAGTTATGTAAGTCATCTCACAAAAAGCCTTTGTTGGAGCTAGTAAAGAGCTTCATTCACAAATTTATAATCAATGTGAAAACTGTTGTGATCATTTAATTGTCACTGTCAGAAGAACCAATGGTTCATGGTAGCCAGAATGTTCAGAATAAAGCCAACGATATCGATAAATGTCAAATTAAATATTTAAAAATTGAAATTCAAAGGCTACTAAACCTAAATCAAGTATTTGTCATTAAATATACTTTATATGCAATGCAGTAAATTAAGGAATATCTCGTGAATTTCGTAAATCATAAATAAACATAAGAGGCGACTGTCAAGACTGAGGAATTAAAATGTAAGAATATTTTCTTTCTGAAAAAAATTCCTTGCCTGATTCCAGATTATTTCGTTTGTAAAGCGACGGCTAGTTCATCAGGCAGAAGAAGTAAATTTTTATTCTCTGCAGCTTAGGGCGGAGCTAGAGATTCTTCTCCTGAATCTCGTTACAAGACGAACGTGAAGTGATTAGTTCCACGACTCACTTTACTCCTGATTAACTCAGATACCAATTCAGAGCCTACACTGTGACCGCACACTATAGGAGCCAGTGCTCTACCCAGTAGACTACACCAGTTGTATAGCCACTCAAAATTTGGTCTTGAGCATAATAAGTCAAGCTCTCTCTTACACCAATCTATCAAAATACAAAAATTTGATATTTACTTACTGGGCGTAAATTAACGAAACTTTCTTGATTAACTGACGTTCATTGGTCTCGACTAATATATAATATGCTGTACTTTCTATTTGAACTATTTTAAACTCATTTGTTATGTAAACTCAAACTTGATGCCACCGACTGATGATAAAGAATAAACTAAACTGCACCGGATTCTAGTTAAGAAATTTATCAAGAAAGGTTCTTACTTTTACTGTATGCTCCCTAACTTAGTTTGGGGTAGTTTTGGGTAAATGTATAAACTGACCTAAAATGTGCTCCCTAGCTCTCCGTTCCCTTCCAGAGTTCCCTTCTGGTAAGAATTCGTCTCAACTTTTTCTGCGTGCGATTTTTCGCAATGTGGTGCTGGCTGTCAATTAGTCCCAAAACTGATTAAGTTGACGTTTTTTTTTGTGAGAGTATTTGCCAGTTTTTACCCAAAATCTACTCTCCTTTACTTCTCTGGTTTTTTGGCAAATTTTCTCCCACCACAGAAGTAAGTTTTTACCCGTGAAGCTTTTACGCGAGAAGTTAGTGATCAGATCTAATAATTTCACTTTGTGTTTTCACAAAGATATTAGACCGCCGACCCTGATGAGAGCTCATTCACTTCCTGCATTGACACTTACCATGGCTAACATCACCGTTAGGCGCTCGTATACTCCTCTACTCGTTCGGACCACAGCTGCATTTTTCGATTGGGATATATCCACAATTTTCACTTGCGAAGCTATACTTTTTATCGTTCTAATCTACGATAAGAACAATGTCCAAGCACTTGTAAATGCCAGAATAATTTCGATCTGCGGGTGAAAGCAGGATTGTAGGTTAAGAATCATTGACGATAAAACCTGTGAAAATCATATTGCGACTGACCAAAATGACGCTTTGGTGTCTTGCCATCAACTAGCACCTCAAGAAGCTTGGTAGAATTTCGGTAGTGTGTGATTAGGAGTGATAGCTTTGTGGCCAAGATGGCTTAAAGGAACGAAAGTCATACAAGTACTTCTCGAATATGAGTTGTGCTTCAGCTCTGGTTCTTGTGCGGTGCATATCCGCTATCTCAGAAGTCCAATAGGTTGAACTTTTTCAATAGTAATAATAAAATAATAATAGTCTGTGGATAATCCTAAGTTCTTTATAATGGAACATATACTTCATAATGACACGTGCACTCTTCATATACTATACAGCTATTTTATTTTCTAAAACAAAAAAATATAAAAAAATGAATCAACAGGTTGGGGACCATACATTTTGAATAGGTTCAGTCTGCTGGAACAAATGGTTGACGCGATAATTGGCTTTAAAGGCTCAATAAATCCCGCCGGAGGGTTCGGCAAAATATCTACAGACCGCTCCACAGATGCCGTTGAAAATTCCGTGGCATCAGCCTCATCTAGCGATGTCAGCTGTAATTCGGAGCCTGCAACTGCACGGTACCATTCACAGCCACGACAAAACAGAAGCCTGGTACTGTTAGAGCAGCAGGCAAATGTGAAAGACAATGTGCTCAAAGTACTTCGGTGGATTGAAAAAAAACAGTTACGATAGTAAATGTAAATTAAATAAAATGTATAAGTTGAAACACGACAAATTAGATTTTTTAAAGTTAAATTCACGGAAAAATGGCTTATATAAATGTGAAAATAGAAAATTAAAAAAAATTAGGATAAATAAAATACAATGAACGTTTAATTATTCAATAAATTTAGAAAAAAAATTAAATATAATATATAGAACTATAATGAAGCTATTTTGTTATTTCTTAATTAGTGCACCACTACAGGTTTATCTGAGTGGTCACGCAACATTCTCCGCAACACTCTAAAACCACAATCTATTTATTTTTTACACAATTTTGAAAAATTAACTGTCAACAACTTTCAAACAGTAGCCAATGGTAATTTTTTGCAACGAACTCTGAACCGAAAAATTAAAAATTGTATCGAAACGTCAATACTTGTATATAGTATAATGAGTATAATGAAATGGCACGGCCGCCTGGGTGAGTCGAGTGAAAATAGTCGAGTTTCGCGATACGCAAATCTATTTTGTTCGACTGTGTGAGTGAATGTGTGTTTCACTCGATGTGAGAGTTATGATAGGCCTGGTAATTTTTATTTTTGGAACAATTAGAACTGAATGCCCAAAACTGAGCGACCATTTTTTCAAATAACCGAAAGTTTAGATCTTCTTCCGACAATGCAGCTAACGAATTTGGTATCCATATGTATGTCACAATTAAAACTATGCAGCAGTTGTCGAGACACAGCTGATGATTGATTGCAACTGTTTTACAACAAAGCGAAAGGGCTCAGGAATCAAGTTTGCTTACATTTTTGTTATTTTATATTAATTATTTATATTTAGTGACCTTTAGGTGGCACAGTCCGTTTTAGTAGCCAGAAGGTAGCTTTGGAGTTTTTCCTGCTTTTAACATTGGAATCATGTTTACATTTTTTCACACGATATGGAAGTAGCCAAATTTTAAACAACAGCTTATGACGAAAGAATGGAAATCTATGGTCTTTCTTTGCAAAAATTTCAAGATATCATTTACAATGTCATCATGCTCAGAGTTGGACTTGGCTTTTTTCGAGTAATAACGATACTTTTGATGAAAAACTATGACACATATTAATCTAAAGTCGTCTTTTGCGTGGACATACGATTTATGAACATTTTCAAACTCTATTTTGACTGGAATCAATTTGAGACGCCTATAATATCAATAGATTAAATTATAGTTTGTATACGTTTAGACCTATTTTAACGTCGGCCATTTACTAATTACCACAACGATTCTTCATGATTTTTCGTTTGATTTCCGTGCACTTTTATTAATTGCGTTTTTACATATAAAAATTCAATTGCTGGCGGAAACAATCATCGACTCTTCATCAGAACTTCCAACTAAATACTAAATCAACTGCACTGCCCGAAAGCCATATTGCAATAAATTCATTCGTAGACATGTCACGCTATTCCAATAGAAACTACCAGTTCCAGACATAGCTCAGTCACGCTGCTCAGACTCACAATATTTATGGCTCTTTGCAAATTGCAATAACGATCTGCTTAATTGGAAATACTAGTACCGTAAAATCATCAATTACCCGTACGAAATCATAGCTCATAAAACTTTTGTAGTCCCATATGACTTATTAATTATACACAACTTAAAAAAATATGAAATTTTTAACATAAACCTAGCGTGTCCGATTCTAACGAATTTATGACCTGAAAAGCTAAGTGACCAATTCACTAATCCATAAACTGCCTGAGGTGCACGATCCGACCTCAGCGACACAGTCTCAGCTTCGGAGTCCAGTCAGTTCGTCAGTTTCGTAGTTGATGGCACAGGCAGCTAGCCAGTCAGCCAGCCAGTCAGTCGGGCGGATGGATCGACGACCAAACTCCATTTTGAAGTAACATCGCGAGAAATGTTTGTTGCCATCTTTTCACGAGACGATTTCAACTAGATCGCCCCGAAGACCTGAAGAAGCCGTGTCGGCCGGCCAATCGAAGCAGGGAGCCAGCAAGCCAGCGAAGCAAAGCGAAGGGACAGCCACAAAGATTACGTGCGAATGATGGTAGCTTTACTTTTAGGAAAATCTTTCAATCTATGTCTATGGTCCAAGTGGATCTGATTCCGTGTCTGAGTCCAAGTTCAAGTCCGATCCTCACTACGTCCCTTGGGCCAACTATAAATCTATAGACGAACCAATTTGTTCTAAAAATAAAATTGCGATCTGGGAAAAAATTGTTTTCACTGATATAAAACTGCCTACAAATCGCCAAGTTATTTACGGCAAATAATGTGATCCTGATTTAACCCGCTGAGTGATGATTGGATTTGAGGGACACGTGGCCTGGTGAGTTTTAATTGTCTGGAGATTTGGTTTCGTTGGCCGATTCACAGCGTTCGCTGGATTGTCTAGCCATTAGCAGTGTCGAAAGGGTTTAGTGGACAACGGGATGAACTATTTCAATAGATTGTACGCCAGTGAATATGGGTTAATTGAGTGCAGAGCATAGCACCAGTTTAGAGCAGTCCATCCTTTGGCAGGAAAATGACCAGAGCAAGAGGAATTCTTACAATGCGGGGGTATTGCGAAGGCACTTAATCTTTGTCTTCATTACCGACTGGAATTTTGCACTTTTTATTGGCCGTCGGCCAGATCCAAACCAACGGACAAATGGATCAACACGGATGATACACACGAACACGCGAGTAAGCACACAGCACTGTTCCAGGTCCACGAATCGAGCATGATCAGGATGATTTCGAATGGCCTGCGAATGCACGTATCTATCCATCTACTTGCCTACCTGCCTGCCTGCCATCCACCATACGTGCGAAATGAAGCCTTCGAAGCGGATGAGATGAGCAAGCTCTTCTCACAGTCAACTCGCAGCATCGAAAGATTCAGTTATAAATTAGCCATTTCGTTCGATAGGATGAAAGAGGAGGTATTCGTCTTGAAACAATATGCTCCTATCGAATCGTTGCATCTTTTATTGCACCAACGGTCAGGCCAATCGAAGATATTTTTATGATAATTATAAAAGGCAATATTTTCAGTTATTATTTCAAAATTGACTAATAGTCGATTATTAAAATTTATAGATATCTAACTAACACGTTTCGCAGACCCGAGCGTATCTTCGCGTATCTATAAAGCCGTAAATAATGCTAAGAGTGTTGAGCTATAAATGTTTTACTAGTACATACTAGAACGCGAAAGTGCAGAAGACTTCTTGAAATGATGCGGGCGATGGTAGGGTTTTTGTTTTGAGCGAGGATAATAAATTTGTATTCATTGGCAACGTTTTAGGTTTAATTGAAATAAGTAGCAGTGGCAGGGAATCCTGGAAGCAAAAAGTCGATATCAATTTAATATTTGCCCCTCGTCGCAATTATTTGTTCAATTTTGGATTAAGAATTTTGTATTTAATTTTAAAATTAACAATTTTCACAGTATGCAAGTAGTGGCAGATGTAGCAGAAAAATCACTGAACCTTTTTAATATAAGGTTCAAAATAGTGTTATACCAAGTGTGTACTTAAAAATAAATTGCCGATAGTATATAGTTCATTTGATACCTATGAATTCGATGGCAATTCATATTTAGAGTTAAACTGGTACTGTGCTCATTGCTGGTTTTGTGGCATGTGGTATCCTGTCTTCTCAAATGATAAATAACTCAGCTCATTCTGTCAACGTAAATATTTCGTTATACAATTTTATGCACTAAAACCAATTAGAATATTAAATAGAATAGAACACCTAGTGGCTGATGAGAAGAACCGAGCAGAGATAATAATGGAAGAGATCGTAGATTTGAAGTGACGCTCTCATAGGAGTTTGATCAATTCGCTCTACCCGATCCTATTGCCTTGAAAAAAGTTCTTAATTGAAAGGCTTAAAGAAATAAATAGCGAAAAACACTGAAGAGAGGATTCCTTCGAAAAGTAACAACTTTCGAGCTCGAAACCTCATATCTACAAATTTGTTTTTTACCAACTTCCATGACTCAAAACTTGCGGAAGCTAGGAAAAATTCGCATGGCGTTATTTATTTTTTTTTTTTTGCAAAATTCATCCCAACAGAATACAAATTCTAATTATCGCAATGGAATAAGAAAAAGATTATAAAAAATTAAGATTAATATTTAAAAGAAAATACAATTCAACAACCAACGGTCGAGAATAAATTTTTTTAAATGTCTTTTAAAGGTATAGAACGATTGTGGCAAAGTTCCAAGCTCCAATTCATTATGACGCCTAGGGTTTCTGAAGAAAGGAGAAGAGAAGTACATATTTGTACGCGCAAACGGAACAGTGAAGACTTCCTGAGACCTGTGGCCACCTAACGAGCTGTGAGGTCGGAATGAATCGGTGAAGCCACATATAATACCTCGCTGCGTTTTGAACAGCCGGCGTAACTCCAAGGAAGGAATTTGAAGAAAGGACAAGCGGGAAACATATGAAAAGTAAGGGCTATTAAATTTAAAAATAATAAGGAGCGTGTGAATCTACGCTGCACATACTCGATGGCCTTAGAAAGGTATAGGAAACGTGGAGACCACACTTGACAAGCATATTCGAGGACACAACGAACTAACATTAAAAAAAAAGAGTACGTATGTCAACGAATTTAGAGGCAGAGCGAAATACCAATCCAGAGAATTGGGAGGCTTTAGCGGTGACTTTCCCAAAATGGAAATTACATTTCAATTTAGGATCAAAAGTCACACCGAAGTATGTAATTAGAGTAACGGGCGACAAATAGTTGGTGTAAACTGAATAAGAGAATGAAATAGGAGATGATTTGAGGGAAAAGGTCATATGTTTACATTTGCTAACATTTAAGGACAAGAAAATGCGGTTGTACCAATTGAAAAGAGAACACTGATCATTTTGGACAATATTACAGTAATTAGCTGGCCTGATGACTCGGAACAATTTCAGATCGTCAGCTTACAGTAGACAAGGGAAATCGATAATGGAAGGAGGGACATGAATAAAAATTAAGAAAAGTAAAGAACCAAGGATAGACCCTTGTGAAACACCAGAAGAAGGATGAAAGGGAGATGAGGAGAGGTTGTTAATAGCAACTTTGCACTAACGGTTACTGAGATAGGACGAAAATCAAGAATGGAGTGGCCCGAAACAACCAAACTGTCTAACTCTACTTAGTAATATTCTATGGTCGACAGTATCAAAAGCTTTGGAAAAATCTGTATACACTACGTTCACTTGTTCCTGATAAGGTTAGTAAGATGATAAGGTTAGTCAAAGTAGACTTACTCCTCACGAGCCCATGGTGTTCTGGAGCTAGTATAGGATGAATCATGGGATACATTCTAGAGAGGACAATTTTTTCAAGGATTCTGCCAAAACAAGGGAGAAGAGAAATAGGACAATGATTGGAGACGGCGGAAACATTGCCAGTTTTAAAAATTGGATAAATATTAGAAACTTTCCAGGCAGAAGGAAAAATACCAGATGATAGGCTCAAATTGAAGAGGATAGAGAGGGGGCCGCACAATAAGGAAGACATAGGCCACGCATAGAAATTGGGAATACAATCAGAACCACCACCGGGATCCCGATCAAGGTTGAGCAATAATTCTCAGCTTCGATAGGATTGGTATGGATTACAGAAAGAGAAGGAAGAAGGAAAGGAAAAACAAGGAGATGTATGTACAAGAGAGGAAAAACTTTTAAAGGAAGAATAATAGAAGTTAGCGCAAAACTCACATACATCCTGTGGAGACGAGGAGATAGAGCCATTGAAAGTTACTTGGTTAGAGATGGAAGAATTTTTTTTCAAAGATCGAATGTAAGACCACAACGGTTTAGTATTGCAAGAAGAAATAGAAGACTCCAGACCAGCAAAATAATCGTGCATTGTCTGCTTCATTTCGATTTTAGCGGAGGATCGCAGGGAGCGAAATACGGGAAGATCAGAGGCAGAATCTTCGAAACTTTTTCCCAGCAACATTTTTTAGTTGGATTGCCCTCAAAAGTTCTAGAGTGAACCAAGGAGGATATGTAGATTTACGAGGGTATACAAGTAGAGATAAGGTCATTGAGGAAGGAATAAAATTTGGAAAGTGCATGATCAATATTTAGCTCACGGAAGAACGAAAACCAGTTAATTTTTTTAAATTCCTCTGCCATTTCTGAGTAATTAGCCTTGCGAAAATTGTATCAAGGAGCAACTGAGATTACCTTTTCTGAGGAGTATGACAATGGAACATAAAGAGGAAGAGAAGGGTAGTGAGCGTCTACTAAAACACGGTGGATATATCAGTAGAGAGAACATTAGTGAGGATTCAAGCAACGCGTAGTGTTAATCTGCGAAAAGGAATTGATGGAAAGGAAGATGCAGTTACCAAAGTTGATGGAATCTAATTTAATTAAAGATGTACACAGAGGGGGGCAAAAAGGAGCAATTATTGTACAGCTGATTTTGAAAAAAAATTATACTTTTGTGCGTTCACAGTACTTCAATCAAAATTCAGGAAAGTGTGGGCCAAATTCTGATGGTTACCCCCTCTATTGCAAAGTCCTCTGCGCGCTTATGAATTGAATTTCATTCTTTTGAAACGTCGCCCGTGCGCCCGTTTATGAAAATCTTGATGAGGTTTAAGACTCATATTTAGTTGACAGTGTACGCGAAATGTTTCATATGATATAAGCGCGGAATGAAGATCAAATAACGCAGAGAATTATTTGGCGAGACTGCGATCAGAAACGGAGTCCAGATATTTATGTAACACGCGTCATAAAGATCCAGCGACGCGTATTCCAAAACTTGTAATTTTACCGATGATTGAACTGAAAAGGTGCAAAGTATTTTCTTTAGTTTCAAGACTGACCTAACCTAATCTTTCCATTACGTTCAAACAAAGCCAATAAAGATATTCTCAACGGCAATCTTAAATATCGAAGCTCATCTTAAGGCTGTTATTGTCTTCGATGAAATTTGTTTCAGCGAAAATTTAGCTTGAAAATAAGCAAGAGTGGTACTCAATTCTTGGCGTGGAAAATTGCTTGGAAGTTGCTTTCGCTTTGAAAATGCTGATGGCATTGACACATGTCTCCAATCATTTCACGTCAATTTAGTGTGTGCAGTTCATTCTTTCGAGCCAGAAAGTGACATTTGGTGTTTGTATTTGAAAATTGAATAGTGCAAATGTATTTTCAATACACAATTTTATCTGTCAGAACTCAGCAGAGTGTCCACTTTTTTCCATTGTCAAAAAATTTCACTCGAAAGAATGACCAGATAATGGAGACTTATCAAAATTTAAGTCGATTAAGTTAGTACCAGCCTTTAAGCAGGACATTCAAGGCAAAACGACACTTGAAACAGGTGCGTTGTCGTGCAGAAAGAGGACATCTTTGGTTAATTTTCCGCTTCTTTTTTCTTTGATGGCTTCTTTCAACCGTTTTAGAATTGTAGCGTTGTATTTTCCGGTTATGGTGATGCCTTCTTATCAAAAACTAAAGGTCGTATTCGATCAAAAAATAAATTAAGATCGAGTACTACGCAACGCAAATTTTCAACATAAACAGGTATTTTCGATTTTATAAAAAAAAAACCATTGGCAATAGTAAGATTGAACCAAGAGTATGGTTAGAGACAAAAATTAGTCGATTCTCTTCTGAAACGATAGTGCTGACAATATTTCCCATTTATAGAATATTATTTTTATATATATCTTTCTCTATTCATACCACTAAAAACTTACATAAATATTCAACAAGTTTGAGATCAGTGTTACAATAACACTTAAAAAATAAATTAAAGAAAATAAGTTGATAAAATTTTAAATATTCTACCATTAAGCTACCCCGCTTTTCGCACGTATTTTCAAACTCGTTTCCGTTTCGCACTAAAAGGCTGTTTCGGATTCGTTTTCAAGTAAAATACACCGTTATAGCCAGTTTGTAACGGATCACCACCCATGTATACAATTTCACCCCTTTTTGAACACTTTCTATTTAAGATTTCATCAAAACTATTGCACTTATACGAAACAAATTCACTTTTTGGTTCATACAATGACTCGGCAAAATATTCTACAGATCTGCCATGAGAACAGCTTGCGAAAGGATCAATTCCGCATCCGGGCTGTAGACGACCCCAATTCGGATAGAAAGCTGCATGACCGATCGGTTCATAGATACCCAGTCGACCACCATTAGTGTGAACGCTCACGACATAATCGGCGTCCGAGGATCGAAGTCGGTTCTTGCTTTTGTCCGGAAAAAGCGGTAACGCTGCATCGAAAGCCACAATTACTCCAATCCGACCGGATTTTGTATGTTTCGCGGCTATACTGGTCACATGAGCTCCCAGACTATGTCCAAATAGATAGACAGTGTTGGGAGGTGTTTCCGCATCCGAGCATAAAAAATCGATGAATCTTGCAATTTTTCGACCAATTATCCCTATACGCATACAAACGGCCAGGTAGTCGTAATTCTGGGATGCATCACTCCAGTCGACCACGAAAATGTTGTAGTTGCCTCTTCGTAGATATCCTGCAGGAATCACTTCGTTTACGATGGATTCCCTGTCGCCTCTCCATCCATGCACGATAATCCGAGTAGGGTCTTTCGGGTTGAAACTAGCTCGCTTTAGCGAGTTCACGTCACCGACAACAACACGCTTCCCTTTTCCAGGATTCTGTTGATTTATGAGGTAGAAGTCAACCTTGTAGTCCGGCTTATTTGTTTTCGCAAATTCCATAGCATGCGAAGTGACGTTGATTTTGTAAAAGCGGCCATTAATGTCAGGAACGACTTGCAGTTGGTTAGGGTCACTGCTGTTCCAGAAAGTGTCAAGCCAACTTCCTGTGTCGTCAGATGATGTGTCACCTAAAATGGAGACGGGAGTCAAACTAAGGTTAGGAAATTTTCTTGCTACAAGTTTGAACACCCGTTTGAAGTTTCCGAACAAATATACTGAAGTATACTGGCAATTATACAGTTTTAACGTAAATGTCAATATTCTAACAGATGAGTTTATCATTCAATTTACCTAGCACGAATGATATTAGCAGAGCAATAGCGACTAGAATTTTCAACATTCTACACAATGTATCCGATTTGAACTATAATTTCAGCTAAAATTCCACTGTTTATATATGAACATGACTTTCCGATATGCTAGGAACAAATATTTTTCCTGCATAATAAACCATCATAGCTTTTGACATGGTTAAGGTCACTTTTATCGATTCTTCAAGTCACCTCTAATTGTACGATCTTATCAGTGTGAGAGCAATGCGTTGTAGTGGAAGCAGGAAAATAACAATATATGAATTAAAAAGATTTGTTAATTGCTTACTTAATTTTAGTCAGACTATTTTGACTAGCTTATTTGTAGTCTACTTATGGATGTGATTGTATAATTGACTACAAAAAAAAATCGCGTTTAGTGCATTTGGCTGCGAAAAATTGTTGCATTTCAGTTAACTTTTTAGGATAGCAAGCTTATCGTACCTCAGTACATAGTTATAATGTTTATTTTATCTTCATTGCATGTTTTTAAATTTTATTACTCATTTTATTTGTGTTATGTCTGGAAAAAATGCTATTCATAGCATACGTCGTAATTTTACGAATGTGCTTAATTGAAGCTTTTACATGACACCTATCTCCTCTATTGATAGTACACTAACCGAAGCAATCTTCACTGATAAAACATTTAACATTTATGTTGTACCGAATATGATAATACATAAAGTACTGAATAGCAGTGTATGTCACTCATAAAAATTAATATGTGTATTGTTAAGGTCATGAACAAGCACGAGACTAAATGTAAGCAGATACTGCTTGTTTACATGGTTCAGCATAATGCTTAGACATTAGGGTGAAAGCCCCATCGGATCGCTAAGGAAATTGGAAAGAAATCATACAAGAAAGGCTCCAGTCTGACCCTGGGTATTTATTTTGAGAAGGACAGACAACACATACACAAGCAAAGATGTTTGGAATCAAGAAATTGCAATAATATAGAAATTAATACATTAGAAGGTACCCCCTTAAATAGCGCATTAATCAAAAAGTATCGTTGTAGATATTATGCAGGTAGAAAGAAGTTGATTATGTGATTGATTTTGTTTCCGCGTAATATGCGTGACATGCGTGCTTTACTGTCTCGTGCAGAGCGTGGTAGATTTTCATCTGGACATGCAATTCAAATTACCCTTGGATATTTAATTTCTTCCAAAAAGTTTCTCAAATATTGTTACGATTTTGAATCCTGGCAGTTTCCAACCACCTTTTTGCCTGATAAATAATATACATCACAGAAGCTTTAAAATATTAGAGAAGTCCGAGTATATACACTGAAAAAACACATGGCGCCAGACGCCATAATTTATAGACTTCTGGCACCATGTACATAGTCATTTTAGGGATTGTGATAACATATAGCGCCACACGCCATAGTACATGGCGAAAAGTACATAGGCGCAGACGCTATGCTTATAGTCCTCCACGCCATGTACATGGCGTGGCGGACTATGTTACATGCCGTGGAGGACTATAGTGTATGGCGTGGAGGACTATAGTACATGGCGTGGAGGGCTATTTTATCACAATCCCTAAAATGACTATGTACATGGCGCCAGAAGTCTATAAACTATGGCGTCTGGCGCTATGTAATGGAATGCCTAATAACTATACATAATTAGATTGTATATTTAAATACATTTTGAAGTACACATCAAGTTTATCATATTTACTTTGATTGGCATTGAAGTATCATTTTTCGGAGACTTAATGTAAACTTAATTATCTTGATATTACAGTTAATTATCTCCAAAAGCAATAAAAGTTTTTATAAAGCGCATCGCGATGCATGTTAATTATATTAGTCGCATATTAGTCGGACTCACTTGGCTTGGAACGGATTTAAATGAAACTTCAAAGTAGGGTTTTAACGCGACTAGATTAACGCGGATTAACCGAATAAAATTCAGCTAGTTCTACTAAATAGAAGTGTATTGCATCGAAACGTCACATATATGAATAGAACTTAAGTGGGCTTCGAGTTTTTCACATTCAAAAGCATGCTAAATACCACAAATGATTTTTCACTTCATATCACCAACAATATAAAAATTCGCTCACCTATAAAACTCACTTTTTCGAACATGACTAAATAATAATAATAACTTCACCTTGTAGCGTTCGATGACAAATGGCACTCAATTTCGTTCACATATATGGATAGAACTTAAGTGGGCTTCGGATTTTTCAATCCTTAAATCCTCGATCCGCATCTTTGAACGCCCAAGTCGATCCGATCCAGTGAAATTTTGTGATCGCATCGACTTATCTCAAATCAATCCACTGCGGATATACAACGTGGCTAATGAAGATGTTCAAACAATATGACAACTGCAACCATATAACATGGCTCATGGTACTATGTAATATAGCGTGTAGGGCCATAATTTCTGTACCACGTAATTATGGCGCTGTGAGCCATACTGCATAGCTCAGGGTACTATGTACATAGCGTGTAGGACCATAAATGCTGCGCCATGTTACATAGGACCACGCGCTATGCAGATTCTGACATTATGGCGCTGGGAGCTAAATTGCATAGCTCAGAGTACTATGTACATGGCGTATGGGACCATAAATAATGCGCTATGTTACATAGCTCTGGGCGCCATGTGGATTTTTTTCAGTGTAGCGTGAGCCTCCAATGCTTTAGCAACAAAATTGATGACGAGCGACCTGAAAGGCAACCGTGTTGTATCTTTACAATGAGATGCCCGTATTGAATCATGATAAAGTCATTTAGGTACCGTTCAAGGATCTTGAGAAAGGATGGAAGAATTGATATTGGGCGAAAATTGTTTGTAAAAGCCACATCTTCTGATTTAGTAATTGCATAAATTAAAGCCCCGTTTCAGAGGGAAGGAAAACAGCCCTCGGAAAGGCTCTTATTAAAGATTATGGTCAAAGGAAACTTAATTAAGTACTCGTCGTTTTCAAAAATATTTTTGGTTGTCTGTCAATACCTATGCTTGAAGAAGATTTGAATTTTCCTAATAAGGGTTAAACAAAAGACGGCATAACAGAAGAAATAGGAGGAATGGTATCGATAATTTACTAGATACCGATACATTTAGAAAACCAGGTGGAGTATTTAGGATTTCGAGGATAAGTAATAGGTACGCATCTCTGCAGAATACACTCAAGAATGTGATAAAAATAGTCATCACAGCCATCAGAAGTTCTGATAAAATACCACACCAATCAATGGTGGTTAGAAATGAACTAAGTCCAGAGTAGTCACCTTTGAAGATTGCGAGGTACCAATGAGTAAATATGAACAACAATATCTAATGGAAGATTATGGAGACCAATTCTTAGATATGGGAGCATGAATCCTGAAATAAAAAAAGACCATTGGTAGATATAATAGAAAAAACTAAGTCAAAGATTCTATCCATGTAGTTGAGAATATGCTTGCATTGCTGAAGCGCACACATGTGCATCAAATTCCTGAGCGCAGACGCGATTGACGAAGGAGATGATATTGCTTGGGGAAATCAGAGGGTAGGGTGCCAATGGATGTTTGAAAGATTATAGTCACCGCAGAGAATGAATTTGGAGTTAGGAAATAATGAATTAATTATATTATCGAAAGACTCATAATATGCATTAAAGTCGTCAAGGGGACGTAAACACAGGAACTGATAAGAGAGATGATGCCAAAGTGTACTCAGACAGTATTACAGTAATAAATTTTTAGCAGGACTGCTCATAAATTCTGATGGGATTGAATTTTTTATAGCTATGAGAAAAATCTTTAGCTATATCATAAAAAAATGAAACGCTCAATTTCACCGACGAACCATTGTTTTGGGTCAGTTAAAAATATTTTGTCATTGTTGAAAAGTAAAACCAGGCTATAATCACTACACTACATCTCTTTTCATCACTATCACTACATCTCTTTTTGGCCAACTAAGTATTTTTTTCGATTTTTGGTCCGGTTGTTGTTCAGAGGCACGCTCCTCTCTGCATTTTCTAAGCCAAACCACCTTATTCTAAGCCAAATTCCTGAATAAATCCGAACAAGAAATAACTTCTTACTAAATTTAATTAGTAGTTTCCTTCTGTATATACCTATAGCCAACGTATCAGGTTGGCGCTATCGCTACCATGACCTTTTCATCAAGTTCTTGGTGGACTAAAATCTAGATTTAAATGTTATAAATTCAGCTGTTTTCGGGAAACGATTTTTTTTATTAAAGCCAAAACGCTTTTTTTGTGGGCGGCATTCCCAATTCAATTTTTTTTTAAATATCGAGTTTCGACTCTTTTGTTGCACTCGTTACTAAGATATGAAAATAAAGGGAGAAGCTGCTACGTATATTTTTCATGCTTTTGAGTCTTAGAATGAAGTTGATAATGAGAATTTCCATTTTTTTAGGAGACCCAACACGCCGAGATTCATCTCTCTAGTCCAACCCTTTTTTATGATATGCAAACCCTTTTTTAAGATATCTTTTTTAAGAGACTATTATTGTCCGGAAAGTTTGAGTCCAGTTTAATATCATCAAGGTTAATGATACAGCCCAAAATCTTCGTAGTTGGACTGAGAACCTTACGATCGTGGCTTAACTCACTAAGTCTCTCCACATTTCCATAGAAAAAACGGAGTATTTAAAAACCTTAAGTTTCATTTTTTACAGCGGGCCATTCGTTACACCTTTTAGAGCTTTTAAACTTCTTCCTGCACTCTCTCTGCAGAATAGTGTTTCCCCGTTCTGCTATAGGGGTTTGGATTACATGGTGCCCTTGGTGCAGAGTTGAGAGCACTAGTAAGAGTGTCAACTGCCTAATCTAAATCATGGTAACAATCGACGCTCCGCAGAGCTATTTCCAGTCAGGATCGAACGAGGGATTGGAACAGCTTCCAGTCCGTCTTTTTTTCTGCTACTAAAAGCTAACTGTTCAACTGCTACAACTAGCCATGTTTAAAGTTATGTGCCTGTGATCTGAGAACGAACATTCCCTCAAAATGCTCTTGTCATGGAAAAGATGCAAGTGTCGTCCGCTAAATAGGGTAACGTCAAGAACTTGAGGAAGGTCGGTTAGCTGTCAGCAATTGCCATAAACAGATTGAACACCAGCTTGAAGTCAAAAAGTGCCTCACCACGATCCCACTCTTCATGATATGTGTGGAAATTAGCTCCCAGAATAAAAGGCACACCAATTCTTACATCACTGACGCAGGGTGAACTAGTGCCATGAACGTGTTCCATGTGGCAAGAAACTAGCAAGCATGATCTCCAATCGATCTCCGCTGCAATGGCTACATACCCTTTTCATAGAAATTGAGAAGGAAAAGAAGATTTATGCTAATCTAAACAAGAATTCAGACTCGTGGTCTCTGTAAATCTTCGGCTGCTATCAGTTTGCATCAATTGGTGAGGAGCCGAAAAACCCAGTTTCCTGGAATAAAATATAACTTGTCCGCTGTCTTACACAAGTGGAAGAGAAACGTTGCAGTAGCCGCTTCAATGGTGAATGTTAACTTGAAGTACCCACATCATCATCTAATTCGATCAAATCCTTCACCTCACTCGCAATTGATTCCTGAGTCCTTTCATCTACTTCTAGAGTCAAGAGGTCAAGACAACCAGCCAACCCAGAGTTTGTTTCAACACTGACCCCATCAGCAAAGATGGATTTCTCATCTGGATCTCCTTTAGATGCTACCTCCAGACAGGTGATGGACTCCACTGCTTGAACCACTTGCTTTGGGTCAAGCTTATTATACTCAAAATCCTTTGACCGGGATTACTGAAAAAGTCACTAATTTTCGCAACACTCCAATCTCTCCGTAGATAGGTCAGGGTTGAAAACTCAAACAATCTTCAGAATTTCTATTGGATTAGAATAAAAACAGGGAATCCAAACCCTGCATCAAGGCTGACTGGAGATCTCGTCCTTATGCACCATCTTTTATTTGGCGCTTGGATAGAGTTCCTCCAGTTTGGAGATCACCTGCTTTTAGAAATTAGCCGATTGTTGGTCCTTACAAGCCACGAGTACACCAGCCCGCGTCATTTGGTATGAGTAGAAAACCAGAGGTGGCCTTTTGTAGCTTACAGTAAACTCGTGACATGCCCTGCCTTATTTTCAGCCAGTTTTTTAGTCATATAATTGAAAGACCGAGTTGGCCCCGGAGTAATCTGTGGAACTTTCAGTATTTTTCAAATCTACCTGCGCTGATTTTTGTCATTTATGAGCAGAAAGAGCAGAGTTAAGAGAGAGCGAGTTCTTCCTAATGGTTTTTTGTTTGTAATTTTTAGGAGAGACTTTTTTTCAGGCTCCTCAGACCTTTCCCTCTTTTGTTCTCTCCTCAAAAACTAGTACCGTAAGCCTCATATGAGTTTACGCATTAGACTTAGTGCTTTTAGAAGGTTCAGCATTGGAAGTAGTGCTAATTAACCGTCAGACTTGCTCGCCACTATGGCCACGGACGAGCTTGAGAATTTTCAGTCTAAGTTTGAGGCCCAAAGCACCGGAGCCTCTCGAAATGCTCTACGAATGTTTTGGAAGATGGTGGAGCTGATTCATTCGTCATATTCCCAATAAGCAACATTAGCAACATCCTACGGGGTTAGCTCATTCGCCAGATCTTTGCTTCTTGTGTTCTTGTTTACCTTCAACTAGAATGCCACCCTAGTCTTCCCTGCTGAGGATAAAATTTTGGTTTTCTCACCTGACTTTCGCCTGGCGAATTCTTGTTATCTGATAAGTTCGGTTCCATGGTTATGTTTGCAATCAAAGAAGCCACGTGAGGGTAGGCTTGTGGAAGCATATACTCAGAACCGGATCGGCGCTAAACAGGAGTCCACCGTAACTGAGCCTATACCAAAAACTCAATGGCGACAAAATTGAAAGCGTACTCTGAGGTCTGCAAGGTTTTTAACGGGAGAAAGATGGTTGTGTTATCCCTTAACCATTCACGAGCAATGCTACAGCCACCAAGTGGAAAAAAGCGGTTCTTAGAAAGGCAGAGACTAGATCATTTAAAGTTGCCCAGGATGCATCCCGAACGGTAGTTTTCAAAGTTTTTCTGCCTCTATAGCTTCTAAAGGAGTCATCATTACTAATATTTTGGCCACTTGGCCAAACATTTCTTCTATTTTTCTCGGCAAATTAATCTTTCTAGTAGTTCCTATGCACCAGAATTTTTTGTTGCGAAATAGATGAAATGTTGTTTTCCATTAAAGTCGAATGAGAATGAACTAATGAGTGCTAATGTGAGTTTAGTTTTGAGCCTTAAAATCAAAGTGGAGTCGATTCTTTGAAAAACATTTTGGTTGATTGTCTTTAGAATGTGGTATTCCGATTCCAATTTTTTCTTAACTATTCACTAACCTAATAATTTGTGGCTGAAGAAAACTTAGACAACCATCTAGGTATCGAGAATAAGACAAAGGAAAATTTTGAAACTAGTTAATTTCAAATAAAATGCAAAACTAAATAGCTCTGGAGTATTAGAAGGGAACAGTGAATAGAAACTTTCAAAAAATGCTTAGCCCATTTTTTGTTTTGCAATTCAGCAGCTGTATAATTTAAAACAAACCCACTGGCCTCTCATTTCTGTAATTACTCTTCTATTATACTAACCACAGATTGAATTTCACAGATCATAACACATTTTATTAACACCTTCGCCACGGAATCATATTCCCTTCAAATTATATCCCGTGAAATTTGGGAATCATTGTTAATGTCTTCGAGAAAAGAAACCCGCTCACCGTTATTCGAAATTCGGCTTAGAAATGCATAATAGTCTCATTTGTTTGCGATTGTCTTATTCATTACGTTGCAACTGAGGTCGTTATCTTCCGGAAATGTGTTGCGTTACCCTGGAATCCGAATTCTCACTAGCCAAAACACAAAACTCCAGTTATAGTTCTATTATGTTCTAGCACTTCTTCGTCGCTACGATCATTACAGAGTTCTAGAGTGCGGCTGTGGCTGTTACTGATGCGCGAAGATAGCTATGGCTGCGCGAGATGATGACCATCATGATCATCATCACTACCATCATCGTCAACAACAACATTGCAGCAATGCTGATGACGATGTTGACGATCAAGACGACGACGGTGACGAGGCCGAAGACTGCTGTTGCGATGATGATAATGGTCTGCGGCGATCAAATGCCACCAAATGCCTGTATGTTGGCTGGGACGCCTCGGCTTGGCTTGGTTTCGTTTGGTTTGGCGCACACCTGAGGAAGAAGAAGTTATGATAAGAGGAAGAAGAAGCAGAAGATGATGATGGCATGGTATGGTATGGTATAGTAACAGAAGAAGAACAATTCGCGCATTAGTGTGGTGGGGGAAGTTAGTTTTAAGTTAAAGACAGGAATCAGGTTCAACCATTTTTGTTCGTGAACTTGACTTTAAAACAGCTTCTTCTTGCAAACGATCGGTTCATCCCTTCGTTTTGGAGCAAATTAATCGCAGCGCTAAAACCGTTTTGCTCTTCTTTGTTCCGACGTTCTTCCGTTCGATCGAGAGTGGTGGTTCTAGTAAAAAGTAACCGTCCGTCTTCGAATAGTTCTTAGTGCTCCGTGACCCGTTCGACGAGAAAGAAGAAAGTGTTCCCGGCAGGAAGACCAAACACTATTATTGATCTCGACCACGAAACAACAACTTACTAACACTCCACGATACCGACAACGTTTTTTGTCGAAGTGAAATAGCGAGAAATAGTTTACTTTGCGGTGAAGTCTGTGTGATAAAAAATAAAAAAGTACATCGCGCAAAGAAGTTCTATTCTATTTGCGGTTGTCCTTTCTAGTTCGATCCGGGTGTTGACTCTCTATTGCGGTTTTGTTTGTTTGTTTGAATAGGCAACGTAAGGCCAACGCGGACAAAATAAAAACTCTCTCATCGAAATCATGGCGAAACTAGTTCTTGTGTTCCTTTGTGCTGTGCTGGCTTGTATTGCAGGTTGGTAGAACTACATACTTTGAAAATGAATTGACGAAAAATATATATATGATTGTTTGAATGTTTCCTTCTTCATTAACATCCAAACACAAAAAAAAAATTGAAAAAAAGGACACTTTTTGATGGAATTTGGAAGAAAAGGATATTTATCATTACCTAGATGTGTGATAGAAGATAAACACATAAATTTTCAAGTGTTGATTGTGTCGGGACGATAATAGAAAAAGGATACTCGAGTTTCGAGTGAAGTAGGGTTTTGAATTGATTCATAAATTTTAGAAGGCGCGGAGAGGGTAAAATCATGAAAAGAGGATTGAATAGGATGTGCTGACAAGGTTACGATCGGACGTGATTAAATTCGGGATAGATTGATAGGAAAGATTAAGTGTTGGAATTATTTTTTTTCTGGAATTAAAGATAAATTTTAGATTGTGTTAGAGATAGAGATTTAGATTCAGTTAGAGATTGAGATAGAGATTTAGATTGAGTGGCGGAAATTCTAGCATATAATATTTTGTATACATAATATTTATAATTAACATATATAATATTTTTTTCTGCAATAAATTACTCATCAAGATGAAATTAATGTAACACGAAATTATTTGAAATCACAATAATTTGATTTTTGATCTTTTTGAAATCTAAAGTCGAGCAATATCCTAATTCTCCAAGTTCAGCAATAGTAGGGGCAAATTTCTAAAATTTATCAGTTTTTCTACCAATTTTATGATATTAGTTTATAATATATTGCAATGGATACGCTTAAAACGAGCAGAATTATGTGAATTTAGATCGGATTTTTAAAAAAATTAAATTTATTAAATTAAATAAATTAAATTTCGAAAAAGTTAAATCCTTATTAATTTGAGCTCTTACGACGAAAATGCATACGTTTTTAATTCATTGGGATTGTGAGTAGTGAAACATAATAATTTTTTTCCCATAGATTAGGAGAAAGCTACACGAGCTTATTTGTAGTTATTTCCGAAAATCAGAAGTGATTTTTAAAGATATTATATACCCATATTATGACGGTAGCCTGCACGTTTTTTGCCTACTGATCCAAATCCTAATCCAAAATTTTTAAAAATTCGTTATCTATATTCAGCGATAGTATTTCTTTCTGATGTTGGTTTCGTTCTGCCGATATATTGCAAGCATCAGTTTCCTTTTCTGCTTTGAGGAAATGATGATATATCATCAGGAAAATCGCTGATCCAAATCGATATCAAGATATTTCAGATATTTGTAATATGTTGATTATTTCGAGCAATCTGATACAAATTTATCCGTTTTTACGCTGCTCGGCTCATTTACGAACGAGCAGCGCAACCGGCCTCAAACATGTATCCTCGGAAGACCTTAAACACTTGGGGAATAGGAGATTTACGCAATTTGTATGTGCATTCGGTGACGCGAAACCAAAGTTTTCGAGCGAGTGTCACTACGTGCTTTTAACTACCATCTGATATCTTTCCTTCGGAATAGAACACCAAGCTTCATGATACCGTTCTACAGCTCATCAGTATCTTTAATGCATTTTTGCCAATCTTGACAAATTTTCTATTGGATTCAGATCTTTAAGTTTACCAATCCAAGAATTTACTTTTTTTCTTTTGAAAACCAATCTTTTATTGGTCCAGCTGAAAATGTTGGATCATGAATGTGTATATACGTCCAGTTTACTGGCACAAACGCAAACGCAGATGTTTCTATTTTACGATATTCATCAATTTCTCTGCTTATTTTATCAAGAGGTCCTACTTCTTCCTATGAAAAAGCTCACCAAATCATTATTTGCCTCCACCGTGCTTGATTAGGATTTAATACTTGACCTTTCAAATGATTAACATATGTTCTAGCATATGGGTCCATTCTGTTAATTTTCGTTTTATAGCTTCAAAGTACGCTTTCCCAAAAGTGCGCCTTCTTATTTTTACTATTTTTAGCAAAGTTCAAACGTCTTTAAATGATCTCTTCCGATAAAAGCCGGGTTTTTTTCTACTTATTCGTCTAAAAACATCAACCTCTTGGAAATCCGTCCGATACTTTTAAATTGTGTTTTTCGATGATTTCATTTGAAATATGTCTGGATGATTTGAACGGTTCCCTTTTACATCACCGAATTGTCGCTTCATCTATAGAAGGTGAAGTTTTCAGTGCTTTTGGCACTCGTTTTTTATTGTCAGTTAGCTAAACAGAATGTTTCTTTGCTAAATTAATTGCCTTTGCTAGATTAATTGCATTATGAACCATTTTCTTGGAACACTTCAATATTTCAGACATTACTTCTGGCTTTTTAGCACTTTTGTACATTTCATAAATAATTTTTCTTACTTTTTTCTACCATAAATTGCTTCCCTCCACGCATGTTGCCAATCAAGTTAACTTCCTTGCTGTATACTCAGAAAATTATGAAAGACCAGACGGAACACTTAATAGATTCGAATAATTATCGTCTATTACAATTCACGCTATTTTAACATTCAGCCAAAAAATTTGTCCTGCCAAACCAAAACTTATCTGCGTTAACACAAGTCAATTCTAACGGTAAAGTATTTGATTTGAATTGTAATGTAAATTCATGGTGAAAAGTGGTCCCCATAAAAGATGATATATTTCTAATAAAATATCGAAAAATTAGTCCATTTCATTTTCTTACGAATTTGTGCTATTTATATATCCATGGTTGTATATACATAATTCCTTATCCTTGCCATAGATTGATGGCTTTTGCGCTTAGTAGAAGATTTTTAGTAGATTTTTTTTTCTTTTGTATTAGCTAGCATAATTTTTAATGCAAATTTTCAGTTACATTTACATAGTTGTAAAAACTGCCTAAACATTTGCAACTTTTCATTGCCGTTTCGGACATTAAACATACGCCGTAATTTTCCCATCGACGTATCACAATTTCAATCTAATAATAACTTAAAGATTACCTCATTGCATCCATCATATAAAGATATATTTCTATCTACATGTATTATCACCATTTTATGCAAACATAATTCGAAGAATTTACATGGGTAACGATCATTCATCTTTGCGTCAAACGTTTAAAGCATACTGATTGATCGGCGGGTTTTGTTTCTAAAATAAAGTTTGGTAAAATCGAATCTTTATTTTAGCTACTAAAAGACACCAAGAATTCTATGAGTAATAGGAACATTTTTGAATTCATGATTAGATCCAGAGTGTATGAATGATGAATCTGATTGGCAGGAATTTTAATATTTATTCGATTCGATGTGGTTAAAAGTTCATGTGGAATATAAAGGCTTAGATATAGATACTTTGATTAAATCCCAAAATAATCTTCGAAATTTGTATGCTGTTTCAATGGAAAACTGCAATTATCGCTTAACTGTCACCGACACGAGTTGTGGGTCGTGTTTCGCAACAGTAAATTTCGCAAAATAATTACAATCTTGTAGGTCTCCTCCATAATACCGTACAATCTGTAATGAGTATTAATTATCCTCAAACGTCATCAACGAATCTAACGGGAAACTCTTATAAAATTTTTACAAACGATCAATCAACCGCTAGCAACTTGAGTTCCAGCAGCTTAATCCAAGCGCAAGCGATTCGTTCCACAAAACTTTACAATGAAGCGTCTTCAACCACAAGAATGTCTTGTCTATCTACTGGTCCGGACCATCCTCTAGGCCTTTTCTCGGCTACCCACTTCATTATTATCATGCTTCTAGTCGTTGTACTGGTACTACTAGTATTGATTTGCAAGCAAGAATCAATTTGAGAAAATTATGCACAATAGTCGTTGCGGTACGCCTCGTAATCGATCAGATGATCGTCGGTTACGAATCAACTCTTTTCGTAGCCTGAGTGCTGCCTCACTATCTCCATTAGATGCACTTTATTGCGAACGTAGTGAATAGATGTCATTCCGGTGACGTTTGTTTTCCTGGTTGCCTTTGCAATCGTTCGATATCGAAATGAAGGAAGGGCTGGCTGTATTCGGCTTGAAAAGACGAAAAAATTGTCATTGGAAGCAACAAGTGTAGAGCAGTGGATTGCGAGAGTACTGCACCGGGATCATGTGTTTTTTTTCTTGGAGCTAATGTGAGGTCAGTCAACTTGTCCATTGTAACGGACATATGTTTTGTCTGTGATGTGAGTGATATTGTCAAAGATTGACAGATTGTACAGTTAGGACCATTGTCTAAACCTGTGAGGAAAAAAACGTCCGTAGGGCTTATGATACGACCGTATTTCCGGTGATAAAATGATATTTTCAGGGCGTAAAAAATTTTGGGGGCATAACAAATGTGAATGGATTTCAACATTTGAGACTCGAAGATCATATCAGAATTTTCATGATTTGTTAATTTTGATTTTTTGTTGTTGAGTAAATAATATAATAACACAAAGAAAATTTTGAAAACTCGAATAGAACAGATCAAGTTAGGCTAGAATTATTCGTTGAATCGGTTAGCATGAAATGTTTGCAAAGAAAAAAGTTGAATTCAGTTAAAATTTAATGAAATGCATAATTCATAAAGATGTTGGGAAAATATATCTCATAAAAGTATAATTTAGCTTAAGCTTAAAATATGGTAGAACATAATGGAATAATTTGTAAATGTATAAAATATGTTAAATATACAATTTACAAACATGGGATTAGAATTAATTCAACATAAAAAAGAAATGAATAACTAAAACTAACAGTGATTAGAAAATATAGCCTTGCGGTTTTTTTTCTGCCTGATCATATTGAGATAAATCGATTTTTAGTTTCTTTATGGTTTTTGCCAGTTCAAATGTGGTTTTACTCGCAATCGCGGATTGGGACTGATTGATTGAGACTCTCACATAACAAAAAGCTATCCGCTTCCCAAAGTATCTACTCAGAGTAGTTGTATTTAAGAAAGATATTTAATAGCTTATAGTTCACAAAGCGGTACGGAAAGACCCAATGTTAAGTAGAAATATTTCTTTCAATAAACAATAATGCTTCAGATTTGATTTTTATCACGTGATCAAACAATGAAATAGTTATCTATCTATATTTTTAAAATTTTACTCTTTTGAAGTTCTTGTGTTCGTTGATTTCGAAAATAACGATGATTTCAAATAATTAAATTGTTTGAAATTTAAGTAATAAGTCATTCCTATGTTGGTTTTGACATTGTTATTGAATTATTTTATTATATCATTATTAAACATCCAAAAAAAATGTATTCCTCACAACAAAGACCTTTTTCGACAATGCGATTGTTTTAGTTGCAGTGAAACTGTCCAAATTACGTACGAGGGCTGTTTGAAAATTTCTTGGCCTGACCGATAAAATATTGGAAAATTGATAATTTCACCCAATGTTTCGCTATACAGTAAACTGGAACATTTGGTGAGTTCATCGTGCACGAGAACACGTATGGTGAGAACTTTTCAAACCACTTTCGTATGTCTAAAGTTCGCTACAGGCTTTCGTGTTTCCTGACGTTGTACGATGTTAGTCATACCGTAAACATAGAAACTTTGTCGATAAAAAACGTCGTGGATAAAATAGATTGACATGGGAGTCAGTTTTCGATTTAATGATAAATCTTTCCATTACTCATTTTATTTTTTTTTGTATTTTTATTTTATTTTCCGCTTATGATAAGCAGTGCCGCGGGAATCCAGAGCCTCAATAATGAAATGTCGGGAACACCACCTAGGGAGAGAGTGGAAAAAGAGGTGAACATAGCAAAAAAAAAATCGAATGGCTGGTCGCTGCATGAAATGAAACTGAAGACTTTTAAACATGCCATGCGCAAGGTGGAGAGATTTTCGTGGAGATGTTTCTGTGGTAATATAGGAGGTATAAATGAGTTTGATCGCCATGCATCGAAAGCTATAGAATGCATCTATAGCTTTGACGGCAGCTGGATTGATTCGAGCACCGGTACTCTCACAATTCTCAACTCTCAATGCGAACACAGGATCGAGCTATAAGAATGCTATGATTTTTTTCGGATTGGTTCATTGGTTACCAATCAATCTAATAATCTTATGCCGAATTTACATTCTCGCCGAGGAATGCCAAATGTAGACAAGGTCTGTGTGTAAATGGTCTCCTTGTCTATTCTCGGCTGTTTTTTTCATGGCAAGCACGCGTGTGTAAATGGTTTGCTCGTCGGCTCTTGTTTGTTTTATGAAGGGATAGTGATCCTTTTATTGCTGTGCCTGAGTTTTTATGACCGTCTCGTCCTAGCTCGAAGCCGCTGGAAGCGAAGTCGGTTTTATGCATCGAGTCAAAGGGATTCGAGAGGGTAGCATGTGCTCATTCACATTTTCGAATTTTTCGCTGGGACTTCAAACATATCTTTGCGTGTCCCAGATTGAAATCACTCAACGCACACCAGGCAGTTGCAATAGCCACAACCTGTACCTCAGCCATCGTTCACTGAACTGAACAAAACAGCTCACAACTGTCGAAAGATGCATGGTGCAATATCCTAAGTAAACAATTCACCCTATGTCTTGCTGAGTCTCGTCCAATGTCTTGTTGAGTCTTGTTGACTCTTGTACACGAGACGCTCGTCCCTATGTATAAATCCGGCATTACAGCAATCTCATCTTGCTGCTGCATTGTATTCCAGTATGGAATAGAACAGGTTTTGAAATTGCTAGAATGTTATCTGATGAAGTTCCTGCTCCAGCTGACAGTGAATAAATAGCTCCGGACACACTACTGGATGAAATGATAGTGTCACTTTCTTCAGTGGGCTCATTTGTGAGTACGTCGTCGATGCGCTAAAATCGAACAATAAAGTCTGCAGCGGTATATTTTCGAATATACCGCTGCGCTCCCTTCCCTGTTCTCTTCATCACCCTACCCTATTCTTTTTATATGTCCAGAAGTATTGCTGAATGTCATGCATTTTTTAGGGAACCGTATGGTCGACAAACTAGCAATGATTGATATGGGACAATACCTTGAGATCGCTAAGAAGTCCCGGGGCGAAGAATCATCCTGTGTGATCGCAAGATAGCATTGTCTTCATGTATGCACCTTATA
Source organism: Nemotelus pantherinus (assembly GCA_963978885.1). Classification (NCBI taxonomy): domain Eukaryota; kingdom Metazoa; phylum Arthropoda; class Insecta; order Diptera; family Stratiomyidae; genus Nemotelus; species Nemotelus pantherinus. Next base: position 235,841,477 of record OZ022263.1, on the reverse strand, counting down.
CCAGGCAGCTATTCATTTCAGCAGTGCTTTTATATGCCACTGCCTCATAGTAAGCAAAATAACAGTAAAATTTCAGGAAAAATTCAGAGTAAAAATAGATAAAGAGAATATACATACATCAAAAATTATTTGAAAAACTATTCGATTGGATTACCAAATCGTAGAGATATTTTAATGGGTAGTTGTATGGAACTTTGAATATCAAATTGCAGGATATATGAATACCACATAAATAATTATATTGAAAAATCGCAAGGCAAATTTCAAGTGACATTGAATGAATATTGAATGTATTTTGAAAAATTGCATGAAAAATGTAAAAAAAACTATCCATCCAATGAAAAATGGCTTGAGTAATCGTATGTAAAATACCACAGGGAATACCATATTAAAAAAAGTCATATGGTCAAGAAGAAATTCATGAAAAACTACACTGAAAAATTGTACAAAAAACCATCGAAAAGTTGCATCAAGAATTGAAATACAAACTACTGCAAAAATTGCTTAAAAATCGCATAGCAATTAGCAGGAAACATTACATATTTCATGAAAAATTTAATGTTAAATCGCCGGAAAATTGCGTGTAGACAAAATGAATAGTTGCATGAAAACCTGCGAAAAACATTCCATCAAACAGTGCATGAAAAACCGCATTAAAAACTAGCTGAAAAATTGCATGAAAATCTCATGAAAAGTTCCATGCGATATTGCATGAAAAATTGCCATAGAAATTTTTCACCAGAGAAGTTACAGGGAATATCGCATGCAACATTTAACTGAAAATTGAATGGAAAAACGCAAGAAATATTTTACGAAAAATTACACGAATAATAGCATCGGTAACTGCAGGAAAATTTGCGAAAAACGTTTCACCAAACAGTGCCTGAAAAATCACATGGAAAGTTGCAATGAAAATTGCATGAAACTTTGCATGGAAAATCGCATGAATCGCGTAATTGTATAAAAAACCGCCAGAAATGTTTAAGGAGAAGTTGCGTAGAAAATTTGTTGAAAATTGTTTTGGAAAATGCATGAAATCCATTTTATGAAATATTGTAAAAATAGTGTATGCTATATAAGACATATTGAGAAATTGCGTGGATTACAGCACGCGTAACGATTGGTTGCTCGATTAAACAATTTCTGTTCGAACTGTGGTTCAAAGGGTGAGAAAGGATCGATCTATCTTCCACCTCATGTACCAATGTTCGGATCTAGCGAGGAGAAGATTGACCTCACTCGGGTTCCTCTCACGTCTATCTTTGATTGACTTAAAGAGGGGTTTTACTGTTTACCAAATCCACTTGATGGTTCCCTGAGTGCAGAACTTGAGAAAGGGTTATATTTATTTGTGATTTTCAGCAGGACGCTCCGATTGTCAGTCACATGACCTAGCCTAACCTAAGCCCTATCACCATTGTTAGTGATGTATTTTTGTTCATCATGAAGCCAAAACACTACTGGAAAAATACATACTATGCTATTTGAATGGCTTTTAAGATACGAGGATATGTTGAAGTGAAGGTTTATAGTCAACGACAGATATGATTAGTTACCTTATTCGGACCTTACATGACTCATCGATGAAAATACAGACTATCCCTGTCTAATCAATATAACAGGCACCAAAGTAATGACGAACCGTTCAGCCTATTGTGTTATTAACAAGATTCGTAGGTTTTCCTGTCACCTTAAAATGAATGAGTTGAGGGAACTTAGCAATTAGAATTGGATGACCGGACATTGACTGTACCTACCTGCATTTCCTCAATGCTTGCTTTCAATTTAGTATGGAGAATTTCCTATACCATCACTGTGTATACTCATTAACATTATTTATTTGATTGTCTACCATAAAAGTTTCAGAATCGAGAATGATAGCGACTAGTTTTTGAGCGATTGCATTGGTAGTTTGGTAGGGGAGGATGAAACAACTGGTTAATTTCTAATTAAACAGTTCAGATCAAATTTCACCTATGTTTGGAGCACTGTTGAAAGCATGTTTTCTTTGAAAACAAAAGCAGTTTAATTTTTTTCAAGCAAGAAGAAAATTGCTCATAAAATTTCCAAATTGTAAAACAACGATCAAAACGTTAGGAAACTCAAATAACTCAACACTTCCTAATTTTCTCTTTTATTTGTATTTTCTTATTTTCATGTATCGACACATGTATTTCGATCCACTCTCTTTTTCCATGTCCATCAGTCTTTCCAAAAGCTAACCAGAACTACATTTTCTAATCGCAAAACTTTCAAATAAATTTGAACTATTAGTTTATTGCTTTGTAAACCTCTTCCCGAACACAACATACACACATACGCACGAATCGAAGTTTGTAATCATCAAAGCCAATGTGTTATTGACCCGCTCAACATTTATGAACCGCTTGTGCTGTAGCGAACCATCTTAAGAAAAACCTTCTTCAACGTGACTTCCTTCTCTTCCGATTCTATTATTCCTAATACCATCGCTGAATAATGAATAGAACCAGTCATTGCTACCATTACTACTATTTCCTCGCGATAGATTTCTACGAGCGGTTAGTTGGTATTTTCTTTTTAGTTAGATGCACTGTGTTGGCTTGTGTGTGCAACGCATCTTGCTTGTTCTATCAAACAATGCAAACATGCTGCATGCCACCTCATCAACATTCCCATATGATACGGTCAACAGACTGTGGAGTGGAACTGCCGAGACGAATAAATGAGGTTTCCCTGTGCGATTCGCGAATGGTACAGGCAAATAGTGAAAAATCGATGAGGTAGGCATAGCCTGCATTCGCCACCACTCATTTGTTGCATCGTTCACGCTGACGTGCTACTTTGACGAAGAGCATGTTAGGAGGCCATTAAATAATTACGACAATTGTTGCACATACATTTCATTTGAAATAATTAAATTCCTTTTGCTGATTGACTTGTTTGCGAAGATTAGATGACTGGGGTGGAAACATGCCAACAAGTCGAGTTATAGCGGACCTACGGCAGGGTCATGCTGTAGGGTCTGGGCAAAAGTTAGACTTAGACTTCGCTATGTGCAATCTTCTGAGTGTTCCGGGAAATCTTTATGGGAGTTCTAACTGAAGATTGCGATTGTCTGTTGGTGAGGAATGGCTGTCCGAGATGGCATCACAGCAGCGCACGAAATTGCAATGCCATCGCTAATAAGTATGTTGCGCTCGATGCAGAAGTCGGTGGATCTCAAGAAATCATAATGATTGTAGTCAATCGTGTAATTTTATGGTTTGCTATTTCTAAGCGCTGATGGGATTTCAAACGACATTCTCGTGCGGCTGTTACAGGCTATTAACTGCGCGTGATGTTCTGACAGAATGTTGCGAGTTGAATAAAAGAAGGAAAATAATGAAATATGAGTCGAACAGCTATTTCTGAGTATCTGAATGCAGGTAGTATTTGTGTTTGGATAGATGGAGATTTGAAATGTTTATAATTTCAAATATTTCTGTGTGGAATAATTTTCAGAACAACTTAGTATCGCATTTGGTATGACCATACTTTTCCCACCAGATGCTGCCAGACCTAGATAAATGTTTGGCATGCTCTTCATCCCATTTTACCGTGCACTAAATTCTTTCTAAGGTGGGAAATCCTCTGTTAATTCTTTCTGTGTCATGCAGGGCAAAGCAATTTTGACCAATATAGGTTTTGTTTAGGGTCTTTCATTTTCAGGGCTTGACCTTTGATATGAAGGAAAACAAATTGTCTATGTGATATCATTACTATTTTCCTTTTACTTTGTCAAAAAATTTTATTCATTAATGTTTCGAAAATGATTCTAGCCAAACATCCCTAAGGCTCCACTTAATGATTGGATGTCTGAGTAAACAATTTCAAATTACATTTTTGCATAAAAGTGGCTCAATTTCGTTTATGACGCTTATGATGGTGACCAATAGGGTATCAGTCTCTGCATTTTATGTGGATATACCTAAGATTTCACTTAAGCCTACAAAAAATCCACAAAATCTAGTCGTCTAGCTGATTTCACCAGTTCGGGATATAATGGAGCCTAGGATCTTTTCATGCAAGATGGCATGTCAGTGTATCGCTGCAGTATAGCATTTGGTGACTTCCTAATGAAAGCATGTGACTGACAGGTACATCCTGCCTTATTTAGGTAAAAAAACAAGGCTATCATTGCCCTATAGTGGTCAGCGTTAACAATGAATGCGACTCCTTCTGGGTTTACGAAACGTATGGACCGATGATTCTGCCGGACTGAAATGCATACCAAACAATGGCTTCTTCGGGAGAGAGTGATATTTTAGACCCTGGTGAAAATATCTAGTAAATCTTCTTTGAATCGTCGTCTATCCGAATTCGGCATTTTTTTTCATCTACAACGCCACTCAGCCAAAGATGATTTTCCTGCAAAAACAGGATTTTGCTCTAAAGATCATTCAGCAAATACACGACGCTGTCTAACAAAATGCTGATTATTCAATGTGATGCCAATGCTCATCACACAGCATGGTGGAGTAGTGATGTCAATGCTTGAAATGAGCCACTCTTACAAATAAGGGCACAAATAAGGGCAAGACGTCGACGTTTCTGAGTGCTAACAAGCAAGAGGTACTAGTCCTCACGTTAGTGTCATAGAGTGCTGTATGTACTGGGAGGTCTATAAAAAGAAATTCTTGGAATACAACAAAAGGTAAGGAAAACCAAAAGAACGTTACTGAAAACTCAGTCTAAAGGCCACCAAGGGCAGATAAAACTACACTTAGAACTCCAGATAGAAAGATGATGACCACCTTTGATGACAAACTGCTGCACACTGCTGCGTAGAACACTTTTCCCAGTTTGGAAAATTAGGATCAACGGTAAGCCTGAGGAAGAAAAGGAAGTCCCTGATCGGACACCTCACTCACCTCTGATCAAACAAAAAATCACGTTTGAAAAGGTTGAATGGGCAATAAACTCCTTCAAAGCATTTAAATCACCAGGACCCGACGGAATCTACCTAGTTCTGCTGCAAAGAGCTACAGGGAAATCAAAACTAATTTTCGTACACATATGTAGAGCGAGTCGTCAAAATCGTGGATCCCACCCCATCCCCAAGGTTGCAACAATCCGGCCGGCCTACCAAAATCATACAGGCCAATTAGCCTCACATCTTATGTCTGGTTTAAAAGGCTACCAGACAAAATGTAGTCATTGCTAATGGGATCAGGCTTGTTTGAAAAAAAAACATCAAGAAACACTTGATAACATTAAAAGCCAGAGAATTCGCAGAGCACCATTCATTTGAAACTGAAAGCTCAGACTGTAATTAACTGTAATCATTATCTAAACCGACATCAAAAAAACCTTAAGGTTATCAACATATAATTGACAATCAGACTTGAAGTTACATGGAAGGTCAAAGCTAAACAAAGTAAAAACGGGAGGGACCATGGATAAAATCTTGGGGAACGCCAGAAATAGGATAGAAAAGAGAGGAAAAACAGCCTTTAAAAATATCACAACAGTGCGGTCATTGATGCGGAGTGAAAACTAGGTGATAAGGGTACTGGAAACACCCAAGTTCCATACCTTTTCTAACAACACTGAGTGGTTCACCCTGTCCAATGCTTTTGCAAAGTCAGTGTAGATCACGTCAGCTTGTAGACTATTATCCACGGAACAGGTGACGAAGTTGGTGAATTCGACTAAATGATTTGTCCTGGAAAGTCCCTGAACGAATACATGTTGCTCTTTAGAAAACAAGTAACTAAAAGCACTGCCAACGTTATGATGAACGATTCGTTCAAGCAATTTAGGAAACCACAGAAAAGTGATATAGGACAATAGTTGACAATATTACCAACGTCCTCTATACAGAAAAAACATTGGCAAAACTGGAAGAAAAACACCTACTGACTGGCTCTTGCTAAATAAAATAGACAGAGGAACACATAAGAAAGATGCAATGAACTTGCCAAACACATTTCGAATACCATCAGGGCCTCTGTAACAAGGATATTAAGGTTTCTATTTCAAGAACATTGATCATCGCCATATCCATATGAGAAGGCAGAGACGAAAAAGAGTTCCTTGGAGGAATGTTAGGAGGGGAAATGAAAGAAGCGAAAAACCTAGTAAACAAATCATCAGGAATTGAAGCAGAAATTAAAACAGTGTTGCGATAAAACTAACTCAGAAGTAGATCAAATGAATCTCATAGATACCATGGTTCCGACAACTTCAACTATCTAAGAGCAACTTTGTGTAATGCGAAGCTATACTTTTATTCTAGGTCAGACTTAACAAACTATAATTAAATTTACAATTCCACTAGCTAATTAAAGCTAATGATGGGCTGCTAAACAGGAGACTGATATTTTTCAATTGCCATTTACAAATAGCAATACTGCCCTACTAAGCGCAAAAGCGGTATCTCAATGAAGGCGAGTTTCGAGATAATTGAAGTTTTGTAAAAGTAGTGATATTGATATACTTCTAATTCCCTTAGTGATTTAAGGTAAAACTGAGATAGGCGACGAGGAACTGGATTCGTTTGAAGCTGGTGGAGGATTCTCCTTACTCCACTTTTCTCGGTAAGCGATCGATCTTCCGCTCAGCTATGAATCTTGGATACATCGGGAAACTTTCTTAAGGTGTTTCCTATATGTTTTAAATGAGATACAATTAAAAGGTTTAGTTCATTAGATGCGTATTGCTTTGAGCTATCTAATGTTATAAAAATCAATTTTTCGAATTTTTTTGAGATACCGCTTTTGCGCTTAGTAGGGCAGAATAGGAGCCTGCTATTTATAATTCTGCTAATCTGCTATTTTTCTCAACCTCTATTTGGACAACATAATAGCAGATAGTAGATACCGGCAAACAGTAGCAAATTGTTAAAGCAGCATGGACAAAGAATACTTCACAAAGTACCTACCAATATTTGATTTTTAAGGCATAGTCCGTACTAGTTAGTAGTTAGTATCATTCGTTTGTTTGAATATGTTCTGACTTGCGTGCCGTTTCCCACACACAAGGCGTTTGTACACACATTATTCAGCTGACCGGGCGATACGACTTTACATATCATACATATCAGGCGGAGGGCGAAGGACGTTCGCGTCATTTCTAAATTGCGATCAAAACTCACGCGAATAGCGAAACGAATAAAATGGGATCATAGCGAAAAAGAACCTAGTCTATCTCTAGCATATGAAAATTAAACACGTCGCAATGCTACAACAATATATTCTTTTGAAATAAAGACTGCGAATTTTCAGCTGTTATTTTTCAGTTTTTATTCAAAACTGCTATTTAGAAATAGCAATAGCAGCTGCTATTTGAAAATAGCAGTTTGGCCCACAACTAGTTGAAGTATCAAAAATCATATTCAAATCGTCTCAGCTGTTTCAAAGAGGAAAATCGTTCAGGTGGAATCACCGATAGATAGCGAAGAACAGAAGCTTTTGTACCAACAAACTCCTTGCCCGGGATTTATGCTAAAACTTTCAGAAACATTGCAAAATTTGTTTCTGGGAACTCGTTTACTACCAAACAAATCATTAGAAACAAAGTCGGTATAATTCAAAACGTCATCATTTCGAAAGGTCTTACTAAAAGATATTCTAGCATATACTCGTATATGAATATTTTTAATTACAGCGCTAGATCATCTAATACCACTACTACCACCAACCTATATCAATCTTCAATACAAAACAGACTTCACAAGCTCAATATACTCACTTTAAATCCTTTCGCAATGGATGCTAGGACAAGAACTAGCACAACCTAGAAAGAAAAATCACTTCAACTTTATCATAAAGAATGATGTTGCAAGCATTAAGTCATCCCTTGCTTGACAAAACATCCATTACACATCATCGAGATATATTTATGGAAATATATTGCATCTTTCTACATATATTGCAAGAAAATTTATCGGTCATTGTCAATCGTCTAGACATAAGCTGCCGTCAGACATGATTTCGCTTAGCTCTAAGTACCTGTTTCGATCCTCAGATTTAGTCTGATCCAATCCGATCCAAATGCGAATACCACCAAGAGCTTAGAATAGATAAATGCCTATGACAAGTCAATGGTCATTGCTGCGCCCTTTTTGCGATCGTTTTGCTAAAATTATTTGTAGCTAGTCTTTCTCTCAGACTAGTAGATTAAATCCGCGGATAGTATCGCGAGACTATCAAAAGTCCCTTGTCAAAAACATGTGTGGCCCTAGAATAATCCCCGATTGTACTTTCGTTGAAGATTTACTGAAGATCCTCGCGGCAATGGCATTCTAAAGATCGCTGAGATGAATTCAATATTAGCGTCGAAAATGTCGGCATGAGTCCGTACCTGACTTGAATGCTGAAGATAATTTCCGTTGCAGCATAGATATCGCATGATCACGATCTATATATAGATGCACGTACGCGGTGGATGTGGCATGGAGACTGGAGAGAAACATCAGGTAACGGCTCGGCCTGCAGGAACTACACACTGATGTATGTATATTATGCAGAGAGGTCTGATGATGTCGGATAATAAGTTTTCTGCACAAGATATGCTTAACCCTTTGCGTTACATGTGGCAGCCGTTTCCAAGGAAGTGAGCCTTTCCTGCTTTAAGAGGGCATTTAAATCATCGACCTTCTTCGCTTAGTTGCCTGGGTTAAACGCGACGGCTCTGCGCAGGACCCACATCCGATCTTCTGAAGATGCGCATTTGATTTTATCATAATCCCAAGACGCTTTCTTGCTTTCTTAAAGGCTTTAGCTTGAAACTGACTTTCGATACATGGAGAGATTACAGTTTTTTTAAAGGCATTTTCGCAACGACCCGCACCGCGCCCAGTCTGGCAAATTAGATATCAACGTAGGTTGTGCTCAGACACCAGTTGTCTTTCATCTCATTGTTTTTTTTGCGATGTTTAAGCCAATCGAACTGTACACAAACTCTTACCAGCGCCATAAGACTTTTTTTTTAAGTGATCAAGTCTCTTCGTTCTTAGATTCACTACTTCCTCGAGGACACAGGAGTGAAAAATGGAATACAACATGGGATGTGAGTTGAATGCATAATGAATTTCAGATGACGCGAAACAGGTTCCGAAACAGGCTCGATCTTGGTTCAAGTCAAAATCGAAGTTCAGAAAAACTATGGGTCATTCTTTTGACTTATACAGTCGGCGAGTGGAATTTATAATGGGGCAGCTGACGGCTATCAAGGCCATTCGCAATTTTTTCCATGTAATGAATTCCATATTTGGATATGTGTGACTGTGATCGATCTATTTTTTATTAGAAGGGAGCCAGCAAGTACTTGTGCTTTTAGACACTAAGATTTGAATTTGAGAAGTTTTAAAGAAACCACCGGTTGATTTCCATTTGACTCACAATCTGTTTTTTTTTTTCATTACAGGTCAACGAATTACAACAATTCAGCTCGATGGAGTCCAGTATTTCATTAGTCGAATGAATCCTTACTCCCCCGAACTGAACTATTTCCTCGCCTACCAGTATTGCAGATCTTTGGGTCTGCAGCTGGCTTCGTTCGAAACACAGGAGAAAGTCGAATCGATGTCCACGTACTTACGCAACGCCGGCTACAGTAAATATGACTTCTGGACATCAGGAAATCGACTGGGCACGGGAATGTTCCTATGGATGAGCACGGGCTTGCCATTCAATGCCACTTTCGATTACTTCGAGAATGGCGACGACTCGGCCAAAGCTGGTCTCTTGGACCCAGTCGATCACAACAGCAACACCACTCCTCAACGAACTGCCCGAGACAGGTATTTCTAAATTTTGTATTGTTTGCCAATAAATCCTACTAATACATTGTTTCTCTTGCGGAATTGCAGTGGTAGCGTTTTGAGCAAGAACTGCGTCATGATGCGCGGACCGAATCTAAGATGGGTCCCAGAAGACTGTTCCGTTGTCAAGGACTTTATTTGCGAACAGACCCGATGCTACTACTACAACTACGGAAGCATCCCGGTATCATCGGCGCAGGGGTAAGGAAAGAGTGTGTGGACAATCAACATCTACTATGTAAACTACCCGCCATATCTAAGAATATAAAAACAAACAAAGCATTCAAAAGAAAATTCATCCAAAAACGTGTTTTAGTTAAATAGACAAATAGGTGAGCTTAACCCCAAACAACTAGCGTAAAATTTAATTACACACTTTCCTATCATTCATTCTTCCCATTTCATTTCACTTCGTCAGCACTAACCGATCGTTTCATACACTTAACTTAGATACACAATGCAGTGGATTACATCTGTCAGTCGTTTTACATCTGACTGACACATCACAAAAAAATGACAAAGTCTAATTATTAAATACTGATTGTAAATTCTTCGCAGAAAATTAACAATGGTTTGGTTTTAATGTTGATAAATTTAGCCAGGCACTAAACCCTCATTTCTGGTTCAAAAAATAAGAATTACTGTATAGCTGTCTAATTTGGAACCTATTACTAAACTATGGACACAAATTTTGGCTAAGACCTTGTTTTACCAAAGCTCTATCTAACATATGCATCTTATGAAATATCGTTTTCAACCACATTGTACGACATCTTCAGCTTTCTAATACTTTTGTTCGGAGTTTGACCACAAAAATAAGTCCGTTTCAAATCCCAGATTCAAATTACTCGTCCAAAGCCAAAAAACTTAGCCTGCACTCAATCAAAAAAATTGCAATTACTTCTTTTGTGTCCGAACTTTATTTTCAAGTAATTGTCCAAAATTGGTAACCAAATCTTTTCGATCCACAAGCATTACATCAGTACATCTTTCATATCACTTAAAGTTAACCTCAAATCGATTCAAATTTCAAATCGAATTCTTGTAGATGAATTTTTAAATGATGATCATTGGAATTTTGTGATTTTCTATCAGTAGTTTGGGGTTAGCTTCATTCACTTTTTCCCAACCATTTGCCGTCTTTCAATTTATTCCGATTCGAAACAATAATTTTGTTTCGATTCTAACACATTTACGCTTTGAAAGACGGCAATAACAAAACAATTCGACTACCAAAGAAATTACAATTAATCTAAAAATTACTATTTACCATATTTCAGACGTCCAATCACATTAACCACTACACCGCGACCGATCACCTATACAACTACACCACTTCCTGAGCTTCTTTCAAGTACTCTGGCTTCCGTTCTTGCCAAACGAAACAAGATCGATGAAATCATCCTGGCCAAATCAGCTTCCGTCGAAACACCCAACGCATTGGACGAGAGCAATGTCAGCGAATCGTCACCCGAGCTAGCGGAGGAAGAAGCCCATGTACCAAAAGACGACGAAGACTCTCAGACCTCCGAAGAAGAAGCGGCCGAAGAGCACGAGGACGACGACGCAACGCTCGAAGAAGATGACGAGGAGGCACGCAGTCTGCACGGAGTAAGCGATAAGGGCGTTGAATTGGTACAAAGCATCGACGAATCACCAGAAACACCAGCTGTCAAAAATGTCGTAGCCGAAGAACAACCATCCGTCGAACAGCAGCTCAAGCGAATCTCAGAACAAATCGAGAAGTTCGGCAGTCGCGAAAACAACGACGGTGACTTGGGCCATCAAAGCTTCCTCTCGCTGTCTGACCTGATCAAAACCCTCCGACCCAACGACAAAAAGGCACCACAAATCGATTCGGACTACTCGAATACAATGCGTGTACTTGGCGAAAAGTCATTGATTGTTAATAGCGGCAGTGATGAAGCGCGGAAGCTGAAGGATGCATCAGTAGAAGCCAACTGAGTTATATTTTCGTAGATAAACCCATCTTTACGCTTTTTTATATGAAACTTTAACTTTAATCATCACCCTGTCAAGTTTAGGCCGGAGGAATGTATATTTATTATAAATGGGTCATGCGAATCAGGACAAAGCATGCAACGTCCACATTCCCATTATCCATTTCGAAATACAATTAGCTTCACTAATGTACGCTTCTCCACTAAACTGCTGAGTATTTTCATCAAGTCATTCATCATCATCGATTTCTCATCATAACTCTCATTGTCAGGGGCTTGAAACAAAACTACAGTATGAACTATCACAATGATGCATTTCTTTTGAATTTTTTGAATATATATTTTCTTAACAAACGACCAGGGTAGGACGTCACTTTGAAAACACAAAATGCAAGCAAATTAAAAAGATTTATCTAACACAGTCCAAATCTACACACCTGTACACTTATACTCTGAATTTCTGTTCTGTGCTCACGCACTGTTCCACAAAACGGAAAAAAAGCAACACACACACAAACAATGATATCATTTTACTTTAATGTAAAAATTATAATATTATTCGTATATTTTTTTATAATAATAAATAGTAATAAAACACCGGACAACATTTGTCGAACGATAAAATTAAATAAATTTGTTTTATTGACATGCAGTCAGGCTTAAGGTTGATATGATGTAAATGGTTCTCTGTAGTACTTCTCTTTCATAATTTTTATCTCTTCATTCCTGTGCGAACGTTCCCTCGAGAAGGTCGTGTTTGAAAATCTCAGGCATCGAGATTGTAAAAAATATTGGAAGATGTGAAACGCTGCAGTGAAATTTTCCCACAAAGATGAACGAAACTCGAACCGGTATCATCTATCAGCAGTCAGAGGAGGAGCGCAACTAAATCGCTCTTCCTGTACATACAGCAACGGCTTCTACTTCCTCTACAAGAGCAGAAAGTGACGTGACAGAAGACGAGAGACCCCATGCCCTCCGACAAAGAATTGCATGACGTAGGGCTGACAGACGAAGATAAAATCCAGTAAAATAAATAACAAACTAAGCACTGAATACCCAGCCTTCTCGTCCCTATCTCTGAAACTCTAAACGATAACAGACAGAATCATTTAACAGCCAAAAAAAAAGAACAATCCAACCACAAATATAAGCAAAACAACATAAAACCACACTTTCGAAGCCTCCAGTAAACATAGAGGCCCCGTGAAAACAAGCCAGTTCCAAACATTCTCCGACAGCCAGAACAATGGCTGTCACTCAAAGAAAGTAGCATTAAACGGGTCTTTCTGGACATCTAGATTATTTCCGAAAATATATATGACCATAACAAATAACCAGACTATTCACGGATATTAAGGTCCAATGCCACACATATTGCCACCCTGAAGCAAGAGCTTACATATTGTAATTCGTGGATTCGATGGCATTTCCTCCGAAGAGATAAAAGAGGATCTTGAGTGGCAGGAATTCAATTCTCTTGAAGCCTACTACCTCAAAACAAGAATAGGCACGTCTAAGCTACTGAAGGTGAGACTGCCGAAGTCAGAAAAAGAGTTATACATAAAGCCGGTGATCGTACATGCGTCTGAAACTATCGTCCCATTTCCCTTCTTCCTTGCTTTAGCAAGATCCTTGAAAAAGTGGTTTACAAGCGGGTCTACTCCTTTATCCAGTCTACTCTCGCTCATGAGCAGCATGGTTTTGTCAAAGGTAAATCCACTTTAACCAACCTTCCTTCCTTCACACACACGGTCGCATCCGCTCTTGACCATCAAAAGCAGGTTGATGTACTTTATACCGACTTTTCCAAAGCCTTTGACTCCGTCAACCATAGCCTCCTTCTTCAAAAGCTAAGGTACGATGGCATTGCTGGTTCTCTTCTTTCCTGGTTCAACTCTTACATCCTCGACCGTACCTGTATTGCAACTGTTAATTCCTCCTCTTCAATTTCTTTTTATCCTGCATCAGGTATTCCGCAGGGATCTATCCTTGGTCCTCTTCTCTTTCTTTTGTTCATAAACGATCTCCCTCCTTTAATCCATTCTTCTTGTCTTTTGTATGCCGACGATTTCAAGATGTTTCGAGTGATTGAGTCACAAGATGACTGTATGGTTTTACAAAACGATCTCAACAGCCTACAGACTTGGTGCGCTTCCAATGCTCTCACTTTGAACATCGTGAAATGTCACAAAATGTCTTTCTCTTTGAAAATTTCACTTTTCATGTTATCCTACTCTGTTTGTTGCTTTCCTCTTAATGTCGTTGATAATTTTAGAGATCTTGGCGTAATATTTGATCCTAAGCTCAAATTTGGTAAGCATATTTCTTATATTACCGCCAGAGCCTCTAAACTATCCGGTTTTACTATTAGATCCTCTAAAGCTTTCGTTAATATTTCCACCTGTGTACACCTTTTCCTCTCCTTTGTACGTAGTATCCTTGAATATTGCTGTCAAGTTTGGTGTCCTCGTTTTGTCTACTTAAATACTGCGTTGGAGTTGATTCAACGCAGATTTACTCACACCCTGTTTTATAAATTTCAGCTTCCTTATCGTCCTTATAGTGATCGTCTGTCGTTCCTTCATCTCCCTTCCCTCGAATCACGGAGACAGTTCCTGGATGAGTGCGTACTCTTCAAATTATTCCATAAGTTGGTAAATTCAGATATCAGCAGCCACGTTTCTGTCCGTGTTGCAGTGCATGGCACCCGCTCTTCGTTTGAGTTTAGTGTGCCATTTGCGCGCACTGATATCTTTTTTTATTCTCCGCTGTTGCGATTACTGAGGCAACATAATGATCTACAGTTTGGTCCTCTATCGCCGACATTATATGCATTTAAAACTTTTCTGAAACATAATGTTTTGCTTACTACTAGTTCAATGTAGTCGTTTTTCCTTTTCTTTTTTTTTCTCTATTTTTCTTATTTTGAATTTGTACTTTTTCACTTTGATTTTGTTTATTATTGTTCTTTATTTTGTATCATTATCATTTCATTATTATTTTGTTCATTTTTTCATTCTTTCGTTAGTGAATTATTTGTATTTTATATTTTCTATATTCAGTAATTGGATTTCATCTGTTGAATAATAGTAATAGTAAATAAATAAATACATAAAGGTTATCTGTCACCTTGTAAGGCAAATTGAGACACGAAAACCGCGTACGGAATTGCAGAGTCTCACAATTTGGATACCCTGCAACAAAGTGCTGCGCCCAGGATCAGTGTGTCAAATATAACGAGCTCCAATACTGCCAGTGAGTACACTGCCAGTTATGGGGGTTGCCCACGTAACCCGAAAAAACAGCGGAAGTTTTTTGCACAAGTAGCGGGCGCAAACTAATATACCACTACCCACCCTAATAGTCCCATGTCAACTCACAGCCCAACCCCAAAGCATCCTAGTAACTCAGCTAATCCAAAAACACCAAATACCCCAGAACATATGAGCCAATTTTTTTTACTATCATGCAAGCACTGTTGTACTCAGTGATGAAAGACATGATGAACACAATGGTCAAAAGCATGTTAACGACCGAAACTAACCAACATACTCCATCCTTCAACAAAAAAATGAATCCAACTTCTCTATCTACTAAATAATAAAAGGCGAACTGAACCAATTTTCGATTGATTCGATTTCAAAGTAGACATCGGGCTTTTGCAGGAAACGTTCCTCAAATCTGGAAATTATTTTCAGATCCCCTTTCTTGAGTTTTTTTTAGTGATTTCGGTATGTAGAACGCACAGAACTTCACTCAAGACCTTTGTTCAATCTCCGACCACGATGGCGTTAAGTTCCTCGCGGTAGATCTCAGCACCTACAACCACCATTGGGGAACTGTGAGCTACAAGAGTCCATGACAGTGTCACAAATATGTCTGTTCTGTTGAGCCAACATATTTTGGTCCTAGGAACAGCAAAGTCATTGATATAGGGCTTTCACACGGAACAAACCAAAATGTGCACATAAATGTCCTCGACAAGCTCCATCAGACCATTAGCCGGTGCTCTATCCCATCAATATCTTCATCAACGAACTACCAAAGCGAAAGATCATCACAAAATAGGATGTTTCCAAGTTGCACTGGCAGAAGCAGCTAGCATTGAAACACCGAAAATAACCACCGACTTAAAAGAGTCAATAGAACTCTTATCAGACGCTGTAATCCAGGAAAAAAAGAGGACAACACGGTTCCGAACATAAACCCCTACAAACTCACTAAGTCAATCAAGATACTCATACGGAGGAGAAATCAAATCCAGAGAAGAGCTAGAGGCACAGGTGATCCTAGACTGAAACGGGAAGCGATATTCCGCAGTCAAATAAGCGACTTCGAGTATGAACAGTAAAATAACCTGATACAGAGCATTGAGCCGGGCGAAAGTGCATAGTGGCACATGTCCAAATATTTAAAACCGAATAACTCTACCAATTCAGGATCTCAAAGCTTGAATATAATTTAGCAGGCAAAGCGGAATCTTTGGTCGATTCTCTGGAGCTGCAGTTCCATACTAACTTATCATCAGCACAATCAGAAATCTCTGACATATTCATGCACCAGACAACGTACAACTGATTATGAAAGACATCATTAACGAGTCTTTTCGACTTAGGGTAAATCCGTAAGCATGGAAACAAGCTACCATTATAATACTGCTGAAACCCGGCAAAAACCTTGCTTTTCTCCAGAGCTGGAGAGCTCTCCTAAATTGCCAAAGGAACAGAACTCATTTTCCTACCTTGTTTCAACGAAGTAGTTGTCGAAAACAACATCATTCCGCAGTCATTTCTCCACTCTTGTACAATCTATACACTGCAGATATCCCTAAATTGCCCATCCCAAAGATAGCCCTGTTTGCAGACGATAATTACATCTTCCACACTTTCCGGATAGCAGACACCATTTCGTCAACCGTTTGGATCGACCCCGAGGTAAGGCGAGCGTATAAGGTACGCTCATAAAACAGGTAGGCACCGGCGAGAGAGCCATCCTCACTCTCATGTGGATTGTGCAATGCCCCCCCTCTGTGCACGCCACTGGACCACGCTCTTTCCTGGCATTCAACCTCATATCACCTCTCGGAAGATTAACCTCTATGGATTTACCTGACTTTACATATATTATTTCAAAAAAATTAATCAAATAACATATAATTTACAGCCTTTATACTACAACGTGAATGACCCAAATATTGCGCACATTTATTCACTGATACCTACTAAGTCAGTGTTAGTCAACATTTTAAATGCACAAATATTTTTACTTAGTGAGAATACACACAACAAATCTTAGCTCTTCTAATAATGTGTATGTATATCTGACTCTCACTCCATTATTTTATACATATGTATATCTATCAAATAAAATCATCTAAAGCAACAATAGCTACTATGAAAAAAGAATTCTATGCATATATCGAATTTTTGGCAAAATTTTTTGTTACTGAAATAAGTTCAGCCTTTAATTTATAAGAAAATAATCCTGCATCGTTAAAATAGAAGAAATTATCAACGAACATATCTTTCATTCATCATTCAAAAGTCTCAAGCATCTACAAATCTACTCGAATTTACATTCACATAAATGCCTGCGAACAAATCTTTAATTACTATGAAATAATCTCTTCAGCAACGAACTATACTTTGGCTTTAAATCAATTCGATTTAGTGTGGGAACAAAAAATTCTATTCGAATTCGATTATCACATTTAACTATAGTCATTATCAAATACTCGTCTCAATTACTACTCAAATCAGTTGAATAGCAGATTAACGGTAGTCAGTGTCGGAAATAAAATCTTCGAGTGTCGATCATTCACGTTTTTTGTGTTTGATTTACAGTAGACAAGAACCGCATTCCACCGTTTAGCATATGCATGCACCAATTTATGTTTGTATGTATGGGATGAGTGTGGTGAACTAGACAGCCAGTAGTGAATGAAAATTATTGATAGTCCTGATTCTGATTCAGGAAACTTCATTTGTTATGCTGAATTCATTTTTGGCTACTAATTATGTCGTTTTTATGAACGCTGACATATTCAGTAAACCACCTACGCACCTACTTCTAAACGCGGATAAAAATATCGCAAATCGGCCAGCAAATTAGCTATCAGGTATGTACACCCTAACAACACGGCACAATTTTTTCAGACAATTTTTCCACGAATCGGGAGCAATATTTTAAAAGAAGTTGAACTCACCATCATAGCGCTCATCTTTTTCAGCCGATTTCGCCAACAAAACATTATTTCCGCATTCGGACATTTGAGATGTTTCGCGATTCCTTTTCCGGTTGCATGAACACTTTTCACTTGAAAATTGGACACTACACACACACACACACAGAGCAGAGTTTAATCGATTAACAGCGAATTTGTGAAAATGAAAACCAGGAAAAGCCAGCCCTTAGACAGTTTATACACCACAAATCAATTTTCCGAAACTGTTTTCACCGAAAAATTAACCCGCAAACGCATGTCTACGCGTCTCATTGTACACTTGCTGACTGGTAGAGAAAGAAAACTATCGAAAGCTCTATCGAATTCTTTGCATGCACATGCACTATCGTTCGATAATCGATTGTGCACTTGAAACTATCGATAGTTCTCGATAGTTTTCCTTCTCGAACACACAGTACGCAATAAGATGCATCGGCATTCGTTCGCGGGCTAATTTTTCGGTGAAAATAATTTCGGAAAACTGATTCTGTGATGCATTAAATCGATTGAATGAGTGATAAGGTGATGCAAATCATTTGATATGAGATAAACGTTGGACGACAGAAGCCAAAAAAACGGGCAATGTAGGATTATGTATTTGATACGCATTTTTCGCATTTGACAGATAAGTATCTTCGAGTATCGAATGTAGCATGTGTTTGGGATCTGAGTGTATCATTAGCAGTGATTTTTTAAAAGATCTTTGTGTGTTTTTCCAGGAAGTCTCCAGAAACCTTGAACGTAAAAAGTGTTGTGTGGTTTTTCATGTTTAACTAAAAGTGGTCATTGAGTGTAGTGTTAGTGCGAAGTAAATTGTGAAAATCGGGTTAGTTTGTGGGGAAATGGTAAGAAGCCGGCGTCTTTTCCTGGAAACATCGATGTACGTATGGATATGTAACTGAATAGAAGGACATAAATGTACATCTGGAGGTAAGTTTTTTTCCGCTATATCCATTATTGATATAAATTGAATATATACCCACTGATATATTGAAATTGAAAAATAATAGATATGAATACATATGAAAATTATGAAATTTATCAATTCTTCATCTGTTTATGCCTATTTGAATCTTCCAATTTTTAAAATTGTTATACTCTGAAAACTACGATTTGAGAATGCAAACAAACCATTTAGGGGAGGTCACACATGAGTCCATGCGTCCAAGCCGCTTTTTTCGAAGGCGGAAATAAAGGGGAAGAGAGCGGGTACATTGATTTGTACTTCCACTTCACTCCCACCATTCTATAGATCATGGATCGGATGGTAATGCAGTGATCGTGTGACTTTTTTAAATTTTTGTGTTGAAAATTGGCACCGTTACATACAGTAAATAGGACGCATGTATTGCTATACTGAAATGATCTAGGAATATTATTTTCAGTAGAGCATATGTATCCATATCGGTAGTAATGATTTGACAAAATACTTAAAATGTGATGAGAAACTTTTGGTATCTAAGTAGAGCTAAATTTACTATAGAGTTGAAATGAAGGAGACCTGTTGATGGGAAATGATGAAGTCGAAACTTTTGACTTTCGAATGACACAGCAAACGTTGCTAAGAACTTTTCCATGGAAATATTTCACAAGTAAAAGGTTGTGGGTAAGTGAGAAAAAGATGTTGTGTTTCATGGTTTACCAATGAAAGGCTGGTTGTGCTGGGTATGAACAAAGAACTTGTAACATTAGGTGCGTTTTTTTTTAGTCCGATCAAGAGCTGTTTAGGATGTGGTGTTAAAACACCAACAATCCTGCCTCAGTTGTGGTTTTCAATGCTGCCTACCCTAACCAGCCCTTGATCGAGAAACGATTCACATCTTCAAATCAAATCAATCAAATCTTCATTCCCTGTTTTCATTTTTCTTATTCCAAAACTAATTTTATAAAAATTTCTATTAAATACTATTGGCATACATTTCCGCAGTGTATCGTTATTCGTCCTTCAACAGCCGGATGAACTGTGCCCTTATCCTTGATATATTGAGCTGCGGCATCGGAGTCCGTTATTCCCATATCGGCGGCTTCGTGAAGTGGATTGTCTTGACTTACAATATTATGACCGTCTCCGCCGAATAACAGGAACGACGATATAATTATTTTGTACGCTTTCTTATCGTCTAGATCACGATACTCCGGTATCAGACAATCCGCACATCGTATCTTCACGCTAACAACTCGCTCACCAAGTGGCTTCGTCATATCGAATTCCACGTGGATTCCAGACATTTGCAGGTAGCCGCCATTCGATTCCATCAGGTCGTATTTGGTTGCTGAGTATTCCAGTGTTGTACGAATCGCATGACCCGTCACTTTTGTTACGTACAAATCGTTTCCAAATGGCAGGACCGATAGAACATCGTTTCGGGTTATTATTGAGTTGGGCTTCCGTTCAATTGACGATCGAAGAGCTGGAAAGAAATCACAGGTCAGAATTAAATGCTATAAAATTATTGTAAATGGTAACTTACCTCCAGCCTGTACCAGTGCCACAGCCGCGTCAGTCCAATATTTGTATTCTGTCGCTTGAAGCTCTTTCACCCGAGCATAAATCATCGAATCGGCCACCATGTTGCCCAGATTGCATTCATCCTTCCGGCATGCATGTCTACTGGCATCTAAAATTACTTTTGAAGTTCCCAGGACTTCAGTTTCTGCTGCTGTGACGTTTGGTCGGAAGGTTTCCAGTAAGTCGAGAATATCCTGGTCTTGTGGTATTGACGAGTCAAGTAGAATAGGATTGCCTTCCCAATCAATCAAGTTCCCGGCTGCATCAAACTACAAGGCGGGAAAGAATATGAATTGGAAAAATTGGCCCAGCTGGGGGATTTACTTTCAACTTGAGATATCCTAAATATTTGGTGAAAGCAAATGCCTGCACAACTGGAACCTTCTTTCCACTGCTTTGCTCTACAACAGTCGGATACAGCCCTTGTGGCTTCTCTAGGTCCGGCGGTGGACCGGTATATAGGAAGGTGTTAGTATGGCCACCAACAACAACGTCTACTTCAGGACAGTATCGAGCGATTTCCTGATCTGTATCGTATCCTGAATGTCCTAGGGCTACTATAATGTTTACGCCATCTGATCTCAGTTTTTCTGCTTCCGAGCTGAAAGCAATCCGTTAACAAATTCACTGAGTAATAATAACTGCTTTAATTATATGACTTACTTAATAGCCTCTATTTCTGTCCCATATTCAATGTTATTCCTTCGATTAAGGACCTTAGTTTGTGGAGTGAGATAGCCTATAATTCCAACTTTAACACCGGATATGATCAGTACGGTTGAGTTTTGAAGCTGCGGAAGACTCTGCATCTCGGGAGTTTTGGACAGGTCTAAGTTTGCTGCCAGAACGGGGTGCTTTGCATTTTCAAGAAACGGGATGAGACCACTGATTCCTTCGTCGAATTCATGATTTCCGAGGCTCTAAAACGAGAAAAAATTTGAAATGAAAGAGTGAGAAGCTAGTATTGTTTTTCGATAAAAAATTTTTAATCAGCAAAAACTTACCACAGCGTCTGGCTCGAGAGCGTTTAGCATAGTCGAAGCAATATCATGCTTGAATATAGCGAACCATGTGGTTCCACTGTATGTATCTCCTGCATTCAAATATACTACTGGCGTTCCACCAGGCTGCATTGCTTGATCGCGAAACTGTCGTATCCTAAAGTAAATTAATTGCATTATTGTGTGTTTGAATCGAACTGAAATGATTGTTTCTACCACTCACATATGTGCCGTTCTAGCAAATCCACCATAACATTGACCCCTACCTCCTTTCTTTGCCGCACAAACAATACCGTTCTGTCCTGTCTCCTCGAATCGACCATGCATATCATTGTTGTGAAGAATAATGAACTCTAGATCTGCATTCGTTTCTCGAACTGTCCTCGAATCAGCATACCGTAAAGTGAAAATTATTAAGGAGTAGAAGAAAATGATTTTCGTATTGGGTTGGATCATTTTAATTTACAGTCTGTAATTTCTCTGCAAAGAAACAAGTGTTGAGTTCTTTCGCGATGAGTTTGTTTGAAGCTATAAATTTATATTATACAAAAATATTAACATGAAGCAGTCTAAAAAAAATCAGCAAAAGTGTCATATTAAATGTTCCATGAAGCCTTAATCACGATTTAATGCCTAATGAATATATATGTTAATAAACAATCCACTACTTCTATGTCAAGCCTTATCTCAACTGAACTGACATGCCTAACTAATTTGTTGTTGCTAATCGCTGAATTCAACATGTGCTCAAATTTACACCGGACCACAAGTAAGTAGCTGACCTTGAATTTAAATCTCATGCACATATATTGTGCATGCACATCCGAAAATGATTAACTACTATCAGACGTCTATTTTCATCATTATTTTCGAATCATTCAAATAATCTCATTTACACTGCCAAAAAAGCATGCTGATAACCGCACGTTAACAGCACTCAAACATACATACATATTGCTTACTATTCACTCTGTCATAGATATTTGAAAATAAAGATTAAAATTTGGTACTAAAAACGAAAGATTATTTTGGCAATTTTTTTGAATAGGATTATTTGAATTTGGTACGTAAGGGGAAACTATTCCGTGGGGAGAATTCAAGTGCATTGCTAGATTTTTACGCCCGTTATCTCACAACAAATCCGAGTCAAAGAAACGACGGCGATGACAGCTATCAGAACTGACCTTGCTCTTAATGGCTTACACTTCCTAAGTAATTAGCTAAATAGTACAGCAAAACAACTTTCATTCAGGCAAAAAATATGGTTACAATATCGTGGGCATTCATGTACATATAGATGTAGACATAACAAAATATATGTAGCGAAATGCTCGGAATACCACTAATCAATTCAATTCGTTAGACTATAATCAATAAAACCAACGAAGCACTGTAAAATGATTTTTACCTGGACGCTGCAATCTTCCAATCATTTGAATTCTGAAAAAATGCTGGTACAAGTATCGCGAAATATGTTGTGATATCAATTTAAACTTATCTTTCAAGTTTATATATGAGTTTACTTAAACAGTTTTGTTCGTTATAAACTGCATTAGCATGAAATTAAGCTTCATTCGTTAGATTTTGTTGGCCTTCACTTTCTGTTTACTAAAACGGTCCGATTTCACTTACTAGGTGCGAAATTTGAAATATTATTAGACCGTCTAAGTAAGACAAGAATACCTCGCAAAAAATGTGGTACAGTGAAATGTTGTCTATGAATGAAGAATTATTATTTAGAAAATCTCCGGAAAATTTGACCTGATTTCAAGTAAAATAGTCAATTAATTTTCATAATACTTTTAGATGTGGATTAAACATATGACACAATATGACACAAATGCCTAAGCTATAAGTTTTTTACAAGCAAACTATCTTAGTATCTTGTGCATATTATCCGTTAGTTCATGCTGAACAGATCCTTCAGGGTAAAAGTGAAAAAACTATCTGTCTAGAAAAGCTTATCAACGCAGGTCGGTAGATCTGCTAGTTAAGAAGGCAATCCGAAGCAGCTATCTACTGAGCACGGGTTCGAATCCAACCGTATACCCATGGCTGTATTTGTTCGTCTTGTGTTATCTGAAACAAAGTGTGGCAATTAAGTGCTGGAATGGAAGAATTGAAATCGGCTTCTCCCACATGCAGCTTCGTGCTGCCATATCTAAGAATACTATACGCTTCAAAGGGCATTCTCCTGAGCATTGACACTATCATAGAAAAAACGGTGTTCCTCAGGGTTCATATCTCAGCCTTTTTTTATTCAATATGTATGTCGCAAATCTACCTTAAGTCCCAGGCTGTCACATTGCTGCTTATGCCGATGACTTTTTTAAAACTATAAAATTATAAACACCCTTACCATCCAATAAAATGAAATCCATAGATCGTATTCCAAATGGAAAACGAAAACTCAGGCCATATTTTTCAAACACAATCTGTAAATCTATTCGTACACCAAACAAATTAGTCCAAGTGCGTAAAGTATCTAGGAGTCAACCTCGATTCAAAGCTAACATTTTACTCCCACACCGAATTTCTAGTGGGAAAGTGTATGAAGCACATAAGGTTCCCATATCGCTTGGCGAGCAAAAACTCAGCTCAGTCTCAGGAAAATAAATTACTTCTTTACAAAACCGTATTTTTACCAGCTATAAGGTATGTAGCGCGATTTTGGAAGAACATGCTAATGTCTATGAATGAAAATTGCAAAGAGTGCAAAATAAATGACTTAAGATCCTGCTCAACAAACGATGGCACACGTCAACACGTCTCATCCACCAAATCAGTGGTTCTTCGTCGCAACGATCAAAAGCACAAATTTATATCGCGCTTTGACACCTCTGAAAATTATTTTATTACGGCAGTTGCCAATACTAACTTGCTCAAGATTAATTTAAGTTAGATACAAGTTTGATTCATAGTAAAATTAACTGTAGATTTTTGAATTGCTGTAATTTTTCCCGCGATCACGACAAAACTAAACATAAAAGCCTACGTTAAGTTATCAGCTGGAAAACAGTATTGAAAATGTACAAATCTGAACTCAAATTAGTATAAGGAAGTAGTCCATAATCGTACATATTGTTAACATTATGCACATAAAAAAGGTTTTGAACTAATATTCACAGAGCAAACACGAATCATTCCTGCGAACTTGTGGCTCCTGTGAATCAGTTAAACTATAATCTATATGTTGAGCTATATTACCCACGTTGGGCGCTAAAATACTTATAGGATTTTTACGTTGCATTTAGCTTACTATCAATGCAAGAGAACTTTATTGCATCACAATAAATAATTGTTTGCATAATGCTGTTTGCGAATTGATCAAAAATTAATTTCGATGCATAAATTCTGTAAAATCAATCTCAAAATAAATCCACAGAACTTTGATTTGAAGAGAAAAGATGATTTTCTTGAAACAAGCTATGGGTGTAATGTGCAAAATTGCATGATCAGGTGCAATGATCTTAATAGGCAAACTGCTAATCTTAGTCAATTTCCGTTGAAAATAATTTTGGTAACGATCACGACTATTTCAAACCATTAAGCAACACTAAGCAATCAAAAAAAAAAACTGAAAAATAAGAAAATTTTAAATAAACCTATTCCATTTTAAAAGAAAAAATAAAAAATATTAAAGTCAATATGCTCAGTATAACAAAGTATATATTTATTACTCACATTGTTTTACTAATAATAAAAAAAGGTGTCATTCAAAATGCACATCTCTAACTTTAATACCTCATTCTCATTCATCAATCGCAGTACGTACTTTATCGATGGGGAAATTATCCCCAGCATGCTTAAAAGACCACTTTAGTCTCTCAATATTTGGGTATCTCTTACTGCATGTCATCCTTTCCAACTACGACGACAATTTTTAGTCAAGTGGATTTAAATCAGGACTCTCTGAGGACCATTCGGGAGCTTGAATAAAGTCTGGGACATTGTTTTCAAGCCATATCTGATTCGATAATGCTTTGTGCACTTGGGCAGAATCATCCTGAAACACCTTATGTTCTTTTTGAATAAAGATTGATTTAACGGTCTTACGTTTGCATCGAAAATATCACTGTGATAATTTTTGGCAGCCATTTTGACCCGTTTTGCACGAAAATGAAGGTCTGTCACGCAATCATAGCTCACTCCCCACCAGCCCAAGGCAAAAGCTGGACGATGGCCTCTTTGCACTTTCCTTACCTCCTGTTTTTTGTTTCTCTGGAGCTATGAGCATACATTCGATCATATTATTTATTGGACAGCCGCACCACTTAAGCAATGTCCGGGATTTCTTCATTCGCAAGTCCTTTAAAATATCTGTGATCACAAGTTTCCACAATTCCAATTCATTGGGCTCTTACACAATAACGGTATCTTGTAGCTCCGTTTAATTAAACATTTTTTGTTCTTTAAAACGCATAAAAAGACATTCGCACCAAAAAAATACATAGGAATATTATTCAACGCGTGAAATCGGTACAAGGTGTAAAGTTAGTTAACCAATGGATGTAAAATAAAAATAAAGAGAAAACTAGTGGCACAATTGGAATTGGTTCAAAAGTTGGTAGACCCAATAAATATCGTCAAAAGGAAGTCGAGAAATGGCTCGATTGCTAATAACCTAAAGAAAGCATCGATTGCCAGTGGTAGCATTGCTAGTGAGTAGACTACACGATGAGCTATGCAAAGTATAGGAAAAATAAAAAATTGAAAAATACTAGCTCTTTCACCCTAAAACTTTTTAGCCCGAAAAGATACGCTAAATATATTAACCAGTATTTGACGAGCTCGTAAAAATAATTTGAAATTTATAAGGTTATATGGTCCGATGAAACAAAAGTGAACAGGTACGAATCAGATGGTCGTTCTTCGTATTGGACCAATAAGAAATATCGGGGTGGCTCTGTTCTTGTTTGGGGATAGTTTATCGAAAACAGCATTAGTCTTCTGTTGAGGATTGACAGAATAATGAAAAAGGAGGACTGTTTGCATATTTTAAGGATAAATTTGCCCCGTGCTATTGAAGAAGCGGCCTCCAAGAAAGCCAAGTACTATTTCAACACGATAGGGGACCCCAAAGACACAGCTAAAATAGTCAAACATTGGATGGAAAACCAAAAGTTTTATGCCCGGCACGGTGGGACCGGAAAATATCTGAGCTTACTTAAAAAAAGGTGGGCTCAATATCGTGAGGTGCCGAAATGGGTTAATAGACTTTAGAGTCGGGAGAATAACGTAAGAGAAAAGACTTAATGAATTAAAGAACAAGAAAGGATTAAAATTACTGAAATTTGTTCGTTTCGCATTTGAAAACACTAAAACCTGCTAGAACATTTACATGGCGTGGAGGACTATAGTACATGGCGTGGAGAGCTATAAGCATAGCGTCTGCTCCTATATATTTTACGCCATGTACTATGGCGTGTGGCGCTATGTTTTATCACAATCCCGAAATCGACTATGTACATGGCGCCAGAAATCTATAAATTATGTCGTCTGGCGCTATGTGTTTTTTCAATAGTCCTTTAATATTGAAGGAAAATGATAGTAAACCCACAACAATCCTTATCGGGTAGATAATTTGAAGTTGGTAGAAAGCTTTATTCAATAATTTATGATCAATGCATACGGGTGAAAAGTTACGAATTCCACGACTACTTCCAATAACATTCAGATACCAATTCAGAACTAGATTAACTCATAGCTCGGTCTGTAGTCATTCATCTAAACCTGAATTCGAACTACGGACCCCAAGCATTACAAGCCTTGCTCACCCACTAAACAAGTTAAAAACTACACGCCAGAGTCTTTAAACTATGGCGTCTAGCGCTACGTGTTTTTTCAGCGCACTTCTATCGACGATACTTAAGAGTGACTTGCTGAAATTTATACATCCCCTCACACAGTATGGCTGCGAGTTACAATTGGAGTGCCATGAGCCATATTGCATGGCTCATGGCATTATGTAATATAGCGTGTGGGGCCATAAATGCTGCGCCATGTTACATAGGACCACGCGCTATGTAGATTCTGACATTATGGCGTTGGGAGCCATATTGCATAGCTCAGAGTACTATGTACATAGCGTATGGGGCCATAAATAATGCGCTATGTTACATAGCTCTGGGCGCCATGTGGATTTTTTTCAGTGTTTGGTTATGCAGACATTTTTGCTATTTTTTACCAGCAGAAGCTTTCATTAGGAGGCTGGGCTCCATGACTGGCTGAGCGTATCCGACCCCGACTTTTGCTGAGTAGGATTTCGCAACAAAAATAACTGCTACGGTTACGTGAGAAAATCAAAATGTAGCTATTATGGCTATGGCGTGCTATAGCACCACTAAGTGAATACACTTTTTCAATAGGTTTAATTGAGACAGCTGCTTCTTACGGATACGGTTTGGTTATGGTGCGTCACGATTTATTGAGCTTTTAAATAACAACGCTGAGTTTTCCATGTGAACTTTAGAAGCTGCTCTCAGGTAATTTTGTGCACGCTGAAAAATCATTGTTCTACCCTTAATATATTTTGCAGCTAATATATTTATATTAAAAACATTTCTTAACATTATTATATTGACCTAGCAATAACATTATATTGCCCGCACATAGCATTCTTAAAATGTTATATATTGACATGCGTGTGGTGAATTTTTCTGTTACAATATTACATTAGTAGGCCAATATTAAATAGTAACATGGCAATAAGTTATATTAGCATCTTACTATAGTATATTGGTATACCAATAATTAATATTAACACGCCGTCGATACGACTTTTCCATAGTCCCAAGAGGTCCCCCATCTAAGTACTATCTAAGTACTGCTTAACTTCGATGATCGCGGAACATAAGGTTATTCCAGTGTGCTATTGCCGCATTAAATATGAACATCCTAACTAACAATACAAGCAATGTACTTTGTTGTATGACCAACAATTTCACCACCCTTGCTTAATACATTTATATTAGCATAGTTATATATTTATGTTAAGATGTTAAAACATTTATATTTACAGATATTCTGAATATAAAAAGTTAACAGCTTAATATGTAATGTTAAACTGCAAATATAATATTGTAACTTCCTAACATACAAAATTGAGCTGTTAAAATTATGTATTAGGGCCAATGCTGTTACTATAACAATATTAAGATGCTAATATATTGATTTCGGTCATTTCTCAGCGTGTGGCCATAAGGGTTAAGTAAGAAGATATGAAATTGGCGGACTATCTTAAAACATCTCGGAATTTCTCTTAGAAGTTCCACAAAGCTTCCTAGCTACTGTAAAAATTTAATTCAACATTTTTCAATATATGTTTCATATGCGGAGTTGCCTTTCGATTGAAATAGATTCCTTAGTTTTTAGAAGATTTCAAACTTATTTGAGAGCAAATCTACAATAAAAAACAAGGAGAGGCTACAAACTTTGAGCATCTAAGTAGTAACAAGTGAAAATTGTACACTACCTCATTGAAGCTAGATTCTGAAAAAAGAAATCAAGACAAATTTCAGTCAGCAGTTAGGCAATTTAAGACATCAGCTTCTTTCAAAAGCATTTTACCTTTGTCTTTTTTTAAATATTGAGCTCACAAAATGATTTGGCGGAGAAATAAGAGTAATTATGTATCGAATCACAGTGAATATTTGATGTGCATTGTTTAACTTCAGTTGGGATGACCCTGATGGTGTTAACGAGATCTGACAATTTCACGAAGCTGCAACTAAACGCTAACAAAAGCATTTACATAAGCGAATTCGATCTTTCAATTCAAACCAAGCTTTAAAATCAAAACAGCTTTAAATTCAAAACGGATAGAAAAAAATGTTTTTTGTTCCTACACACCATGAAATAGGAGAATGTCTGCTAAATATTTTATTAAATACACACACGTTCAGACAAAACTAAAATTCCCTCTAGCTCAACAAACGTATGCATTAAGTCAATGTTATTTCGCATTAAATCTACCACCGGATGATTGACCTAGAGAAATTCATCTGCATTATTTCAACATTTGACGTAATACTACACACCTATCTTTTAATTTAGAATAAAAATGAACACCAGCAATCATCATAAAAACATTAAAATATTTCATTGTCATTATAATATGTATATGACTCTAATATAAATACTTGTGAAATATTCAATTTCTACGAATTCAGCGGATGT
The DNA here is from genome assembly GCA_963978885.1 of Nemotelus pantherinus. Taxonomy (NCBI): domain Eukaryota; kingdom Metazoa; phylum Arthropoda; class Insecta; order Diptera; family Stratiomyidae; genus Nemotelus; species Nemotelus pantherinus. The sequence continues at coordinate 235,811,815 of OZ022263.1, read as the reverse complement.
TGCACTCGTCGCCAACACTATTCGAAAATAAAAATAGTCTCTCATCTTAACATTTTTTGTTGGTGCGAAAAGTATAAAAAGTTTTGCGTAAAATAATGCAATCACCATCGTAACAAGCTTAAACACTATCATCCAAACGTAAACAAGATATAATTCGATGAGATTTCGTGCGCTCGCTACATTCTAGCGCATACATTGCTACTGTTCATTATGTTGTTATTTTACTGTTTTTTTATTTTTTTCATTCACGCCTTTTCATTCAGGAATATTTTGTAGCATTGGAAGCTATTTGATTTATATAGTAGGGTTTAACGTATCTTATCACATCGAAATTTCCCAGGGAATTTGAAAAAAAGGTACGTACTAGTTCCGAAAGTTCTTAATTTCATAAGCTAGTCTGATACTAACGATATTAGCATCTAACCTTGCTCTTGTTAATTCTGAGGACTGTATAATATGTAGTATGTGTTTATTAGCTTGATTTGAACTGTTACGTTTAAATGTTTGGGTAATGATTTGCTGATCAAATTTAAGCTTAATATCATACATGACGCCAGGATTTTCAAAGTTTTCAACCCTAGCGAGGTAAAAGCCAGAAAACAATCGGAGAACACAAAAGGGGATTTTCTATAGATATAAGACATCTGATGATATTTCGAGACACAGCTGTACAGTGTAAATGTATCCTTTTGCAACTGTTTGCAGCCATTCATCAAGCTAATTAACCGAAAAACTCTTTAAGGCAAGATGTAATCATTGAAAAAGTGAATAATAAATAAAAAGTAAAAACAGCATGGGATTCAAAAAGGATTCTTCTGGAACCCCCGAGATTGGATGGATGGGGGTGAAGAACTGAAAGTGGAACAGAAAATCGTGACCACGCACGAAAAATAAAAACCTGAAAAGGTATAAGTGAGAGAATTTAAAGTTTTCCAATAGTAATAGAGCTGTAATTTATAAAGTAACGCCAGAGAGTTTATAAAGATTGAAAGGTGCTTCAAAGCCTGACAGTGAAGGAAAACAAAATATGTTGGTTTATACTGTTTATAGCTCGTGCCTCTCTAAGATTCCAACCGCTCTTCCCGAAGATTTTTTTCTCTCAAAAAACAACTATGCATAACGACTACCTTCAGTATTTTCCATACAAACACTCCATAAAAGATTATGCACAGAAATCGTGTTTGCTTCACAGGAGCTTTTTCATCTAAATCGTAAAGATATTTCACACAGTTTCAACTGACAATCACCGAATTCCCACATGTATATTATCCGCTCTCCAAGCTATGTATACACCACAATCTTTATTATCTAGCCAGATTTTCGAAGAATTATTTCAAGCGCTCGAGCCTGCTTATTTACATGATGCCTCCTAGCTGCCTAATATTTAACCAGCATTATCATCCCACTAATAGATATACCCATAATTTTCTCTGGAAAACTTTCTTGTCTTATCTTATGCTTAGCCGACTTGATTCTATAAAATCTAGAGCGTACACAAATTGTCACAAGACCAAACAATTCAATTTATAAAAGCTCAAAAAGTCACCAACCGGAGCACAAACAGAACTAGCCAAAGTCAAGTCAGTGGATAATGTGTAAATAATTCAGCACTAATTGATTTTTACTTACTATCACATTCAACAAAAAAATTCGACAGGTTTATTTGCTTTAAAATTTAAGTCGATTACGAAGACATTGTGCGTAGCCTATTTGTAACGGCTTCAGGTAAACAAATGTCATACTTTTCGAATTTGGGAATATCTGTTTTTTGCGAAAAAAACAACTTTATTTTATACATTATTCCGACCTAATGAAGATATCAGAGCCTGGTGGTACCATTCAAAAAAGTTCTTAAATATTCCGCTAAATACATAATTAACGTCATGTCATGCCCACTCTTTTGCCAATCCGATTTCGATTGTTTTAACATCAAATTCACACCTTGCGTATCTAAGTCGCTACTATGGCATTTATTTAACACAACTGTCTAACCATAGTGCAAATAAAAACGATTTACAGCAAAACATCTCTAAAAAGTGCATTTTCATCTATTTTTGACTGAACTCTCGATTTCCATGATTTGCACTCACCTATCACAAAACTTTATTGTCGAATTTATCTAGCTTGCCTCCAGGCTTTCAAATCACGAGATTTTCAAATATAATCAAAAGATTTCCAACTGTATTGATCTTTGTCCACACAAAAAACACAATTCGATTTTTAAAAAAAAAGCGCGATAAGATACTTCACTAGCCAACACAATCTGAGAGTTCGTTATGAACATACACTACAGTACCCCGGGTAACACTCGAACTCTGTAACTTTCGTACCGACGATGCTGGTCACTGTAACATTGTTTTCTGATCAAGCGTCTATTTTGCAAATTGCCTCTAAAACCGCTAAGAAATCGCAACTGCTTCGCCAAATCTCGTTTTCGAACAAGTTGAGCATCTGACGGGCTTTCGCACGACCACTCTACAACGGAAAATTCTACGAGATGAAACTCTTGTAAGTCAAAAGCTGTGGTAATACTCTGATTTGCCATCTATTCCTGCGCGACTTGACGCGTGAATGATACCGAGACAGTCGATGTATTCCACTTTTGTCAGTCGCTTCGAATAAAAATAAATCTTAACTGAAATAAATAAACACAAAAAAATTTATGGGAAAATTATATGCTAAATGTTTTGATCTTCTATTCATCGCTCGGTAAGTGTATTTCAATTATCACTTTTTAGCAGTTTTATTGCAATGAATCATATTGGCATTGTGTTTGGAATTTTAGACTTAAGGGATCATATATATTGCTATGCAGATGATTTCGAGTTGAATTCCGGAGATGATGATGGTATCTGCAATAAGCAAATGTGAATATATTAGATGACACCGTGCGGAATGTATGAAAAAAATATTCGTGACGAGCAAAACGAACTGGCTGAAGTGTTAACTTGTTGCTGTTTTTTATCAATCCGTTACAGAGAAATGAGATGCATTATGAATGCAAACTGATATAAATCTGAGCTGTTCAGGTTCATTTTAGTTTGCCCTCATTATGCATTTCATTGAGACGAAGCTGAGTAAGTGGCGGCTTGGATAGGTGAACAGGGCTAGCGCCACTTACCTTTGAAACTCATTGAATGATACCTCCTAAAAAGCTCAAAATGCAATATAACATTTTCAAGTCAAATTCATCGATTTTCGGTACAAATTCATAGTATTTTTGAGTCTATTTCATATTTTTTCAAATCGAGTTCGTAAATTTTCGATATCAATTCATAAATTTTCGAGTCAAATTCAAAATTTGTTCGAGGCGTACTCATAATTTTTGCACGTCAAGATAATAATTTCTGAATTTTATGAAGAAATGAGCTTATCTTTAAAATGAGCTTATCTGAGTTTAACTCGAAAAACTATGAATCTAACTTGCGAAAATTATCAATTTGACTCGAAAAAATTATGAATTTGACTCGAAAATTTCTGAACTGGTATTGTTGAAATCCAAGGTTTTGTGGCGATTTTACGAACTGCAGTGTTTTCACTGAATAATTCTTTATTTTATGTTTTGACAGCTTGTATTGTCATTAGCTGTGTATCCGCTCAAAATTTGTTTTTGAACGTGTACAAACTCTCTAAGTAAATGTATGATCTGATATAAAAATTAAAGACGTTACTTACTTGTTTAGTGTAGATTAAGAAATCTTACTTGAACAAAATATCTTTGAGTGTGATATAACTTATGAAACTTTATGATTGAATACGATTTTGAACTGCACTTTGAACCACAAACTGACTCACTTGATGAAAATAACTGTACCCTCTAGTAAGGTGCAGGTTTTCTTTCAAGTCTTAAAATGTACGATTGGTAACAATGATTATAGACAAGGCACCATTTGACGGCGTTGTTTGTTACACCCCGGACTGTGCTGGATGCCCATCACTTCTTACATCGACGTCCAGTTAGGCAACATCACCGTGAAGATTTAAGAATCTGTTTAGAAAATATTAACTATGCTCGAAAATATCATGAATTTAAACTAAAAATGTATGAATTGGATTCGAAAATGGTTCTGGACCTGTTCTTTTTTTCAAACAAATTTGTCATATGAATTTGGTTTTGATCCTATCACTGCATCGAAAGACAAATTTAGATTATTACCGCCTGCAAAAGTTTCAAAATTTATGGAAAAGTAGGCATATCTGACTCCTTTTCAATACAGACTGGCTCTCAAACAAAAATTGAAGCGTAGCATATCTAATCACCGAAATGAAAATTGTGCCTGGTCCTAGCAGGTCCTTTAGTAAAAAGATATTTGAGGCTAACAAAAATTTAAAAAATCTGAATACAGAGTCCTTATTACTATTACAGCGCAAGGGTGTCCGGTGAATCGCCTGTAGCTACCGTACGATCTCAGAAGAGCCCGAGATGGTTGTATTGGGAGTAATTCCGATAGATCTAGTAGCGCGAGAACGCAAGGAAGTGTAGCTTTCTCGCTCAGAGCTTAGCAGAACTCAAGTACTGAAGCGCGCGTGTACTTTAACCTCCAAATTTGGCAACTACGTTGCATTGGAAGTGATAAAGGACGCTGGATGGCTAAGGTGGACTGTTCTTAATTAGCCTTGTCTTAGACGTAGCCATGGATAGATAAATTTCTATCTTTTTCAATTCTTGACAGGAAATTCCGGACTAGAATGGGCACACCGTATTGCCGGTACTGTGTGACTGAGCTCGATGATGCTCAGCACACATTCTTTGCACACATTCAATGCTACGAAACAAGGAAAACTTAAGTGCAGCAAGTCTCTCATACCCCGCGGTCTGACAAGTCACCCGGTAATCTGGTAAGCAGATTTTTTTGGCGATCTGGACTAAGAGAAAAAAATTACTGTCATAAGATGTTTAACATTGTGAATTTGTTAGTATACAAGGTAGGTGTTACCATATAAATTACCAATACTGGCAACCCTATGCTCAATCACTACCAAAAGTATTACAAATTAATAATCGATCAATCCTGTGATGACAGCTACCGCCCGCAAAAAAAATTTACAATTCGGCAAATAAAAACATTTGTTACTTATTGTCATTGCTAGATCGTTTTTATTTATTTACAGTGGCGTTTCTTAGGATTAAAATGACAGAAAATCGCCGATACTCGCACCACTATATTATTTCTGCACAAACAGCTCCAACAAACTTGGCTTTTTTTAATGAGGGGAAAGTTCACATGGATATCAGGGCTCCGGCCTAAGCTTATGTCGGACTCAAACCGATTAAAAACCACCTCATCCTCTACGTCACACTGTATTACTTCGTGGGGCGGGCTCAGCTTTAGCTGCTCACAGCTCTATTTCCTCTTTTTACCTTGTCCTCCTTTCGAAGCATAACGTATATCTGCGTTAATACTCTTGCCAGCTCGGTCCATGCAGCTTCAGATTTCTGTATCACATTAACCAGATTTTCTGTCGATTGTGGCAAGTTCATGTATCGCTACAACTTGACTCTGTGTGGGGAAAATCGCGTGCAATTGCAAAGAATGTGTTCTGGGTCTTCTTCCATCCCGCATGTCGGGAAATTCGGAGAGTCATCTAATGTAGGTACTTTCGGTATGAACCATGTCCAGTTAGAAACTGCGTTAGATCGTATGTTACTTCTCTATGTGAGCGTTTGATCCATTTTTTAATATCGGGAATGAGCTTGTATGTCCATATACCAACTGAAACTTGTTCCCACTTTCTTTACCATGCCTCCTTTGATATTTGTCGCTCCATTTTTGTGTCGGCATTATTGTTTCTGTAGAGTCTTTAAATTTTGGCGGCGAGAATATCAATTGACATAATACCTGCTATCACACATGCCGCTTCTTTTGAAATGGTTCTATATCCTCGAATAACCCTGAGAGCACTAAGTCGATCGACTGAACACATCTTCCTCTTGCTTTGTTTTACAGCTAACTGATGTCCCCACACTAGCGCTGCATGCAACTGAATTGAACTTACAACTCTGGAGATCAGGATTCTGCGATTCTGACTTGACCCTCCGATGTTGAGAAGCATCCTTGCTAGCGCTGCACTTACGTTTGACACCTTACTGTAGACATGTTGGATCTAATTTTATTATCACCCACAGTGACTTCAAATGATTCAGTTTTACGGCGGCTACTAATCAATACTGCCTCCGTGCTAGATGCTGCTAGTTTTACGCCCGCGTTTTTTAGCCACTGTTTCGTCATGTATACCGCCTCGTCTGCGAGTGATTCGGCCTCGTCTAACTTTTCAGTAGATATCAGCACTCCTAGGACATCTGCAAACCCAATGCAGAGTAAGCACGTCGTTGTACATGATGTTCCAAAGCAAGGGCCCTAATAAGGGATCCTTTTGGCACACCGACTGCTACTTCGTAATGTTTCGGCCCTTCTTCGGAATCGTAGGACAGTTCTCTTTCCCTTAGAAATTCACCAATTATCCTTGCAAGGTCAGAAGGATCTCTCAACTCACGTAGTTTCTCCACTCACTGAGTTGAGCGCATTATTGACGTCAAGTGTGATAAGAGCACAATATTTCCGTAGCGATCTTCGTGTTTCAATAGTGCTTGATAGTTCTATAACTAATTTGATGGCGTCCGGAGCCGAACGCGCTTTGCGGAAGCCAAATTGTCGGTCTGACAGCCCATCATTGTTTTCCACAACTGGTAGAAGCCTGTTGTATATTAGGCGTTCCAGTATTTTTCCTAACACATCCAGTGGGCAGATAGGACGGTACGAACTTGGTTCGCCAACTGGTTTGTTGGGTTTTCCCAACAGGACAAGGCTTTGATTTTTTCAGCATTTTGGGAAAGTTTGCTCGGGCAAACATGCATCGAACACACTGATAAACATGTGGGGCTTTAGTTTGACTGCGATCTTTAGACATTTGTTAGTGATACCACCCAACCCCGGCGCTTTATTATCTTTGAGTCGATTGCACACCTCCAACAGTTTTGTTTCAGTTACGGGTGTTGCTTCACTCACTGTACCTTCTGGGAATAATCAAATGGGTTCCTGATGACGGGGAAACAGTGTTCTGACAATCTTTTCGAGGAGCATGGAGTATCTGACTTCTGGTGATATCAGGCAGTTGACATGATGGTTCGATACGTTCCACCCCATGGGTCAACATTTGCTTCTTCGCACAGTTATTTGAAGCATGCTTTTTTGTTCAACAAACTTGGCTTGTTGTAAGACTAGTGATAGGTAGCTTAAGAGTGAGTCAACTGTGAGTCAGCACATGTCATTCAATTGCAGCCACTCATCTCTCAGTGCTTGGTCATCATCAAGAAACACTACCGACAGTCCACTGCAGATGCATCAGCGCATCACACACACACACACACAAACATCTATCTTTAAATTTTCGCCCGAAATTTTTATTTTAAACTTACCATTACACCAACGGAATATGTATGCAGTCTCTCATGTCACCAAGCAGGTCACTGTCATTAGGCTATGAGCGGTGAGCTGGTAAAATATTGTTTGGTCGCCGAACAGAGCAGTGATTGTGTGGGTCGATTGATTGAGCAATTTGGTTGACTTGGTTTTTGCTGTCTAGTGAAAATGTTTCATTGGTCAACTATGCTCACACCAATCTGCAAATATTTATGTGCTGCTAACCTCTAAAATCTAGTCGAAAGAAACAAACCTGTTTAATGTAGCCAGCACTTAAAATGGCAGCAACGCTGGCTACTGATAATTCTTTTGAATGATTTTGAAAGAGCGGTTCAGTAAAAAGAGTCATTGTAACTGAGCTGAATCACATAAAAAAGGCATTTATTTTACTAAGAAATACTTCAAAATAACACAACTGTCGAATGTTCGCCAACATATTCACCAACACCAAAAATACATTCTGAAAGTTTCAATTGAATCTGATTATCCGGTCGTGAGTTCTCGTGAGCATAAATTGCGGGTGCTTAAAAATAGGCAAGCATAAAATCTACCAATCGTTGGCAATTTTTCCTAAAAAGCTAAAAAAAAAACATTTGTAAGTGTCGATGATTTGAAGAATTTCTGCTTTATTACTTGCCGTAGCTACAGGGTTGCCCTGACATTTATAAAGTAGTAAAAAGGCATATTTCATGTCTCCAATAACTTATCCTGTAAATTACGTAATAATCTAATAAATCTGTGGGAAGTTATGACAATTTCAAGTTAAAAAAAATAATTTGCCAACTTTTAGGCACTCAGCACCCACATGGGCATGAAAATTTTCAAAACTTAATTACAACCATGCTTTGAACATGATCCAAAAAGGGCTCATTTGACTCTGTCGACGAAGACAGCGCATCGATGGTTGGATATTATAATTAGAGGACGTGGTCATTGGACCAAAACAATTGGAGACGCAACCTGCTGGAAACCAAGGCCAGAGAGTTATTCTAGTGCTGCGACAAGAAATATTTATTTGAACAATTCAATCGTGTCGACGATTCAATCCATTTCAATTAATCGACATCAAATCGAAAAACTTTTTCTGCAAGTCAATAGCTTGACCTGCCCTAAGCTCAGATTATGAGAAAGCTTTAGGCGGAATATGAATTGCGATGGGGTTTAGTCTCGGCAAATGAACTACTGCTCTGATATCAATGTTTACAGCACAACTATTTATTGTTAGGGAATGCTAATGTTCTTGTTTTCACTCTAGCAATATCATTATCACTCGTCTCGGAAAATAATTGCCTGGCTTGTATACGGTCTGATAAAGATCGTTGTAAATTAAAGCCGTCAAAGATGAATGAGATTTCTAGAAAGGTTTCTTCTTATCTACTCAAACAATTATACTGACAATTAAACATTTTTAATGTATAAATGTAGTTTTACGCACATTATGTAAGTTTATGATAATGATTACGATGAAAATAATTTACAATGAGTATATGTAACTTTATTGTATTTTAATATCAATATTTACTCGCATCGAATTCAATATTTTCCATCATTCAATTAATAGAAAAACTCATCTATTGACATTTATTCCCACAGTATATTTTAATTCGTCCTTCGACACCAGGATTCACCGTATGTCTATCCTTGATATACTGAGCTACTGCATCTGAATCAGCGATTCCCATTTCAATGGCATCTCGCAGAGGGGCATTTTTATCAACCATGCTATGACCGTCACCTCCATTCAGCAGAAAATCTGTTGTAATTATCTTGTAGACTTTTTCGTCATCGATGTCATGGTACTCCGGTACCATACACTTAGCACATCGAACCTTTGCATTCACAACCCGTTCCCCAATCGGCTTAGTCATATTGAAGACCACTTGAATTCCCGACATCTGCAGGTAACCTCCATTCGATTGTATGCCAATTTGAAGATCGTACGTACTTGCGGAATACTCCAGTGTTGAACGTATGATGCGGCCTGTGACCTTTGCCACGTACAAACCGTTCCCAAATGGCAGCACCGACAACACATCATTTTTTGTTAGAACACTATTTGGTTTTCGCTCAATGGATGATCGAAGTGCTGGGAAAAAACATTGATAATGCAATTAACCAGCAAACCATACCATCGATTTTATGCACTCACCACCAGCCTGTATAAATGCTATAGCTGCGTCAGTCCAGTATTTGTATTCAGTTTGCACAAGATCTTTTACACGGGCATACACCATCGCATCGGCAATCATATTACCCATATTGCACTCATCCTTGCGGCATGCGTGTTTGTCGGCGTCCAAAATAACATGTGAAGTGCCTAACGCCTCGTTTTCAATAACAGTAACTTTGGGTCGGAATAATTCCAACAAGTCTAAGATGTCTTGATCCTGAGGGATCGTGTGGTCTAGCAAAATCGGATTACCTTCCGAATGCAATAAATTCCCAAATCTATCGAACTACAAACGAATCTCGTTGAAAATTTCTTTCGCAAACTAAATAAAACGGAAGTACCTTAATTTTAAGATATCCCAAATATTTAGTAAAGGCGAAAGCCTGTACAACTGGGACCTTCTTTCCGCTACTCTGTTCGACAATTGTGGGATACAAATCCTGAGGCTTTTCCGAATCCGGTGGTGTTCCGGTGTACAAAAACGTATTCGTGTGTCCACCGACAACAAGATCGACTGCAGGACAATTTCGTGCTACTTCCCGATCAGCATCGAATCCAGAGTGTCCAAGAGCTATGATTATGTTCACGCCAATGGCTTCCAGCTTTGCGGCTTCCAGACTGAAAATATCAACATTTTTATTTTTGAAAATGCCGAAAGGGTTCTATTAGGCTAATGACTATCATCCCTTCATCTCACTTACTTGACAGCTTCGATTTCCGGTATGTATTCAACATCGTTTCGCCGGTTCAAAAACTTAGTTTCAGGTGTCACATAACCAATAACACCCACTTTAACTCCAGATATTGTGAATATAGTTGAATTCTGAAGCTGTGGAATGTTTTTCATTTCGGGAACTTTTGATAGATTTAAGTTTGCTGCTAGGATGGGAAATTGAGCGTCTCGAATGAAAGGTAAGAGTCCATCCACACCTTCGTCAAACTCATGATTTCCGATGCACTGGAAATTTAGAAAAAAAATGTTTTGTAAACGAACAAAAAAGTAGCCTTGTTTGATTCGGGTTGACTTGCCAATCAAACTAAATATCTATTGAACATATACAGCTTCTTACCATTGCATCTGGTTGCAGTGCATTCATCATAGTAACTGCAATACGGTCTTTGAATATTTGAAACCAAGTTGTACCAGTGTACGTGTCACCCGCATTCAAGAAGAGGACTGGAGTTCCTCCTCGTCGCTTGGCCCGTTCTCGGAACTGTCGAACCCTAGAATTAACGAAATAGGATACGCCATTTTGTGTTAACTTCGAAGTTCGATCATATCAATATTTATGAGCTACCTACACATGTGCAGTCCGTGCAAATCCACCATAGCATTGCCTTATCCCATTCACTTTTTTCGTACATGTTATACTGTTTTGTCCAGTTTCATCAAATCGGCCATGAATGTCATTATTGTGGAGAATGATCAATTCCAACCCGTCATTTTGATTGGAAAATGATACGGAATGCGCATTTTGTACTGTATTGAGTGTCACAGCCAAGATCAAGTCAACTGCAAGAATGATGCGCAGCATACTGAAATATCACACCTATGGAAGAAAAATTATTATTTAATTAAATATAAAAAAAAAATATTTTAAGTAAGTAGAAATAGAATGTTTAAATATACATACATATATGTCTACAATTGTCACAATTTTATGTTGTTGTATTGGTACACTAGTCTGAAACATATCTTGGCTTTGCTAGCCATTTTGGGGTGATGAGTTTATTGTTGGCAGTCGAAAAGCTTACACGTGATTTCTTGAGCTCAGTATTTTCTAACTTGTGGCAGAAATGGAACAAAGAATTTGTATTAAATTTTGCTTTAAAAATAGATTCAAGTGCAGCACTGCATTGAAAATGTTGAATGTTGCTTTTGGCAAATCTGCCATGATAAAACAAGCGTTTAAAGTTGGTACAAAGGTTTCCAAGAGGGCTGCGAAGACATTGAAGATGGCGAACGCCCTGGACGTCTCAGCACGTCAACAACCGATGACAATCGCCAAAAAGGGAAGGAAATGATTATAGACAAGGGCCGAATAACTATCAGAGAAGTAGCTTATGATGTTGGCATAACACTTTGCTTATGTAAACCAATATTATTGGATGTTTTGGACGTGAAACGAGTGGCAGCAAAGTTTCTTCCACGATTGTTGAATATTGGCAAAAATCAACACCGAATTAACATTGCTCAAGAGTTGCTGAATGACGTGAACAATGATCCAGAACTGTTAAAAAGCTTGGGTGTATGGGTATGACATTGAAACTATGATCATATCGTCTGAATAGAAGTTTCCTGAAGAGCCAAACCCGAAAAAACTAGCACACCTGAACTGCTAGAAAACTAATTTTCGAAGAAATTGTCTTTGACTGACAAAAAAGTGTGGAAAGACGTAATACACTGTTTTGTAGAATCATATCAACGATTCCTTATCCAAAGCAACAAAACTCAACTATAACACAAATGATGAAAATGTTCAGTGCTGGCAACACTTTCCGAACGAAGCAGCAATAAGTTTACCATAACAAGCTCATACTCAAATCAACTTATCCTTTGAATTTCGTTCTCATCGCAGGATTTCATCGAAAGTTTCAGCGGTTAAACGTTGTTTGAGGCTGCCATCCGAAAAATGTTCAAAACTCGGAAAATTTAAAAATTGATTCCTTATTTTTATTGCAAATGCTTTGCATATGAGAACGTAATTTGAAGCATCTTTTGGTGCAATATTTACGGAAATGGCTAATGCTGGTTAGCCTGTGCCAGCAGCAAAGCAAAACACATACCAAATCTGCTTCACGTTAAGTTAAACCCAACCAGTAAATTTCGTTTCGATTGAATCACTGCGTTGGAAGTTATTCGGGTGAAAAGAATTTTAGGGTTACCACCCTCAAAACTTTTCAAATTTCCATTTGCATTTCCATTTGCAAATCTAATGACATAATCGCTCAGTAAAGAAATTAAACAAAATTACAAAAATGGTCATAGCTGGCAGCCCTTTCATGATTTATGTACGAAATTCCTAAAACATTTGGTTCACATTAAGATCTATTAACTGCATGAACTTTGTTTTGATTTCATGCCTGGACCCGAAGTTATAGGGAAAAAAGCTTTATTTTGCTGAGCAAATTTGCAAGATTTGGGAGACAAAAATCACCATAGCTGGCAACTCTATTCTAATTTTTCAGCCAAATAAGATCCAAATATTGTGTGAATTTCGTTTAAATGTGATGGCTGAATCGGAAGTTATAGGCCAAAAACCGGTTTTTTTTTCTCAGTGATTTTTCAAGATGGTACCACTGCCACAGGGTTGCCCGCATTTCAAAATCACTTCGATCAGACCTGGTCCTAGTTAGAACCAACATGTCCTGTAAATTTCATTATGATCGGATAATCCGGTCGTCAGTTCTCGTGAACAGAACTTTCGAGTGCTAAAAATATAGGTAATTTGGTGATGGGTTGCCGTTCTTGTTCAAATCGGAATTTTGAAAATTTCAATTTCACGTGATGAACAAAGGTTAAAATTTATCAATGAATTGAATTTTTTGTCAAAAATCAAAAAATTTTCAGGAGGGTCAATGATTTGAAGGATTTTTTTTCAGGAGCCTGCCGTAGCTACAGGGTTACCCACACTACCTTGGAAATCTATGTGTGTTAAGTGTAAGTCAAGAACAATACGCTCTGCAAATTTCACGATGACCCAATGTTTTTGTCAGAAGTAATGACAAATCAAAATTTGAAAAAAAATCCTTGCCTACTTTTAGGCACGCTGCACCCACACACGGCTCAAAATTTCTAATTCTTTATCATAAGCAAGCTAAGAACATAAAAACTTATCAAGTTCAATCGAACATTAAAGCTCTGCTCACTGTGTTCTTCGATTTCAACGGTGTAGTTTATCATGAGCTCTTGCCAGTCTTACGGCTCTTACGGTCAATAAGGAGTACTATTAGGAAGTTCCAGGCCGTGTTGAGTGAAGCACCCGGAACAAAGCGACCGAATTAGTGGCGAAGCTTTACTACATGTCCGTGAATTTTTGACCAAAAGCAAAACCGTTATGGTGTCTCAACCTCTGTATTTGCTAGACATGGTCTTCTGTGACTTTTTTTTGTGCTCCCGAAGCTGAAAAAGCCCATGAAAGATTGAAGAGATAAAAACGGAACCGATGAAGCAGCTAAAACCCGTTCCTAAAATTGCTTTCCAGAAGTGCTTCAAAGATTGGAAAAAGCACAGGCACAACTGTATTATGTCTAATGTGGAGTTCTTAGTAGGCGAATTAATGAATAAATAAAGAATTTATGAAGAAAAATAATTTTCCGCATATTTTTTAACCACACCTCGTACACATAAATAAATAATAAATTTCCGAGCCAGGTGATGACTTCACACCAGCAGATAACTCTCAATTTAGTCCTACAAATGTCCAAGAATTTCAAAAACTGTAGTACAAACCTATTAGCCCAGATAAATACCTTTATTTTCCACAAAAATGGGGAAATGTAAGTATATATTATATAGGCAAAATCACTGCCCATCTCAGAATAATTAAAACAGTAGTTAGAAATTCAATATTGCAGATGTAAAATTTGAAAGCGCTGAAAAGCATAATTTTTTAAGGAAAGCAGTAGAATTATCTAAATATTGTATTATGAAATCATTTTTTCGTAATCACAAATGAATTGTGAGGTCGAGTATTTAACATACGAAAATTTAATGCTAGTATTTTTCAGCATAAGTGTGACCAAATTACCCAGTTACTAGCACCAAAAGTATATGAGACCAGCTCCAATTCGAAACCTGTCCTGTGAATTTTGTTTGTCTATTTGTGAATGAAAAAAAGCAAAAATTAAGGAAAATGTATGTTAACTAGCCACCCAACCTTCTATTCACAGAAAATGTTTACTTATTGACTTTTCCAGTCCTTTATGCCTAAATATATAGCAGAACCAAAACGCCCATATAGCATCTACTGTGGGACTCCCCCAACGAACCCACACATGTTGGTCCTAGTCATGCCGCAGACAGAGCTTTCGTATATATTCATCATAATATGTAATTCATCATCATCGGCGCTACAACCAGGGTCCGGTCCTGGCCTCCGTCAACTGTTTTTTTTCCATCGGTCCCGATCGCGAGCCAATGTCATTCAATTGGGCACCTCTAAACTCCGAGCGTCCTGGTCAACGCCATCCCTCCAGCATAGGCAAGGTCTCCCACACTGTCGTCTGCCGTAAAATCTGCCGCAAAGGCTTTTCCAAGCAGGAACCTCTTCGCTCATCTGAGCTAGGTGTCCTGCCCACCGGAGTCTACCGAGCTTTATCTTAGTTATTATATCTGGTTCTAGGTAGATAGCATACAACACAAATTTGTAGCGTCGCCGGAATCGCCCTTCTTCACATATGGGGTCAACAATTCTCCCTCGAACGCGGCTAAGACGCCACAGTGCCTTTTGCTGAGCACCCAAGTCTCGGATCCATACGTGAGTACTAGCAGGACCATGGTCTTGTATAGCAGGAGCTTTGATGTTCGGGTGAGATTTCGGGATTTGAAGACCCTTGACAGACTGTAGTACGCTTTGTTGCATTTGAGCAGCCGCCCGCGTTTTCCTTCCTCCATATTGTTATCGACTGCTACGATTGGCCTAAGGTAGTTGAATGATGGCACTACTTCAAATTGATGCTCAACTACGCTGAAAGTTTAACCAACATTAGGTGTTCTTCCTGCAGATGCTGCCACCATGGATTTAGTCTTCCCTTCATTTATGTGCCCCAGTTTTTGTGCCGCTCGATCGATCTGGATGAAGAATTCTCGTACAGCTAGTTCTGATCTTCCAATTATCTGATCTGCTTAAGCCAGTATCTGGCAGGACTTGGTGACGATAGTCCGTCTCATTGACGTGTCAGAGTCTCGGATTGCTTTCTCCAAAGCCAGGTTGAAGAGGAGGCATGCCATACTATACCCTTGTCGGAGCCCATTGAAGATGTTGAACGTGTTTTAACTTGACTTGTTACATTGCCCATGGCCAACCTACATAATCGTGGCAGTTTGCTTGTGATACCAAATGCTCTCATGGCTTCATACAGTTCTACTCTGGCGGCCTTAAAGTCTATAAATAGATGGTACAATGCAATGTTTAATTTCAGACATTTTTCCTTCGTCTGCCTGAGAGTAAAGATCTGGTCACTTGTTGATTTGCCTGGGCTGAAGCCACATTGATATTGTCCGATGATGGCTATAGCATATGGGGCTTTCTTGCAGGATAGAGAAGAGTATCTTAGAGCAGGTACTCAAAAATGTTATACTCCTATAATAAATGTCATACTGTGTTGCAACGTGCTTTAATTATCTGACAGATAAACACGTGTTGATATTCATTTTTTCCTTTGCGAAATGGAATTACTTTTGTCAATATATACTGTTATTTAATACGAAATAAATATAGTTGATCGATTTGTGTTTAGGTGATCCGAAAAGCAATAACGCGTGAGTACTTGTTTTCTAAATGCATGATAAAAATTTTATTACAGTTTAAAATATTATTTATTGGCATATTTTAGAATGCCGCGCGAAAAATCATTAAGCGAAAAAGAAAAGGGTAAAATTAAAGCTTATCATGAGCAAGGCATGTCTAATCGTGGAATTGCTAAGCGTTTAAAAAGATCTAGCTGTGTAATCGATAATTTCATAAAAATGGGGAAGATTACGGTAAAACTTAACGACCCGGAAGGCCACCTAAGGTGTCTAAAAGAGACAAAAAGAGAGATCAGGACGATTGCCATCGAAGAAAATCTTAGTGCGAACGAAATCAGAGGACGAATGAACTTAAAAAGAGGTGTACGTAGAGTCCAACAAATAATGAAGTGGGATTTGGACCTCATATATAATAAAAAATGTGGGAACCTCCGCATACGAAAAGACATAAATTGGCTAGACTGCGATTTGCCGAAAAGTACTGGTTTCGAGACGAAGAATGGAACAAAGTAGTATTTACTGATAAAAAAAAAGTTTAATTTAGATGGCCCAGACAGCTCACATAAATATTAGCGAGATGAACATTTTGCAAAAGAAATGCGTCAGCGTCAAAATTTCGGTGGAGGGTCAGTCATGATTTGGACAGGGATATAGTATGGGGATACCAGACCTATTTGCCTCGTTTTGACAAAAATGGACTCGTAACACTATATTAATTTGTTACATGAGGCGCCTATTGACTCCAGAGAGAAGTTGCTGGCGCAGAGATCATTTTTCAGCAAGAAAATGCGGCGATCCATCATTTGAGAGAAACTGAAGAATTATTGAGGTCCTGTGGCATCCCGATTGTCGACTGGCCTGCACTTAGTTCGGATCTTAATCCAATCGAGAATCAGTGGTTTATCTTATTAGCTAAAGTTTTTCATCATGTGCGCCAGTAAGAAAAGCATGAATGAGCTCATGATTCAACCAGCAAGGAGTGTAAGAACATCGATCCTGCAACCATCTGTACCTTCATAAATTCAATGCCAAGGCGTTTAAAAGACGTTGCAAACAATAACGGCGGTCATACTTCTTACTGAGCACTAAAAACAAAAAAAAATATTAAGTGCCTTTAGAATTATTTCGTTCTTACTTTCAGTTTTTATTGTTATAAAATTTAAAAGAAAGGTTTTTAGTTTTTTAATGCACTGTTATTGAAAGCAAAATTACGTGAAGTTAAAAAACTTTTGATTGGAACATTAAAAATTACTCAAAATATATTATTTAGTACTAAAAGCTGTTATGCCTTTACTACTAAAAGCTGTTACGCGGAGTGTACATACTTCAGGCAGAATTTTCGTATGACAAAATGGTATCTAATTTGAATCTAATTTGTATCATTACCTTCATTATGTAAAGCTTGATTTATCGCTCTGTCAATTTTACTTAAAACCTCTCCATTCCGCCGATATTATATTGCGTGAATAGAAACTTTGTTAATATGTATTTTTAAAAAAAATCTTATTCATTCTAGCCGATA
This sequence comes from Nemotelus pantherinus, assembly GCA_963978885.1. Lineage (NCBI taxonomy): Eukaryota > Metazoa > Arthropoda > Insecta > Diptera > Stratiomyidae > Nemotelus > Nemotelus pantherinus. The sequence goes on along the minus strand of OZ022263.1, from coordinate 235,794,230 downwards.
ACACACTTTCAATAATACAATGCACTATGAACACCTGAGCAAATTAAAAACTCCTCACAAGAATTCTTAAAAAATAAATTGCAGCTGTATTGGTTTTTTGTCTTTTTTTTCTTTGCTTAAATTCAGTTTTGTATTGGAACAACAGTTAAAATTTCGCGTAGCACGACTACAGTAAAAACGAATTCGTGATTTCGAATTGCTCAATAAGTTGTTTTGTATTTGATGCCAAAAAATTAAGAAATAATAAAATTTAATTTGAAAGCATTTCAACTTTAAATTTACTATAAATTTTACTTTAAATTTACTATAATGTCACATCAGTCAGAACACACAATTTTCAACTAACGTTTCCGAAATATTTATATATTTTTTTTTCAATTATCTCCGATGCCATATTTTATTTGAAATGTTTAGGCACGTGTAGAAATGAAAATAATATATGAGTAAATACATACATATGTACATTCATAGATAACACGATACCACATACAATACTACATATTTCTACACACCCAACGACACAGGCATGGTTAGACATAACAAAACATAAAATGTAGCATGAAATTGTGGAAAAACTCTCGCAACACTTGTGATAAATCATCTTTCAGCTTAAAAAAATACAAACTGGCACCATCATCACTTTCGATATGTTTTTTCTTCTAATAAATGTCACTCAAATTGGTCGGCCCGAATGAAAAGCAAGAAAAAGACTAATGAAAAATATGTTGTTTGATTTTTGTAGTATTAATATTTCGATTCCCACGACATTTTCTTTATATTATATGATTGTTATTAATTTATTTGGTGATAGATTTAGATCGTTCTAGATTGCAATTTGTAGGCTTTTGCCAGAAATTTATGGTTTCATTCACATCCAATTTACACTTGTATTTATATTTTTGGTCAATCAATATTTGTACGATTGTGATTAGTAAATATCGTGTGACTGTAGTGAAGATTTTTTCATTGATCTCAGCATCACTGTTGTTGTAAATAGAATTATTCAGCAAGTTTTAGTTACAGTTGTGAATTAGTTCTACTAACTGCCTTCTAATTAGTTGTTCATGATTATTCATTGAAATGATTGAATTGCACTTGTTTGAAAATTGTGTTGGTTTAATTTTCTAAACAATAGGTGGATATTAAATCACATTCCAGTTCACTCTCTTTCGGTTGGAATCAAAGCGATAAAAAATCAACTCACCTTTTACGAAACGAAACTACGTATCGATTGCCGTTAATCAAAGTCACTGTAAAATTATACACTTCACAAGTTCAGGTACTCAATAAGAATCTCACAAAAATTATACTGAATTAATCCTAAAATCTGTGATAAGCAAGAACACAGTGTGAACAGTTTCTTAGTCACGAAACGATTGTGATCGATCATATTACCCTGGTTATGTACTGCTGCTACCTCAATTTCGTACTGGCTTCGGTAAGAAACGAGCAAATGTGTCTCCAGATTTCGGTTTCGAATATCCAACCAACTTGTTTTCACGATCTCTACTTTTTTCCTAAAATTCTAAGCAATAAGGTGTGAAATAACGTCACACCACACGTATAGAGTTTTTGTGCAAACATATTATAATATAGACGTAATAGAGTAATGAATGATTCAATAAAATCAATGAAAATTTTTCTTTCCGTAGGGAATCGGCAAGTTTTAATCTAAGAATGTGATGCTAGTATCCTGCATGGAACGCAAAATTTAATTTTAATGTTAATCAATAAACACTGGCCATGCTTTCAGTTTAACTTTTAAGCCAGCTGCTTGGAAGAACAAGCCATTTTACTGTTAGGGGTAGTAAAAGTAATCAATTTTCTTCGCTGACGAAAACATTTATTTGTTGAACAATCTGAATTTCTAACACTTTTTGCTAAAAAGTCGATCGATTTTCTTTTCAAAAAAGCCCTTCGGTTTGTCATTGAAGGACTTTTCCAAGTACGTTTTCTCTTTTCCAAAATAATTGAATTCTTTGTTTCTTAATGTATGCTCTAACGATCTAAAAAGGCAGTAATCTGACTGCGCGTGATCCCCCGAATAGGGTGGATGAGTCAAAAATCCCAATTCAAACTCCCTTACTTTTTCCTGTGCTATATTTGCAGCATGAGGCCACGCGTTATCATGATGAAGGATCCTTTTTTTATTGACCGTTTTATATGAGCTCGAGTTGTTCACAGTGCGCTGCCGCTGTAACGGCTGACCAGGTTCAAGCAATTCATAGGGTACTTAGAGGGACAATTCAATCAGGGCCGGATCTTTCACTGGAGCGAATGGAGCAGCCGCGCCGGGCGCACGTGAGAAGGGGCGCAAAGTTCATAATAACAAAAAACTCATAACATCTTTAGTTGTTCATAATATTTTTAGTTCATAATAACAAAAATATCTAAATACACAAATATTCAAAGTTCATTCTATTCAATTGGCAATTTATATTCTTATATATTTTATTTTTTCTTCAATGCAAACTTTGTTCTCACAGATCATTACATGTCTTTTAATTTTCACAACAGCCCTATTCACATATAAAATTCACTTGCCTGGCAAAAGCAAAATTCACAAACGCGATCGCTATTGGGGGCACGTTACGCACTTCACAACATTAATGTTCATGAATGAATTTAGATTACTTCATTCTACTCATTGCTTTACTTCCTTGTATTCTGCATTTTCCTCCATTTGTGTTTTTTCCACACCATCAAACAGTGCAATAGAAAAATCCACAGGAGCAATTGCTTTGGTGCGAAAATCTATATTGCTCCATTCACGACTTCATTTCGTATGAAGAAAGTATGGTTTGTCACTACTCGCTTTATGCGTTCTGTTGTATGATTTTGGTGCGATATGAATTCTTGCGCCAGCGGTATCAACGTTTTTCAAGCATTGTACTTCCAAGTTTTCCCCTTAATCCGTATTCCCTCATTCTCTGTTGATTTCACATTCTAATGTATACAAAGCTGCTGCTGAGTGTGCAGGTTGATAAAGAAGGTTGATATGCACAATAGACAGGTTGATATCGGCAATATCGGCGCGGAAATAAAATTTGTGCCAGTGAAAAAAATACATACCGAAGTATGATTTTTCATTGCTTTTCTTTGGGTGCACTTGTCCGTTAGCATGAAAATAGGAAATTCAGTCCATAACACTATCAAAGATTGTTGGAATAATGGCAACACAGCTTCTAGGCCATGGCTGGCTTATATTTAATGCAAATATTTTTGCTCCCTTATATTCTAAATTCATAAAAGCAGTTTTTCATTTTCCAGTAGGGATTATAGGGACTGAGGTCATTAAAATTGAACTATCAAGGAACATCAAATTAGTGTAGTCCACATGACGAGTTTTAAGTGATGGAGGGACTTTTAGCTAGAATTGAGTACTGGAAGTACCACTTACTGTTTTTTTTACAAAATCAAATATCAAAGGAAATTGAGCACTGGAAAAATGGTCATAAACGTTTTTGGAAGTGATATTTGCTTCCAATTAATTTTCTTAAAAAATATATTAGTTTTGATAAGAAGAAAAACATGTGTATATGTTAATAAAAATATCACATACTCGTACATATAATTTATTTCCAATAAACTTCAAATTACACTTTACTTAGTCTAATGTGTTTATAAATATTGTTACAGTGCAAACTGTTTGTGAATTGTGGATGTGTATTTGTGGACTCGTGCAACTTCTAGACTCACAATCTTGAGCGTTGAGAGGAAGCTGAGACGCATTATATGAGCTTGATTAGCCTTAATGGAAGCTGTTGCGGTATTCAATTCAGTTTTGGGGGAACATTTGAGGCAGGTTCAAAGTGAAGATTCCCGCAACAAATACCTGATACAAAATTAAGATACGCAAAAGTTGAAAGTTGAATTTTATTTTAATGCTTTGGATCAAGCAATTATTTCTTTGACTGAACGCTTTGAACAGCTAAAACACTCTACTAAAATATTAAGTTGTGTGTATCAAATAGGGAAGCTTAAAACTAACCCAAATAAAACCACCCTTCAGCACTTCAACTCAATACAAGTCAATACTATCTGGTCAACAGCATTACAGAGCCAAAAATTGGAGAAGAAAAATATTTTTACGTATCGAAAACTTGAGACAAGAACGTTTTGAGAAAAAAGTGTTATGCTGCATTGCTCGAATGAGGAAATGTCTAGCTATTTCATGAAAATTACATGTTGAGCAATGCTCTGGTAAATACTCCCAAGTGCTAGCGAACCCTTGCTAAGAATTCGCAGTCATAAAAAAGGGGGTCAAAAAATTTAAATCATAATATAGAGGGCACCAAATATCGTTTTGCGCCAGGCGAAAATATGGCCAGAACTGGCCCTGAATTCAAAAAAACCCCACCACAATCCCATCAATCGTGTCGTCCAGAAAAATCCCTCCAATCCTGTCGAGGGGTAGAAGCAGGCACTTACCACTAAAAAAGTAATTATTTTTCTCGTAGATTATTATTGTATTTACCGCAATTCTCATCTCCAGTTGCAATTCGCAACAAAAACGGATCGACTTCATACCGAGACAAAAGAGACGAGGAACCCAAATTCGTCAATTCATTTTTCTATGTGACGACGATAATCCTGAACTATAGCAACAGATTCCAACGATAATTCCTCAATTTTTTTATGAAGATCTGAATCTACCAAAGCCATCATGATATTATCGTCTAATTTTTGGGGATCGTCCTTTTCGTGCGACATCTTTGAAATTCCTATTTCTCAGTCTAAAGCCCAAAGTTAGCTTACCTCAGAAGAGAAAGATATAAGAAAATGAAAACAGCAGTGAGAAGTGAAGCAATTTGCCTGAATCTGAGCGTTAGTAGTAGTGAAGGAAAACTATAGGACCATGGGCAAATTTGACAGACTTCTCCTCCGCGAACAGAGTTGGCCATGTGTACGATAGAGATAGAGTCATCGTCAAAAATATCGTGGGCAACAGGCACCGTCTCCCAACACTATTCGTCAATTGGTGTCGAATTTCGTTAAGTACGAAACAGTGGGAAATTGTCAACATGCCGCTCATCAACGACCAAGACATTCCAATGAAGCGGTCAGAGAGAACGTTGCCCAGAACCTAAAAGTGTCGTATCGTCACCACGCTCAGCATTTTGGCGTTAGTGGAACCAGTTTGCGGCGTATTTCGAAAGATGAGCTGCATTTGTTTCCTTACAAAGTGCGATTAACAGAAAGAATATTGCCGACAAACCGTCCACGTCGCTTGGAATACGGCCAAACAGTCGCTCGAATTGTTGACCCTGAACCTGATTTTTGCAAGCAAATTTTGATAACCAACGAGGCCCATTTCACACTCTCTGGCGGCGTTACTAAGCAAAATTGCCGCATTTGGGGAGCGGAGAATCTACATGAGATTCACGAAACGCCATTGCATGACCAAAAAGTGACGATTTGGGGCAGAATTTGCGCCAAAACCATCATTGGACCATATTTTTTCAGAGCAAACGAAACAATCGATGGAAATCGATATCGATGGATGGCTCATTATGTCTGCCCGCAAATGCGTGAAAAAGGTATTAACGGTTACTGGTTCCAACAAGATGCTACACTGCCATGCCACACTACAACGAAAATTCCCTAGACGTCTGATGTCAAAAAGAGGCGCCATTGACTGGCCACCTAGATCCCAGATCCGACCCCTCCAGACTTCTTTTAGTGGAGTTATCTGAAAAGCAAAGTGTGCGCCAGCAAGCCTCAGACCATTGACGAGCTTACGGCGAACATTCGTGCCGAAATCATCGCTATACCAACCGAGATGCTCGAAAAGGTAATGGTAAACGCAGAAAAAAGGGCACATTTTACTTCGGCCAATAAAGGTGGCGAATTAGTTGATGTTGTATTTAAAAACTAGTCCAAATTACAAAGGACCAAATTGAATAAAAATACCTCATATATAGAAATCGGTTATGTTTTTTTCGCAAATTGTAAAAGATGGCACACCCTGTATGTTTCAAGCCCGCTCTTATGTCCATTTCTAAATCAGAGACTAACGAGGCTTAACTTATGACTTTTAATATTTGGTTTTTTTCATTTTTTTTAAATTGATGCATGAGAATTAAATAGTATTTGCGTGCTAACTAACATATAATTAACCTAAAATATTCTTAAACTGGCAATATTTATCTGAAAGCTACAAAACATATGATACAGCATTATAATTCCTTTGCACGTCCTTTCCGGAAAATGTTAGCATGAATTCCAATCTGCTGATAAGTTGTTTTTCTTGTCAGCTTTAAATGTAATCTGATCCACAACGTACTCGGAATGTGTTTAAATAATCAGCAGCTAGATATATAAATATTTTCTCACTGCATTCATCGAAGAAAACTCCTTTACAAGTACATCACCATAATGAACTGAAATGATCCAAAAATTATTGTGATAAACATTAAATCATATCCAACCGCAATAACTGGGTGCTTCTAAGTAGATATAGAATGGCGGTTCTGGATCCTCATCCTCATCCTCCTCCTCTGAGGAGGGTGACGTCACTGAGGAGGATGACGTTACTGAGGAGGATGACGTTGATGTGGAGGATGACGTCACTGAGGAGGATGACGTTAATGCGGGCGATGACGTTAATGCGGGCGATGACGTTTGCGAAAGCGTGGGAATTACGATGATGTCATTGTGGCCTTGACCGTCTTATTTAAATTGGGAATTTCCAAGCGCTAGCCATTATCGCAAAGCGTGTGAATTTTATTGATAACAACATTTCACAGATGTTAACGTTTTTTATAATCATGTGACCTTAACCGTCCTATTAAAATTGGGATGAATGGCTAAATTTCACGATTATCGCATAGCGTTTGAAATAATTAGACTTTGATAACAGCATATGAATTTCACAAATGTTATTGTTTTTTATAGTCATGTGCTTGTGTCTTCAAATTTAATTATAGCCTATGGGGAGTGAATGACTTTGAATTTCGCAACAAGAGAAATGCTAACGTTTTTTATAGCGAAGATGGGGTCATGTGACCTTGATCGTCATAGCGCCAGCGATTGAAATAATTAGAATTTTATTGAGCGTTTGAAATAATTAGAATGACAACAAATGAGTGAGAAATGTTATTGTTTTTTGTCATATGTTTGGGTCTTTGACCGTTTTATGGGGTGAATGGCTTTGATTTCGCAACATGACAAATATGAAAACAAAGGAATTTCACTTGAGAAATGTTATTGTTTTTTTTGTCATATGTTTGTGTCTTTGACCGTTTTATTAAAATTGGGGTGAATGGCTTTGATTTCGCAACATGAGAAATGCTAGCGTTTTTTAGCATAAAGTGAAATTTTGATTGAATGAAAGATTGCCTGTTAGGTAACAAATGAATATTTTATTGTTATTTCGTTTACATCATAGGTTATTCATTAACATATACAAATATATATATTAATACAATTTTGAGCAGAACAACGGATATTAGGTTTTTTAAATTGATGTATTTCACAATATATTGTAAAATTTTCAAGATCGCTTAGCCTAGGTATTTCAAGCTGCACTATTTTAGTGGTTGGGAGGTATTGTTTGATGAATCGTTCTTTGGTATCTCCTTTAACGTATATAGTGCAGTCGGAGTAGTGGTTCAGTATCATTGGTAACTGGTTATAGTCCATGTTGCCATCAGTCCAGCACAAACCATTTATGTTTTCGACTTCAAATTGGTTTTGTTGGCATGCTTTTGCGGTTAGCTCTTGATGCGGATAAGGTGGAGCGAAATGGTAAAGTATTGGGCATACCGATCCAAAAGGAAGAATAGCAAGTTCCTTGATAAAATATTGCCTGGAATTCCCCGAAACGAATTGAATGTCGAATATATACTTATTCATGTTGATGCTGTTGCTGTTGATGGTGTCGATAGTACGCTTGAAATGAGCAAATAAACTCTCCAGTTTATGTATATATCGCAGCCGGATTGCTACTTAGGATTGGTTCTTTGTTGTTGTTGTTGTCGTGCAACGCTTTGATAGAAGTATGTATTGCCTCATTAGCTTAAAAACATATTTTGTGTCTGTATGGTAATAGTGGCAAATACATGTATCAGCCCCTGATTTGATGTTCGAATCAGACCATTCACATGTTTGGTAATGCACCCCGTATTTACTGCATACTTTTTCGCCCATGTTTCGATATTTAGAGATATATTCTTCAATAATTGATTGATGTTCGGGGAAAATGTTGGGATATTCTTCCAGGAAGTGTTGCAGGATCATTGCTTCGAAAATCTGATATTGAACTGATCGCGTCAAGTTTCGATTGAATTATGACGAATATTATGAGATGTTCATGCTATAAGTTTGCTTCATTGATTTAATGTCGACTACAACCTCTGTACGGTATGTTGGATCATGTTGTTTGACATATTCTACCTCTCCATTGCTTAAAATTCTCTCAGCATCGAACTGATGATATTCATAACAACTAATATTGAGAGTTCGCTTAGCATAATTGCTGTCGTAAGTGCATCGAACATTAATAGATCTATCACCATCAAATTGTAGGAGAAAATGTCTGTAAAATTTGTTGGAACTTTCAATAATTCCAGCTATGTCCCGTTCTTTTCTTATCAAATCTGACCTAAAACCTGCAATAGCTTCCTCAGCTGTGACGTATTTTGTTTCGACGGTAGATGGTTCAATAGTTGTTGCTGCTGGTATAGTTGTTTCTGTTGTAGCTGCTGTCTCGCTTTCGCTATCATTAAGAGGTGTATCAATAACGCTCGTTGTATTGCTGGCTGTTAGTAGTCGAAACGATAAACCAATTTCAACTGTACTGTTACCAGGCAGACTGATGTTGAAATTCAGGCTACGAGTGCTATCGCTGGCGAGGTCTATTTCAGGAATTGGGATCACCGCAGCACGGCTTTGTAGATACAAACTACATGCCAGCACTAATAATATGCATAAAAATTTCATTGTCGTCCAGTCAGTTTGAAAACAGAATAATGACTACTACAAATGATCATAGACCACGCTATTTAAGTCTAAATGCGAAACAGGAAAAAGAAAATGATCCGCTAGTATTTTTTCTCTTACAGCTTAAGCTGAAGAATCTCTGAATGTTTCCCCATGCCGTCATCCATAGATTCGGGGTTTCGTTTGCTGGTATCTCTACGCATTCTCTCTTTGATTTTCGCTTCCTCACTTTCTCTCTCCAGACGCAATCTGTAGAATGTTTCGCCTCGATACCATTCATCGCTATAGTTGAAGGGGCATCCGTTTGGAAATTTATTAAGTGATTTGGAGCTTTTAAAGCCGCTGATTGTTGTTCCCATTAGAACGATATCACCTCCTTAAATAGAAACGCTGCCGTTACGCAACTTGTAACGATAAAGAATATAATCATACTCACCAAATGCTTGAATCTGAACGTGCTGAAATGGCTCGAAATTGAAAAGATCATTGAAATTCTTGGGAATAGGTTCACCATTTCGTAGTCTTAACGCTACTGATTTTGAACCATCGTGAGGAGTCATGTGCAACTCAAAAAATCCGCCAGTCAATGTTATATTGATAATTCGAAAAGATAACCACACATGCTCACAGATACAATATTCAGTATTACTTCGAATTACTTCGATCCAAAACATTTTTTCTTTTTTCACCACCACCAAGCTCCCTTGCAAGAATGAACACTTTTGATCTTGTTTATTATTTATATATACACATCCAGGCAATGAAAAAAACTAATTTTGTATCAAAAGCTGCATTTATTACTCTCTATGAATTTCGTACATTGCATATTAACTAGTAAATGTTGAAGAGTATTGGGGTCTGATGATGAGTCAGCTGTCTAACCTATGATGGGAAATAATTAATGATATAAAAAAACATTCTCTTAATTCACTTACAATTTTAATGAGTCAATATTTGCGTTGTTAGAGGATTATATGTAAATAGCTTATCATGTAGCAGTAGGCAGTATGCAGAGGTGTTTTCAGGAATGTTTTGCGATGTCTGGAATTCCACTCGAACATCCACGGGACCTGCTTTAATTGCTTCATTTTGCCGAGAGCAATCGATAACGATGAGAGGCGCGATTGATTTGAATTGTTCGCGACTTATCAACGGTTGCGGTGATTTATTGTAGTAAGATGATTGGAATTTGCAATACATATCGTACAGTAATGCAAACTGATCCTTATCAAATTTAATGTTCAGATCCTGGTATGGGTAAACTTCCGAGTTTAAATGAACTTTGAAATTCGTCAAGTGACATGAATCAAATTTAGATGCGTCTTTTGCCTTGTCATTTTTTCGGGCAGTTTGAAAAGCGAATATTACATAGCGCGGCTTTTCCATTTGATTTGATGTTTTGATTGGCCAGGTATGATGCGTTGTTTGCGGAACCGATGGCAGTTCATACAAGTCCCATGATCGAAAAGCAATGTCTAGAAAACGATTGGCTTCGGTTATTTTCAGCAAGCCGAGCTTATCTTGATCAGACACGGTAACGTGAGGCATATGCCATTGCAGCTTGGAAATCTTCATTGAACATGGCGGTTCGGTTTTGCAAAATTGTGAATTCAGGTCAGTTCTAGAACGAATCAGCACCAACTCGTGTCGTGCATTCATTATAATTTTTTTGAAATCTTCTGCAAAACCTAATAGCATTTTCAGTGGAATGCAAAAATTAAAAGTCGCATCTGAATTTATGCTTAAATTAGTGATCGACCAGCATGCGTTAAGTAGCATTTTGCTCTCATTCTCTGACAAAGATATTTTATTTTTGATTGTCGACGTCAAGCCTGGGTTTTTAGCACGATCGATTTCGATGCCATTCAGTTCGTAGCGGATTTCTTCAAACAAAAAAGCGATCGCGTTATTCGTTAAATGAACTTCGTCAGGTTTCACGATCGCATCTCCTTTGAATATTTGTCCCTCGATGTAGACAAGACTCTCGCACGGCAGCAAAAATAGATCTTGGTTTTGAATTGCAATACGAATTTCATCATTGTTGTTAAAAGCATTAACGAATGGCGAGTAGCTATGGTATTCGATTTTTGATATGCTGTTATCATAGCTAACACTTTCCGCCACTTGTAGTATGTCGGCCATTTTGTATAGAATTCAATTTTTCTTCAATGTAAATCCTTGTGATATGAGAAACTTTTTATTATAAGCCTTTAAAGGGGTTCTTCTTCTTCTTCGTTGAATTTTCGTTGTTTGATGTCCAAGAGATGCTGAGTGAATGCCATCAATCGTGTATGCTCTGGGGTTTTTATTCACAATTCTATTATAAACCTGCATAGTCTATCGGTTTCAAATGAAGTCTTATTGTTATGTTTTCTCCTCTAAAATTCACTAGATCCCCGTCCTGATCCACAAGCTTCAGCGTGATTGTACTTATCCGTCTGGAGTTCACCGGTAAATATATCACATTTTTCGGAACCTCAACTATTTTATACCCTGGTGCAACTTTCGGAGAAAACTCATGGACTGTATGCACTTTGGAACTATTGGAATATGACCCGGAAATGATATTGCATTCCACACGAATCGCATTTACTTTGATTATATTGACCGGCAAGTCGGATTTATGGATGACGTTCGGTGTAAGCACTTGCTTGCTGAAGCCCAATAGTGATCCAATGGAATTCAACCTATTGAAATATATTGCCGCATTGCTTTTGATTTCCACTTGCAGTGTATTGTTATTTGCATGCAATGAAACTTGCAAATTCTTCTTCGACCTGCCCAAAACTGTTTTTATATACTTTGCGATATCATCAATCTCGTATGATCCTATTGGTATTTCAATCACCGTGTTGTCAATATGAAATAAGTTGTTGTTTGTATCGACGTTCGGTATCGAGTTATAGGTTTGAAAATCGACCAGCCCACATACATAATCTGTTTGCAGCTCTAGAATGGGAAAATAGTCCACGCTCAACACTGATTTGTCTCCGGTGAAACTTAATGCATAAGACATGACTGTATGAAATAAAATAACTGATTTTCATGTAAACAAGCTTTATTTATACGATTCATCTTCACATTGTTTTCGTAATAAGAACATTAAGCATAAGTGACCACAAATTACTGTGTTATAGTCCTGATAGCGGTCATGATTATATTTGATGTTTCGTCCAAGATACATAATGATTTCATTCGATGGTTGAAGATTGCCAAAGCTGTCAAAGTACTCAATGTTTTGGTTATGCTTGCTATATGCTACCCAATGTGTTCCCGGTCCAGATGAGTTGTCCAAATTCACTATTCCTCGTTCACATAGCCATGGTTTCGTAGGTAAAGTATCACGCATGAATACTCCTCTAAAATGTGTAATATGCCGTTTGCAAAATTCATTCAATTCATTTTCATTTAGCGGTCTATTGGGTAGCTTCTCTATTAGTTTTTTGAAGGCTTCAGGTATAGTCCAAGCCCCTTTTTATGCGGCCTCAAATAAATGCCACGACCTACCGCAACTTCCTCCATTCTTTTATTGTGTCGAATAGCTTCTTCTAGTTTTTTCTTAGCACTTTGAGCAGAATAAATGGCGTTAGCTACCGCTGAACCACCTCCAATCAAAGATCCTATAGCAGCTAGTATAGGGATAATAGGCAACACTCCTCCAGTTTTCGGAATAGGTATAATCCTAGGAATTTGCATGGGTTTCTTTCGATTTTTAAGAACGGTTTTGACTGCGTCGGATGCGATTTGAATTGCTTCCGATGTACTTTGTGGGTTGCGTAGTTTTAGTATATGTCGCGCTTTTCTGACCACTTGTTTATAAGATGGTATTTGATATTTTCTCGCATTGCTTTTTTTCACCCGAGAGCCTTTCTTCTTCGTCTTCATTTGCGATGAGTGTCCCATTCCAGCTTTTGCTTTCGCATTCATCAAATTTGTCACAAGCCAAGCACTGGTGCGTTCACCCAAACTTGCTTCTCTTGATTTAACTCGTTCCCACGCCTTTCCCGCTAAAATTCGATCGGCAATATTTCGGTTTTGAGTATCTTTATGCGTAGAATATGCTATATCATGTTCTTTACAGGCCTGATCCAAAGGATTTACACCTGGATCACCTCTTTGTAAACGTTCTTTTAACTTTGTACCAGGGCCGCAATATTGATAGCCGGGTATGTGGAGTTCAACTGGGAGCCTGCTTATAATAGAATTTAGTAGGCCGCTGCCTTTTGCCGACTTCTTTCGATTGAACGACTTTCTACCAATGATGTTGTTATGAGTAATCATATCACTTATATACTTTTTCAGCACACACTAATGTTTCAGTCAGAAGCATAAATCGAATGGCAGCAAAGCTATATAAACAAGTGTTTTTATAAATGTTTGTACAGTCAACGGAGAAAAATGCGATTTATCAAACAGCGTGAATCTCTACCAGTCAAAAATATCTCAATTACTGAGGGGCAGAATGAACATAAGCATGGGTCCTTACTACCAAATAGCATTCGGTCACTGATTGTTGGACCATCAAACTGCGGGAAAACTAATTTAATGCTTACTTTAATAACCCACCAAAATGGCCTGAAATTCGCAAATCTCTACATTTATTCAAAGTCTTTGCAACAACCAAAGTATCAATATTTAAGTCAAGTTCTTGATCGAGTAAAGAGCATAGGCTACTACACGTTTTCAAACAATTCGGAAATAGTTCCTCCAGAACAAGCAAAATCCAACTCTGTATTCATATTCGATGATGTAGCATGTGAGCGTCAGCATAATATACGAGCGTACTTTAGCATGGGAAGACATCAGGATGTTGACAGCTTTTACCTATGTCAAACATACACTAGAATTCCTAAGCATTTGATACGAGATAACGCCAATCTCATTATAATCTTCAAGCAGGATGATATGAACCTGAGACATATATACAACGATCATGTTAATAGTGATATGACATTCAATCAATTCCGTAACGCATGCGGTGAGTGTTGGCAAAACGATTATGGCTTTCTAGTGATCGACAAGAACTGCAGCGTTGAAAGAGGAAGATACCGGAAAGGGTTCGATACTTTTATTCAATTATAAAAGCTAGCGATATTGCAAATTTGGAATTAGTTTAACACTTACTTTGAGCTTGAACAGAACCGCTCAGCAGAGTCTATCAGCTTCAGATCAGATCATCAGATCGCCAATCAGCACCAGATCAACAGTTTAACAGATAAACAGCTCTGTTGAACTGGTAAACAGACCAGTTGAACCGAAAAAACAGCTCTATTGAGCAGATGGATATGACGATTAAACTTTATAAAAAAAATAGAGGTCATAAGAAGACTAGAACAAAAAAAATCTTGAATGAACAATTAATCCAAGATATTGTTAAAACTTCCAATGTCATACGAAAAAAGTTTAATTCGCTAAAGTCTGGCAAGGAAATCAGCTATAAGAAACTGGAAGAAGATTTGAAACCAATTACGGAACCTCTGAAAGAGCTTGTTAAGAAATCAGCTGATCCCTTGAACGCTCCCATAGTTAAAAAAGAAGAACCAAATGATGAAGATACATTTATCAAGAGCCGCGAACCAGATAGTCTAATGCAAACGAGCGATGAACTTTATAATACAGTTTCGACATCAACACCGATTAAACAAGAGCTTCAATCCTCTACAAATACAGATGTTTCGAAGTATATACAATCGATTGGTAAAAAAACTTCCGATATTAAATATGGAGTATTCATCGATTCCAATACTCATAAGCTGAAAATTGGCAACTCATTCATAGATTTTATGTCTGATAATACGGTACATGTAGCGGATAGAACGTATGATGGTACTGTTGGTTTATTTGAACTGTTATTCAAGAAATATCCTGAAAATTATACTAGACTCGATTTGGATGCTTATAAAGATATATTACATAGAACTAATGCATTCTTTCGAAACTATGATAAAAATGAACAAGTATCTGGGAGCAAGTCATTTAAATATAAGAAAATTATCAAAAACCTCATTAAAAATGTTAGCTTGCATGAAGGCGAAGGATTGATGCACCTTCCTAAAGAACGTGTTGATTATATTTATTGGGACGATCCCAATGAACTGGTTGAACGATTACGCTTATTACTAGGATCAACCCAGGCTGGGAACAATAATCATCATAACGAGATTGCCTCCATTATTGAAGAGTTGCGCGAGAGTCAAATCATTATTTAAGTATTATCGAGGTAAGTTTCTTCAATCATTCTTGCTATGAGTGTTGATAAGTTCGGACGTATTTCCGTAGGTCACGTTGTTGAAGGACCCCAAGGTTTACGAGGCCCGGCCGGTGAGGGATTTAATCTAACAGCAGATGGTGACTATGATATCAAATCCAAGCGTTTGAAAAGACTTGCTGAACCGATTGATAACAACGATGCCGCAACAAAACAGTATATTGATACAAATTTAACAACGTCCCGCAACGAAGCACACGACTTCTATACAAAGATTGATCAAGCAAATTCTAAACAATTCACTGAAATACGAAAACTTATTACGGATCAGAGTAAACTATCACAATCTATGATTATTGATAATAGTGATAAAGTTAAGCAGGCAAATTTATACCATCAGGCTGAAACACAACAGCTGATCAACGATCAGTATGAGCTTATCAAACAGCAGAACGAGCTATTAGAAAAGCGGATAGCTGATATGTATTCTAGTAGTAAGGAGAGAATTGAGCAAGTTTATATAAACATAATGGAAGAAATGACAAAACTTTACACTCAAATAAGCGATAAAAAACGAGCGTGATGAGTAAAACTCACATTGTTGACGAGCTACACAAGCCCGCAAGAAAAAATTTCAAAAGGCGGCATGTAATAATAAAAGGATTGGATGATCTATGGCAAGCTGATCTAGTTGAAATGGGCGCTTACCGATCTGAAAACAATGGATATTCATTTCTACTTACCGTAATTGATACTTTCTCAAAATATGCATGGGCCATACCAATCAAAAACAAAACTGGAATAGGAGTCAAAAACGCCATGCAGTCTATTTTCAATAGTAGCGGTGGTAGAGTGCCGAAGAACCTTCAAACAGATGACGGAAAAGAATTTTTCAACCAAATCTTTCAGCATCTGATGGAAAAATATAATATTAATCATTACTCAACATTTAGCATAAAAAAAGCATCGATTGTGGAACGCTTCAATAGAACTCTGAAAAATCTGGTTTGGAGGCAATTCAGTGCAAATGGTACATATCAATGGGTTAAAAACATAAAGGCTTTAACAAATCAGTACAATAAAACTATGCATCGTACGATAAAGATGCGGCCTATTGACGTTAACAAATCAAATGAATCCAGCTTACTATCCTCAGCTTTCAATCATACTAAAACTTATGGATGGCCAAAATATAAGGTTGGCGAGCATGTTCGCATCAGTAAATACAAGCATCTGTTCGAGAAGGGCTACACACCAAACTGGACAACTGAAATATTTAAAATTCGTCGAGTGCAGCTCACGAATCCAGTTACATACTTACTTGACGACTACCAAGGAAACCCGGTTCGAGGCTGTTTCTATGAACTGGAGCTGAGCAAAACAAAATACCCAAATGATTTCCTGGTGGAAAAAGTTTTGAAGACGAAAGGATCCAAAGTCTACGTTAAATGGCTAGGATTTACAAAAGAACACAATTCATGGATAAATAAGAATGATTTATTGTAACAATTTTGTTGAACTTATCTATAATAAACATTATTTTTTCTTCTAATGCTACGTATATTTATTTATTAAACTATTGCCCCATGCTAATGTACTACAAGAATTAGGTATGATGAATCTTTTATCATCATCACCCGATAGGCTTACTTTATTCACTAATCTAGTATAAATAAGATGCTTATCACATCTGAACACATACATTTTACTAAACATTTTAATTTTATTGTTTTGAGCACATTTAAGAAAGTCTGATGGTTCTATTTCTCTATTTACTACAGATTTTTTTATTCCTTTTATTTTTTTAATGCATGATTCATCGGTAACTATACAATAAGATTTGGCTTTAGTGCCAATGAATTCTGTAATGGGAGCTAGAGGGCTTTCATCCTTAAATTTCCCCAGCACTTTTTTGTTTGCATGTGGAATATTATATGGGTTATCTATGTCATAATTGCTTGTATCAAATAAGCTAATGTTATTTTTAATGTCTTCATAAATATCGGATGTTTCAATGTCGTAGATGAATGAGTCTGTGTCCATATAGAGAAGCTGCGCCCGATCTTTATATTTCTTTTGAATAAAATTATAATGAAAATCGTACATGAGTGTTTTCGATAAATCAAGAATTGCGAACCCGGTATATATAGGCTTTTTATATTTGACATTCACCCGATTCATTTGAATCAAAACCAAATTCTCATTGATTTCTTTACTACTGTGAAAGTAGGGTCTACTTATATAATAATTGGCCCCTTTTTTCTTGCCAATGTTTTCCCAATGGGTTGAAACTTTTACATCAACATGCTTGTCCACGTTTTCCATCGTTTTACCAAAAACGCTGTTGTTCATTAATTTATAAAAGTCTTTTTCGAAATCAGTTGCGGCTTTTGTACGCATTTCGGTATTTAAGTCTATATAAGTTTTTAGCCAGGGTGACTGAGTAAATTCTAATGCCTGGTTTATCTTTACTAATTTAATCCCGGACCGTAAACACTGTTTTAAATTTCTATAATGAATAATATAATTCTGTTTATCAGATTCAGTTGCCAACAATTTTTTGTATTTTGAAGTTTCAAGAGGGGGGACTTGATTTTCTGGGCAAAATGGGAGATCATTATGAGCTGAATGGAGTTCTACTGGATAATGTAAGTCAACAGACAAAATGACACCCTTAGAAGCATCGTCTTCAATACTCATTACATCCAAGCACTCAATTTCATGGTTATTTAGCCAACGGAAGTCGCTTATGGGTAAGTACTGACTCATTGCCCACCCGTAAAGATTATTCGCATCCACATACAAGATGTAGTTACTAGCCAGATTTGAGTCATATTCAGAGATGTATTTGTTATTTGCCCTTGCATGTCTCTTACTGCATTGGCATAGCCCGCCCCTTATCCCACGCTTTACAAACTGGTACATGTCAATATCGGTCAACAGTTCCAGCTCGACTTTAGTGCTTTTCAGCATACTATCCCAACTAAGTGAGGGCGCTGTGAAATAATGAGCCGGATCAAGCTTATAGGTCTGCAAGCATACATTTCTGAACTCCTCAAATATATCTGTCAGTAGCAGCACATCTGTGATCAGGTATATATCCGAGTATTGGCCTAAAGTTTGACAGTTGAATTTTCTCCAAACATTTTGAGCGTGGTCATACTCTGCGTCGGTGATGTTGCTATTTTGCAATGTGCTATAAAACGATGATTTAGCTGGTAAGGATGACTCATTGAGTTTATCGAAACAATCAATGTACTCATAAGGAAAAACACCTTTCTTAACGACAAGTTCAAGCAGCTCATCGTCGTGATGATATCGACGGGTTTCGAAAAATTTGTCTTTGCTGAGGTTTTGGGCAAGTTGGTCTAAACTACAGCTCATGAATCGGTATGAGTCGATAAACCTTAACGCAATGTTTTGTTCATCGATCCTCATGTATTTCGTGAAGGAAATGTATTTCTCCTTATTTTTGGGAATGACACTGATATTATTAGAATCCCCTCCAAAGTTTGGAAATATGAAATGGGCGTCGTAGCCACTCAAGTTATGGAAAACAATTGGGATGAACTTGGGTACTCTATAAAGAAGATTGCAATTATTACATGCTGCACCTCGAAATGCTCCAGTTAAATGGCAATGGTCTCGCACTTTCTGAATTTCCGGACCAAATTTTTGCCCACATATATGACAAGATAAAGAGGCTAGAAACTGTGTTTCCTCTGCAGCTGTTATTTGCATTGGCTTATTGTTTTTTAAGATTTTGATTATCTTCTCAACATCTTGCTGCAGCCTAGCCAAGAAAACATCAACACAGCCTTCACCCCGAAATATTTCTAGTTTGTTAAGAGATGAATCATAACTACATTTGATATAATATGCAAAGCTGAATGGTAAATGCCGATGAGTGCTCTCTGTAAATGAACTTTCAGGGCAAGGTGAACATGAATGGATTGGTTGCAATATAGCTTCGAAATCTGCATAGACTATGAAAGGGACTTTAAGTTGCTTCCCGAAATTTTCAAATTTCAATATTTTATCATCGTCTGTTGGTAGAATTGTGCGGATTTTATTGCAATCATGCTCAATATGTTTATTATATCGCTCAATAGTTGTGAATTTTATGAGACAACCATCACATAAATATGATCTATGCTCGTGGTGGGACAATCCACTTCTCACCAATCGGCTTAGATTTTTTATCCAGCAGTAATGGCCATTACTACCACTATCGTTCTCAATATAGAGTAAATTTATGTGCTGCTCTTGTCTATTTTTAGAATAATAAAATGGGCCAATAATTGAACCGTCCCTCCACCCATAAACGTTGACACTTATCCCATTCGTTTGTTCAACAATGGGGATATCGTCCAAACAAATCGGCATACTAACACCCTCCAAGTTTAAAACACTTGAATAAGATGGGTATGAGCTGATGCGGTCACAGTTTAGTTCAGCAGGATATAAAGCTGAAACAATCGCCCAAGCAAAACATGCGTCATCAGGATTTTTAATATTAACACATGCTTTTTTCAAGACAACTTCTTTTGGCAGTGGTAAATAGGATCCCCCGTGAAATGGCTCATATTTATTAATGTTGACTTGTAAGTAGAGAACCTGCTGGAATGCCCATCCACTATCCCGCTCTTGAAACTCTTCACTTTTCTTTAAAATAATAGCCGAAAAATTCTGATACACTTCATCAAGGTCGCATCCGATAGTAACAACAACATTTTTGGTATTAAACGATTTCAAATCACTCGAGCTATTTTCTTTGTTCACATCGAATTTAATGTAAATTGCAAACAGTTCTACATTGACTTTCACCGTAGTAAGCTCATGAAATTGATTTTGCAATAGTTCTTTGAAACAATTATTCTCTCCTCTCAAAAACTCCTCAATGCTTGATTTCTCATTTGCATTATTAATCTGGTATGAAGCTATTCGACTTGCAAATGCTTGCGAAATTTTTTTCACCTTCTCGTCTTGAACATTATTGATTTTACCGACATTTGTTTTATGTAAATTACTCCTTAGATGATTTTTAAAATATGATTTTATAATGTCTTTTTCACAAATATGACAATGCATACTATCAGCATTATCATGCTTTCTTTTGATACCTCTACTCTGAACTTCCACCACTTGATTATTTTCGGACATAGACTCATTCAACTCAAGATTCGAGCTCTCGCGATCTACCTCTTTAGCTGGGGACACTTTTACATTTGATGAGCTATCTCTATTATGTTTTAACTTAATATGCCTTTTTAAATTCCACGAATTAGTGAAACCTACTTTACATAAACTACATATGGACTTTTTTCGTTCATGTACACTCTCAATGTGACGCTTCAAATTATCTGATCGGTTAAAACTTTTGCTACAATTGGGGCAGTCAAACATTATAGATTATATGCAATAAAATTTTATTATATACTTGATCAAATATAAAGAGTATATATATATAATAATAATTAAAATATGTGTCGCGATGATGTTGAATCTCCCGGAACTATCAATGTTTTCCACTGCGAGTAAATTGTGTCGTCAATAGTGTCTTCGTCGTTCGCATAAAATTCCGGCTTCTCTATTTCATCGACTGGGTTCTTCGCAACAGATTTTCCAATGTCAACCAGATGTAAATCGTAGATGCCTGCACCGTCTTTGACTAGACCTTTCGATGTAATCGCTAACGAACTTTGGCTTATAATTTCCAACGTTTCCCCAATTAGCTTGTTGTACCGGTCAGGCAAGAACAGTACGTTCTCTTCCAATTCAAGGCAAATTTTTTCGCCAAATTTTGTTTTCTTCACGCTACCATTCAGCACTTTGTACGGCTGGTTAATAACCAAGTCTTTTATGCTAATACAAGGCTTAAAATATCTCGCGATATCGTTGAATGCTTGTATTGCTTCTATTTTGGCTTTTTTTATAGTAGCGTCCCGATTATTGCCTACCGAGCTAAATGGACGTTTTAAACCTGGAAGCGGAAGAAAACTACTTTTTTATTTCCAATCTGCTTCACTGGCTCAAATTATTTTCATACAGACACACACATAAACAACCATATACGCATGGCTATATAGAGGCACAATTTTAACCGATTTCAATATTTTTTTTTTACGCTAACTCTAACTCACTAACTCTATATATATAGAAAATTGGTACTTACCAGCTGATTCCATAATTAATTAATTAAGCACTTTAACACTTTTTAATATATTTGTTACTAGCACTTTGCAGTCACTGGCACTAAACGTTTCTGATGTAGATGCTTGCAAACAGCCTCCTTTTAAAGCAATCTCTTATCACGCAACTACACTTTTTTTACACGTTGTATCATATTGTCGTATAGTTCTCATTGACCGGAAATCCTATTCTCTTATCATGCACATGCTAAAAAACGCATTTCTCATATTGCGAAATTCGTTTGCTGCTGCTATCAATGAAACTCAAGTTTTTTCATAGTCACTGCTTTTTTTTACATGCTGTACCATTGTTGAAATATTCTCATTCACCGGATATCCTATTCTCTTATCACGCTCATGCTAAAAAACGCTAGCATTTCTCATGTTGCGAAATCAAAGCCATTCACCCCAATTTTAATAAAACGGTCAAAGACACAAACATATGACTATAAAAAACAATAACATTTCTCAAGTGAAATTCCTTTGTTGTCATATTTCTCATGTTGCGAAATCAAAGCCATTCACCCCAATTTCAATAAAACGGTCAAAGACCCAAACATATGACAAAAAAACCATAACATTTCTCACTCATTTGTTGTCATTCTAATTATTTCAAACGCTCAATAAAATTCTAATTATTTCAATCGCTGGCGCTATGACGATCAAGGTCACATGACCCCATCTTCGCTATAAAAAACGTTAGCATTTCTCTTGTTGCGAAATTCAAAGTCATTCACTCCCCATAGGCTATAATTAAATTTGAAGACACAAGCACATGACTATAAAAAACAATAACATTTGTGAAATTCATATGCTGTTATCAAAGTCTAATTATTTCAAACGCTATGCGATAATCGTGAAATTTAGCCATTCATCCCAATTTTAATAGGACGGTTAAGGTCACATGATTATAAAAAACGTTAACATCTGTGAAATGTTGTTATCAATAAAATTCACACGCTTTGCGATAATGGCTAGCGCTTGGAAATTCCCAATTTAAATAAGACGGTCAAGGCCACAATGACATCATCGTAATTCCCACGCTTTCGCAAACGTCATCGCCCGCATTAACGTCATCGCCCGCATTAACGTCATCCTCCTCAGTGACGTCATCCTCCACATCAACGTCATCCTCCACATTAACGTCATCCTCCTCAGTGACGTCACCCTCCTCAGAGGAGGAGGATGAGGATGAGGATCCAGAACCGCCATTCTATATCTACTCTTCTATCAAACTAACACATTACCGGGTGCTTCTATCAAACCAACACAATTACGCAATATAAACAATGAAGCAACAAAAAATACTAATTAAACCAATAAAAAAATGATTGTAGTCTCCATTCTCTAGAAAATTCCTTAATTTTACATTAAGCTAAAACTTTCCCAAACCATTACTTCATAAACCATCCCAACAACTATCATCAAACTGAATCAAACAGCTACTATCAAATAATACTTTTATTTCAATGCACTAAATGCATTAGCAACGTTGTCAAAATCAACAAACCGGACGCTACAATATGCGCGACACCATCGCCTCCCTCTCCCGGACCTACTGGCGGCTCGCCTTGCATTGTGATTCGCCATTCAACTCCTGGATAGACAGGACTCAGAGTTTTTACATAGTCTTCAACACAATTTAAGTCATTTAAGCTCAGCGCCGTGGAGGAACCTATGTGTGTAATGTTGTATCCATCGCCCCCTTTCAATAAATAGTCCGTTATGATGATATTGTAATCTTTTTCGTCCTCCAAGTCAGCATATCGAGGCATGTTACAGGCTGCGCACAAAACACGAATACTGGTCACCCGCTGATTGACTGGCGCTTCCCTATCAACAATAATATGAACACCGGACATTTGAAGGAATCCACCGTAGCGTTGTCCGAGCTTCGAAACGGATGTTTCCAGCATCTTTCGAATTGTTTTTCCGGTCACTTGAATTTTGAGCAGTATGTTGTCGTACGGCAAGAGCTCCATGAGATCGCTTCGTGTAATCTCGCCATTATCCTTGTTTGGAATCGAAGTTCGAATGGCTAAAATTTAGAGTAGAAGGTTTAACCTGTATTTCTCCTGTAATCTATAAACCACCAACCTCCACCCTGAATAAATGCGATCGCCGCGTCCGACCAGAAATCGTCATTCTGCGCAGCATATTCCTTCATTCGCAATCTAACGAAAGCGTCGGTAACCATATTGCCCACATTGCACTCTTGCTCGCGACAGCTTTGAGCATCTCCATCCAGAAATACTTTTGAATAGCCAACAACAGTCTGTTCTTGAGCCTCGACGGCAGGTCTATAAACATCTAAGAGCGCAAGAATGTCCGAGTCCCGTGGCACCTCTGTATTTAGAAGAATCGGTTTCCCATCCCATTCGAGCAGATTACCATTTGCATCAAACTAAAAGAGGACTCTCAGTTTCATTTCTCACTACATCATCGAAAAAGTCTAATTTACCTTCAATTTCAAACGGCCCAAATATTTGGTATAAGCGTATGCCTGGACAACTGGAACTTTCTTCCCATTAGCCTGTACAACAACTGTTGGATACGGGCCCTCTGGTTTGTCAATGTCAGGTGCTTCGCCGCTATACAAAAATGTATGACTGTGCCCGCCAATAACGACGTCAACTAATGGACAGTTTTTCGCTATATTCTTATCCATTTCATAGCCTGAGTGACCCAGGGCAATGATAATGTCAACGCCTAGCCGCTTCAAACGTTCAGCCTCTGCGCTACGAATCGCAAGAAATTTAATTACTCACTAATAAATCTCAAAAAAGTCTTACTTGATGGCATCGATTTCGGGCTTGAAAACAAGGTCCTTGGCTTCGCTTAACTCAGTAGTTTCAGGTGTCAGATAACCTATCACACCAACACTCGTGCCCTGAACATTGAGAACAGTCGATGGCATGAGTGATTTCGCAGCAGCCAGTTCCGGTTCATTTGTCAAATCCAAATTAGCTATCAGCACTGGAAAATTGGCATGGTTCAAAAACGGTACCAGCCCAGCGACACCTTCGTCGAACTCATGATTGCCTAGAGACTGCGAGGGACTAATAAAATGGATGGCTCTCTCTCGATAGATTGAGGGCAATACTTACAATTGCATCTGGTCGAAGAGCGTTCATAAACTCACTGGTAATATTGTCCTTGAAAATATAGAACCACGTAGTCCCTGCATATGTATCTCCAGCATTCAGATATATCACAGGTGTTCCTCCAGCCCGTGAAGCATCCTCGCGAAACTTACGAACTCTTTGAGGAAAAAATCCATTAAACACTCTTACAAGGATAGAACATTTTCAATAATTTCATACTCATGTGCTACGCGAGCGAATCCTCCGTAGCACTTGTTCGAAGCGATATCTGCTGCGCGACATCGATTTCCATAAACACCAGTCTGTTCGAAGCGGGCGTGCATGTCATTGTTGTGCAAGACAATGAACTCGAGTCCAGAGTCAACAGGTGCTGTCCCGACCCATGGCTGTGAGATACACAGTATCAATAGCGCCAAAAAACCATATCGAGGACCTCCAAACGACATGATAGCGCCTCCTGTAATAATGTGAAATGTGATTGAGGTTAGCTGTTGGTCGTTGATGTGTAAAACGATAAGATCACTGAAAAACTAAATACCTACTTCATTCAACACTCAGAACAAGTTAACAATGAAATAGTATAGTTTAACCTAGCTATTTAACTGAGAAATTTTATTTAATTTTTAGTCTCGCTTCCTGCTGCAGCTGGTTCTAGTTCTAAGAAACAACACAAATACATTTTTTCTGTCTCGCACTTTTCTAACAACAACTTACACAACAAATTAAATCTTAATCACACTCTTATTAAAATAACTGCATATTTCATTCTCTTCAATACAAAAAGTAACATTCATACTTTGTTTTTAAGAAAATTCACAAAATATTTCACACTTTGAAAACAATCCGTGCATTCGTACAGCAAAAGATCGATTCGGCTCCATTTCGAATTGATAACAAACAAATTGTAACGTATCGCCCCCAATCACTGATCCTACAAATTCTCTGTCACTCAAATTAATTGATTTCAAGACAATCGTAACAGATAGTGGTTTCGTCTTACTCTGTGTGTGTGGAGTGTAATTGCAATTGTGTAATGATTTTCTCGTAATTTATAACGTCCGTGGGCCTATTAATTATCAAACTGATTAAATAAAAGCGCTACCGCGTACTCTGAAATTGAATAATTCAAAGAATTCCAGCCGACATCATACCTAATCTGTAATTTCTTTCTGTAACGATCGCATATTCTAGCGCAAAAAGATACTCTAAGCAGATTCGTTGAATTAATAATGAATGAATGCATCTCTCAGAGTCAAATAGGCGCATGTGTGCGTGACTGTGTATCGTTTTCAATTTGACTTATTAGACGGCTTTATTACACATCGGATTCACTGCTGTGTCAATTAATCAAATTGTCCATAATACAGAAATATAAGGAGCGACAAAAGAAAAGTTTTTCTTTAGAACAGCGCACATAACAAGTAAACGCAGTACAGGAACATACAAATGTCATTCGAGTTTTCATGTAAAGCTGTTTAAATATTTAGTTTTGCCTCGTGTAGAAGTCTAAAGAGGCAATATGAGGGGCTAGACATCGACACGCAAATGTACGAACAATTGAGGAAAATACTATTGTTAAGATATTTTGATAAAAATTTCACAGCTATTTCTATGTACACACCGGTTGAAATTAAGAACATTCAAAACGATTTTGAAGCATCAGACAAGTAACTCAGCCTTGTATCAAAACAAGGGAACAGCGGGAAAAAATGAAAAAGATATATCGAAGCAGTGTCTGGTTTGCGTTGAACAGTTTGATCAATATTTCATAAGGAAGAAGCTGAGAATATACGTGTATGTGTATCGAATCAATGGATCATAGATTCTAGAGCTATGGCTGTGAGTTCTCAAACTATCCGCAAGACATGTTCAAGACATACAATTTTTCCTTCAGATTCGAAGGTGGTCCGAAAAGTGTCCGACCTTAACGTGGAGATGGCAGTACTTGTTAATAAAAACTAAGAATGTGTTTGTGTATCTTTTGATAGGTACTCACCAAAATTTCCGTCAGAAAAAAATACGGCCGAAAAAGTGGGCTGCGAAAGAGGAATCTGAAAAAAGCAAAAACTAATTTTTCGGTTGGGAAAGTGATGGCGACCGTTTTTGAGATAGTCATGGAATAATATTAATCGATCATCTTCCAAAAACCGTTACAGGAGCATACTACGCATAATTACTTGTCACTTTCAAGGCAGAAATTGCGGAAAAACGATCACATTTGCAGAAAAAAAACTCTTTCACCAAGACAATCCGCCGTTTCACACCTCAACGGTTGCCATGACGAAAATTCACGAATTATAGTTTGAACTGCGCGACCATCCCTCTTACTCACCAGGTCTAACCCCAAAGCGACTTCTTTTTTGTTCTCTAATCTAAAAATCGCGCTCGGAGGACAGAGATTTTCGTCAAATAAGGAGGCAATCACCTTCGTCAGAAATTATTATGCAGTGAAAGACGCCGAGTACTATTTGGTCGGCTTAAAAAGATGCGAGCATTGCTGGGAGAAGTGTATAGACTAACAAGAAAACAATGTAGAAACTAAAGATAAATTTAAAGAAAAAATTTCCTGTAGTTTTATTAGGTCGGAAACTTTTTAGACCACTCTCGTAAATAATCCCATAGAAAACTTTATATATTCATGTATCTTTTCCTCAGCTCCATTTCAATATTTTTTATTGGCTTTGTAATAAGGGCTGCCGCGGTAAAATTTGACCCTTTTATCTTTGTAAATATTTCTGTGTGTGTACGTGCCCCAGATCTTTAAGCCATATGCTAACCTTCTTCATAAAGGTCAGAAAACTATATTAGTATTCATTCATCCAGTAGCTCTTGAGCTGGCAGCACGGAGTCGAAACAAGAAAATGGACGACAGTAAACTATTTTTTTTTTTTTTATATAATTAAATGATTTCCAACTGCAAGTGGTCACGCCAGTCAAGTATGCACTGTATGCTGGTGTCTGATGAGAATCAGTGCATACTTTCGAAACCACTTTGTCAAAATAGAATTTTCAATGTAGATTAAAATTTTTAATGTAAATAAAAAGTTGTTCAATTTTAATCATCCCGCAAAAATAATTCCAATTTTATTTTTTTTTATTCATCAACATTTTTCAAACCATTCCTGAGAAAAAGGTACATAAGAACAAAAACAGTTTAATGAGCTGCTCTAGGTTGAGCTAGGTTGAGATATCTCAACAAAATGTGTTTAATGAGCGATTCGGCTGCTCTAACTTGCCGGAAGTTGCTCTGATTTGTGTTTCATGAGTCTGCTCTAACTTGAACTAGAGCACTTTAGAGCACGATTTTTACTCTACTTTATTTTGGTAGAGCAAGTTCGGGCAAGCAACCAGCTGTTTTCCAACTGTCACAGAACCGACTTTCAACAAAAAATTGTTACTGAAGTGCAGTTTTTTGTTAGTGAATTGACAGGTTGACCTTCTGACAAGTAATGAATTTCGAGAAGTGCCTCTCAGCTGCTCTCATTTGCTCAACTTTTTTCTGCCTCTCAATTGCTCTGGTTTGCTTGACTTTTTTTGACAGCCTCGCTACTATAACTTGCCTTGAGATGCTCTGCTTTTTTCGTGCTCATTAAACACAGCTAACATATAATTTTTGAGGAAACGTCATCAAAACTGGGAAAATGATTTGATGTCATTTTTGAGGGATTGTCATTTTATACCAAATATTGTAACGCAAAAGTCTATTTTTGTCCAATAATGTCTCATCAAATCATTTCTGTTTATTAAAATTCTCGAAGTGAACCTGAGTTCATTCATCTAAAATTATTTTGGTACATTAAGTGCTGAATAGATAATAGACGCAGAGTTTTTATTCTAAAAACATAGCTTTTTTCAAACTAGTAGATCTTCCAATAGTAACAGCTTTTAACGCATATTAGGCTCTAGAGCAACTTAAATCTGACTTTTATGCCTGACTCGTCTTAAGTGGTGAAGTTCAATTTTTATAACAGCTCCTTAAGTTGATTTTGGGTGATTTTAGTCGCCAAGACTTACGTGAAATACACCGCTTAACGTTTGAGTTTTCAAAAAATAGTGTACTTTTTGCTGACACCGGCCCTTCCCTTGTTGCAAGAATTTAGCCGATTTTTCTCTGCTGGTGATTAATTTGGCGTTATTTGTGTGACAATGAGGGTAAGAAGACGTCATTTTTTACCTTCCCTCTTGTTTTGTTTTTTTTTTACCCAAAATCTGTTTCTTTCCGTTTTCGGCAAATTTGCTCCTACCACAACCATACTGTTTTACCCAAGCAGTTTTTACGTGAGAAGTTATGGAACAGATTTAATGAGCCGGCAAAGTAGTGAAACTACCTTCCTTAAAGTGAGGCAAATCGCCAAAATTTCCTTTTTTTTACAGTCTTTGAGTTCATGGTGTGATGTGTTCTAATTTTTGTGGTTCCAGCAGGGTTTTATAGCATCCAGCAAACAACGGAACACACCCCACACACTCTCAGCAGCTTAAGGCGACCGACGAGATTGTTTAATTTCGATCCAGTTTTCCATCTTTTCTATTTCTGCTACCTTCTTCAACCGATCAATCTTCCATCAAAAGGTTGGTGAAAAATATAAACCTTTTTTCGTAGTGAGATCCCGCAAATACAAATTTTGGGTGCTAAAAAATACGTAATTTTGTGAAGGACTGCCGTTCTTAAAGGACGCGGAATATTGAAAATTTGAATTTGAAACGGTGAAATAAACACAACATTTTCATGAGATCCGATGATTTGAACGATTTCTCTTTACGTGCTTGCCGCAGCTTCAGGGTTGCCAGCACACATGAAAAATGTATTCAGATCTACACCATATAAATAAATGCTAATGCGTCCTGTAAGTTTCGTAATATCATTGCGACTCTGTCGAAAGTTAAAGCAATTCAAAATTTCAGAAATTTGCTTCACTTTCTTTAGGCACTTAATCGCTCACAAAGAGTTAAAAATCTCCAAAACGTTATCATATTCAAGTTCCAAATACGTTCAAAATTCGGTTTCAAAATATTTTCTTTTAGCTTAACTAAAGCTTGCACCTTTAATTCGTGGACTAAGTGCATTGCTTATGTATATTTTTTACTATCTGTTTAACTATCTCATGTAATAAAATTAAATCATATTTTCACAATGCATTTCAAATTTCCAATGTATATTGATAAACTGTAATAAACTTTCCCTAAAATGTTATGAAAGCAATTGAATATTGCATCTGACGATAAGCTTTTATCATGATCAAGTTCAAAGAATATTAAAGAAGCATGTTTACAATTTCACATTCATAGCATAGAAAAGTACACAAATTGAGCATTTAATAGACCGAACACTTAAAAAAAACACTACAAACATGCGAATAAGAGATAAGATGTAATCAGAAATATTTTACGGATGAGATTTAGTTGTGAAAGTAAAATTTGATACATTTTGATAATGATAAGAGCTCATTATTGGCTTGAACTGTGCTCTAAGCTAATAAGTTCAAATTGTAACAAATTGCCAAGAAATAAACTAAAGAGATTACGGAGAGAAGAAACAGTTTATGAAAAATATAATGCACTCATAACGGCTGATTACAGGATTATTGAAATTATTGCGCACGAGTTTGATGTCTTTTGAGGCAATTATTGCCATTTTTGTGGATCCAGACCAGTGCTGCCACTTTGGATACTTTCGTATCATTTTGGATACGAATCGAATTTGAAAAATCTGGATGGTACTATGATACGTTGTCCCCAAAATGGATACTTTTCTCATCAATTTTAATTTACCTGCACGAAATAATAATTTATCACGTACAATAATTTGTAGCCTGGCTTTAGCCACAACACCCTTGACAATGTTGCAGGGATTGCTAGTGCTATGATCATGTGCCATGTAGCAGGAAACAAACCAGCATGATTTTTGATCGATTTCCACTGCAACAACCATGTTTTCCTTGTCACAGAAATTGTGTAGTAAAAGGACGTTAGTGGTTTTCTTGACAACAATACAGACACGTGGGTTGTGTAAGTCAGGCTTCATATTTTTCAGATCTTTTGAAACAGAGCTCTTTGGCCTGTCGCTTTGACAGATCCGTAGAGCCAATTTCTCGACCCCGTACCTAATAACGCCCTTACAGGGCATTCAAAACCGGCAGTGCTTCTTCATTTATAATGAAAAGGGTCGATTATCTACTATTAGCAGATTTGAAACAAAAATATATTTAGCTTCTGCCGAATTTTATGCATTTGATTTGTTAAAATCTGATTTTGATATTTTTTAGAAATATATGTTCGATTTTACTATATGCTGTGGCATGAATCGCATGAATGTTAAATGTCGAAAATGAAATTTTATATTTCCGACAAAAATGGCTTTACAGAGCCATGCAGAGCTATGATACCAAGGTATCAATTTGATACGCATTGCTAAAATTTTGGATACGATGGATACGTTTTTCTTACTAATTTTGATAAATTTGGATACTATATGAAAGTTCTGAAGTGGCAGCACTGATCCAGACCTCAGCCAAATTCAATTTCTTGCAAAAACATTGAAGGTGGGCTTTAATTTGGGGCCTTCTCTGTAGAATGAGTGTGTTATTGGCATCTTTAACTAAGAATAAGGACCACACTAAATATACTTATTCTACACATTAAATTGACACATTCATTCACTAAATAGACACATTCTTTTTGCTCTGTGTACAAGACGAACACGAAAATCTCTTTTGTCATCAATTAAATGCTGAACTTTCTTCGTTGATTTTTGTCCAACAAGGGCGATTTTTTTCTTTAAATATATTTTTGTCACTTTCCAAGGTCCCTGAAGCGTAAATTGATTCATAAAGTTTTGGCTGCAACATTAGGATAGGGGTGTCAGCACTGGCAATTTTAGTCATTTTTGTATTAAGAAACGTTACCATTAAATTTTCAAACAAAAATTAAACCAGTAATCAGAATAAATAAGCAATATTTAAAACACATTTCGCAAATTTTGAAACTCTAACGAATGGGTACCTTTAAAACTTGTCTTTTTCTTCAAATCAAAACGTAATTTAAAGAATAAACATGAGTAGGTCTCATATATGTACTTATTAATTACTTTCAATTCAGCTTGCGACGACGACTAGTAAAATTAATTTTGCTCACCGAACAATAATTGAAAGGATAAAGGCCATCTCGAAACTAGCTCAGAAAATATAACTACACTCTTTAAGAGTGATAAGATCAGATTGGCTAAAAATGCTGGCAATATTTTTGCAAAAATTATGTCTTTTCTTTCTACAATTTCCTACTTTGAAAAAATTGATATTTATATACTTCTTAATTTCGTGGCGATGATAAATTGTAAAATAAATAGGCTTGACAGAACATCTCTTGACTGGACTTCGGTCTGATTGAGAAGCTCCTGCCAAGTCTACTTATTTTAAAACTGC
This sequence comes from Nemotelus pantherinus, assembly GCA_963978885.1. Taxonomy (NCBI): domain Eukaryota; kingdom Metazoa; phylum Arthropoda; class Insecta; order Diptera; family Stratiomyidae; genus Nemotelus; species Nemotelus pantherinus. The sequence continues at coordinate 235,762,366 of OZ022263.1, read as the reverse complement.
TACAAATAGCGCCCAACATGGGCCCTAAAACTTTTTTTGAGTGACCCCCCCAAAGTGAGAAAATTAATTGATGAGTCGTAGCTCATAACTCCTGTGACTTAACCTTTAATTTCCTTCATTTTTCATTCTCATTTTTTACGCCTCCCTTGCGATTCTTAAAAAAAAATTTAGCTCTCTAAATGACATGACCTTATAGCACTATGTTTATTATTTACCAGCAATAGTAATACTCTTCTCATTCTTTTAGCTTAACTCTTTTAGAATACCATTGGTCGTGGCTTCCGTTGTGTTTGTTTCGGAGCTTTATGGCTCACGGTGCAACCCGGAGATTGGCTTTGGGCTACTAGGTTTGGTGGTTTACCGCTATTCCAAGTGCAAGTTATCTGAATGGGCCCGGCCTCTCATTCTATGGGAGCTACACCAGCCTGTTAACTTGCCCTCGTTCGAGGTCTGGCAGTTTTCTGGGTTAGGTCCAAATTGTTGCTAGATAATGTGAGATTGACGAAATGTCGCCACGCTTCAGTTTGGTTCGAGCTTGGGAGATTGTTGAGTCTGTGATAGAGAATAAACTTTGTTTCTAAGTTCCAGTCTCCATTCATGGGTGGGTTTGCGTGCGAGCGGGCAGCCTCTATACAATTCTTAATATTTCTTTCTACTTTCCTGCTGTCTTGTCGTAAAATTCAAAAATGTAGCTCCTACATTCTAAATAATTCAACTTTTATCTTTTCTTCTTATCTTAATCTTTCTTATTATTTCAAATTTCATTATCAGACACCCTCTCAAATGTAATCTTGTTTGCATGAAATTGTAAATAGTAGATTGGATTTTGCATGATATTCATGAAGCATATATAGCATGTTTTTTTTACCCACCCCAGCCGAGGAGAGCTAGCAAAGCGACACTCCAGCATCCGTCAGGGTTGAATAGAATGGTGCTCCACTAAGGCGGACTAGGAGACTTCACGACCATTTCTAAGACACTCTAATCCAGGGGCAGTTAATTCTTTCTTTTTTGCCCTGTTGATGATTTGGCCATCCAATCTCTTATCAGGCTCTTTTGAATGGACTTCGGTCTGGTTGACAGGCTCCTGCCAAGTCTCCTTATTTGAAACCCGCTACAAAATAAATAAACATTTACTGACAAACATTTTTCCTGTCCATCTTAACAAAAACCAAACTGTCGTCTTGCAAAAATATCACCCAAGAAAAAGAAAAGTGCTTCAGAAAAATTACAAAATAATATATTCTGAGGATATTGATAGGAAGCAAGATACTTTGAATTCGATAGAAACTAATCGATTTACTCGCCCTAAAAGAGGTAATGTTAAATATTCGAAGGAACCTATGAACATTTAAAGGTCAGGTTCGCATATATAAGTTTCTATGATTAGCACTGTACCGATCTTTTTCAACTCGAAGCAACATCATCTGGTACTTTTACTTTACAGAGAATTGTGAGTTGTGCACAAAATCGTACTAAATACAATTAACATTCTTACAATGACACACAATGATGGGGCGATAATTGTCTCTAGTTATGTAAAACGCCTCCCATATAAAAAAAAAAGTGCATCATTAACGACAATCACGTTTTTTTTAACGTTTACAGAGACGATAATCTGCTACCGCATATTTTTCCCGCTTGAAATAATTACGATCACATTCACCACTATCTATCATAATTATTTACGTTTGACTTGTTTGTCGAATATAATGTTTGATCGCGGAAAATCTGCGCGATTAAATAAAATAATCCAGTTCTTAATAATATAATCTAGTTGAAAACTAACCGTTGTGTACTTCATTCGAAGGAAATGACAAAGCATTCATTTTTTGAATTTTTCATCTAACCAACAGTCACCACCATACCTGACACTAATTTATTTGACCACATCAATACAGCTCTTCGAAACCCAGTAGCCCAATTAATTAATTATCGTACTAATACTAAGTGGCTTTTAATCACTAATATACGTTGAATTTATTAATTATTTGTGAATGATACTATGGGGCCGTAGTGCTGAAGCTTGGATGTTGGCAGAAGGATATAATAAATAAGTAGGTGATAAGATATAACGCAAAACGCTAATTTAAAGATAAGATTGTTTTAATAAACAATGGCTTTGGCTGAATGTGACATTGATTTTATTAAATAGTAAATTGAACTATATTTTTGCGGATTTTTCGGTGTCTAGATGTTGTCAAGATATGGCGGAGTTTCCAAGAAATGAATATTACAAATTAAAACAATCAGGCACGCAATACGTCGAAATTGAGAAAGGAATACAATATTATTTGTATTTTAGCGAAGTAGTTATTATTTTTCACACGACTGATCAGTATCTTAGAGTCGATGAGAGTGGCCATGGGCTAATTAAATGAGATATTTTTCAATAGCTTACCAGTGTTTACCGTGAATATGCAAATCGAGCTTATAAGGCTCAATAACCTTGATAACCTTGATAATACTGAACATATCACCACCTTATCAAAAATTATAGCACTTTCGATAAAACTGAGTGAAATCATAGTAGCCAAGTTTTCTTTTAAGTGTATCTGAAATTGCGCAGCAGCTCCTGAGACTAGTACTGAACAAAGGGGAATAAACAGGCCCATGGACGCTTAGAAGATCGATAGATTTTGAAGGCGAAGGCACTTTTCGAAAAATTCATATAGCTTGCAAAAGCTTAAACTGGTAGAATACTATTTCAAAAATTTTGTCAGTATGCCTAGTAAAGCTAATCATATCATAATATCGCAAAATACTGAAGTTACAGCCCACAAGTCAAGCAACAATTCTCTGCTTTTTTGATGACTAAGTTTTGATTTGAACTCAACCTCAAGGGCAGCAATTCACATCACTAGTATAATTTTTATCTGGGCTATATTCTTTTTAAAAACAAAAATTTGGAAAATCTGACTTACTGCCCCTTAGGCGCTACAGTACATCATGTGAAAATTAACCAAGGTAAGTATTAAGCCTCGTGCTGTAAATCAGACAACAAAGCTTAATAAAAAGAATTGCTAAAACACTCGGCAAAAAATATTCCGGGCAAATATATTAACAAAAGGATGCGATCAATGCATGCTTCAGTATTCATTCTGGTTAAAACAGGATCGGTTGAAAACGGAAAGTTAAACAAATATCGTTTCATTGTTCGATAATTTGCTAAATCAAGACTGACACGTGAACAGATGGAAAGGTGACAAGCGTGCTCTTTTACTATCAGACGCGAACAGAATCGTTTCGCACATGATGTTGATAATAGTGCTAAGCACGCATGTTAATAAAATCTAATCTGTTTATTCAACAAACAAGTCTGAACAATATCTCACCCACTCAGAAAGTTTTCCCAAGAAAATTCATAACAATCATGACATTGCCACCTAAATCACATCCACTCGACTTTGTCCTTCCCCAAGCACTCACCAAAGAATTCCGTTCGACTCACTACTAATTTTCCACACTTAACAGCACACTAAGGCGCCTAGCAAGATCCAAAAGCGATCCGATTACGGTAGTAGCATAATAGTCCAAAATATTACAAACTACATAAATCACTCGATTATTAGTCCTAACTGAAAATAATTATTATGTTTATCGGTTTTCTATTAGTAACTTTACTATTTTAAAATTCAAGCACGTTCAGCACAATGCCACATCCACACACGAAATAATTATAGTAGAGTAGACAGTAGAATATGAAGTGCACAACTATCCATAAATCGACCTCGTCAAGCCTTTAGTTAAATATCTACTAGCTATGTATCTACTGAAACAATAATTTCACGCTTTACCGATCTACTTTACATCGATGTATTTGTTTTTTGATTCGTTTCGTCTGAATTGAACCAGAAAAAAATTGTCAAATTGCACAAAATTAGACACTTACGAAAATTAATTGACGAATTAAATAAATTACACGTCACCCAATCTCAGATAGATACTCTTGCACTGCTCCGAAACCTGTAAGCCTGAATATTCGTTATGATCGACTGGCCTGCGCTTGAATTAGATTTGAGCGAGATACAAGCAACAAAACTACAAAACTTTTGATAAGATTTAGAAAATCTCCCTGATACACGAATGTATATATCAGTGTCATATATATGTATATATATCAGTGTGTCGAAATTTTAACTTGCGTATTTTTAATTATTGGCATGGGCTTCCGAGAGAAGATAAGCGAAGGTGATATGGGCAATTAGCTCTTTCGAATCTTTTGCGATACACGCCGTAAATTGAGATGATCAGTCTCAACAGTTCTACTCGTATGAACGCATATTGAAATGAAATACTTGTGATCTGTTTTATATTTATTGAAAACAAAACTTAATACGTTCGTTGAAGTATTTTGGGGCATAATTGCACCTTAATGTCGGGCTGGCAGTTTTTTTTTGCTTACAATGCAATATTTTTAAACACATATGTTCGAACCACATGCTTGTTTATATTATTTGACAATATTAATAAATAGTAAGAAATGAATACTTATTGATTGGGAGACAAGAAAAATCTTGAAGATGCATGATATGTTCTGAATAACTTGAATGGAATTATAACTCAGATAAAGGAAAGTCGATTTTTGTGTTTATTTCAGTGAACTGAATGATGTGGATTTTGATGTTGTCCGATCTCAAATCGATAGGAAAAATGTATGTTTTTTATGGAATCCACCATAGACTACGATTATAGTCCAAAAATGTATCAAACCGTGTCACGCGGAGACTGAGACTTCTTTATCTATGTGGCCATCGAAAAATTTTATAGATGCATCTGCTTCCAAGGGCGTACAAACATTCAAAATGACCTTAAAACTGTTCAAGATATAGCTTATTTTTTCTGAGATATCAGCATCATTTATCATTCACATCATTTACACATTTTTAGTGAGTCAATTGAAATTAGACCATCTACGGATTTTTATAGAGCAAATATCGATTCAAGTAACACTTTCAGTGCAAAAGCTTCATCAATAATTTCATTACTATAAAAGCTATGATCCCACTTAAGGTGGCAGAAGGAGAAAATTGAATTTTTTTATTCCATAAACTGTTAATAAAAGTATTCAAGAATATGTACATGTGAATATGAGCGATTAAGTGCTTCGTTTAAATGTCGGAGAGCGTGGCAGTTAGAACGAAGTTTTGCGCTTCCTTTGAGACGATTTTTTCAAAAAGTGATAGTTCTTGTTTGACTATGATAAAATACTTTCGCGTGCAAACAAACAGCTAGGCTTCATCAAAAGACGTGCGAAGGAGTTTCGTAGCCTATGGGTCACAAGAACTTTATACATCTCACTTGTACGCCCCATTCTCGAATATGCTTCCATTTGCTGGAATCCGGCTTTTGAAATCCACAGTAGCAGACTCAAGTCCATACAAAAGCAATTCTTACTTTTCGCATTGAGAGAACTATACAGTCGTTAAGATTTTAATATCCCCTCCTCCTTATGAGTTTCGACTGGGTCATCTAAACTTATTAACACTTGCATCTAGAAGAAAGATGATTTCGGCCTGCTTCACATTCGACGTGATTAGAGGCGTCATCAAAGTAGAATTCCTGAATAGAAAAATAGTGTTGAATAACCCTGTAAGAAAGACCAGGTCCTCTCGCTTACTTAAGGAATATCCACACTCCACTACTTACGCAGCTAATGAGTCGATAAATAGATGCTGCAGGATATTCAATAGCATAAGTAATATGTATTCTCCAACAGTCTCAAAATTATCCTTCAAATCCTCCCTTTTCCAAGCCATCCGCAACCCTTTATCCTAAGCTATATGTCAATATTTTATTTATTTGTTATTTATTGATTTATTTTGTTTATTATTTTATTTAATTTTTCGTTTTATTTCTATGTACTCATTGTAATTTCCAATTTTGTTTTTTTGCTGTTTATGTTACTTGTACCTTGCTTGGTTAATTAATAAAATAAAAAATAGAAAAAAAATAAAATATATGAGCCTTAATTTGGAGTAATATCGTTGTTCAGAATAGATTATTTATTGCAAAATAAAAAAATGTTTCCTTTTTGTTTAAATTCTTCTAAAGAGTTTGTGATTTCCAACTTTCCAGTGGGAGTCAGAAAAAATAATTTTTTTTCAAAGTAATCTTTAAACGGTATTTATCCGCCAGTGCAAATTTCAATTTTAGTTATTAAAACTTTTGTTGCTTAAAAAATGACAAAAATTAGCATAGCTGGCAACCGAATAGTACATAAGATTTGTCATGCGTTATGATTAGTCTACTCTTTCAATTTCGAGTTGACTCAACGTCTGGATCCGAAGCTATGGGGTTGTAAGCTTTTATTCAGTTAAACGTTTTTGAATTATGTTACCACAGCCACAGAGCTGCAAGCATTTTCATCAGACTTTCAAAAGAACTGCCTCTACTAACGACCAATACCAATGGATAGTCGCATACTGTAATCACAAACGGAATACTAAACTTTTAGAGTAATTATCTCTTAGAGTACTTCTTCTACAAACTTTTAGAGTACTTTGTCAACTGTATCAATCAAGTATCTATAGTGAGGACAATTAATTTATCAACAATACTCTAGGACATTACGGATGGAGGAGTTAAACAGATATGAAAGGTTGATAGGTTAACAAATGCTGTGGAGGATCTAATGATGGTGCTGGAAACACGACAGGTCCTGGCAGTGAGATGTAACATATACTGGTCGAACTTCAACTTAGAATCGAAGATCATGCCAAGATCCTTAAAATTATGAACCGCTCTAAGATCAGGGTCTCGGATGGCATACCTAATTTAGTCTTAAAATATTGTGTGCAATCACTACTACCTGCGCTATATTATATTTTCAATACATCCTTAAAAGCAGGTATCTTTCCTCTTTTGTGGAAATGCTCCACGGTCATCGTAATGATCGACCTATTGCAAAACTTTCTTGCGTCGCTTAACTTGTTGAAACTATAATCATCGATATCGTAACCTTTCATTGTAAATCCATTATGGCCCTGTATCAGCACCACCAGCATCGTACCACAACCCACCTGCTTGAATTTTCTCACCAAGCACCCAATACAATCCAAGGTGGCCTCCAAGCTGACTGTGTCTACACAGACTTGACGAAAGCCTTGAATAAGCTTGATATCTTTATACCCTTAGCTAAGCTTCATTCCTTTCCCTAACTCTTACAACGTCTATTCTTTCGCGTTGCCTTGTCATCTGAAATCAAAACCACGTCTGGTGTTCCACAAGGTTGTCATATGGGCCTTTTATTTTTTGCTTTATTTATTAACAATGTAGGTTCCATCGGACCAATTATAATTGCAGTGAATGAGCCACTGTAAAAGTACGTTTAGTTTTTATTTGTCTGCAGCCTTACTTAAACGCATTCTTCATAAGAATGGCTAATTACTGTTGTATATGTATAGTCTTGGATTAGACAAACTTTATGAAAACAAACTAATAAATAAAAAGCAGAGTACGAAATAATGACACTTCGCAATGTTGAGAAAGAGCACTCGCAATTGGTTAACATGCAAGCCATTTTCTTCAAAAATCACATAATTTTGTACCAATTCCTGAAAAATTGTTGTAGATATTTTTTAACGTAAATTAACGGAGCATGTTGTGTTATTTTTGTAGTTCTATATATCCAACAAACATGTTGGAAAAATTTTCTGTTCTTGCATTTGTGTTTATTTGACGCAAATCTCATTCTTCCTGATCAATTACGATTCATCGCTGAGAGATCATTCATAATTGATAAGTAATTCTTGCAGTCATTCATCGTTGAGCGTTCATGGATAATTCATGTATTCGTCTATCGCTGAGCTGTAATGCAGAATTCACTTGCAATTATAACATACTATTCACAGTATTCAAATTGAGTAGTAGGTCACACACAGACAGGAGATACATAGGAGAATTTCGTCCCAAGTGATAATCCATTTTCACTAAAAGGTTCTGAAAGTTTTAATGAAATTTTCATGTCTAATTTATTGATACGTTGATACAAACTTCGATCGCAAGATAAATATATAAGTACCAACAAAAATAAATTAAAAACATTTCTCAGGTTGCTAGTGACTTACGCCTTGCTGTGCATCAATTTTTCAGTACGTAGCATGGTATGTTAGCACAATAAGCATGAAGACTTACAATGATGGTAGGTAGGTAGGTTGAATTGGGTTTCGGTCGAAAATGTCCTGCTGAAAGACACATCTAATAACAAAAGAGGTTTGTTGCGATGCTACAGTGAATGGATTCTCCTTGATCCTGAAAATCAGGAAAACATCTGATTCCTTTGATAAACTGCACTATTTAATTTAGGTTAACCAGAAACAGGTCAGTCCGACTTGAGAGAATGGATTCACGGAGTGCTGGCAATCTTGTCTTCACCAGAGCTGGACACTGGCACATAATATAGAGGACGGATTACTTTTCGTCCTCTCAGCCATGGCTTGGACGAAAATCATTGAAACTTGCGCCCAACCGTTCCGCCTGCTGTCTTGTGAGGCAGTGGCGCATGAGAACGGTCACAGCACAGTACAAAGCAAAGCACTACGGGTTAAACCTGATGCGACATACGTCTTTGGAGACCTAGGTGTGTCATGCTATTGCACAGGATGATTTTTTGGCCCAGGACTTCTTAGCATCCTCAAGGTATTTTTGTCTTCTGGCTGATTTGATCGATGACTTCGGCTTCCTATGGCGAAGCGCATGAGACCTCCAGTAGCAAAATATCAAGCCTTCCCAGTTCATCGGCCTTACAGTTGCCTTGATTGCCCCTATCTGCAGATACCCAAATCAATGGCACTGCCGAATATCACAACATACTCCTAAGAGATGGACCAGGGGGAGTAATTAATAGCCACTGAGCAATCTTTGAAAATTGCAATATTGAAGCCGAATATTCGATTACAAAAGCCAGTTGTTTGCCCGAAAAATATCCAACGCCTCCGCCTGAAAGACACTACAATACACACAATTGAAATGGAGTTATAAAAACTACATTTGAACTGTCTCACCATGAAAAAAGACATTTTTTAAATGCATGACTTTAATTAATTCACGTTGACTAAAATGCAGTTTTAATAAATGTCGAGTACAAAAAAAAAACAAGAAGCAAAAACGATATCTACTTGTCCCAGTCGATCCCAATAAAATACATAATTGTGATCATAAAAATCTCCAAATACTCATTTGCGTAAGTGACTGAACATAATTAGGATTTTTCTTTCAGTTCGGCTGATTATAGATTTTGCGAGGTTTACATCAAGGTGAACAAGTTTATACGAGGTTTGTTCAAAAAGTATCGCGAATTTTGAATTTTCGCGGGCTACGTATGTTCGATTTTTGATCTTTTGGTGGCGTTATGTTGGTACTCATGACCCTCACTTATGTTGACAATTTCGGCCATTTTGAATGTCCAGTCAGTTTTTGACAGCTATTGTGCGTGGGCGTGTTTTAGCTTGTCTTCGATTTTCGTCTATTTCAAAAAATGGATCAAAGAATTTGTATCAAATTTTGTGTGAAAAACAACTTAAAGTGCGCGGACGCATTCAGAATGTTGACTGTTGCATACGGCGAAGCTACTTTGGACAAAAGCAACGTTTATCGGTGGTACAAAATGTTCTCAGAGGGCCGAGAAGATGTGAGCGACGAAGAGCGTTCCGGACGCCCGAGCACGTCAACAACAGACGAAAACATTGATGAAGTAAAGAAACTAGTATTGGCCAATCGTCGAATCACCGTCAGAGAAGTTGCTGAGGACCTAAATATATCGATTGGCTCGTGCCATTCGATTATTACCAATAGTTTGGGCATGAGACGAGTCGCCGCGAAATTCGTACCAAAATTGCTCAATTTCGACCAAAAACAGCATCGCATTAACATTGCTCAGGAGCTGTTGGATTCTGTCCGTGACGACCCAAATTTGCTCCAGAGAGTCATAACTGGTGACGAATCATGGGTTTTTGGTTATGACGTAGAAACCAAAGCTCAATCATCCCAATGGAAGCTGCCGCACGAGCCAAGACCGAAAAAAGCACGCCAAGTTCGGTCGAAGGTGAAGGTTTTGCTGACAGTTTTCTTCGATTGCAGGGGCGTGGTGCATTATGAGTTCTTGCCGCAGGGTAGAACGGTCAATAAGGAATATTACCTTCAAGTAATGCGCAATTTGCGAGAAGCAATCCGCCAGAAACGCCCGGATTTGTGGAAGAACAAAAATTGGCTTTTGCACCATGATAATGCCCCTGCTCACACATCGTTACTTGTGCGCGAATTTTTGGCCAAAAATAACACTCTAATAATGCCGCAGCCACCGTATTCCCCAGACCTGGCCCCCTGTGATTTTTTTTTGTTCCCGAAACTGAAGAGGCCCATGAAAGGACGACGCTACGCCACGATTGAGGAGATAAAGACGGCATCGAAGGAGGAGCTGAACAAGATCACAAAAAATGATTTTTCAAAATGCTTCGAGGATTGGAAAAAACGTTATCACAAGTGTGTAATGTCTGATGGGGATTACTTTGAAGGGGACAAAATAGATATTCATGAATAAATAAATAATTCTTGAAAAAACATGAAATTCGCGATACTTTTTGAACAACTGCATTGGTACTTTGAATTTTTTTTGATTCTTTGATAAATTTCAAAGTTAATTGAAAAGAAATCAAAAACAACAAGAGGTATAGAGTATAAAAACAATATTACCTTGCAAAATAGAAAACATAACTTCAACAAAGAGTGATTTATCACTAACGACTCACAGAGTGATGTATTTTCTACAGTTTTCACCTTCAAAGCAAAATCATACTTTGAACGGAAAGGTATTGGTGCGGAATGGTTACAAGATAATGTTACACAAGCAGACGTTTACCACAACAACATTAGAAGAACCCTATCCAAAACCATTCACTTTACAAAATTAAAATTCTTTAAAGATATTTGCATTGTATCACCAATAAATACTTTGACTTGTTAACTGAAGAATAAAATTACTACGCTTCTTAATTACGATTTCAAGTTCATTACATTGTAAAACTGAAAAGCATCGAAGCAACGTGTCAGTTTTAAGAAGAGTGATACTCAAAATCAATGCTCTCATCAGTTCGCACCACAGCACAATGTTTTAACAACCTTCTTCACTTGTCACACTCTATGAAAAATTAACATAGCATCACTACTTACGTCTCGCTATAATTAATATGAGTAATTTATCAACTTCGGACAGAACTATTTATGTAACTACACAGTTACACATTAAACCACAGGAACCGATATGCACCTTTATGAGCGGAAATAATATTTGTTTTAATAATCGAGCCACCGAATCTATGCTTTCACCATTTCAATATTTAATCAAAACAAAATCTCTCATTTAATTGCTTCACGAATCTTTTTTACAACATTTTGATTGATATTCGGCAAACCGGTTCAAATTCGAGCACTCATTTAATATTAAACTCAGGATCCGTTGTTTTTTTTACTACAGCTAAACTGGATTGTTCGACGCAAACTACTAGCGCATGACGAAAATAACATTTCTTTTTCCTAAGCAAACAATCTTAGCATTTTTACGAGACGAGACTGAGACCGTTGACGCAAAACTGTCGCTAGACACTCAATTAGTTGGCCATAAAAATGAAGCCGTTACTAAAACACCGAACCAACTTACTTGCAGCTATAGTAACAATATGCATATGAATAATTGGCATGTAATTAATAATTCACTAGCGTAAAATTTGAAGACGGTGGATTCGATCGGAAACAGCGTCAATCAATCGACAACCTGAAGTAATGTTCTCGTCAACGATCACTACACATACCGAATTGATTATAGTGACTGTCACAGGTTTGGCGGATTCGCCGAGTCAGGAAAGCACTAGCAGCACATCAATGCTACAGGTAGGAATCGTAAACTGTCTAGTGGTCCCAGAAAACATTTTCATTGAAAAACTCGAATGAGAAAATGAAAAATGCTGCGCGGCATGATACATTGCCATTTCAAATGAGACAGTATTTCAGGTTTTAAGATCGATGGACCAAAAATAAAACTGATAGTGAAAAGTTTTGTGACGGATGGATCAATAGAAGAACACTGAGATTTATTTATTTATTTAGTTTAGAGGTATAAATCCATTTTCTTCGATCTGGCCCCTGTCTGAAGGAAAGAAATATTACAGATGCCACGGGAGTTTTCATCATTACCAACAATTAGTCAGGATAGTGGAAGTCATGCTCAAGGACCTCAAGAATGTGTGCCCACTTCGCCAAATTGCACGCATTTCAGACATTTAGCTCAGCGATCAAGACGACCGTTCTGGTGCTATGACATACCTGCTCCACTCTTGCTAGAGTCCAACCACTGCTGAGATGGCATCGACAGTTGAAAGAGTACTGTAAAATTTTGAGTAAGCTGTGCCATTTAGTTTCTGTTTGACAGCCGTTGGAAGTAGGCAACCTCGCGAATTTTAACGGAAATGGGAAAAAGTGAAGTACATGTACTGATTAAGGGTTACTTTTTGTGTAAAAAAACCATCGCCGAAACCAAAAAAAAAAAAATTGATAAATACTATGGGGACTATGCACCATCAATTTTACTGGTTAAGAAGTGGCTTACTGAGTTCCATTGTCGTCGTAAAAGCAAAAGTGACGCCAAACGTTCAGGTCGCCCAAAAGAGGTCGCCATGCCAAAAATTGTCGATAAAATCCATGGAATGATGTTAGACGATCGGAGAATGGAAGTGCGTGAGCGAACTGAGGCTGTACGCATCTCAACTAAGCAGGGTATATCACATTTTACATGAATGTTTGGACATGAAAAAGCTATCCGCGCAATTGCTGCCGCGATTGCTCTCGCTCGACCATTAGCGGAGCCGTGTGACCACTTCAAAGGAGTGTTTGGCAATGTTCAGTCGCAATCAGAATGAGTTTTTGCGCCGTTTCGTTACCGTAGACAAAACATGAATCCATCACACCACACCAGAAACCAAGGAACAATCAAAACAGTGGGTTTCTTTGGTTGAACGTGCACCAAAGAAGGCCAAGATGGGCCGGTCGGCCAACAAGGTCATAGCCACAATTTTTTGGGATACACGCAGCATCATTCACAGTGATTACCTTGAAAAGGGTGAAACAGTCCCGGCGAATATAATTCAGAGTATTTGGACCAATTCCATATTGATTTAAAGCAGAAATGACCGCATTTTTAATCCCTTTTGAATCCATTTGAAACGTTTTAATCACAGTTATAATCCATTTGATATGTATTTCTAGTGTACCTCATGAATTAGCCTCAGGTTTGAGTTTCAGTCTGTGATTCTTTGCTTTGACGAAATAAAACCAAACCCATTCCTCAAATAATTGATTACGGGAGATGAAAAATGGATTACATACATATTATAATATAGTGCGAAAAATATTATGAAACAAGGAGAAACGTCTCAAGCCGTGGCAAAGCCGACGCTAACACCTAGAAAGATTTTGCCGAATAATGGGGCTCCTGAACTCGAACTACCTGATAGAACTATCAGTTATTATGTCCAATGTCAGCAGATATTCTGATTAAAAGAAAGGAAAATATTCTTGTTCAAGTTTTTAAACGATAAATCGAGTATGTTCTTTATTGATAATGTCTATGCCAGAAAAGTTTCATAAAATTATGGATCAAAATGGATCCAATTTTTTTTTTGACGACAACGGACTAGTTTTGCAAATTGGTTCTAAGAGTGTTTTCCCTCCCGATTCGTAGTTTTTTTTCAAAATCATAGTGATACAGTCAGAAGCGAGGCTAGGAAGAGTCGCCACCCGGTGAATATATTCGTGACCGAATACGGCATCAAAGACGTCGTATCGACCTATCATCAACAGTGCTGGACGATAGCAACAACTTTCAGCTCTTGGTGGATTTACCAGGTGAACTTGGATCCGAACTCAATCTCTGAAATGGAAATAGTGCGATCGTTGACGAAAAAAAGGTAAAAAATAATAATTAGGGTATTGAATCGGGTCGCAATTGACGCAATTGTAAGTAACATCGGTTTTGTTAACTATAACATTTATGTTAACTGACATCAAAGTGCTAACGTCAAATCACGAAGATTACGAAAAATTCTGCGACCATCTGATTGCCACCAAAGTCGATTTTTTCACCTATCGACACCCGGACAAACGGGCCATCAAAATAGTCCTTTCCGAACTTGAAGGCATGTCATGTCAAAACTTGAACAAATATTTAGCTAAATATTACAAAATAGCAAGTTTCAATATCAAAAAGTTCAACCTGAAAAATATGAAATATAATCAACAAACGTTCTTCATATTATATTTTGAACGCTTTTCAGCGAAGATTGCAAAAGAAAAGATTGGCAGTTAAGCGAAATTTTTTAAAACTAGGTATTCAAAATACCTCCCTTAACTGCAAATAATATAGAGCTGATCTACGACGGCAAGACCAAATCCGAGCCACTGGCAGATACATTTTTAGCATAGCCTCACGCAAAGCTTAGGTGAGTCAAGTACTGAGAAATAAGTGCATGCCACGCTGTGATACAACAGTTTCTCAGTCAAAATTTCTGGGAGCATTAAAACTTGTACTACGAAAGAAATAAAACACTTACTTTGGACAATCAAAATTAACAAAAATGCTGAGCCTGATGGCATCACTAATGCTGTGTTGGGAAACTTACCGCAAAAAGGCTTGGTTTTTGTCAATTTTATACTCAATCCTGCCTTAAATTTGCAATATTTTCCTACCTTATAAAAGTATGACACTTATTTCCGGTCCTAAACCCGGTAAAGATTTTGTTGCATCAAATAGTTAGAGGCCTATAGCTCTCCTGTTTTGCTTCAATAAACTATTTGAAAAGAAACTTTTCAACAGGTTGAAGAAGTCTATCAAACTCTCACTATATAGCCCCTTACTTTCAGTTTGGTTTTAGACAAAAGCACACTATAAATTACCAGCTATTCAGAGTCTTCAAGACAATCAAGGAAGATCTACAGGCCGTTGCTATGAGCAGAAAAAAAGCATTCGTTTCTGTCTGGCACGACTTATCTTCAAACTCCATAAATTTGCATTTTTTGCCTACTTGGTTAACACAATACATAACTCTTTGTCTAATCGTACATTTTCTATAAAAATGTCCATCTTCAATTCCATACTTCGTACAATAAATGCTGGTGTCCCACAAGGGTCTTGCATAGGCCCTACATTGCACAACAATACACATCAGACGTCCCAATAAAATCTCATTGTAAGCCAGCTACATTCGCAGACGTCACTTGCATATTTACAACTGGCAAGGACTCCTCATTCATCATTTCAAACATTCAGCAATAATTATCTGAGCTTCATAGTTACTACAAGCGATGGTGAATCAAAACAAATCCCACAAAAAAAACCAGGCAATATATTTTTCTAGAAAAAAAGCGATCGAACCTCCCAGTTAACTTACCTTCTCCAATCACATTGAACACACTTGCAATAAAGTGTCAAAGGCAGTACAAGCTTTCTTCGCAATTAGGTGTAGGACATCAAAACTTAGTAAAAAAAAAATCCTTTACAAATTGGATATTCAACCCGCTCCAGGTAGCCCAAAACAAATGTTTTAAGATGGCGCTGAACAAGCCGCACTATTTCTCTACTTATCAGCTGCACAAGCTAGCAGGTATCTGCAATTTCCCGAAATTAGCCAATTTAAGAACTGAATCCTTCTTACATAATTGAGAACCAATAATAATGGACTTTTCATGTCTTTTCTGTGAGATCCTATTTTATTTTTAAGTCGAAATTACTATTAGCTTAAGTTAGTTTTAGTTTAGAGATTAATTGTTCATGAAGTTTTTTGAAATTTTTCCTGAGCATTTAGGTTCTAAATGCAATTTAAGTATTTGTGAACATAACCAGCTAATGCCACTTCGTAGATTATAGATGATAAGAATAATTTAATTCTGACCTTTAAAATGAGAAACTGCAGTGTGAAAATGTAGAGCTATACTGGAATAAAGATTATCTATCCATCTATGGTGTGTATGCAAACATAAATCTATTTATATGTCTATGGTGTGCAGTGACGGCTCGTAGCATAAAAATTTGGGTCGGCCAAAATGGAAGTTAGATTTCATAAGTTTAATTTTTGGTAAAGCAAATATAATTTGATCTTCGTACAAAAATATGTTCCAATAAAAACCACGAAATGTGCTTGAGCATTGTTGTCAAGATAGAGAGAGGATGTAATTGGGGAGGAGAAAGACAAGTGCACTATAAATTAATGAGTCTTAAGAAAGTACGTCTCTAAAATTAGCAAACAAGCGCAAAAAACAATATTCAAAAGCATATACAATAACATTTTTGATATTCATTCTTTCATATTATGCCTTACACACAGCGAAATAATTGATTATTTCACCATAAACAATATCATTTTTCTTCAACTAATTTTCCTTATTTTGCTTTTAATGACTGAGTATTGGAACGCCAAATACCAAATGCATTACTAGTTTTCCTAATTAAAAACTGTTCATTATGCATTTCACAAATCAGTTATTCACAACAACCGTTAATGTCCAAATCATATGTCCAATTTTTAAGTTTTATCCTACAAAGTTTTATCCTATAAAAAGATGATTATTTTCAACCACCTTTTTTACTTGTATTATTTTCAGTTTTTCCACACCATCTCCACTGCTCACTTTTCAATAAGAACATTTTTGAAAAACGACTTTCTAACAGCTTAATATTTACATACACAGTAAGAAAACTCGTACTTAACCTTTTTCTATTCATGCAATGCTATTTAATAGAAAATTAATCTCTTTACGAACAGAAAGCATCCTAAGATCGACTAAAGAGTAACATAACAGAGCGTCTACGCTACATACTGTTCTTAACCAGCAAATTGCGGCTGGCCGCAGAAATTTTTGCATTGCCTCATCTATATGCGGCGTGTAAAATTTGTTACAAAACACCCAACTAAATAGCTAGTATGAAAATGTTGTTTCGAATGGAGGCTATCTGCAGAGTTTAGAGTAGCGTAGACTGTAATCAGACTCGGCCAGTTTGGTTCGGGCCGCGATTTCGACCGTGTCTTTGCTTGATTTTTGCTTGTACTTGCTGGGTATGATGCGGCCACCGCTTCGTTGGGTGTATGATGCATCGTACTCGTATGTACTATGTTTGAACGGAATGATGTAGGTTGGGAGGACCGTTGGCTGGCCGTCGTGGGAACGATGCACTTGCTTGTTCAAGATAGCCGCTTAGACAAACCAGGATTGAAGCAAGATTGAGATGAAAACGGTCGAGCGCAAACGGGTCGTTTAATCGTTTACACTATAATATTTCGATGCAACTTCAGTTTTGATCTGAGATTGTATTCGCGGCTTATGAAAAACTTAAAATTGAATAAGGCAGATATGATTAGGAAATCAATTTGTAGTAATAAAGTGCTTAACATTAATTATTTATCTTTCTTGCTTTGGATGACATTAGTCAATTCTTTTGGTACGGCCGGGCCGACCCTGCCGCCCCTGACGAGCCGCCACTGATGGTGTGTTTGAAACATAAAAAAACGTTGTGTATTTACTTTAAAATGTGTAGTATTTTTCCTCAACCAAATATTTTAGAACTGCATGCCTCTTTTGGCACATTTCTTCGATTTCTCTGCGAAAAAAATTTCACTGCGAACTTTTTACCAAAAAACGAATGTGCCTGTATAGTCAAAATTCTTCTTATAGCCCATTAACACGGTACGATCAGTCGGACTATTCAAATTAGTTTCAGTTGGATTGATCGAAAATCTCATCAGTTTTTGTAAATCGTATGTGTAAACAGATGCGTTGGATCTCTATTCAGTTTTCATGGTACTGGATGGATGGTACGTGCCCAGTGTAAAATTATATTTTTTGTTTTATTGCACATATAAAAAGCAGAGATTTCAACTGTAACTGGGATAGATCGGACCGTGAAAACTCAAACTCAAATCGAACAGTCCAGCTGAGCCGGAGTCCAATCAGACAAACTGATGGTACAGTGTAACAAGGCTATTACACTTACAGGCTCATGGATTTTATTGCTTGTTCATTCTTTATACTTACTTATATCTCTAGCATACACAGATAACCATTCCGTATCGATTTCATTTACATCTTTGAGTACTATCTATCAACTATTCAAATTAACTGACTTGAGAATTCCCATTTACATGTTTCACATCTGCACTTTTTCCGAATTAAATTTTCCCCAGCTCTTACTCAACGTTCACACTTAACGCGCCCAAGCCGCATATGCAGCATATGATATGCATGCCTGGTAGATTTGAATTAATTTCCGTTTCTATTGTGTTGCATGCAATGAGGGTCCAGATCGACTCGACGAGTATCGAAACGATTAAATTTTTGATTATGTCTCTATTCCATATATCTATGCGATTTCATAATTGTAATAGTTCAAAAAATAAGCCATAGGTACACTGTTTAAATTGTATGATTGGTAGCAATCGATTTTTAATCTGAGTCATTATTAAACATATTTTAGTTTATCCTTTCTAAAATAAATTTACACCAACCCATTAAAAAAATTAATTTGATTTTACCTACAACGGCGAATTTAAAATCATTTATTCAAAGGAAGATAAGTTGCAACTGTCACCACTAATGCTACAATAGGCGCGTTTTTTTGCTCCTCTATCCAGCGGAGAGTAGAATGAGAGTAGAGTAGACGCATTGAAAACAACAACAACACTCCTACACCAGTGAATTCACTGGTGTAGGTAGTAATATTAGAGGCATGAATTGGGATTTTTCCAATCTCATACTTAAGCTATAATCAAAATATTCATTGATATTCGACCAACGATATTTTTCCATGAAATTGACAGCCCTGGTAGTCGAATTGAAATCAGCAAGCTATCCGCTGGCCGCATACATACAGCACTCGGTCAATCATCAAGAAGGGGCTGATTGAAATCACGAAAGAAACCGTACATATGACACGCACGAGTGACACATATGGACACGACGGGACTCGGTCGGGCCGGGGCTGTGCAGACCCACCCGATGAAGAACAATACGGGCATGGGATTAATACGTACGGAACAAATGGTTTGAAAAGTGAAGAGAAGCGCATGCGTGCAGTTTTCGATATCGTCCAAGTCAACTGTCTTGTCCCGTGATGAAAACGGAACACAACACGGAGCAAAACAACCCCAACAATCTACAAGCCCTAAGATAAATCGTTTACATTGCTTGCTACTGTTTGTTGTGCTAGTATATTTTCAAAGAGGATTTCAGTGTTGAGACATATCACCGAATGGAAACAGATAAAAGCTAATGTATCCGAAGTAAATTTGTTATCAGCAAAAGTTGTGGGGGTGTAATGTTTTGAAGTGATTGTGATTGACTATTGTGCTATCGTTTACACTGGTTTTGTTTAAAAGCCCAAGACCTGAAGCTTTTAAAATACTCGAGGAGCCACATCGATCTTCAGCGAATATCACTATCCAGCACAGATATCCCAACAAAAACACATTCAAAAGAAAAGTAAGTATCTAATCTTATTCTGAATTAAGGCAATGGTTGAGTTTGTAGCAATTGTGACTAATCAAACTAATTAAAGTCATTGTTGTGTTTGCGCGGCAATCTGGACTTTTTGAGCCGTAGGAGCTATGATATGTAATGGTTATATCGGCGGTTATATTTATTTATATCGGCAAAGTTGAAAATTTAATTTGCTGACACATTAATTATCGAGATGTACTTCTTAATCATTTAAATAGTGAGCGGTTATCCATTGAAATAGAATGGCATTGATGTTTATTGATAAGTACTGCATATTCTCAGCGTTATGTGAAATGAATGTCGTTCAGGACGAAATCTTTTAGCCATATGCATAATTACATATAGCACATTCATTAACCAATATGGCATTTCAATTATCCACTGTGCAATTTCATCTTTGAGAAAAAAAAAATATTGGAATTTCAAAATTTCTAGTTCAAATCTTTCTACTGATTGTCGTCTGGACTATACAACAGTGTCCTACAAAATTTTCAATTACAGATGATTCCAACCGACTTTACATCCCACACAACTAGCGCCACTAAAGCAACGAAAAAGCCAAATGATATCATGCAGCTCAATAGCCTCGACGCGACAAATGAGACGAGCCAATGTAATCGGCTACCGGTCGCGTATAAAATGTATGAAAAGCTAAGACACATAGCCGGGACAAAAAATTTAGATGTCAACACAAACGATCTGTGGATTGCAGCATTTACAGGATGTAGTTTAATGTACAAAACAAACAACGGACCGCAGCAAATTGCAGCAAAATCGGTTGAAGAAACTTGAGAATCATGTTTTTTGTGCAATCTTAATAGGGCTATTGAACGAAAGTATTATTACATACATTTGAAATTATTTACACTAGTCACATACACTTGCCATTGAATTTGTATAGACGCATTTATGTTATGTCAAAAAAAACGATGAATACTCATTTAAATACATACAATTTTTTTTCCAAAATTCCAACCAGTTTCAATACGCTATATTATAGAGTAAAGAGCAAGTGGAATATAGCACGGTGTGAGAATATGAGGACATGTACATCCTCGATATTAGAAGAAGGATGAAAAATATTAATCTCTTTGAACATACCTACCGCGGTTGAGTTTTATGCATATGCGATACCGTAAATTGAGTTATAGAATATTAAGAATATTTTTTCAGAGCTGTTGGGCCTATTATGATTTAAATTCCGATACTAAATTCGTACAGTGTTACGATAACGAATAATTTTCTTTTTCAAACTGTAACGACCTAGCAAGGACACGATAACAGCGATTGACAGTTAGCAAGGATACTTCCCATACTTAAGTGCGGTAGTTTTGTAGCGAATAAAACACTATCGATGAAATATGAAACTAATAATCCGTTTATTAATTGAAAGTAATATATATCTACACTCTAATCACATGCGACTACATTTAAACAAAGATTAAACTGAATTGACTTCTCTCCCGGAAGATTGGGAACATGTCTTTTTTTAAGACATTTCTACTGAAGAAGCCATAACAGCTTTTGTTAGTTCAGATATTGATTTTGAATCGCAGTATTGCAACGCAGTAGATGAAGTTCGCCAGCAGAATATTAATTCCATTATCACCATTATCATGCAAACACGAAACAGCCAAATCCTCCGGAGGAACATACGTCAAGTTTTGCAAAAATTAAATGATGTCGCAGTTTTAGTGAGGGTGGGACATTTTATGGGCGCAAAGCGGGAAACTTCTGTATTTGATTATTTCATTGAACTGAACATGTTTTCCTGTCAAAAATATAACATTTGTACAACATTTACGTGAAAAATCAGCATTTTGCACCTCATGTTCCTGTAATCAATATATGTGAACATAATTTACAGTAACCTTTGATAAAAATAAAGATAAGGAATATTCACCCGTATTATGAGTGTCGAGTCGATCGCTGGTCGATAATCGACGAAGTTGTCGAGTCGATGGCGTTTTGGTATTGCGAGAGTCGATCGAAACTTTTATATCAATGATCGAAACGACTAATAAGTACTGCCATATCGAAATCGAGGAAAATGCTTGAATTGAGTGCTATTGCGAACGAAAATGCCAATTTGAACAACTTTAGTATCCGCCAATTGTCAAGTGAAACTTTTTTTTAAAAACATTCTGTTATTTTTTTTGGAAAGTTTGTGAAATGAATTGTTTCAATTTATTTTTTGACGACGAATAATGCAATTTTTGCGGTAGAACTTAGTATAGCAATGCAAAAAATAGTAACAGTCAATTTTCATTTATTCAATAAACAGTAAATAAACGTTTGCATTTTTAATAAACGCTAAGAAAACATTTTAATTTTTACTAAAGAATAAATTAACTTTTTCATGTATTTAGTAACAAATCTGTGGATAATTTAAAATGTTGTAGCTGCAGCTCATACATTTCTTTTTTTAATTTCAATTTTTGCGCACGATGTATTTTTTTATCTCTCGCATCTTCTTCATAAATTTGCATAAATTTGCTCTATTTGTAAGGACTTTTTTCGCAATTTCAACTTGTGTCTTTTGTGGTAATAATTTTTTTTGGTTAAATACAGAGTTTCTGCGACATTTTTATTTATGTTTTCCTGTAGCTCAGTTTGCTTTTTGAGTAATCGGAGTTTACTTTCCAGTTGGTCGGCGGTGGACGATCTACTTTCTCGAGGTGTTTTTTCCGTTGAAAAAGTTGCATCGATGGCTGCTGGTGGTAAAGCGCTTACAACTGAGGTTGCTTGATTGCTTGTGAAACAAGTTAAATTCGACGATGCAAGTTCCACACTCATACCGCGCAGCGTTCCAAATTCACAGCCACAGCCAACATTTAAATTAAGTAAATCAGCTACACACTCTTGAAGAGGGGAGAAATAAACTTGTTTGTTCGGACCACCACCAGTTTTGTGTTATTCACAATTGTTTCTTATGATCTTTTTGTGAATTTTAAATTTGAAATCGATCCACAACTGAGGAGGTCATACGAGTTTAAGAATTTTGATATCTTAATAACAAACCTTCTGCCAGCCACTTATATCTTTTACTAGTAGACCCATGCTATTTAGCTCTTCTGCAAAACTATTCCATCCATCCTTCACTTCGCCATTTTACCCACCAGCTTTAACGAATCCTCTTGCGAGCTCTTCGTTATTCTCAAGGAGAGAAACCAAACGTTCAAATTGTTTGCCATTTGTTATTTTCACCCGTTAATAATTATTTTATAAGCGACTGAATATTCCATGAAAATAACTTACATTTTGCATATATCCAACTACCTGTCGATGTAACGTCGCAAAGCAAATTGCAATCGACAAAACTGTCGATATTATCCACATCGACTCGACACTCACAATAGCATATCTGTCGATATGCAGTCGATGTCGATATAATCGACATCGACTCGACACTCATAATATGGGTGAATTATCTTCATCTTTCTTTTTTGAACCTTTAAAATCGGACCACCTGTAAAATGGAACCATTTTTTTGCCACGTTCCAGACGAATCAAATTAATTTAAAATATTTTTAGATTAGGGAACCCTGATTTTTTGAACACTATGCAGTATTACTCAAATATGACGACCAGTATTTATTATATTTCTGAAAGACCTAAAAATCCTAGAATGGCCAAGCTCAGCTGTTTTATTTACACTTTCATCTAGTCGATAGTTTTAAGGTATCAAATGACAAAATAACTATTTCTCTTAATTATAACTGACTTAAATAAAACAACTAGCATACACTTTTGAGAGATTTAATTTATGCTCCGACAAAACTCTGAACTCATTTAAACAATTATATTTTCTTTTATAATACATTTGATGTTCTCTTAACACCTAGTGACTAGAAAAATACCGCTTGAGGTTTTCTATGACTAGAATTGAAGGCGATTTGGTACTTGAAAAATTCAAATTGGTATTCCGTGACACCTGCCAACCAATCGATCACGCAGGGCTTGATATAGAGGATCGTCCTGCCGGAATCCTTCATTCTGCAAGAACAGAAGAGTTTCTCGAGCACACATCGCGAAACCCAATGCCTCTGCTTCGTATTCTTTCCCATAAGAAGTATCCTCTACATCGTCATAGTCGTCCTCATCTGAATCATCCGATCCATTGATTTCTGCTTGTAATTCCATAATTTTCCTCAGCGCTTCCTTCAAGATATCATTTGTAGGTCTCGAGACTTCCGACGAAGAATCAACATCATCACTATTCACCTCCAGCTTTTCGCGTTTCCGTTCACACTCATCTTGAGGCGCTCCACACGTGGAGTCGGCTACCTCCCGTTTCCTTTTCAAACTTTCTGCAGACATGTTAATCCGAATTGATTAATTTCGACTCGCGAACGCACTTAATTCACATCACAGACGATTTACCGTACTTTGATCGAACATCTAATTCAAGACGATTCCGCTTGTGCTCCTCGCACTCGCTTCGCTAAGACTGGTGAAACAACATCGAAACAAAATCGAAGGAGCCGTCCAAGTCCAACCAATATCAACCTTTGCTTCCCAACGATGTAGGTGCAGGCGCAGGGCAACTGGTGACAATGGCAACAACCCTCGCGCATCAAGTCGTGTGCCACGGTGTGCCACTACTATGCCACGCTTGAGCATTTAGCCGGGTGCTTAAGTATATGCACTTGGAAGGGAAACGCAGTTGTTTCGAAGGGAGACGAAAAGGGTCGGAGCGGAAGAGACATGTGCAACGCGATCACAGACCGGACGGAAGCAAGGCGGCACCGGCATAGGAGTAAACGCAGACCATTTACGGCAGGGTGCTGTTGCTTCGTTTTCATATATCGATCACAGAAAAAGTATATCAAAAGAGCTACGCCTCCTTGGAAATTATTAAGTTTTGTTACAAATAACTACATTTACATCGAATAGAAAATCAAACAACATTTTTAATCGCTATCCGCTGAATGAGAATATCTACCCAAGCGAGACAATAATAAGAAAAATTCATCTCAACAAAACCTCGACCAATTCCATTTGAACAGCCCTACACCGATTATCTATACATGGAGTCGTACACACGACTGCCATGCGCCATGTGCCATCACCATTTGTAGTTTGGAGGGTGACCGGCCAAGTCCACCTTGTGCGCTGTATCTTGAGCAGTTCCCCATGAATTCAGATCGAATCGAACTGAAGAGGGAAATGAACATTGGAAACAACAACAAGTACACGGTGTATTCGAACGAGTAGTAGCAGATGCATTCGGATTTTGGAAGAGGTCCTGTCTGTGAAGATAATCTATTCTCCTGTTCCTGACGATCCGGTTGCGCGAGCAGATGCATTTGCCATTCAAGTATATTGGTCCTTTTCAATTTCGATCATATGAATCTTAGTCGCATCAATTGAGGAAATAAAGTTTCGATGGCTTCGAATTTAGTTTTTTTTTTTTTTAATTACTAAAAATAATACAATTTCAAAATAATTATAATTATATCATGATAATTTCAGTTTGGAATTTCTAAATTAGTCGTCGAAGCGAATTCTACTTCTTCACACGATCCATAGTCGTCATCCGAGTCACTCAAAGCCAAATTAGTTTGACTGCTAGCGTAAAGTTTCTGTTTTTCTGAATCAGTCAACGAATTGTACGGTATATTTTCCAGATTTAAAGTATACCCTCGATTTTCGCTGGAAGCATCTTGTAGAATTTGATTCCTACGCTCAAGCGTGTTGGAAGTAGCGTTTTCGTCATTAGCGTTTGCTCCGACACTATTCAATTGCTGTTGCCGTGCTAATTGTATTTTCGACGAGATTTCAGATATTTTTTCAATTTCATCTGGCCGTAGACAATAGCCCATGTAGTTTTCATTTTCCGTATAAATGTCACCGCCACAATTGAGCAGAGAGCTTAGTCGATTTTGTTCGCATTCGTTCAATTCGGGAGGTTTCATGTCCTGGCTGAATCGAGTCTTGGGACATTGCTGAAATATTTCAAATTTGATAGGGAATCAACAAACTCAAATGGAAGAATATTTAAAGAGGAATCTCTATAAAAACTGATTTTCGACGAAAGTTAGAGGAAATGTGATAACAAACTATATTCTGTATGTAAGGACTTAAGCAACACACAAAATGCCAAAAAAAACCGAAAGCGTAGTGCCCACCTTTATATTCCTTAGTACTATATTGTAATTAGTCCCTTTTCGAATTTTTATCAATTTCTTATTCCTATCCTTGTTTCTCGTAACCATATGTTTCGATTTTTTCAATTGATTTCTTTCGATACTTTGACTATCATCACTGAAAGATAATAATTCATACGTTATCATTGCAAAGACAATCTGCCGCTAATTTAATAGTACTCATTGTCTTTCGGACTATCACCAGCAGATTTGAAAAAATCAGTTTTCGAATTATTTCCGGAAAAACATTTTATCCACTTCCTTGTTATGTCTGTGAAAAACTCCCAATCAGAACCCGCCATGGTGGCAACATTATCCAGCATGGTTTGCATTTGAGTTACCAAACGTTCAGTCTCGCCTCTTGCATTCTAGAAATATTTGACGGTCTCTTCATTAATTCAATGTATTGCCACGTTTTCCAAAATGCCAACAAAAAATACCAAGCATTACCAAATACTCTTGCTCAGCTCTGGCAATTCGATCTTCCAACTGTTTGATTTTTTGCAACTGTGTCTTCTCGTCGTCGGCCTTGTTGCAAGAAACTTTCATGAAATTTCGCGAATCATCCTCACATTTCGTCAAAAGCTTATCGAATAAATTCAAAGACGATTTCAAGCCTGCAAAAGGATTTGTCATGTTAGTGAAAAACTAAAATATTTTTTCATATTCAAAGTATATTCATCTCTCTCTCTGTTCTTAAATCTAAAACATATAAAAACATCACACTAACTCCTAAGTACTTTCAAATTTGTACACGCTCTAGCTCAGTTGCTAGTCCCGGTAGTGTTATACTGCCGCGCTTGGGACGCCATTCTACCTCGCTTGTATCCACAATGATCATGTCGTAGTTACCTGTCGAAGACGATGTTGAGGTGGTCGTGGTTCTAGTAACTTCTTGGACTGTTTTAATCGTTTCCCTTATTGTTTCTTCCTGATGGTGTTGACGTAGAAGGGTTTTCTTCGTACGTGCGCTTTGCGAAATTGTTTTCGTCTTCTTCTTGGCACCTTTCTTGGCCCGGGCATCTTGAGCGTCCTTATTGTGCTCCTCGTCGCTACTACTGTTATCCGTTTTCAGCTCCGAGCCACTTAACCAAACCTCTTCTTCCAACATCCGACGCGGCACTGTAAGCTTCTGTTTTGAATTGACGGTTTCCGTACGCTGTTGAGTTTCGGATATAGTTGTAATGACATCGCCTTGTGGTGATGACATGTTTTTTTTGTAATATCTAAAAAAAAAGAAACATTGCTCAATTAATTTCTCTGAAATGAATGCGTGAATTGTATAAAATAAAATCTTTTGCTAGTTTTTCATCACTCAGGAGGTCCGAAAAAAATTCCACAAGGTAAAGCCATGTACAGTTGTTGTAGAATATTATTTAAAGTAATGTCACCGTAGAAACACCGAAGTCTTCAGTCAAAAGAGCCAGAAGACAAAAAAAAATATGTCGAGGGCACTAGGAAATCCTGGGCTGAAAAAATCATCCTGTGCGATCGCAAGATAGTCTTAGGTCTTCGTGCACGCTGTGTCGTACTTCATTGGACGGTACGCGGAACGATTGGGCGTTGAGTTCAACGATTTCTGTCGGATATGTAGTGCAGAGGACGAAGAAAGAAACGGTATCTAATGTCCCAGCGTCCGGCTCTGGCGAGGAAACGAATGGCCTCCCTTCTCATTAAGTCTGACTAGACTATCTTTTATTGACTTAAAAGGTATCGCACACTTTATTAAACAAATCAGATAGTTTCCTGAGTACAGTGGCTGAAAGAAAGCCATATCCGTAGTATACGGATAAAACGGGGCTCTATTGTGCCTATGTATGTCTTTCGGCAGGACTCCTTTCGACTGACAGCCAGTTGACCTAACCTAGCCTAATGTAGCCAGAAAGTAAGGATACAAACTGCACTAATACCCTCAGGTAGGAAAATACGGCCCGAAATAGAGTGTGTGATTAGCAGCCACGCACTATCAAACTGCATAACTAAGTAATTCATTACAATTCAGCCATGATTTATGATTTTGGTTATTATATTATCAGAGAGCTATAACCACTATTTTTTAAAAAAACCCGATTTTTCTTTTCAAAGCTAGATATATTTAGTTTTTGTGTGACAAATTTCGATATTTCGAGGGTAATCTGCCCTCTTCTTTAGTGTCTATCGGTCTAATCTTAATCTAACTTATGTATGTTACTTATAGAGCTTACTTTTAAAGTATTGACTCATACTAATTGTCAACTAACAACTTTCAGGGAGAAAATACTTCAAAGCGATGAAAGGCGTTTTAATGGGAAATCCTTTATCCCCACTTATGAATGAGATATTTATGGATAGACTAGAGAAGAAACTTTATGAAGAAGGTTCGCTTACTCAGGTTTGGCTGAGATATGTAGACGATATTCTAGCTGTAGTTAAAAAAGATGCTTTGGGAGAAACGTTGGAGAAGTTGAACCAAGCACATAAGGACATCCAATTTTCAATGGATATCGAAAAGAATGAGAAACTACCCTTCTTGGATTTAATGGTCATAAGGTCTTCTTAGATTTAATAATTACCGGAAGCCCACACACACCCAAAGGACAACACCATCCACGTCTGATCATTGGCATTCCCAAAAAATGGCGCCCTTTAACTCGACGATCCACCGACTATTAACAGTGCCCATGGATCAGGGTAGTTTTAACTCAGAAGTTAAATATATTAAAGACACGGCGAGAAAAAATGGATTTGGCGAGAGGGTAATTGAAAATTTTGTCAAAAAGAAAAAGTATAGAACACAGCGTGATCGTTTAACGACGTTTTTTACGCAGGAAAAACAAGAAACAACCATAAGAATTCCAATTATTTATTCATCAGTATTCAAAAAAGTTCGGGAACTTCTTGAACGCTTTGATATTAAAGCAGTTCCAACCAGTAAAGCTAAAAAATTAGGTACTATACTATGTCACGTGAAAGACAAAAAGAACAAAACGGAAAAATGTGGAGTTTATAAAATTACCTGCCCAGAATGCGACAAAATATACATCGGTCAAACGAAACGCTTAGTTGGTGTTAGACTAACGGAACATAAACGGGAAGCAGCTTCAGCGAGGAAAAGGAATACAACAATACAACATTAGTACGTTCAGCAGTAGTAAAGCACATATTGGAGGAGGATCACAACATAACTTGGGACAACGTGGAGTTGATTAAGGAGGTACAGCAGGTACGAAAACTGGATGCGTACGAAAGCCTGCACATATGGAAAACCCCTATGCATAGAAGACTAAACATAGACCAAGGAAACTGTGCATCACCAATATTCAGGCTAATTTGAACATTCATTTGATAGTGAGGAGGAAAATTTAATTAATATGGATAGTTAAATTTATTTTAGTAAAGTAATTAATAGGCAATTAGTTGGTTATTAGTATAAGTCAATTAATAGACAATTAGTTGGTAATTGGTATAAGTCAATACTTTAAAAGTAAGCTCTATAAGTAACACACATAAGTTAGATTAAGATTAGACCGATAGACACTGAAGAAGAGGGCAGATTACCTTCGAAATATCGATATTTGTCACAAAAAACTAAATATATCTAGCTTCGAAAGGAAAAATCGGGTTTTTAAAAAAATAGGTTTTACAAGCTAGGAAAAAAATTGGTACACATTAAAAACAATTCTTGCAAAAAAGTAACCAACCACAAACAATGGTATTCCAACAATATACATAGTGCGAAATAGTAAATGGCTATAGTCTGTGGTGTGAAATTATGTTTGTTGAATTTAACAATTGTAGAGTGGTTCGCTTACTATGAAAATTGTTGATAATTCAATATTTTGTAGTGTTAAATGAATTGATGCTCATTCTTCTATAGATCAACTATTTATCGTACTTATGAACCAATTAACACAGTTGAATCCTCGAAGGTTTCGATATTTTTTGTATCAGCAAAATCAACTACTTTTGTATGGTCAAATGAACTATTTTAGCATAGTAAAAATAACCATTTTCCGTAGTTCATTCGACAATTTTGAACGAATTGTTGCATTACTATCAGTAATAGTTAAATCAACCACGGCTTTTTCTTTCAGTTTACGAAATATGAAATCCCTCCCTTTTGTGCAAGTATGTTAAAATCAATAGTAAAAAATGCCCTTTCCATATACATACATATCTGCAGCGCTTACAAAAATCATTGAATATCTCCAAACTTACTAAAATGTAGATAGTGCGTTTATGCTAAGCACGGCAGAATGGACAATGCTGTGGGTTTCAATATGGATTCGTGTTCTTTGAGTTGAACTCTTTCTTCATCGAATAATCGAAATCAACAGCTGTACAACTTTACTCGTTCGAACACATTCAAATTACGGGGCGGTATGCAGTAGTATTTTGAATTTTTTTATGCAGTAGTGTTACTGGAGAAACAAATCCTATAAAATCCCTATAACAATACTTCGATTATTTATAATTTTCTAAATATAATCCAAACAAACTAAAATGTACCTATTTTGCAGTGTGGTTTAAAGTTTTCTATGACAAACAGCTGTCCCTATATACTATATATCTTCATAAAATGACCCACTTAAATCGGAAAAATTGTTGTGTAGAACGAATTTGGTCAATATTTACTCATCGTCAACAAACCATCGAATGTAAAACCCGGTGATATTTCAATGAAACGTAAATCTCACCTGGATGATAAACTTGGGGGGTTTATTGATCTAGAAGTGGCATTGAATTTAAATAAAGCTGGAGTCGAGAAAACATTCAGAAATTGATCAATAACATATTTATTAGACTATCTGTAAGTTTGTTTTATGTTTAAGGTTAATTTTTTTTAAATAACCTTTTATATTCAAGGTTAATTTTTTTTTAAATTACATATTTTTATTTATGACTAATAAAAATTCAATTAAAAATCCAAGTCAATTAGACAGGGCTAATTTGAATTTATAGACAATAGAGTATTTAACTACATCGTATTTACTTCATTTTAATTATTTGATTTTAACTTAAATAACCGACCAGCAGTAAAATGAATGAATAAAATGATCGTATAAAATAAATCACAATAGTACTAGCCAATCGCGATTGTTTTCTGTGTTGTTTCAAACAAAGCTAGTGATAAAAGTATAAATGAATTGCATATAACTATTTTTGCCTCAGAGCTCACGATAACTGTATTTGCATATGCTTACGTAAGAATTTCATACAGAATCGCGTACTTACGACACATGAAAACCTTTCCGATAATTAGCATCAATTTTCCTTTGAGTTCGAGTTAATTTAATTATGCAATAATCAAACTAATATGAGCTACCTACAAAACGTGCTTGCTTACGTTCATTTATCTACAATCTCCGTATCGGACATATTTTTCGCCTGATCGAACCACGAGAAACTTATCGTTCAGAATACGATAAGAAGTTTTTTATTGCTCCATGCTAACCCAATATCAATATCGTTCGATCATATACAGAAATGTTCCATGTAAGTATATGTTTTTCCTCTACGTGCTATTTATACTTACATTTTTTTCTGAAAAATACGTATCCAAAGACGGGTAAATCCACAACTGGGCAAATACAATTTCCGAAAGATCCAACACAATCAAATCTGGTTCACACTCGAAAAAAAACTGTACGTCACAAAAAATATATGCACATATGAGTATTTCAAATTCAAATCAAGATTCTGAACGTGAACTTTTGACACTGTCCGAAAACTGCCTACTGCACTACATCAAACGCTAGACACTGCGTCGAAAGAAACGCACAACGATTTGCCAAAAAGTGTTTCTCCAACCGAAAGTTTTCTTTCCTTGAACAAAAATACTCCGTTTCGACTTTATGGGAAATAGGTATATTATTTTTTTTACAAGCAACATTCGCGAATCATCGCTTAGCAATAGATATTAATTTTTGCACTCATTCGCCACCGACAATCGATTGCCAATGAAAATTGATCGAGCCCAAGATAGGAATACTACTCAATATTACTATGATGATCGCTCACAGCCAAAAGCTAATAAGAGATTCACCGCGGCCGTCGCGACTGTTGCTGCCATCGATTTCGGACGGGAAATGCCTGGACGGACTGGAGGAGATTAAATAAACTCAACGATGCCGAATGTAAACAAAAATCCCGAAAAGTACCAACAAACATTCAAAAATTATTCCATCTCGATCTGTGATGCTAATGATTCGGACGCGCGTCGTATGCAAACACACTGATCGATATTTGATTTTCAGTTTTTCAAAATTCCCAAATTTTCCAAACGCAAGAATTATAGCAAAAACGCGAATATCACACGCTGCTCACCGAACAATTAAAGTATCTTCGAGAATGTTTGCGGCTTCGAGGGAGATCTGATTGAATGGACTTTTATCGTATGTAGATTTATTGGCCAGCTGTGCCAGCCAGCCAGTGAAGAATTTTCGAGGATTCTTCAAAAATATGTGTTAATGGAAAAAACGAACTACGTCTAATAGATGTACATAATGTATGTATATATGCACTTCTGTTAGCAGGAATATCATAGAAGCAGATCGATATTGATATGATTATCAAATCGCAGAATAGATCGCGACAGCGCCAATCTAAACTAACGGGAAGTGTAAGGTCTTTATTATGCAAAATTATGCGATAACATCTAAAAATAGCCGTTCCATCGATCGGATATCGCTTCAATACCTTGATTTATGTTAGATTCGATTCAGTAAAGAATCTGAAGAACCGCTTGTTCATAACTGTCGTGTAGCTGCTTTTAACGATTTTAACTATTGAATAACTAATTTATGTTGAAAAATAAAAATAAAATAGTGATCGCGTAGGGTCATGAACCGCAAGCTTATCGTTTTGTAGTCATTGCTGTCAAATTATTATCTTCGTCAATCGTCTGAATATTCTTATCAGGACGCTGCAGTTGAACACGCATTTTCTATCCAGCCATCCCATTGCATCTTTTGGTCCCTGATGAGTTAAAGCCCGTTGAAGTTGATCGTTCGCAAAACGCGCTCCTCCAAGTGCTTCCTTGAGAGGCCCAAATATATGGAAATCGCAAGTTGGAAGGGCAGGGCTGTAGCGATGATGATCAAGTGTAGTCCAATGCATTTCATCAAATTTTTGGGCTGTTAGGGCTGCAGTGTGGGGTATTGCATTGTCGTGCAAGAGCAGGACGTCTCAGATGGGTTGGCAGCGCTTTTTTTGACCGACATGCATCTTGACCTGGTCAAGAAGTTCACAGTAGTAAGCAGAGTTTATTTTGCGACGATCGTGAAGGAAATCAACGAGTAAAACTCCTTGAGAGTCCCGAAAAACCGTTGACATCACATTACCGGCTGAAAAGCGAGTTTTGGTTTTTGATGATCCTGACTCTCCTTCTTTTCTCCACTTCATAGAGGCCCTTTTTGAACCAAGCACACCAGGCTTTTACTCGTGGCTATGAAAGTGTATTCTCCCCGAACTGTGCACGCACTCGGTTTCGAATTTCGGCTGGTTTTAACGCCTTTGTTAATTAAAAACTTTATTATAATGCGTCGAGCAACTGAAGGATGAACCTCTCTTTCGCTTATTGTGAGGACAACTAAACAAACCGACCTTAACTGATGTCTCCCTCGACCTTAACTGATGTGCCGCTTACCTTTGACACGCTTTCTAAGTCCTCAAATGTAAAAGGCTCGTTTATATTTGAATGCCCCTCGTATTATAGTCTTACAGATAATATTCTGAAAATTGCAATGGAAAGCAAGATTCTTAAAATACCTGAATATGCAGTTCTTATTGGAGAGAGTACTTTCCCTTTAAGAAAAAATCTTCTCAAACCTTACAATAAAACTGGTTCCCACTAGTCTGGAGGGAAAATAGTTAATCGTCATTTTTCCATATCAAAAGATTTGTAGAGAATGTTTTTGACATACTTTTATGGTAATCCTGAGTATTTTCATGGCCTATTGAGTTGAAATCCAAAACAATCGAGAGACTAACTAAACGAGAGACTACTCCAAGCAACTACTTACTTCAACGAGCAGTAGATAGAGTAGATTTAAACTCCGGGAATATAATGGCTGGGCTCTGGAGGGGAAATGACAATGTATTGCAAAGAAGACAGACGAGTTTATGTTTCATACTTTGCCGAAGAACACCCTCTGCTTTGACAATGGGAGAAGTTTGGAGTAATGGTCGGATGAATGACTTAATTATTGATCTACAAATAAATAAACATTGAAATAAATATATTTTACTCACCATATTTATTGATTGGCTGCTTCTTGTAACCAAAACTTCTGCCAAATAATTTTATTTGTGCTGTTTATTCGCCAAAGCTGGCATGGCTTAAAGCTTTGGCGAATAAACAGCTTTATCAGTACCACAGCTACTTTTCTTGATTTTCGTGTAGATCTTGTCTAAAGGCATTTTTGATTGATTTGATTTTAGCCTTCGATTGCTTCATATCCGTTCCTACAATTAACTATATTTCATTTAGTTCATTATAAAAACGCTGGGAAATATCACCTTTTAATTTTGTGTTACAATTTATAATCCATAGCACTGAGTAATACTGACAGAAGTCAAGAAATTCCACAATATTACTTTTCACTTGCACACATACTCGAGCGAAACGAAATGTCACAGGAAGTACCCTTTGAAAATATATTTTTGTATTATACTAATTATTATGGTAAATGAAAAGTTATTAATGGGATTTGACGTTAATTTCGTTTCGCGAAAAGTATAGTACTAGGCCTAACGAAGTAAAATATCTCGGAATGCACTTTGACAGAAGGCTTATCCTAGGAACATTAAATTGGAGTTAAAAATCAGCTCAAATTCATTAGCTACAAATACATGCTAAATGCTTGCCCTCTTTCCTCTCCAAAGTGCCCTTGAAATCCGATTTGGACTCCGGAGTGCAACATTATCTTACAAAAAAAATCATTCGCGTCCATAATGTATGTACATGTCCTCAATTGTGTGGAAGGAAGTATGTAAAATTCGGAAACTAGCGGAAGTTCTATCTATGAAGGTAACAGTTAATCAAGTGTTATTTTGAAAGTGTTTATTTGGATCAAATTTATAAACATCTATTATAAAAAAACCCTCAGCCTATTTATCTGTCTGTTTATATATCTAAACACATGATGCATATTTATGTACATTTCTATTGAGGCCACACAACAAATTTTCTCCAGCATCACTTGAGCTTTGATATATTGTGTACACAATTTTATTGGGAAATCCTATAGTAAATAAACATATTCAAGAATTTCGAATCTTATGTCCCACATTCGCGAGAATCTTCAGCAAAATATTCAGATGCAAGACCAAGGCACCAGAAAACAACATCCAATGCCGAAAATACTATTTTGATGGATTCGAAGAAAATATTTTTAGTGGTTATTTAAGTCGCAACAAAGGTCAAACGATAGCGTAGAAATATTGAAAATATTTTGAAAAATTCATTTGAGGATCAGAAATGGAAAACAAAAAAGTTTGTCCAATAGGCCAATTTTGGTGGAGGGATATATTTTATACGCGAAGCTTTTGGCAGGAAGGTAGATTTAGTACACTCGCTTGTAATTTGTTTTATTTTCGAAAATCGTCAAGGTCGGTGCGTCTTTAAGTTCTTGCTTACTGGATAGAGTTGGGCATATTGAAAGATACGGCACGTTCAATTTGATCAGAGCAATCAGTCGTCCATCAAAAGATGTCTATGGATATGTTAATAGTAATTGTCAACTGAAAAGATGCAGCTGAGGCTGTAGGTGGTACAAAGTAGGTTCAAATAAGTAAAAAAAAAACAATAAATAATGCATAACGCAAGTTTATTTAAGTCTTAAAATTTTTAAAAAGTCAATGCACAAATTTTGTTTCATTAGCTACGTGTTCATGCAGCTGAAACTAATGCTAATTACATCTCATTAAAAAATTAAATTAAAAAAAAGTATTACCAGCAACGCACCCATAACTTTTTTCGTTAAATATAAATTTCATTCTTGAAATCTCGACTACAGGTTAGGAGTTTTCTTGAAATAAAATAATTATATTCTTCAAAAAAAATGTATCAAACGAGCTGTTTACGAAACACGTAAATGTATACAAACAATAAGCTTTCATGTTTCATTCAAAACTGAAACAAACAGTCAATCAAGCAATCAAACAATTACTAACCGAAATCATTTTCTGCAAATCACTAAGCATTGAAACAAAAATTCAATGTCGAGTTAGAGTGCAATCGTAAAATTTGGATTATGTTCAATGTATGCTCTTTGGCAATTAGCCAACAGCTCAAATAAACACATTATCCATTCAGTTGATACATATAGATATATTTGTGATTTAAGTAACTATTCACCAGCAACAGATAGCAGAGCAAAAATAAGATCATCAACCAAACATCATAAAGTGAAAAGATCCAGAAACCATTGTGTTCCATGTTTCGATTTTCGAATAATGTGTTTATGGAACTGATGTACTCGTTCGATTGATACTCATTATAAATATGGGAGTCTGTCTAGATTCAAATTTTTTTGGCAGGCGCGACGCTGTGGCAATTGTATAAGAACGTGCCAAGAACGAATAATATATACATATATTACGCTATCTTATGGAAGCTTTCCATTGAAATTTGAATAGACTTTTAGCACGGATGAGCGGAGATTTCCTTTCCCGATGTTTATTTTGTAGACTTTCGACAGATGCATTGTTCATCAATGATTGCGAAATTGTAGCTAGAAAATGCAATTTAAAAAAAGCAGGCGTTTGTCATTGTCTTTGAAATTGAAGCGCGATCGAGACTTGCATATTAAGTGTAATCGAATTAATGGCTAAAGTAACTTAAAGTTATAGTCTCAGAATATAAGTACCAGCTTTCAACTCGAAATGAAGTACTCCCAAAATGCTTTTTAAGAAGAATAGGCAATCGGTAGCTACATATATGACACAATAGCGTCATTCAACATAGTTTAATAGAAAGATTCATATGCGATGGTGGCACAAAAAATAACGTATCCAGCGCTTTAAATTTTGTTTTTTTTTTCATAGCTTTTGTGGACTATGCCGTAATATTATAGAGGTAACCTTAGGCCTACTACTCATTAAAGAACCACTGCATAGCTTCGTCAGCGCAGCGCACAACGTGACGATACACTACGGCTACTATGTAGCGTAGTATCATAGATTTGCCAGCGTCAATACGAAAATAGGTGCGTTTTTTTGCACTCTTGGGTAGAGTAAGTTAAGGTAAGTTAAGCTCTTTAAGACAGAGCCTCAGGTAAGTACATGAATACAACAACAATCGCTGCCGCTGTAAATTCACTGCGGCAGCGATTGTTGTTGTATTCAATGTACTTGCATACCTAAAGCTCTGTCATAAAAAGCTTAACTTCCCTTAACTTACTCTACCCAAGAGTGCAAAAATGCGCACCTATTATCGTATTGTAACTATAGATGTCTGGCTAGTATGTTTGTTTATTGTGGTTGTCTGTTTGTTTTTGAGGATGTTTCTTATATATCTTCAGTGTGTTGTCTTCTCGTGTATTTTTTTATACGTTTTTGTGAGTATTCTTCAATTTTTAACCCCTGCTACCAACTGCTCGCCCTCTGGTGATAAAATATCTCGACTGAGGACCATCAAGTCGAGTTTTACCGAAGAAACTAACGGTAACCCCAGCTAGGAAACTTTACCACCAGAAAACGAATAGGTGGTACCAGGAGTCAAAAATTGAAGTAATACACACAAAAATATACAAAAAAAATACCCGAAAAGACAAGATTTTTTAGGGAAACAAGTAAACAAACAAAAAACACACATAAAAACAAACACAGCCACAAAAACACAAATATATTACCCAGACCTCTATCGGTAAAATCGTCTAATGGCTATTGACGGGCACGTAGTCGAATTTAGTAGCCGAAACTAGCACTACGCTCGCACTCATGCCAAATTATGCAATTTCGATCAGCTGATTGATTTGAGGCCAAATCAGATACAAATCTACCAGTTTTAATATACTTTTCCAATAAATTCTACAATTAGGAAGAACAACACACAAGAATAAATTCCACTGAAGCTTCGAACATTATTTTCAAATAAGCGCTATACTCCTAACTTATCAAATTCGTAATTTTTTCAACACTCTAAGTCATAATTGTCTGAATCTTGAGGTTAATTTATAAAATATTTGCAATTTTTCACCACGACAGTGTTCACCAGGAAAATTTAGTGGATTTAAGTTAAATCTCACGGTCTTTTAAATTTTTCTTTTAACTCTCTAAAACTATTAATACAAAAGCTACTCCTTTTTAAGATATTTTTGCTAAGTCCCACATTACACTCTTACGGGCAGCACTACTTACATTCAAACCAAGTTGCACGGCATAGTTTAGTACGATTTCAACACATCAGCAACAATAAATAGTTGCTAGCAACATATCGAACACGACGACTCTTTGACATTTCATCTGGATACTCAAATACTCAGCTTCTTGTACATCAAGGGTGTGTTCAATGTGCATGCTATAGCTGCTCCAAAAGCATAGCATAGCATCACGTTAGCAAGTGTCAAAATTCGCAGTAGCTAGGTGAAGCAGCTATGGATATTGGACAGCCAAGAGCTGCTACGAAGGCAGCCTTTACGCAGGAAATTCAAAAATAATTTTGTTTCAATTTTTTTATTGTAATTTTTGCATTTTCGTGGATCAGTTCAATACTTCCATTGCATTTTGGAAACTCTATAAAATCTAAGAGTTGTCAACATACAGCTGAAAAATCCATTAAAATTTTCCTAACATATTTAAAACGTATCACTTATTTCCGGCTTTTGACGCCATATATGAGAAAAAGAGCAAAAAATAATCATTGAAAATTTGATAATACAGGAATCGGAGCACCCGGCTTTTTACGCTTCATGCTCGCCTTCTAAAAACTCAAGATGAGCTGCGCTGTGTACAAGCCAACTTAAAACTCGAGTTGAGTTTAAGTGTTTAAAAGCCCGTATTTAATTTATCCTGTCACTATTTTCAAATTTATTAATAATCTCCTGTGTCACAAAAGCGCAAAAACTTCTTTTCATTTCAATGATTTCAATTTCCAATTGAAAATTACATTCAAATTGCATGTCAGCTGTGTACGCACGGCCATTTTGCCGTAGCTACTTTCTAGCTATCCTCCAGACTACGAGCAGCGAATAGCTGCTACCTTAAGGCTGGTACTGAGTTCGAGTTCACGTGAAACTTTGACATTTCCCAATTATCTGTTCATTCTTTCGAGCGAAAATTTTGACAATTGAGAAAAGCAGAGACAATGCTCATTTCTGACGGATAAAATGTCATGAATTTCACTTTTCGATTGATTTTCTTATTGGAAAGACATTTTCACTGCTCCATTTTCAAATTGAAACACCAAATGTCACTTTTCCGCTCGAAAGAATGAACTGCACAAACTAAATTGGCGTGAAATGATTCGCGACATGTTTCAGTGCCATCTATGTTTTCGAAGCGAAAGCAACTTCAAAGCAACTTTTCATGCGAAGAACACAGTACCAAACTTGCTTATTTTCAAGCGAAATTTTCGCCGAAACAGATTTCGCGCGAAATTTTGTATGAAAATTTCGCGTGAAATCGAACTCAGTACTATGCTTTAGCAGCTATTCCGGAATCTTGGACAGCCCGACTGTCAAATAGCAAGCATCAGAAAGTAGCTATTTCGTGACATTGGACAGCCAGAGCTGCTAAATTAGCAGCTAATAGCTGCTATAGCATGCACATTGAACACACCCCAAGTTTGTTTACGCGAGTAGTGGTCTTTCAGAAATGGCAAGATTTCGCGGTTTGAATGCGTATGACAGGCATAAACTGATTGTAAACGAATACATTTTAAATCAACCTGGTCGAACGAAAATATTCGAACGTGATACTGTAACCGGGAAACGAGATATTGATGTCATTCGTGAGAATCACAAATTCCTTTGGGATGACGAAGAAGCTGACACTTGGGAGAAGAAATTAGCGAAGAAATACTATGATAAATTATTTAAGGAATACTGTATTTGTGATTTGAGTCGGTACAAAGAAAATAAGGTCAGTTTCTCTCTTTTAGTCCTCAAAATTTTATCCGTGGTGGAACATTTAATCCTCTCATATAGATAGCACTCCGTTGGCGAATCGAAAAAGAAGTCATCTCCGGCAAAGGACAGTTTATCTGCGGGAATAAGATATGTTCGATAGAAGATGAACTTCGCAGTTGGGAAGTGAATTTCGGCTACGTAGAGCATGGAGAGAAAAAAAACGCCCTCGTCAAGCTGAGTATGAAATACTGTGTTTCTTGAAATATTAACACTTACCGTCTGCATTTCAAAATAATTTCATCAAAACGGCGCTTAAGGGCTCTGTCCGGAGTGTTCACTGAAGCTGAACTACCATTCGAAAAAGCGAGAAGTGAAACGCATCAAAAAATTGAAGAGGCGTAAGAACAGGAAATCAAGTGAGGATCTCGAAAAGGATTCCAGCACCCCAGGGACATCGAAAGAAAGGGAAAACAGGACAGAGAGCACCGAGAAAGATTATCATTCAAATAATGAAGATGACGATGATTCGGTCAGTGAAGTAAAGAATATGGAAGATGAAAAGATTTGGACACAATCTCGGGAAACTGAAGAACTAAGCAGAGAAGAAGAGTTTGAAAAATACCTCGAGGATCTATTGCTTTAGGTTTCAAACGGCATAGAGTCGATCGATGATGGTGGAGTGTACAGGTTTGTATCATGTTATAAATAAAACGATGTATTGTGCGTAAAATGTATTTAATTTCCTATTGTTTAACGAAGTAATCATGATTCAAAAGTCAGTCGATTAATTTGATACCATGCATAATTGTGAAAATCGAATGAATGGGTGCAAAAAAGTAGCAAAATTTCGATTTCTGATGTAGGAAAACTTGTTACAGCTGTGACTTAACGGACCAACGTCTTCAGAATTTGTAGGAAAAAATAATTTGCTGCTAAATGTATTTCAGCCGTACCAAATGCGCTCTATGTAACATTGCTTCAGTACTTACCAAGCCATAGTAGCTGCAGTAAATTTGTAGGTTATGTAGATGAATCACATCAGTAAGTAAATTTCACCAATCTATACCTGCTTTTTCAAGGATTTGGTGATAGTAATATTCACTTCAACACAGTTAGCAATATTCACTAGCAACACAATCACTTCGAACTAAATATTATATCGGCAAAATGATATCCTTCAATTGCAGCAAACTTGCCAGCTTTTTAGGCGTGAATTTCATGAATCTGCATCTTCTTTTTCAACGATTCAGGGATAGCACTATCAAACTTTTATCTAATATTCATACGAACATAATTACCTGCGAACTAAACTGGCGAAACACATCGGCGAAATTTACACATTTTCTCCCGCCAAAAATTGGCATGTGGAACATAAGAAATGCTGCGGAAATGCTACAGGGCCAGCATATGTCCCACAACTGTCATTTTGACACAAATTTTCGTACAATCTGTCATTGAAGTGGCCCCCATCCTCGGCCCAGCCCAGTAGAAGTTCGGGATTCGTATCACCTTTTCTCTCGAGTCGTGTGGGGTACTCGCGATTAGGTTTGTATCTATTATGACGTAAAGCTCGAATCTTTATTATCGCTACAAAAAAAAACCGTATCTGCCGGCGCACTGATAATCGCGAGCCGTTCACGGCGATGATTAGTGAAGTCTCGATGGCATTCGCAAAACCGTCAGTCTCGCTTAAATCACTAAGTGGGGAGGATCAAGTCAAATATCACAAGCATTTTGGAAGACCTAAGAATAAGTCACATTTCTTTAAACCTTTCCTCTCGTGTGCACACTGGCTATTTTAAATTTGAACGAAACGTGGTGCGACATCGACCATGAACTCGAAGATTGTGATAATTGGCGCTGGAGCAGCTGGTATTGCAGCGGCAACGAAGCTATTGGAGCTGGGATTCCGGAATGTCTTGATTTTAGAGGCTGAAAAACGTGTGGGCGGTCGTATCCACACAATCCCGTTTGGAGCAAATGTCTTGGACTTGGGAGCTCAATGGTAGGCATTTAAATATGGGGTTTGGTGTAAATTTTCACTAATCTTTCACTAAAGGTGTCACGGAGAAGAAGGAAACGTGGTTTTCAAATTAGCAGAAAAGTATAACGTGTTCGGATCATCTAAAGCACAATACAACCGATTCGATGCCGTATGGTCCAATAAAAAATGCGTTCCCCAATACATAACTGAACACTTGACGGGTATTATCAAGCAGATTTTAGACGAAGCCCAAGAGGAGTTAAAGATCATGAAGGGAATATCTCTAGGGACTTATGTGTGCAAGAGGTAACGTATCCAAAATGTGCTTGTTATCATTCTAATGTATGATCTACATCAGATATGAAGAATTGTTGGAATTACCAGAAAATAGTCACATTGATCGCGAGCTTGCTGTTAGATTTTTTGATATGTATCAAAAATATGAATGTTCCGTTGAGGCTTCCGATACGCTTTTTGATGTATCCGGCCGTGAATTTTTAACCTACTGGGAATGCGAGGGCGATATGCTGCTTAACTGGAAAGGCAAAGGCTACGCCACAATATTGGACATAATGATGGTAGATAAAATTATTCATTATAAAATTATTCAGCTTTGGTCCTAATTCGATACTTATTGTCCATGTTGACAACAGGGCACATATCCACCCAGTCCTCAAAGCCGCAATCTTCTTGAGAAGCGAATTCTTCTCAATAAGAAAGTGCGAAAAATTATCTGGGATATTAGGGAAAACTCGAAAGCGCTCATCAAATGCGAGGACAATGACGATATCGAAGCCGATCATGTGATATGCACAGTTTCACTTGGAGTTTTGAAGGAGTGGTGAGTGTTTCGCTCGAGTCAAATATGAATTTCGGTATACTTTTCATAAATTTGTTTAGTGTGCTGTGTTGAAGTATTTTATTCGCTGTATGTATCTAATTTGTTCCTGAATCGATTTATTTTCAATTGTAGCCACACCGAAATGTTTAGCCCACAGCTACCAATCGAAAAAGTACGCGCAATCGAGTCACTTACGCTGGGTACGGTGAACAAAATGTTCATCGAGTTCGAAAAACCATTCTGGCCAGCTGATTGGGTCGGCTTCACATTGATCTGGACTAAAGATGATCTGCAGAATATTCGTCGATGCAAAGATAATTGGCTAGAAGATGTGTTCGGCTTTTATATGGTTGATGATCAACCAAATGTGCTATGTGGTTGGATCGTTGGGGCAAGTGCACGGCGCATGGAAATGGCCGCAGAGAAAGATGTGCTACATGGATTGATGTTTTTGTTGAGAAAGTTTTTGACGTGGAATATTCCGGATCCTGTTGGATTTAAACGGTAAGAAAACTTTTACAATAGTATATAGCAAATGATTACTTTATGCAACCTTCCCATCTAATCTGACATTGCTGTTCAATGAATGCTTCACAAAAAGCCTTAAAATTTCAAAATTAATAACTCTTCATCAAAAAGCTAAGCTCATAAATTTCTTCTAATCATTTTGTACACTACTACCAGAAAAATGCCATTGTGTATATGCCTTGTGAATTATTTATAGTTGATTATTATAGCTTCTTATTCCATAGCGATTTGTTTGTATATGCATAGATAAATCTGAAATAACTTTGCACAATAGCAGCGCACACGGATTCTATTTCAAGGTTTTAGCATACACATAATAATCCGCATATCCAAGGCCTTGAATTTGTGAGTGAACAAAAAAAT
The DNA here is from genome assembly GCA_963978885.1 of Nemotelus pantherinus. Classification (NCBI taxonomy): domain Eukaryota; kingdom Metazoa; phylum Arthropoda; class Insecta; order Diptera; family Stratiomyidae; genus Nemotelus; species Nemotelus pantherinus. The sequence goes on along the minus strand of OZ022263.1, from coordinate 235,718,914 downwards.
AAAATGATCATGCTGTGAAATTGTGGCAAATTTTACAAATTGTCTCGTCTGACATTTTCATAAATTTTCTTGGCTCTTACACTTGTATGCACTTTAGTTGGTGAAGTGCATTAGTTTTAGATTGTCTGTTGACAAATAAGGACGAATCTTAGAGTTAACTCTTGTTCAATTTTTTTTTATTGGTTGGTTGATAAAAATTAGAAATTAAATTGCTGCAAATGGCCATAAGATATGATTAGATTAGTGCGAAATTAATATGAAAAACTGTGCTAACCGCGAGTGAATATGTGCTAAACGAAAACCTATCACGTAAAATTCGGTGCCAATGGTTTAATTTCGGTCTATTTCAATTTTACCGTTCACATTATTTTAAAAGTGACTTTAGGTAAAGCATAAAAAACTGGTTTATTATGTCATAAATGTGCATTACAAATACGCTTTTCATCAGCCTCTAATAAAATGCTGTTTTACACGTTAATCTGAGTCGGTACAGAACGACGCCAGCTTATGATTGTGAGTCATATATTTCATTAAGCGAGCGAAAATGCATGCATTCGATTGGAAGTCTACAATGCTTTTGTTTGTGATATTAATTAAAATGTTCATATGACTGTGCTCTTTCTGTCTTCATGAAATCATTTAGACGTCGCAATACAATATCACTTACTACCAAAGTACTATTTATTGCGACCTACCTTGAATTAATCAATTACGTTTATTACTATTTATTGAATTCGTAATCTTCGCTTCCTAATCGATATGCAAATTTTGACAAATTAATACTTCAAAACCACAAATTACGAAATGGCACACATAACGATGCATTTCTTATTAATCGATTCCATCGAAACCCAAGTTCATTTTAATTCCAACTGAAATTCTATAATAAATCTATTCGCATACCATAGAGTTGCATAGCTATGGTTTAATTTCAAATGTGTATTCAATTCATATTACAAATTTAATCATGTCTTCCATGTCTCATATTCAATGAAGTAAACATTTTTCTGCACACACCTACTTTCAGATCAACATGGTATACCAATCCAAATTTCCGTGGATCGTATTCTTTCTTTAGTCTGCAAGCAGAAAGACTTGGAGCAACACAAGCACATCTAGCTAAGCCACTATCGCGCCATACAGAGGATGATGGTCTACCAATATTACAATTCGCTGGTGAAGCTACGCACGATCATTACTACTCAACTGTGCATGGTGCTATCGAATCGGGCTGGAGAGAAGCACACCGGATTGCCAGTTTTTACTCGAGGTTAGTATAGTTATTTTCAAGTTTCCACAATATGTCATTTGATATCTTAGGGCTTTTTGTAAATATACAACACTTGTGTATAGCGCATGAGATACTTTAGATACATAATTTTTGTCAATATTATCCAACCTGTTATTTGAGTATGTAAGCAGTTTTATTTCGATTGTATGCTGAGAAATATTTTACTATTGCAATTTAAAAAATACACTTCTATCGAACTTTCGTCCCTGTTGATCGCCCTTAACATCATTTACTATACAAAATTCATATGGCATTTTGTAAGTATTATCTAAAGTTAACTTAAAAGTTGCTTAAGAGATATCTTGTATCGTCAGCATAACACCACAATCCTTTCTTAATAATCGGGCTTCCTGTATTAGTAAAGTGAATTTTATAGATTGTTTATTTTCTGTGTTATTCATGAGCATCGTATTGTACATATATGGCTTGTTTGTATCGGAACAATACAGACCTTAGTGTTTATTTTAAAAGTGAGTTATTTATGTAAGCACAAAGATTAAATTCTACAATCTCACTATTATTACTTTGGATTGAAACGCACGTCCCCCGGGTTTTTTTTTATGAATGCGCTCGTTAAGTCAACTATCGCTCGGCAAAATATTCCCAAAAAGCTCTGAATAACGACTTTGTATATCCTCAAAACAAATACCTTATATATTCTGCCACGAATCCAATTAGAAGCATTTTAGATTTCACTTTCCAATCGCATGATCATTGTTTTTTTCATATGGCTTTCTTTTTCTAGGAATAAATCACAGCTATGAATTAGCAAAACAAACAGTATACAAAAAACAAATTGTAGCCAAATATATTTCGAAACGTATGTAAAAGACATCAGATATTTTAAAGCGATGGAAGAAAAACTATGCTAAAGTTACCATAATATTAAAAACAATTAAAAGATGCATTAATTCACGTGGTTAGCGTAATCAATAATTTTCATTCAATGAAAAAGTAGCTATATTGTAAATATTTTAGTTGTTCAACTAATCTGAATGTGATGTATTTAATTTGCCATATTTTATTGATTCGTTTATCAGGAAATGAAACAAATTGATTTTCAAATAAATGCTACTTCGACACAATTATTATAACTTTTATTTTGATAATATCCGCAGCATTTCAAGAGTTTTCTATGTTTTGTTGAATAAGTTTAGAGGATGTAAGAAGTTCCAAACTGTTTTATGTTGCTAGGCATCTAATCATATGCTAACTAATCGGTAATTTTATCGCAATATCGATTAGTTATGCAATCAATGGCAAACAAAATGCCATTCATAAATTCAGGTACGAGATAATGATAATAATTATTTTTAAATATAGACAAAATTATCGCGTGAGATTTCTTAGTTGTGCTTTTCGTTCCATTGCAAACTAAAATGCCAGTTGGTTTTGATCGATTGATAAATTTGTTTGGGAAATTATTTTGAATATTCCTCACTGCAAATTTATAATATGCTTGTTTACTCTGTTTTTGCTTGTTCTTTTTGCATTGGTTTTACTTCCTGGATTTTCTCTTTGAAACATGGTTTTATTTAATAAACTGACCCGCTGACATGAATTCTCTCCTCCCTGTATCTTAAATGCAGTTCCGAAAGAATGACTGATACGAAAACAAACTCAACGCCAAATGCTTACGATGTGATAATAATTGGGAGTGGACTAGCTGGACTGGGAGCTGCTCGCACACTACAAAATGCCGGCAGACGATTTTTAGTCCTGGAAGCTCAAAATTATGTTGGGGGACGAGTGAAATCGAAGAGTATGAAAACAACAGTACATTCGCATAGTGTTAATAAGAAGTTCAAAGATCTTGTGGACTTGGGTGCGCAGTGGTTGCATGGTGAACAGAATGCATTGCATGAAATCGCAAGTAAGCACGAGTTGCTAAGCCACGAATTATCCGAAGAAGGTCTTGGATCGTATATTAGGGAAGATGGATACATATTTGAAGATCTATTTTACAAAAAGATCGATTTCGAAATCGGGCGAATTTTAACTGAATGTGAAAGTTTCACATCTCGAAGTACCAAAGACTATCCGAAATCCGTTCAACACTATTTAGAAAATGAATTTGAAAAGTATGTGAATCAACTAAAAACTGAAAAGGAGAAGGAAATGGCCATGCAAGTTTTCGATTGGCACAGGCGATTCCAAATTATAGACAACTCTTGTCTGAGTTTAGATGAAGTATCGGCGAAATATTGGGGCATGTACTCGTTCAACGGAGAGAGCTGTCAAGCACATATTAATTTTCGAAATGGATTTTCTAGCGTCATAGATGCCGTCAGCCGAGAAATCGACCCCGATAGTGTTAAATTGAATTCGAAGGTTATTGAAATCGATTGGGATGTAATGGAACGACATCGTCAAATGGTGTCGATTCAAACAGATTGTGGAAAATTATACTGGGCCAATCATGTGATAGTGACATGTTCTCTGGGAGTCTTAAAAGAAAACCACGAGAAAATGTTTAAACCGATTCTTCCGAAGAAAATACGAAATGCCATCAATCAGATTGGTTTCAACACAATCAATAAAATTTTCATGCAATTCGAAGAATCGTGGTGGAAACCGATGGACGGGATACAATTGATTTTCAATAATGATAATCATTATTTGGTAAGTAATATAGTTGAGTACACATTTTCGAAATTCTTTATTTTGCATGAACGCAAAAAAGGCCAAATATTCTTCAGCTTACAACCTGTGAATTAAATGCAATTCTCAACATTGTTCTAAGCGTTCAGTTGATTGCAAGGAAATATAACTCAAGTACCGGCTTATAAATATTTACGAAAGAAACTTGCGAATTTGAGTTTGCAACTGTCTGATAAGCACAAATGATTTATTCTTAGCTTTCACCATTCTTAGGCATTTGATATGATGTCGTAAGTAGAAATTATCTTATCAGCAAACTATAATAAACTCAAATTTAGTCAAGATATTAGATGAAGAGAAATTTTTTTAAGCCACGTCATTAAATGAAGCTTTACACTATTCAACGATTTCGATTTAATATTTTTGATGTGACTTATCAGAAAAAGTATAATTCATTTTTGCAGTTGATTTTAATCTCTATATAGTAATATCATTGGCCTTCACATGGAGATGTAAATTTTAAAGCAGTAGGTATAATAATAGATGGAGCAGGTATCTACTTAATCTGTAATATCGTAGATAATTGATATTTCGGTTGGCCTAAAGGCTATTTGTGTTAATTACTGATATTTCAATGAGGAACTGGGGTCGTTTAGAGCTAGTGAAGTGATTTACACTTACTCCACTTTTCTCTGTGAGCGGTCTTGTGCTCAGCTATGAATCTTGTCCGCGTATGATACTTCGATTTAGTTTGTGTGCAAATGGTTTGCGCTAGCTGACTATTTTTCTCAGGTGTACACCGGTCGGGAATCTGACAATATCTAAGGTACTATTAGTATGTCAGTCTAATTTTTCGAAGAGCTTTAAAGTTTCGTTGCATACGTAATTCTCTACTGTTTCGATCCTAAATTCCTTATGTATATCCTTGTTTCTAATGTACCATGGAATTCGGAAAAATTTCTGCAGTGTGAGATTTCGGCAGGTCATGTAAATTATGTCTGTAAGTCTTTGATATTTGTCCGTATAGTAATGCCGGTCTTAGTATTTGTTTGTAAATTTGTGATATGTTGGTTTTGTTTAGTCTTTGGGATTTGATGAGGGGGAAAAGGACTTGAAGGAGTCTATTCCAGATGCTGCTTTTGTTTTATATGTGTCCCGTCGAAGCTAGTCGATCGTTGAAAGTGAGTCCTAAGTAATGGGCCGTTCGTTAACATTCAATCTGTTGTTTTTTCACTGACAGTTTTCGTGGAGTTGTCTCTGCTTCCGCGTGATCAAATTTTTTTTTGGATTTTGTCTGAGTTTATCTTAATCATCCAGTTGTTGAAGTATCCAAGAAACGTATTTATGGAAAATTGCAGATTGGTGGGTGAGTCGTGTGGAAGATGCACGTACCATCAGCGAATAGTATTAGTTTAGCTACGATATTATACAATAGGGACGATGATGGAGATCTTTGGGGAAATTTCAGCTGCAATTTGCCTCTCCAGTCAGAAGTGTTTGTCGCTTTTGACACAAAATTTTCTGCCCTTGAGAAAAAAAATAGTCTGGATAAGAGGGGAGGTAGATGTGTCAAGGTAGATGTGTCAAGCAAACGTTGTTAACGTTGTCTATCTCAGGTGATTTTCGTCGTTTGAATCCGCTCAAAAATGAAAAGGCCTGTGATGTATTCTTCATACTCTAGGTCATCCTCGGATGAGATGTTCTCATGGAATTGCGTCTCCAAGCAGTCCACAAAAACATAAGCTTTATCTGCGCTGTTGTATTCTAGGCCCTGTGTGACACAGATTAGTGGCATTATCGGATTATTTTTGGTCTTGAAATATCGAACAGAAGAACCTAATTGAAAACATAAATCATGACATAGAAATCATAATAAATACTAGTTATCTTGTTTTACTTATTTTTGATATAGGTATTTATCAAGGATATAGTTTCTCCAAATCTTGAAGAGCGCCAACACATTCCTAGATTTCGTTTTACTGTTAAAGTCAATGTCAAAAAGGGGAAACGTAATGAAAAGTAACTAAATGAGAGATCAAACAACTATTTGTTAAGGTGCACACTATATATCCTACTTCACGTAGGTTTTCAATTCTGGAAATAAGCATCCACAAAGCCAATTCTGCCACAGGTTCTGATAGTAACGAGTACGCCATGATCCAGAGAGATTAGATCACGAAATTACGAGTTCAACTGACACTGAACGGAAGAGTGTGAGGGTGAGAGCGAGTAGAGAACACCCTACAAAGAATTAGACTTGATATTTTGTTAGAACAATATCCATAGTAATATCTATAAAGAAAAGAAAGGCAACCCACATTACGTTGATTTTCTAGGCTTTCAATGCGTGAAGCAATGGTTTCGTTGCCAATAAGCTTGAAAGCTTTGCGTTCGACTTTGTCTAACTCCGCTAAAGCAGTGCGGCCTACTCCAGCTCATACATGGGATTTATACCCAAATCTGTAGATGCGCGCTTTATAATGGAGTGAGGTATTTCTTGAATCCTTGAACGAAAACAAAGCATTTCATAGTACTGTTCACAATTTGGAAAATGTGATCAGTCCAGCTATGTTTGTTGGAGGTCTGAAAACCTAATAGATTTACCGAAGATGAATCTGAAATACCTACACCATCAACGAAAATAGGGTGCCTGGCAGGAGCAGGTTAAAGCTTAAGTGAAAGAAAGCAGCGTTGAGTTTTGGACGCATTAAACACAACTCGGTTCGTTGAGTCCCGAGCGATTATGCTTAATAGGTCCGTGCTTAAGTAAACATGCGATCTTTGTAGCTATAAAACAAGGTTAGGTTGTTAAAACTAAGCAATGAAAATTCATTCCCTACTATTCACATTAAAACAATTTTGTTTTGTCTCTTAGAATGCCAAATGGACACGCTTTTTATCTGGGTTTGACATTCTTAGCCCAGGAGCCCCCAATACACTGATAGGTTGGGTCGGCAGCTATGGAGCCATCGAAATGGAAAAACTGTCCGATGATCAAATAGTCAACGACTGTATCGAACTATTGAGTTCGTTCACTAAGAAACAAGTTCCATTTCCCATAAAATTTGAATGGTAAGTAGGTTTTAATCTAAAATTTTCAAATATAATTTTTCTGATTTTCAGCTCGCGTTGGGGTTCGAATGAGTTCATACGAGGAGGCTACAGCTACTTAAGTACAAAATGTGACGAGAGTGGTTTTAATGGAACTACATTGTCTCAATCTATAACTATTCGTGATTTACTTGAAACAAAGTCTTCAAATCTTTTTAATTTTAACAACTTATCCATTAACGGAGAGAAGACAAATGGATTTTCTGCTGAAAACGGTATAGGCAACAACCCCGTATCCATAGATCCATGCAAGTCTCGTTTTTCTGAAAACTTTGATTTTTCGAACAATGATTGCAATACTAGTTGCGTTTTAACACGTCCAATTTTACTATTTGCTGGCGAAGCTTGCCATCCAAAATATTTTTCAACAGCACATGGTGCTTTTCTCTCTGGTATAGAACAAGCACAAACTATTTTAAAACACGCTTAATAAGCAAAATGAATATTTCATATACAACAATTGTATTTCTGATGATCCTATTCATATTTTAATGTAGAAAATAGTTATCAAATAATTGTTTTCTATATCATACAAATCGGTAATTAACTTTGATGAAGAAAACTTGTCGATAAACGTTTATTTCTTAAAGAAATACTTGAAATAAAATTTTATTCATGATCAAATCATAGAAGAATTCGTTTAATTTTAACCGAAATTTAGAGTGTTTGTTACAAGGTTATTATGGATTTTGCTTAAATTATGTAGTTGCTAAAAATTATTCATAAAAATACGATACTATTTCGCCATTCAAAATGATTTACAATGACGATTACATCACTTCCACAATGGGATATGTAGCACGTAAAGTGATTCCGCAATTTTTTTCACTATTGCGAATCATTCTGATGTAACCTTTCTCACCCCACCAGTCGCCCCAAGAATTTTTTACGATCCAATAATCCTTACCAGTTGTATTATCTGTTCCGTATCCGACAACTAAGACAGCATGATTTAAGTGTGAATTACAGGACGATTCTTCTAATATGCCATTTTTATAAGTTCGAAAATTGTGTGTCACTTCAATTAGAACTGAGATGGGACCTTTTAACGCAACAGCTTGCTTCAAAGCTTTTTCATTACTCGCAACATTTTTATATCCTATCACCTTCAACTTTGGCATTTTCCGAGTCAGCTGACATTTTTGGTCTTCGGCAATGTACGGATATTCATCTTCAGTTGTGATGCCACCAAGCTGTTTAAGGTCTTGAAAAGCCAATCTAGGAAGTCCTTTACTACAACCCCAATTTTGGTGTGAACAGTCGACTAGCTCTTGTTCAGAAAATGAAGTTAGATTTTTGGACGCGAGTGCGTATTGGCCCTCAATTGCTCCTACAGCTGAAAAAGCCCAGCATGATCCACAATAGCCTATAATATTATTGCAATAGTTATCAGTTGTTGTATAGAATGCCCATAAACTGTACCTTGATATTTAATTGGCGTGACGACTCCAAGAGTTCTATAGTCTATTTGGTCAGGAACAGGACTTTCATTATCGTTAAAGGCATCTGCTTCGGTTTCCCTACACATTACCAGCTCTTTTATGTACGAAGCTTGAACAAATAACCTATTGAATAGTTACATACCTCTCAAAGGGAGTCTTCAGTAAAAATGATTCACGTAGTTCTTCCATAGTATAATCCGAGTACTGGTTGATTCCTTTTCTGTAAGAATGCAATCCCTGTTCATATTCTAAATTATGCCGACGCATCTCTTCGTAATTTATTTTGAAAATATCTTTCCGATGCATGAGCTCGTCGTGGTTTTTGTAGTACTTCCGAAACCTAAACTTTAAATAAATAAATAAGGTTACTCACACTAATTAAAACGGGATCGTTGACAGTTTTTTTATTGAAAACACTGCTGACCAGCAAATTTTAAGTCATCATATAAACGTTGGCTCTTGCATTAATGCAACATAGGACCTAGTCCCGATAAAAATTCATGGGCATATGGAACAATTTAGCCTTAAATGAATATTTGGATAAATCAAGATAATAATACAATGGGCATGCGTGATTCCCCTTAGATGGAATTGTTTCCTCTAATAATTTAGCGAAAAGTGAGAAAATGAAATGGTTATCCTTGAAGATAATGACAAGCCCTTGATGATTTATAGAACACTAAACTACGGTGAAATTATAGCACACTGAAAAGCTTGAAAATTACCATAAAACGGGTCCATTCGTTTTCAAAATCATCTGCAATAAGAGCTGATGTTGAAGCGAGTGCTACTAGGAGGCAAAATGGAAGCAGCATGTTCGATGAGACTCTGCCGTTACGATAACAACTGGACGTAAATTCAAGTAAAACTGGTGCAGCACAAACATACTTTGCCTTAAATACTATTCTCAGCAATAAGTAGATCATAAAAATCTCATACAAATCGCATCGTATTGAAATGCATTCTGTTCTATTTATTCAAAAAAGTATATTAAGTTTTTCTATAAACTTGTTTGTTCATTTTCTGGACTACAAAGATCCAAAATCTCAATTTGACTTATTATTCAGAGAACCTACATTCAATAACGGCCTTTTGTTATGATCGATACATTTTCTCGCATACGTGCAATACTTTAGTGCTTAGTCAATTTGTCTTTTCAAGTTGTTTGATAGTGTATAAACGTTTGATTGCTTGCGATTCATCTTATTTTCAGATAACCTGCATTTCTGTGCAAATTAATTGGGATACACTTTATTTTTCATAAAATTTGTCCTTTCACAGAGATTTCCTGCCGGAAACCGATATCAACTGCATTTCGTTACGAAGGAAACACTTTTTAACTGGTTCGACCACGTGGTAATAATAGGTAAATCATTTTCGAGTCAGTTGCGTTTCAGCTGCCGTTAGAAGTGGTCGATTATGTACAAATGGATAATACTTTCAGGAAAAGAACTAAAATGGTTGGCCTAAATTAGCATATCTCTGTGATTGCGAGAGATATTGCTGCAGCAGTTGCAGTTAGAAAATCCCAAGTTTCTAAGATAATCGATGAAATAAGTTTGGAACGGTTATTTTTATAACGGTTATTAAACGAAAGAGTTAATGTGGGCGCAAACGTGAGACAACACCTCGAAGAGACAAATTTCGTGCACGAAACAATTAAACGCATCCTCGCAAAATAAATACATATATTGAGAGAGAACTATTGGTTACTAGTGTAAATCGACAGCTAAACAAAGGCTAATTGAAAACGTCTTTTAGCACTCCATTTCGAACGGATAACATTCGGACTGCGTAATGCATCCGCTACCTTTCAACAATTGATTCAGGCCAAAGCTAAGGGTCGAACCATATTGCACTTAACATGGCTTAAGTAAGTACTGAAACCAAACGAAAATTCACTTAATTGCTCTCGATTGATTAATCTGCCTAAAATGAACTTATCTAAACGACTGTGAAAGTACCATCAAAATCAAATTTCGTAATGCGATAGTTTGATTAATTAAATGCCTGCTCATAGCTAGCGATCTATACGATTGCATTTTGGGAAACGATTTTATAGGCAATATCAAATTTAACTTAAGTGGTGTACGATCCCATTTGTAAGTTCACTTAAGTCGCCTGAATTTAACGAAACCCACTGGGAAGTACATTATTGTTAATCCCATTGTTCCCTACGCATTCGAATACTTACTCAACTCAATTCAAGGTTAATTAATTCCATTACAAGAGGAACGTTCAGAAAGTTAGTTTTCTAGGTCCCTCACGGGCAGTAGGAATTTACAACGTCTCCCGTGAACGATGTCTATAAAATATACCGCCAAGTGTGAGATTCGCAGCGTTATCCATTATCTCGTTGTGAAGGAAAAATCTCAGTCTGAAATTTTTAATGAGACCAAATCGGTTTATGGTGAAGGAGTTTTGAATTGTACGAGTGTTTTTAAATGTCGGCATGAATTTAAAAATGATAGTATGTGCACGACGAGCATATGATGCGCACGACGTGGAAGAATTTTGTTCAACAAAATTGAAGAAGCTATTCGTGACGACCGCTGATGGATTCGGAAATCTCTAGATCTCTGCTGTTCGAAACAACCACTGATAAACTCGAATTTCATAAACTGCGTGCAAGGTGGATCCCAAAAAAACTGACAGTTCAGCACAAATTAAATCGATTGGCAACCTTCAAAGAGTTTTTGGAGCGGTATTAACTTGAAGGTGATGTTTTCCTGCACTCTATTGCTACAGATTGTGATACTTGGCTGTCCACTATACCCCTGAAACCAAAAGACAATCGTCCCAATGACGTCACACCTCATCAACTTCAGTCATCAAAAAAGGCGAAACTACTTTTTCGACCAAAAAAATATGGCGTCCGTGTTTTGGTATAATTTATACCACAAATGTATAATTTTGATCGAATTTTTAGCTCATAGTGAAACCATCAATGTTGCTAGACCTTAAAAAATTGAAAAGAGCTGAAGATGGGACTGCTGCGGAAGGGAATCTGCCTTCTGCTCGACAGTGCCAGACCCCCAAACGGCCAACGCAACAAAGTAACAGTTGGAGTCATTCGGATGGGATTTTTTGAACCACCCCGCGCATTTCTCTGACCTGGCGCAGTCAGATTCTGATTCAGATTCATCTGTTCACTTCCCTGAAGATGCACATTTGTCGAAAACAATTTTCAACTGATGACTCGAAAGTGAAAGGAAGGTGAAGATGTAGGTAAAGAAGGTGGCGGCAAAGTTATTTTTCAAGGCATAAACAATTGATCCCTCATCTGACTACGTGCGTCGAAAGGGACAGCGCCTGCAAGAAAAAATAGTTGACACATATACAAAGTTTTACATGGTTACATGTAAAAATTTATCTAAAATACACTTTTTGAAACCTACAAAAATCTAGTACATTTACTTTGTGGACGTGCCACCAAGTTAAATTTTTAACCTTATCAATGTTGATCGATTTGAGTAATTAAATTACGAAAATTTGGCGCACTGAGCATTTAAAATGCATCATCGAATTTTTGATAAAATTTGATATCCTCTTAGTTATTTTCTAGGACTTGTCAGGCGACGTAAATGCTATAGCAAGAATATCTAACGATTTACAGGCCAAATTAAAGACTGAATTTTCTAATTTGTTTTTTCCCCCCTAAAGTCTAACTTCTTTTTTATTATTTGCGTTTGCCAGCAAATTTACCTTCTTCGAAAAAGTCACAATCGACAATCTTATCGCAGAAACCTCCAATACTTTAATAGTTCGGCTCGGCATCGAAATGCAAAAACTCTCCGTTAATAAATTATCAATGTCGAATTATTCAGTTCGTTCACTAATAAACAAATTCCGTTTCCCATAAAATTTGAATGGTAAGGTTTTACATGATATCAATCTAAAATTTTCACAATATCGTTAATTTTTATGATTATCAACTCGTGTTGGGATTCGAATGAGTTCATACGGGAAGGATATAGCTATTGAAGTACAAAGTGGGACGATAGTGTTTTTACTGGAACTACATTGTCTCAATATATAACTATTCGTGATTTGCTTGAAACAAAGTCCAGAATTTTAACAACTTATCCATTGACGGAGAGAAGACAAATGGATTCTCTTCTAAAAACAGTATTGGTAATAACCGCATAAATGCAAGTCTCGTTTTCCTGAACACTTTAATATTTTTAATAATGATTGCAATACTATTTGCATTGAATCACGTCCAATTATACTACTTGTTGTCGAAGCTTGCCATCCAAAATATTTTTCAACAGCACATGGTGCTTTTCTCTTTGGTATAGAACAAGCACACGCTTAGTAAGCAAAATGGATATTTGCATTTCTAATGTTCCTATTCATATTTTAATGTAGAAAATTGTTATCAAATAATTATTTTCTTTATCATTTTTTTCTTTATCATTCTTAAAGAAATACTTGAAATAAAATTTTATTCATGATCAAATCATAGAAGAATTCGTTTAATTTTAATCAAAATTTAGAGTGTTTGTTACAAGGTTATGATAATGAACTTCGCTTAAATAATGTGGTTCCCAAATTAATAGTTCTTAAAAAATACAAAGCCTATTCGCCAGTCAATATGATTTACAATGACGATCCTGCCACTTCCACAATTGGATATAATGCTTCTGAAGCGATTTGGCAATTTTTGTCACTATTGCGGACCATCCTAATGTATCCTTTCTCACCCCACCGGGCGCTCCAAGAATTTTTGACGATCCAATAATCCTTACCAGTTGTATTATCTGTTCCGTATCCGACTACTAAAACAACATGATTACAGAATGAGTTACAAGACGAATCTTCGAAAATGCCATTTTTATAATGTCGAAAATTGTCTGTCACATCAATTGCCACTGAGATGGGACCTTTTAACGCAACAGCTTGCTTCAATGCTTTTTCATTACTCGCAACTTTTTTATATCCTAGCACCCTCAGCTTTGGCATTTTCGGAGTCAGCTGACATTTTTGGTCTTCGGCAATGTACGGATATTCATATTCAGTTGTGATGCCACCAAGGTTTTTAAGGTCATAAAAAGCAACTGCAGCATCTCCACCCCTACAACCGCCATTACTTTCTGAACAATCAACTAACTCTTGTTCAGAAAAGGACGTCAGATTTTTCGACGAGAGTGCGTATTGGCTTTCGATTGCCGCTACAGCTGAAAAAGCCCAGCACGATCTACAATGGCCTATAATATGATTGCAATAGTTATCAGTTGTTGTATAGAATGCCCATAAATTATACCTTGATCTTTAATTGGCGTGACGACTCCAAGAGTTCTATAGTCTATTTGGTCAGGAACAGGACTTTCATCGTCGTTAAAGGTATCTGCTTCGGTTTCCCTACACATTACCAGCTCTTTTATATACGAAGCTTGAACAAATAACCTATTGAATATTTACATACCTCTCAAAAGGAGTCTTCAGTAAAAATGATTCACGTAGTTCTTCCATAGTATAATCCGAGTACTGGTTGATTCCTTTTCTGTAAGAATGCAATCCCTGTTCATATTCTAAATTATGCCGATGAACCTCTTCATAATTTATTCTGAAGATATTTTTCCGATGCATGAGCTCGTCGTGGTTCTTGTAGTACCTCCGAAACCTAAACTTTAAATAAATAAATAAGGTTACTCACACTAGTTAAAACGGGATCTTTGGCTGTTTTTTTATTGAAAACACTGCTGACCAGCAAATTTTAAGTCATAATATAAACGTTGGCTCTTGCATTATTGCAACATAGGACCTAGACCCGATAAAAATTTAGCCCTTAAATGAATATTTGGATAAATCAAGATAATAATACAATGGACATGCGTGATTCCCCTTAGATGAAATTGTTTCCTCTAATAATTTAGCACAAAGTGAGAAAATGAATTGGTTATCCTTGAAGATAATGACAAGCCCTTGATGATTCATATCACACTAAACTACAGTGAAATGACAGCCTGGAAAGCTTGAAAATTACCATGAAAAGATTCCATTCGTTTTCAAAATCATCTGCAACAAGAGCTGATATTGAAGCGAGTGCTACTAGGAGGCAAAATGGAAGCAGCATGTTCGATGAGACTCTGCCGTTACGATAACAACTGGACGGAAATTCAAGTAAAACTGGTGCAGCACAAACATACTTTGCCTTAAATACTTTTCTCAACAATAATCAGATCATAAAAACCTAATACAAATCGCATCCTATTGAGATGCATCTATTCTATTTATTCAAAAAGTATGATAAGTTTTTCAATAAAAGATAGAAAGGATGTAAAATTTCAATTTGACTGTAACATTCAAATAACCTACATTCAATAACGCACTTTTGTTACAAGGTGATCAATTCATTTTCTCGCATACGTGCAAAACTTTAGTGTTTAGTCAGCTTACCTTCAAGTTGTTTGATAGTGTATAAACGTTTGATTGATTGCAATTCATCTTATTTTCAAATATTCTACAATGTTGTGCAATTAAATTAAGATAAGCTTCATTTTTCATAAAATTGGTCCGTCCACAGAGATTTCCTGCCCGAAATAGTCTTCACCTGCTTTTTGTAACGAAAGGAAGACTTTTTAACTGGTTCGTCTATGAGTCAATTGCGTTTCAGCAGCTGGTAGAAGTGGTCGAATATGTAAAAATGAAAAATACTTTCACGAACAGGACTAGAATTGTTGACCTAAGTCAGCATATCTCTGTGATTGCGAGAGATATTGCTGCAGCAGTTGCAGTTAGAAAATCCCGAGTTTCTAAGATAATTAGTCGATGAAACAAGTTTGTAACGGTTACTCCAAAAATGAAAGAGATAATGTAGGTCCCGTAAGACAACACCTCGGAGAGACAAATTTCGTGTACGAAACAGTTAAACGCATCCTCGCAAAATAAATACAAATATTGAGAGAGAACTATTGGTTACTGGTGTAAACCTTGACTAATCGACAGCTAAACAAAGGCTTATTGAAGCAGGAAAAACAGCGGTCAAAAACATTTATTAACCCCAGTAAAGAAGAGAAAACGTTTGTATTGTGCCATGAAATATGAAGCCTGGAGTGCACAATACTGGAAATTCCTAAAAGCAACATTAGATCGCAAGTTGCATTTATTGAGGAATGTGAATCATCCTGAACTGCGCCAGTTTTTATGGTGCCGAAAAAGAATGGAAGATTCGAGTATGTGTGGATTTCGTCTACTTAACGCCGTTACGCTTTCGATTCGATATCCTCTGCCCTGAGTGGATGACTCCTTCTATGTCAGCTATTAGCAAACTCTCGTCAAAGAATCCAAAAAGGGTAAAACGTCTTTTACCACCCCATTTCGAACGGATAACATTCGGACTGCGTAATGCATCCGCTACCTTTCAACGATTGATTCAGGCCAAAGCTAAGGGTCGAACCATATTGCACTTAACATGGCTTAAGTAAGTACTGAAACCAAACGAAAATTCACTTACTTGCTCTCGATTAATTAATTTGCCTAAAATGAACTTATCTAAACGACTGTGAAAGTACCATCAAAATCAAATTTCGTAATGCGATAGTTTGATTAATTAAATGCCTGCTCATAGCTAGCGATCTATACGATTGGATTTTAGGAAGCGATTTCATAAGCAATATCAAATTTAACTTAAGCGGTGTACGATCCCATTTGTAAGTTAACTTAAGTCGCCTGCATTTAACGAAACTTCACGAAACCCACCGGGAAGTACATTATGGTTAATCCAATTGTTCTCTACGCACTCGAATATTTACTGAAATCAATTCAAGCTTACTTAATTCCATTACACGGGGAACGTTCAGAAAGTAAGTGTACTAGGGCCCTCACGGGCAGAGGCAACTTGCAACAACGTTTCCCGTGAACAATGTCGATAAAATCTGCCAACAAGTGTGAAATTTGCAGAGTTATCATTTATCTCATTATGAAGGGAAAATCTCGGTCTGAAATTTTTAACGAGGTCAAATCGGTTTATGGCGAAGGAGTTGTGAATTGTACGAGTGTTCTTAAATGGTGACGTGAATTTTAAAATGATAGTAAGCGTACGACGAGCATATGATGTGCACGTCGTGGAAGAATTTTGTTCAACAAAATTGAAGAAGCTGTTCGTGGCGACCGCTGATTGACTATGGATAACCTTTCGGCTAAATCTCTAGATCTCTGCTGTTCGAAACAACCACAGAAAAACTCGGATTTCATAAACTGTGTGCAAGGTGGATCCAAAAAAAGCTGACAGTTCAGCACAAATTAAATCGATTGGCAACCTTCAAAGAATTTTTGGAGCGGTATTAACTTGAAGGTGATATTATCTGCACTGTATTGCTACAGATTACGAAACTTGGCTGCCCACTATATCCCTGAAACCAAAAGACAATCCTCCCAATGACGTCACACCTCATCACCTTCAGTCATCAAAATATGCAAAACTACTTTTATGACCAAAAAAAATATGGCGTCCGTGTTTTGGCATAATTTATACCACAAAGGTATAATTTTGATCGAATTTTTAGCTCATAGTGAAACCATCAATACTGCTAGACCTTAAAAAATTGAAAAGAGCTAAAGATGGGACTGCTGCGGAAGGGAACCTGCCTTCTGCTCAACAAAGCCAGACCTCCACACTGCCAACGCAACAAAGCAACTTTTGGAGACATTCGGATGGAATTTTTTGAACCATCCCGCGCATTTTTCTGACCTGGCACCTTCAGATTTTGATTCAGATTCATCTGTTCACTTCCCTGAAGATGCACATTGGTCGGAGACAATTTTCAACTGATGACACGAAAGTGAAGAGGGAGGTAGAACAAGTAGGCAAAGAAGGTGGCGGCAAAGTTATTTGCCAAGGCATAAATAATTGATCCCTCATCTCACTACGTGCGCCGAGAGGGACAGCGACTGCAAGAAAAAATAGTTGACACATGTGCAAAGTTTTACATGGTTACATGTTAAAATTTATCTAAAATACACTTTTTGAAACCTACCTAAATCTAATACCCTTACTTTGTGGTCGTGCCACCTAGTTCAATTTTTAACCTTATCAATGCTTAAAAGATCGATTTGAGTAATTAAATTACGAAAATCTAGCGCGCAGAGCATTTAAAATGCAGTCATCGAATTTTTGGCAAAATGTGATATTCCTCTTAGTAATTTTCTAGGACTTTTCATAGGCGACTTAAATTAAAGACTGAACTTTCTAACTTGTTTTTTTTTTTCCTAAATTCTAACTTGTTTTTTGTTGTTTCCGCTTATCAGTAAATTTAGCTTCTTCGACACAGTAACAATCGAAAATCTTATCCCAGAAGCCCCAAATACTTTGATAGTTCGGCTCGGCATCGAAACGCAAAAACTCTCCGTTGATCCAATAAACAATGTCGCATTATTCAGTTCGTTCACCAAGAAACAAGTTCCGGCTCCCATAAAATTTGAATGGTAAGTGGGTTTTACTTGATATCAATAGGATATCTTCAATTTTTGTGATTATCAACTCGTGTTGGGATTCGAATGAGTTCATACGGGAAGGATATAGCTATTGAAGTACAAAGTGGGACGATAGTGTTTTTACTGGAACTACATTGTCTCAATATATAACTATTCGTGATTTGCTTGAAACAAAGTCTTCGAATCTTTTTAAGAATTTTAACAACTTATCCATTGACGAAGAGAAGACAATTGGATTCTCTTCTGAAAACCGTATTGGTAATAAACTTTGATATTTTGAATAATGATTGCAATACTATTTGCAATGAATCACGTCCAATTATACTATTTGCTGGCGGAGCTTGCCATCCAAAATATTTTTCAACAGTACGTGGTGCTTTTCTCTCTGGTATAGAACAAGCACAAACTATTTTGAAACACGCTTAGTAAGAAAATGAATATTTGCATTTCTGATGATCCTATTCATATTTTAATGTAGAAAATAGTTACCAAATAATTATTTTCTTTATCATAAAAAAACGGTAATTAACTTTGATGAAGAAAACCTGTCGATAAACGTTTAGTTCTTAAAGAAATACTTGAAATAAAATTTTATTCATGATCAAATCATAGAAGAATTCGTTTAATTTTAACCGAAATTTAGACTGTTTGTTACAAGGTTATGATAATTAATTTCGCTTAAATTCTGTGAATTAATAGTTTTTAAAAATATAAAGCCTATTCGCCAGTCAATATGATTTACAATGACGATCCTGCCACTTCCACAATTGGATATAATGGTTCTGAAGCGATTTTGCAATTTTTGTCACTATTGCGGACCATCCTAATGTATCCTTTCTCACCCCACCGGGCGCTCCAAGAATTTTTGACGATCCAATAATCCTTACGAGTTGTATTATCTGTTCCGTATCCGACTACTAAGACAGCATGATTACAGGATGAATTACAAGACGAATCTTCGAATATGCCACTTTCATAAGCTACAAAGTTTTCGGTCGCCTCAATTGCCACTGAGATGGGACCTTTTAACGCAACCGCTTGCTTCAAAGCTTTTTCATTACTCGCAACACTTTTATATCCTAGCACCTTCACCTTTGGCATTTTCGGAGTCAGCTGACATTTTTGTTCTTCGGCAATGTACGGATATTCATCTTCAGTTGTGATGCCACCAAGGCTTTTAAGGTCTTCAAAAGCAGCTGCAGGAAGTCCACCCAAACAACCGAGATTAATATTATGTGAGCAATCAACTAACTCTTGTTCAGAAAAGGAGGTCAGATTTTTCGACGAGAGTGCGTACTGGCCCTCGATTGCCGCTACAGCTGAAAAAGCCCAGCACGATCCACAATTCCCTATAATAAATATGATTGCAATAGTTATCAGTTGTTGTATAGAATGCCCATAAACTATACCTTGATCTTTAATTGGCGTGACGACTCCAAGAGTTCTATAGTCTATTTGGTTAGGAACAGGGCTTTGATCATCGTTAAAGGCAAATGCTTCGGTTTCCCTGCATATTACCAGCTCTCTTATATACCAAGCTTGAACAAATAACCTACTGAATATTTACATACCTCTCAAAAGGAGTCTTCAGTAATAATGTTTCACGTAGTTCTTTCATAGTATAATCCGAGTATCGGTTGATTCCTTTTCTGTAAGAATGCAATCCCTTTTCATATTCCAAATTATGTCGATGCATCTCTTCATAATTTGTTCTGAAGACATCTTTCCGTTGCATGAGCTCGTCGTGGTTTTCATAGTATTTCCGAAACTCAAACTTTAAATAAATAAATAAGGTTACACACACTAGGTAAAGAGAGATCGTTAGCTGTTTTTTTTTATTGAAAACACTGCTGACCAGCAAATTTTAAGTTATAATATGAACGTTGGCCCTTGTATTAACTCAACATAAGTGCTGACAAAAGACAAAAATTCACGAGCATATGAAATAATTTAGCTCTTTAATGAATATTTGGATAAATCAATGAGCAATACAATGGGCAAGCGTGATTCTCTAAAAATTGAGCGAAGAGTGAGAAATTGAAATAGTTATCCTCGAAGATAATGGCAAGCTCTTGATGATTTATAGCACACTAAACTACGGTGAAATTATAGCACACTGAAACGCTTGAAAATTACCATAAAACGGGTCCATTCGTTTTCAAAATCATCTGCAACAAGAGCTGATGTTGAAGCGAGTGCTACTAGGAGGCAAAATGGAAGCAGCATGTTCGATGAGACTCTGCCGTTACGATAACAACTGGACGAAAATTCAAGTAAAACTGGTGCAGCACAAACATACTTTGCCTTAAATACTTTTCTCAACAATAAGTAGATCATAAAAATCTAATACAAATTGCATCTTATTGAAATGCATTCTATTCTATTTATTCAAAAAAGTATATTAAGTTTTTCTATAAACTTGTTTGTTCATTTTCTGGACTACAAAGATGCAAAATCTCAATTTGACTTATTATTCAGAGAACCTACATTCAATAACGAACTTTTGTTATGATCGATACACTTTCTCGCATACGTGCAATACTTTAGTGATTAGTCAATTTATCTTTTCAAGTTGTTTGATAGTGTATAAACGTTTGATTGCTTGCGATTCATCTTATTTTCAGTTAACCTGCATTTCTGTGCAAATTAATTGGGATAAGCTTTATTTTTCATAAAATTTGTCATTTCACAATGGGATTTCCTGCCTTAAACCGATCTTAACCGCATTTTTTACGAAGGGAAGGTTTTTTTAACTTTGATGTCGCTACCAATCCAATGTTAAAGCTAGCGGGTGAAAACCTACCCTCATGCTGAAAACTGACTCAAGCAGCTAGGTTATTGGAACAGTTCTTGTTCAGGGGGAGAGTGACAATAAGTATAGGTCTCTTGGGTACGTCGATCCTATTACTTACATTGTTTCTGACCATCAACCATTGAAGTGGTTAATGCCTCTCCAGCAGAGGTCATTGTAAGTAGCACTCAGCCGCATTGCATGCCTGTCCAATAAGCAGTGTCGAGTTAAGACAGCCACCGGTGCACAAAGAGTCCGCCCCACCACAGTGGATGAGTGTTATGCTCGATGAAGTGACAGTGAATATTTGATGAATAATAAGATCCTTTATAAATACATCCGGAGAATAGAGCGGCGATCGCCATCTTGACGTACAACACGACGCAACTGCTACAGGACACCTTGGTATCGAATGCAAAATAGTAACCAGGTATCACTGAAGGTTATGAAATCGGATATAATAATGGGATGGGAATTTCTCCGATACAAATTCTAGAATCTTTTGCCTGCGATTCCACTTCAAACCAATCCTAGTCGAAAACCGTGGGTTACATCCCATCTTCTCCCCTTATCCGACGTGTTGAACGAAGCTAAACAAGTGAGCCAGCATATGCAAGCACAATGACAGCCTCAAACAAACAAAAATAGACAAACTGATCTTTCTACTAGTCCCGTGATGTTGTTTTAGTTCAAACCCACATAATCAGTAAAACAGCTGGTGGAATTACTACCAAATTTCACCAAAAGGAGAAGAGCTTTATCAAATATGAAGTACGAAAAATAGGAGCTGCTACGTGTGAAGAGGTATCGAGAGCGTTTCTCGTAGCTCCAATTGGTCAATATCGAACTTCAGCTGTGAGTCGTTGACCTTGCCCCGCAGACTCTGAGGACATTGTCCCAGTCACACCTAAACGACAGCGGAGACGACCTAAGAAGAACAAGGCAGCAACCAAAGAAGTAGAATCGGAGAGCCAGCAGCGCACATTTCAACTGGTACCTCGTCCAGGATTCCTTGATTGAATTCCAATCACATCATCGAACTGATTCCATTCCAACGAACCACTAAACCGATTCTAGCTCCCGGATGCTATAAAAGCATACCACATCGTGAACAAAATTCATTTGTACTGATCCTTATCCTAGAGGTACATCAAAACAAATGTTATTTATCCCTTTTTTCATTAAACTCAACTGCTACGTTTAAATTCAAAACGATTTGATGAACGAGCACACATCAAACTGAGATGAGCTCTGGCCTTCAGTGTGCTTAGTTATAAGGAATAAAATTATCGCAATTGCTCTGCGAGTTTATTGGAATGCTTGAATATGAAGGACTTACTCAAAACAAGAAAAAATCCGATAATTTAAACAATGGAAACAATTGATATCTGCCTTCATTACGTGTTGTTCCACTTATGGTGCATCTTCTGTCTTACTACTTACTATCTGCTTCTAATTAGCCTAAGATCTTTGCAAGCTATATTTGAGTCAAATGCAGGTAAGATAGATTGACAATGAATACATTTTTATTACTTCAAGGTTTATTTTTTAATGAATAGTTTTCACGGTAGAAATTTCGTAGTTCTATACGGTTGGGTTAGCAATATTTTAGTTGACTTGATGTATTCGAATATTGGTTATTAATGTCGTAAGGAAAATTGAATGCACTGTTCAGTGATTTTCTTGGGAGAAAAACCTTAACTCTTGATGTTGAGTGATAACTAGAAGCAGAACGAGTAAGATTTAACAAAAAATGTTGTAATAATTTTTAGCGCCCAGTGTGGGAATTTGTTATATATTTGAGACTACAGCTTTGAAATTATAGCTTAACTGCATCATCTCAATGCCATGGCATAGCTTAAAAGCTATATATGGCTCGGAAAGTACGTAAATTGCGATACAATTTGCGATATTTCCCCACTGATTGCGAGAAGTAAATAGCAATATCCAAGTCCAAGTTGAAAAAAGACAGAAAGTACCCTGCCAAGATAAGACACGCCCCCTTTATACGATCAGATACGTTTCTCATTAGGCAATATACATGGCAATATACAGATACGTGTCTCACTAGGCAATATACATGTGCTTTGCAATGAGACTATTTTGACGAATGGCCAATTTATGCAATATTAATTTTCTGAAAACCTATTCTGAATATAAAAATGGTAGGTGATAAGATAGTTAACGCGGAATACTACTTTCGATACCATTTGGCGAGTAAAAGGAATATCTCCGACACTTTTATGCAATTCACTACAGAGAATTTCGTTTATTCCCAGCGAATGTTGCGCTTACTGTTTCTTGATGGGATTATACGCACGCCAACACACTCTCACTTATCAGCTAACACGAGTATGCTTTTCTCACTTTTGAGCGTATGCTTTTCTCACTTTTGCATATGATAAAGTGAACTTATTTTGGTTTTGGTTCTTCTTAGGTGCCAGCTGATGGTAAATCCTTCACTCTCTGCCAATTTTTTCCAGCAGGCAAATATTGCACAATACCGTTCTTTCCATGCTATTTATTAGTTTTTATGATATGGCCATAGTCTAGTAGACAACATTTTTAGGGTCGCACTGAATTCTTTTATTATCACAGAAAATCCCTGTAACGTATTGATAAATAGTCTGGCAGGCACTTTTATGCATCAAGGGCCTTATTTATAGTCTTTTATATTTTACCAGCTACTAATTACGTGCCAGCGCTCCTTGCAGGTAATAGTAATTAAATAAAATGTATTTTACCACATTTCAATCATTTAATAGTTTTGACATTTTTTGTTTCAATTTCCACTTGCTCCCAGCATCTATTTCTCTCGGAATAATTACGCTTCGAATCAATAGCCCAGTATAAACGTGGACTGATTAAGGGATTGAGATTGAAACAATGGAAAGCGAACCGGTTGTTCAAAGGTTTCGATTCCACCGTTTCAATCTCAATCCGCTTTGAATTGACTTTCAAGACACGTTGTATACTGGGCTAATGGTCTTCCGTTTTATCTACACTGGGGCATTGGGTAACGTTGATATAAAACGAATGTGTAGTTGAAAAGATCCTCAGTACAGTACAGTAGGTTTCCGGTATTCACTTGCACTATATTTACTTGCTTCAACAAGAATAGTGTTTAGATTTTTCTACATCAACCCAATCTATCCAAATCGCTCAAACATCATCTCATCATCAGCGTTAGCACCAACGTGAGAACTACACAATATTGCAATAGAGTAATGAAACTGCGCGCGCATTTTCTATTTCTGTAAATTACATTAATCGCATCTGATTGTTACAACGGGTCTGCTAATCAATTCGATCAACGATTAGATACATTCAGTTCAGTTTTGTCTCATTCGCAGTTCCCATCGAGTCGCCGGTTAAAATTTATTTATCGTTTAGCATTGACATTGGCACGAAAAGTTAACCCTTACCGTGTGCCCTCAAGCGCTACAAGATTAGAAAATCGTCGCTAGTGTGTAGGAGACAGTAATTTCACGGTCGGAATCACTGATCATTGCCAACGTGTCCCAAAAATCAGATACGGAAGACAGACGTTGCGAATTTCCTTTGCAAGCGAAGTAATTTTCGATATCAGAGTTCTCACTTATCGACGGTTGTTGCACGAAACGCGGTACCTATATCACGGACACATCACTCGAATCAAGATAGTCGATAGAACGCGATCCCCTCTTTCTCGCAATCGGTTGTGTGTGCGTCCCTGACATTGTCGTTTTCATTCCCAGTATTCAACGGCCAAACCAGCTAAATTGAAGTGTGTGAAAGCAGAGAGTGCTAGTGCGGTAAATAAACCAAGTTTCATCTCCAATTTTCCTTTATAACGGAAAACTCGCTATCCAAACGAAAGGAGCAACATGGTTTCCATAAATACTGAGGTAAGCTCATAGCTCGTACGATTGAATTGGGTGGCTAGTATCGGTATTGAAGTGTCATCAAGCTTGCATTTAGATGCATCTGCATAAGTGCAACGTTTTAGTTTGCCATTCGAACAAAATATTATGCAACTTCGGCATTAAGTAACTCACCAATATGCTGGCTGCTATTTATCGCGAATTTTCCCATGCTGAATTATCGAAATGTGTTTGATTTACAGCAGTCTTAAGTCAAAATTTTATATGGACGAGATAATGACTGATATGAGTATGTAATTTATTATCTGATTTCCAAAATAACGAATGTATGGAAATATTGATTTCCGACACAAGTGACGTAATCGCATACGCTTAAAGTATTTTTTTGGTAATGCGGATCAACTACCTAAATACATGTAATGTTCTAAGGGAAGCAGTAAAGCTATTTCGAGGTGCCTTTGTTTGTTCATGATCATGTTCTGCGCTCGTGCACAAAGAAGGAAATTTGTTTTGCATTGGGAAGGGAATGATTATTTTTTGTAGTTTAACTACAAAAGGGATGTCAACTAGTCTGACGGTTAGGGGAGGTAAGGTAAAGATCAAAAAGCGAACTATTCTGTATTCATTTTTTTTTCTTGTCATTTCTTCTTCATAGTCATTGGTTGCTCAGTATTTGAGCCAGCTCATTTCATTCGATCGGAATTGCAGAAACATTGCAGAAACACTATCATTTCGGAAGTACTACCCATATTCAATACTCGGTCGAAATCCTTATTCCAAGGAATCCTTTGGACTGTTGAAATCAGTATCTAATATTGCCAAAGAGGCATTAAACTCACATTGAAGGCAGCTCGTCACACAGAATTAAGAGCAGGGAGCTGGTAAATGATGGGTTGATCACCACTCAGAGCTATGAACTGTGAGCTAGTAAATGATCGGGTGCGGGGAATGATGTCATAGCTTGGATAAGCTCTCAGCTGGTGCATTAAAAAATCACAGTCAGACCGTCATATACATATGCCAGCTAATTATAGCCCTTTTGAATGAAATAAAAGAACGACTCAGAAGCAAGAGTGAGTCTGAGAAATTGAAGATATTGGAAGGTGATATTAGCTGAATTGAAATCTTGAAAAGACCAAATATTTTAACTTAAAGACCAGTTTTCCGTTTCGAAGCTCGATATTTTCGAAGATAATCTGTCCTCACCTTCAGTGCCTGTCAGTCTGACTCTGAAGAAAAGGGCAGAAATATCGGTATCTTCAAATTAGAATATTTATTATTGAAAGTTAGGTAAAATCGAATCAGAATAAATTGATCTGGAAGAGAACCTGTCTATATGTTCGATGGTAACCCATAAAGTGAGTCAAAATAAACAAAAGTTATGCCCGTAGAACAGCGTGTCCTAGAAACGGCCACAAGGGCCTTTAGTTTGCCATAATCCACACCTGAGGGATACTGGTATGCCACTTTGTTAACTCTACGCAACTGGGGTGGATTCACTTTACGAAAAAGGTACGCTACGCGTTTTTTATCCTTCATGAGCAGAACACTATGCTGTCGCAATATTAAACAAAGAAAAGTGATAGGAGCTTCGTGCGTGCTTTCACTCTTTCAAGAATTCACTAGAACTTTTTCCACTAGTGATTTCGCCCAGATTGATTCCAACTGTCATGTTGTCCATTGTTCTTGATGTTGTTTGTGTGAAAATGAATGAAATTGAGACGATACTTTTGACGCCTTTTCTTCTTTTAAAACTTTCTAGCCGAAATCTCTTTATTTACATTTATGGTTTCGCCAAATTTGTTTCTACCACAGCAGTAAGTGTTTATCCAAACAGTTTATACCCGATAAATTAGGAATCAGAATAGTTGTTTTGAGTATCCGCTGACAAGCGTTCAGTCGACATACTACATCTGTTATTCTAGATATTCTGGATATACATATGATAAGCGCAATTTATAATTTTTTATCTATCATACGGGACGCCCGTTTTGTAACATCCCTTGTATTGTACTATCTGATGCTTTTAGAATATTCGTAGATGTATCAAAAAAATATACAGCAAATTCTTGTCTCCATATTTAAACCTGGTCATAAACCAAAGATGCAATAAATTTGAAATAAATGTGCAAGTGCAAATCAATAACATTACTTTTAAAAACACATTTTTAAACTTGGAAATCAATAAAGAAAACAATCTTTTAAACCCTCCCAGATATGCAATTATCTACGTTAAGATACGACTACAAGCAGACTATATATCAGCACAGTTTGGAAACAAACAGGAAAACATTTTTCAATAACAAACGGCGTTATCTTTTTTACAGATATTAGATTCTGATAAAACTACTATAATAACTGTATAACGAAGTTATGCGGATTACAATAACTTTCCCATAACAAAAAAATGTGATAACACACACCTGCCACCGATATTATATTCAACAGTTAAAACATTCGACAGTTTTTTTGATGAATATCGTTGTAGCAAATAGAAGGTTAAGTATGAGTGGAGATAAGTCCTATAATTTGACATTGACTGAAAGTCAAGTATGAATAGCGGTATAATCTCCAATAAAACATCAGCAGATTTCATTTTAAGAAATATTATTCTGTTATGCAATGCATTGAACACGAATAAATGTAATAAATATATCACCTAGGGTGCAATTCATATATCTATGAATGCATTCAAAGTAAATTTAATTGCCAGTCAAGTGTCATTTGTCTTATCTTCGGTTAATCATGGGTTAATCCTACATCCAATCTGCCACTTTGGATTAAACTATTCAAACAATGACGAAAATTTGCAATTTCATTCGTTACATGATTATTTAGATACAAGATATAAAGCATTTAATTGTCGCTCTCATGTAAGAGTATAATAACAGGAAGACAATTAAATTGTTGTCACATTAAACAGAATAGAATCAATCAGAATGTTTACATTTCGTTAAAAATTCATTTGATTATTTCCTTTTGCTATTGTATATATAAATTATTGTTTACTTTGTTACTTAACCTGAACATTGCAACGTCTGCTGCACCAGATATCAATTAAGTAGAAAACTGACTAAACCAGCTATACAAGTGTTTGTTTAGCAAGAATCGTTGTAGTATTTTTTTAAATGATCGTTCGAAATGTGTGACAAATTATGTTTTATGGAAATTTTTCCGGGAAAATATTTTCTTATGTACAAACTTTAAGGACTGGGAAAATATTTATGTAAAAATTGAGGTTGAATGCAATTTTCAGCCATTTTTATCATTTCGTGCAGTTATCCAAGAGGATCGATCGATGATCCTTGTTACGATACACAAATTTAATGCGGTTTGAAATATCTCTATAATCCTGCGTGCTGACTTGCTAGCATATCTAATCTGCCAGGACCTTTCACTCTGTGATTCATTCGACCAACCAAACTGGTCTTGTCTGTCATTGTACATTAGAGTTGACTATCTATTTGTTGAACAATCTTGAAGCAAAGATTTTGTAGGTTATGAAATGAAGATTTTACTTCTTCTATCAAACCTTCTTAATAATCCTCGATGCTAATAGAAAATGATTAGTACTCACCTCGTCATGTAATTTGGCTTGAGAAGAGGATTACTCGTGCAACCAGTTCCCGTAAATCCAGTGAAAAGCACATTATTCTATGGTTGCGTGCCTTCTTACGCGATCCAAACTGATAAGTTGATCGCCCTGTTCCTGAAATTCGTCGGAATTGGATCAATCATCTTACGCATCTTGTACAACTAACTTTCTACTAATATGTAATTCCCATAATAATTACAAGTTATTATAATCCCCGACTGCAAACGAATGACCGCCGGTATTGATGTTATATCGAACTGGTATCGACTGCTCAAATAGAACATATACTGTGGACATACCTACAAGTGCAAATCTCTCCTTACAGTCGAACACGAGCATACTTCGAAAATATGCAACCGCACTTGAGTCATTTTCGCCTCGCTCATACAGCTGTCCAAACAAATGCGCGTATATCATCCAACTACATGGCGCATATTTTCGAAACGATTCCCCATGCCAACAGATTATAGGGCGAAATTGTCCTCCATGCTGCGCAGAATGGTAGAATGCTCTTGGCGAGGAGATGAGGATTTATCTTTCGGACAGCATTACCAGGCTCATCATAGGTTTCCTGCACTAGCTAAACACGTTGTTGTTGTTGTTGCTATTGTGGTTTTCTTCCTATTGGAGTGAGACTGAATGAATAGCCCCGGCCAGCCGACCGAGCGACCGACTCCGTAGAAGTCGTGAAGGTGACCTTCTTAGGGCGAAATTCAGTTGAGAGTACGCGAGCAGGCAAGTATATCGTCGCGTGCTAAGTGTATTTTATCGAATTGCTCGGTAGTGAGTAAAGAAACGCAGCGTCTAATATTTTCAGCGCGAATTAACAAATCACACTGTCAATAATCTTTTCACGGTATATTCAAGAACATCCGGTCTAGTCAAGTGTCAAATCTCGAAAGTATCAAAATATTGTAAATTTGCCAAACTTGTCGAAACTCGGTGCTAACGGTATCACGTTCTCCGTTCGCAACCAAGCAGTCAGTAAATGAAACGTTAACACGCTAAGTTTGCAAAACGGAATTAATATTCACGGTCTCCAACAGGTGCAAAACCGTGTTCGAAACTCACTAATTTGTGAAAAACGCATTGTCAGTGCTTGGATCGACTGTCGTAAGAGGACAGTCCCATTTTCATCGTCGAACCTAACCTCAAATCCGTCATCCTGGCGTGTGCAATGGATCCAATTTGTATGGCACTGGAACGTTGCAACGTGAGAGGCAAAAGGAATCACGAAATTGTAAGTCTACGAATATGTTTCTAATGAACTTGTATAAAATAAATGTCCTGTATCGATTGCTCTCCCCAACGCCAACGTAAAATGTTTGCTATGAACCGTTTCGTAAATGTTATTTGTGAAATTCATATTTAGCGCGGTGGCGGTCTTTGCGTGTGGGTAGTTAAATATTGGAGTGAAAGGGTGTTTTTTTCTAGAGGAGTGTTTTGCGGGATGAGAAAACGTGAAGGCTATCGCGGTGGAGGAAACACGGCCAGGAGGCTCGTCGACTAAAAAACTCGTGCGTCACTAGACCCATTCCAGGGTTTGTTATTGATTTTACATATGGATACAGGCATTTGTAAAAGTTGTCGAATTGAATTGTTTGGCGAAATTTGATGTGGTTTATTTCACATGCAAATTAAATATCTTTACGGATAATTATTGTAATTTCAACAGATTTGCTTCATATTCTTGGGAATGAGGTAAACATGTTGACGCGAATCTCACCTGTTAGTTTGCATGTAACCTAAAAACTTCAAGTTGGCATATACATACGAACTACAATTTTTTTAAATGAAAATACGTAATTAAAAGGATCCTCAGTCCATAGTGCAATATTAGTTTTTCTATCGAGAGTTGGTTAGTATAATAGCATTGAAAACAACAACTATCATGTCCCAGTTGTTTTCAAAGCTACTGTCCTAACCCGGTTTCGATGCACATAGGTGCGAAAGGCGCGGCTATTGCAATATTTAAACTGCCTTCATTTACAATATTGCTGTATATTGCCAATAGGTACCTAGTAAGTTTCAATGATTCCTGCAAAAAGGTTAGAAACAATCCTATTTAAATTCCATACTTATTTATGAAAAAAACCTACATGTATTTAACTCTATATCAAAACCATCAGAATTATTATTATCTGGCGGTCAAGTTCATGCCTATCGCATTTCGAGCCCATACAATATCGCAGATAATTTTTTAGTATTTTCGGATTAATTATATTCTATATGTGTTTTATAGGCCTACGTTTGTGGTATTTTTGCAAGTTTACCGGTTCCCTACTGTCTGGTGGCATTAAATAATTCTTGTCACCCTGACGTTCAAATATTTTCGCCATCCTATGTGAATCAAGTAGGTAGATATATACATAGTAGCAATAGGGCCTACGTTAGATTACTTTCACTTGCATAGTTACTTGAAATGAACACTAGAACTACTGCGTTGCTGATGAAACAAAGCTCGTGTAGTCTATTATTTCATCATTTTATGAGTACCTCGGAAATTTTTCATTGGCTTGACATTAAAAGCCGACTTGAAAAGGTTCGCGTGGCTACTGCAGACAGACGAGTTAGAAGGAGGATCGTTGACATTGAACATTGTTTCGCTCAAAGTAATTTAGATAAACGAAAGAGTAGAGTGACGGAGGTAGTAGCTGCTGCTGCTACTGCCACTTGTGCCTAAAAACTTGCTTCGGCGTAATCACTCCATTCAACTCGTTCTATAAGATCCGGAATATTTTTAACTTTCTACTACACAATTTTCTGCTATGTCTATGTATTTCTTGTCGATTTGTCACCCACACTAAACACTTGCAATAAGAATGAAATTCTGACGAAATGTAAACGGTCAGGGTGAATACTCCCTAACTCCTCAGCCTTGTGAATGCTGGTGGTGTTTGCGTTCGCGCACACGAAGCACTCGTCGTGGTTGAATGGTGAAAGCAAGGACAGTGAGTAGATGACAGTCTCTGAAAAGAATCAGGAACACCATCTACTGGGAATCGTACACACCTTCTAGTCCATTAATCAGCTGACAAAAGATCAATGAAGGTTGTAACACAATTAATAGGTACGTAAGAAACTACTCCATATGCAGAGGAGTGTCAAAATATTCCATGTCCATTTTAGTTCAGATAGATGGGAGAAGTACTCCTCTGATTTCACTTTTTGTTTTATTCTAGATTGATTATGCTCTTGACATTATTGCTGCTAAGCTTAAACCCAGTATGCTGCTCTTGCGAAGGCTCCTCACTAAGGTTACTTATTTTTCATGTGAAAAATATGAATTAAACTTTAAGATCTCGTTTTCTGCATAAGTCAAACTACGCTAGCAAACACAAACTATGTAAAATTTCTATCAAAAGTCAAATTTTTCCTCTCAGGGAAATTAATTTTAACTTCTTCAATATTTATCAGTGTCTTCCCTCGAAATCATCGAAATATATGTAGATATCTGTCCATAAATAAAAATATACCTCCCTACTAAAAAATTGGTCTTTAAGTACAATTTATTATAGTTGATTTTTTCTAAGTAAGCATAATCTTTACCACTATTTTTGTTTTTCTTTGCTCCTATGATTTTTTCGTAGACTTCCGAGATATTTTTTAGACCCTCTGAATTTTTCCTAAGCTCACGATTTTTTCTCAGACTCGTTGAATTTTTTCTAGAAACCCCGGGCTGCAAATATAATTTAATATGCTTTCTAGACTGCAAATAGAGCTAGAAGAATTGATGTGAAATTGTCGAGATTCTAAAATCTTAGCGATAGGAGAAGAAACTAGCGATATGACTAAATAAAAAGATTGAGGGAACATGAAATAAATGGAGCATTCTAGGACCTAAACATTTATTAGTATTCGTCACTATGATCTCCATGCCGTCTCTTGGGACTCAAAGATACTGTAGTCAGCTGGGTCCTCTCCTTCGCTATGCTATAAAAGTGGCCCTTGTAACTGACGCAATCTCAAAGGATGATTGTTTCAAATTTCGACTCTTAAAAAAACGAAGCTCCAATTGATTGTGAATTGTTAACATAACATGTTTTGTCACAGTATAAAGCACCTCAAATTGAGGGATATTCAATTAGTGATTTGTACACAATTTTATTATGTTAAACATTTTGCCTAATGTTGGTCTGTATATATATCTCACGCGATAACAGAAATAAATTTAAAAGAATTTGCTATCTCAATAGCTAATATGGAGTATAAACTTTATTAATGCTAATATCGTGAGCTTTCTGCAATAAGCAAAGGCGAAAATCAACTTATTTAACTTTTCATCACTAATAAGACTTTAGAGTCGCATAAAAATCAAAAACTCCTCCGCTTTGTTTTACTTTTGCTTGCAACATAATTTACTTCCACAGGAAGGAATCATTCTTGGCTTGCTTACAATTACGGAAAAATGATTCTCTTATATTGTATGCTAATGTTAATTATAAAAGGTGCACTGACTGGTGAATTCGGCTGCTGCAAATTTTCTGTCTGTTTTCTTTTAATTGTTGGCAAAAATAAAAATTCGATCGAGATATATCCGATCCAGCTGCAATTTTAAAGAAATATATTATGAGCTCAGAAGAACAGAGGAAAATATTGTGGAAAATCGTTGGCCCGTTGGATTCCGGAGACGCTACAACCATGAGTTGTACGCTGTCTACCTTGAAAAGTTATTCGAAGGAAAAGCCGAAGTGGGAAAAACCAGAAAGGGCCAACGAACATTGCGCATCGCTGCTCGGATCTTTGAATTGGAGAACGCGGTCGTTGGACCGTGAGAATACAATTGGAGGGGTCATCTGCTAGAAGCCAAGATCTGAGAGGGGCTGCAGGGCAGAGACGACTTTAAAAGTAGACTTGAAAGTACTGAAAATACATTTGAGAACTATTCAACCTCGAAAAAATGTAAAGGGATGAAAAAAAGTCATGATTCAAGACAAAAAAGTGTTGATATCGACTTGAAAAATATCAATTGGCATTTGCTCGAACAATAAAGCTCGGGAAAAAGTCGTCTGAGAGGATAAACAATTAATTATTCAGTTTTGTACCGATTCTGCCCAAGCTACTTAAACTTATCTAAGCTTATTTATTGGAATGATACCGCTGTTTTTATTCCACATGGTGTGTATGAAGCTGCTTCCTACTTTTCGTTTTCTCATTAAAATGTCCCCATTCTTCTCTAAATCTTTCTTCATCTTATGCGCTACTGCCGCTTCGTACAAATCCTTTGGAAATTAAAATTCTAATGATTGATGCTAATATTAGTAGTGGTTCGTGCAGTATTTCAAACATCCTGGCCAAATCATTCTTCACGTCCCTGTGAATCTCTAGTGCTAGTTAGTGCTAAGAAAATTATGTGAGTTTATCCTTTTGTAGCGCACTGTATACCACAGCGTGAAATGGTGTATACCTGAGCGGGAAATAATCTCTGGTGGAGGATATTGTATTATGTATTTCATATGGTTTTTATACGCGGAATATTTGAAAAAAAAATGCAGCTAAGCTTGACACAAGCACATAATCTTCAAGGACTTAAGTTTTCATTGTAACTTATCATAATTTGCATGCTTAATTGTGTTTCCTGCTTTATATTCAACTAAATTGCTTCATATCCAAGCACACTACCAACCATCAAATACACATTTCTTCACCAATTGCCGTTTCCACTCAATTACAGTTAACGCCAAACGAAAATGTTAGTCCCGATACATCTGACGAAAATGTTCAACAAAATCATCCACGACTCAAATACAGTGCAGAACAAGTCGAATTCCTTGAATCGCAGTTCGCAATCAACGAGTATCCTACGTACACGCAGCGCAAGGCACTTGCAAACTCGATAGGCATTTCCGAATACAAAGTGAAAAACTGGTTTCGAAATCGACGCAAAGAAGCAAATCCAAACGATTGTTCCTATGTCAGGACACGAGCCAACATCAATGACGAACAGCTTGGCATCCTGTACGAAGCCTACAGCATTAATCCCAGAATGAACGACGAACAGCGTCAAATGATTGCCAAAATTACAAGCTTGCCGCCGAAAACGGTCAAATACTGGTTCCAAAACCACCGATTCCGAGTCAACAATCGTAAAACGGCCACTTATAAGATTCAAAGGACAGAGAGGAGGGGTCGGCGAAGGAAGCGCGTTAGTTTCACGAAATCGCAAACCAAGTATTTGGAGGAGTACTTTCTAGAGAACCCGAAACCAAATCGTGCTGAGATGCAGCAAATTGCAAGGGAAGTTGGCGATAAAATCAAACGCATCGGGACGTGGTTTATGAATCGACGTTTGAAGGCGAAGGCCATGCCAAATTTGGATGTGTCAGCTGGCACTCTCTACGGACCGCTCCCAAAAATGGACAAGAGTGACGAAGAGGAAGTTATCGTTATTGACTGCGATGTAGCGAAATTCGCAGAGGACGATGACAACAAGGAAAAATCGTTGACAGAGCCTTTGAAAGAAATGAACTAACTACCAGAATAGAAAGTGCCTATAGGTTTACTTCGGACGAAGTGCTTAGCTTTCGTTTGATTTCAATGCAACAAGGCAATACAATAAGCTTAGTTTATTTTAGCATGATAAATGCAGTTTTTTTTTCAATGTGAACTACAAAATTCTTGTTCTTAGTTTGAAGTATTTCGATTGATCACACAATCTTCTAGTAGTCATTCCAAGATGACATTTGAAATTACTTTCACGAGGAAAATACTTTTTCGAATCTCGACGTAAACCATGTAATGTGATCTCATGAGCATTTAAAGGTATATAATAAAGCAGCATTACAAAAATCTTCAATCTATTCATTAATATGATATTCATCTTAGATTAGCAGTTGATGCGATTTAGCTTTTTCTTGTCCTTGTTTAGGCGAGAATTTATGGCAATATCTTTAAGCACAGGAAAAATCCAGAACTCTTTGAACAATATCGAAAATGATCTTCGTAATTTCTTACAAAAACTAAGATTTGTCGATGCTGCAAACTAATTTTGTTAAAATTAGCAGCTGTTTAGCTAGCAGTGACCTCAAAGTATTGTATTAACACTTTCTTGTTGATTTAGTGTCCGCGACGAAGCTCGAAATTTAGTGTTTGTGAACCTGTCCAAAACACTAATATTTAGCATTTCTAAACTTTCGAAAAATCAAATAATAGAATAATTTTCCATAGGTTAATTAAATCGATAAATGAAAGAACTCAAATAACCAGCGAAACCGACTGGAATTTTCGAGAAAAAAGATCAAAAACAGAATCAATCCTACTAGTAAGTTTTGTCGAATCTTAGACGCAACCATGAAACGTATGACAAAGGAAATATACACAATATTGGAGGTGCAATATAAAATTGACCCCTATCCAAGTAAAGAAAAACGAACGGAGATTAGTATAAATCTCGATTATCCGGCAAATAGAATAAACTACTGGTTTTACAATCGCCGCAAAAATGAAAACCTCAGTGCCAAACTGAACAATGAAAAAATTGGTGTGGTTCAATTGAAAACCTTAGAAGCGGCTTTTCCTAACATTTCAACTGAAGACCTTCAGTATCTTTCGAATAAAACGAGACTATCTGAGGAAACTATATGGAACTGGTACCGCTATCGATGTATCTGCGCTGAAAAGGACAAAAAGCGAAAGAGGCAGGATCAAAGTTTGTCTGAATCGGTTGAAGTGCCTGTTGCCAATGCAGACGAGCAAATTCGCAAGAGACGATGTTTAACGGATCGAAGATGGTCTGAGGACTCAGGACGAGGTACATCTTCAGATTCAAATGATGCATTGTCTGCGGCTAGTGTCACATCAACCATAGAACCTGAGGCTAGCGACGATAGTGACAAATTGGAATGCTATACTGATAAATATGAGATGTTTGCATCGTCCGGCAAAGGTCAGTTGTATCCTGTATATTCTGGAAGTGCATGGCCTGCCTTCAGCTTTTACTACCATTCAGCAATAGATAACATCGGAAAATAGAAATTTGATCTAAAATTATTCAGTTTGACGAAGGGAACAATGTTTCCGAATATTTTAGTAGATTTGCGTTTCAATATAACGCTTTTGCTAATTATTGATTGAATGTTTGCATCATTATTTTATGTCTGTCGAGTGAATTTAAGAAATGCACAATGTTTGTTGCATACTTATAAGCACCTATACAGCAGTGTTAAAATAATTAAGAGTGCGCTAGCACATAGGAGGAAACGGGGAAGATTGTTGACGAACGCGATTTTATTTACTTTTCTTGCATTTGCAAAAAAGCATTTCATTTATTTATTTACTTATAGTTAGAGAAGGCATAATAAAATAAGTGAAAACAATTTACGTTTTTGTCTGATTGTTCAACTAAATAGGAGTATTTGCTCAAAGTATCAAATAATAAAATATTGCCGAGGGTATAAAACAATTTGAACAATGTAAAAAAAATAGTTTTTGCTCTAAATTGAATTACGTAATCAAGCATTTTGTAAAGGAATCCTTAATTTGCGTTGATTGGGACTGACTATCATGACTTTTTAAGCGCGCTACTGTAGCAAATCCTTTTCAAAAAGTTGGGAAATGTGATGGCCACGTGTTTCGGATTTTTGTCCTGTTGGTAGACCTATTTCGATGGCTTGCTCCACTCGGCATATGGTAACATTATTTGACCAATTATTTCCACCTGCAGCAACAAATCATGAGCTTGCACCGCTGTACCATTTTAGTTTTGTAGTTAGGATGATACAAGGTTCTCTAGCTTCTCTAGATGTATCCTCTTTCTTCCCTGGATGTAGATGTAGTATTTTTCTTTTCTGGATGGAAACTATCTTCTCTGGATGGAGACTCTCTATCTTCTCTGGATGGAGATTCTGTTACTTCTTTGGATGAGGACTCTCTTACTTCTCTGAATCGAGACTCTGTCTTCTCTTGATGGAGACTATCTATCATCTGCTGATGGAGACTCTCTATATTCTCTGGATGGAGATTCTATATCTTCTCTGGATGGAGACTCTCTTCTCTGGATGGAGACTCTCTTCTCTGGATGGAGACTCTATCTTCTCTTGATGGAGACTCTCTATCTTCTGCTGATGGAGACTCTCTATCTTCTCTGGATGGAAAATCTCTATCTTCTCTGGATGGAAAATCTCTATTTTCTCTGGATGGAGACTCTCTGGACAGAGACTATCTTCTCTGGATGGAGATTCTCTATCTTCTCTGGATGGAGACTCTCTATCTTCTGTGGATGGAGACTCTCGATCTTAAAATAGTTGGGAGGAGGCGCACAAATTAATCCACAACATGGTGCGATGGACTTAAAGAAGCCACGGACAGATGAGCTATGACGTGACTCAATTTTTAAGAGGACATAGCCTTTTGGACACGATAGCTTACCAAATTTTCCAGTATGTAAAAATGTACCTGAAGATGCGAAATTGAAAAATTGAGAAGAGGACTTAAGACGGCACCAGCCTCATGGATATAAGCGGAAAACATCATAGACTGTATGCTGGAATAAATGCTGTTGAAACAGCGCTGAAAAATATATATCTCAAACTGCGCGACTTGAAACCAGACAACGATAAGCAAGTATTCTCTCGATAAAGCCTCTCTTCTATAGATGGAGCCTCTCTTCTCTAGATGCGGCTCCTCTTCGCTAAATGGAGCCTCTCTGCTCTAGATGGTGTGTCTCTCTGCTAGATGGAGCCTTTGTCGGCTAGATGAAGTCTCTCCCTCGCTTCTCTGGACGCATCCCTCTCTCTCTTTTCCCTGGATGGAACGTTTCTCTCACTAGATGGTACCTGTTCCTGCAAATAAAATAATTTTAACCAAGTCTGTTCATAATTTAATCCCTTATTTTTCTTCATGATCTCTTCCCAAACGCAGACGAGAGTTGTTTTTTTTTCACCAGCATATTTTGGAGATTTTTAGGCAAACGTTTCTGTTTGATTTTCAATAATAATTAACTGTTGCAAAGCCTGGATTAGGCGAATTTCCTAAATAAAATAAAATAAGCGATCGTCGAGATATGGTGAATATCAAGCACAAACTTATGCTTGATGTAGTCCACACTAACAGCGTCTCTAATGAAATCAAAACTGAAGCAGGTAGCAGGTAGCAGATAGCATTTATCTTCTGGACGCAAGTGGCAATAAATCAATAGAGCACTGTATATGGATTTTGGAACCCAAGGATTCTGAAAGTTTTTGGATCGTCCTTAAATTAAGCCACTTTGCTTGGAAAAGTGCTCTATCGTAATGTAAAATGAAGCAAATTTTTTTGCCAAAGATGGCACCGCAGTCTATTATATTATCAGCCCTACTCAGTGCGTGATTGCTCTGTAGGTGCATATAATTTACCGGTGAACTTTTGCGAGCTCCAATGTTCTAAGGAATTTAGTTTTCATTAAATGATCAACTTTGAGGTCGCCCGCATAGAGTAAATGGGGAATGTCAAATAAAACTTCCGATACGCCTGATAATAAAAAGAAGAGGGCGAAGATGGCTACCTTGAGGCACACCAGGGTCGACCCCACTTTCTTTAGATGTAAGTCCTTAAAATTCCACACATTTTAGGCGGTTGTGACTCTGCATACCTGAACTGTTTGAAGAGTAAGAGCCATTAGATTGTTTTTTTTTATAAAGACAAGGCGAAATATGTGTAACACTCCGGTTGAAGAACCCGACCAGTTCTGACTCTTGTGATTTTGAACACAGTTGCATATACGAAAATTAAATAAAATCAACTTTTAAGTAAGTAATTCGCTGATGATAATAAATGACTGGATTGAGGTAATTCTGAGCTACATATTTCTATAAAGAAGGTTTGTGTGCACCAAAATCTGGTAGAAAAAACTTGATTCTTAAATTCACCTCAGTACTTCCAAATCTAATAAATTAATTCATAAAGCCAAATGTATTTGAACTACAACGATAGAATACACTACGCACATAAATCGAACGCAGTAATGCTCAAGCTACACAAATCTAGGCCAAGAAACCGGGAAGTAAAAACAACCAATACATTACACAACTGCTTTATACTTTCATCTATCAAAACACCACGCAACTTCTTTCAGAGTAAACGCTTAGTCAATTAGAGCAGCAGCTTAGTCCATCTGTTTTTCTAATCTTTCATATTAAACACGTTCGAGAAAAATTTAAAATTCAAATCACTACCTGAGATGCAAGCCAGATAAAATTTATACATATACATATTTCAAATGTACATGTAGTTACATACATATTTATTTAAATTTAAAAATAATCGAAATTCATTCGCAGCAACCTGTAAAAAAAACAATGGTAGCATGAGATTAATGATGGCGATTTATCGGTTGTTTAACTTCTGTAGGTCAATGATTAATTTCGAGCGTCAATGGCATCATTCAAATCCAGGGGTATTTTTGAGAACCAAGTGCGAAAGATGTGGCAGGTAATGGATACATGTTAGAAAGTAGAAGATGGGTGGTTTTGAGGACAAATTTTGAAATAACGTGGACAAATTTTTCATATTTCCTGAACCATCGATCTTTTTTATATCTCGACCAACTTCCAACTTCAGTACTCCCACTTTCCTCACATACCACGTACTAACTGAATGGCAGATAAATATTCGTGTTACTCAAAAATAAATTCAATGTGTCAATAATATCTCTAAAACTCTCACAAATAAAAAGGAACTAGTAAGGTACACTTGCTTATAAAATTATTCACACAAACACATCAATAGGAAAAGTATAAATAATAAAAGCATTAAAAAAAAATTCGAAAAACGAAACTTGTGGAATTCGATTAATATATTTGTTTAAGACAACATTTGACAAACAAAATTAAGTGCTTCTTAAGTGCTAAATAATAAGTTCTGGTAAAATTTCTTCATAGTTTTGCTAATAGTTATAATTAGTAATGTGTTGAACCTTCTTTGATCTTCATGACAGCTTGCAGCCTTTCGGGCATGCTACTTGCTAATTTTCTTGTTGTTGTGGCGATTGTAGGGCCGTATGCAATTAATTTGGCAAATGATAGAGCAACCACGACTCACCTATCACTATCCTGTTGGGGAAAGTATTCGCTCGGAAATCCTAATTTATGTCCACTAGGCAATAACTTAGTTTTTAAAATGTTATAGTACCTATTCGTATTTGTTCATTGTGGTTAGGGACACGATATCGAAAGAAAGTATCGATACTTTTACTTTAAAGTAGTATCAGAACCAAGTATTGATATAAGTTCCGTACTCATTACGACAGTATTGATATGAGTAAGTATCAAATGATACTTACTATAGTCAGTCAGTTTAGACTTCCAACGAAGCCAGAGATTTCAATTATAACGATAGGGCCGGGAGCTAGTCTGGTGCCGTTCCGCGACTTTGTTCTCGGGATCAAGCACACAAAATTTACGTCACACATTCAGATCTAATTCGGAAGGTTATTTATTGGTGAGAAAATATGGGCGCGTACGTTTGCTACCCCTTTCAATTACTCATTAATTCTTTCCTCACAGCGACGCCAAAAATATGGCAATCGACGTAAGAATGATTCTACTCAAAGTCATCGTCCAGCAAAGGAAATAAGTCAGAGGCCGATGCTCGAAAATGGAGGCTCAAAAGCGCAACTCGGCCGACGTGTGGAGCTAATCGCAACTATTCTATAAGGTTTCGTTTTGTTTGCTCGCTCAAGACGGGAG
Organism: Nemotelus pantherinus; assembly: GCA_963978885.1. Taxonomy (NCBI): domain Eukaryota; kingdom Metazoa; phylum Arthropoda; class Insecta; order Diptera; family Stratiomyidae; genus Nemotelus; species Nemotelus pantherinus. Next base: position 235,678,120 of record OZ022263.1, on the reverse strand, counting down.
CTAGCAAACAACATTCCTTGACTCGAATTAGAAACATTAAAATAATAAATCTATTAAACTAAATTAAACTAGATAAAAGTTAATTTTGAAGAGGAGATAAGCGATGATAAAAAACAGTGATATGATGAGGATGCGTGCAGAAGACCAGATATTGTTCACAAGGATTGTAGCACTCTCAAGTCAAAAATGTGCCTTTTTACAAATACATATATCACTTTTGAAACTAATTTAATCACATTGTTATTCGTGCATTGAGAGGACATTAGGATGTGAAAGTCGATACCAATTACAGTGTACCAATAATGTCCCCGTGCAGCAGCTATTTGAATGCAAGTGATACAAAACAATAAATTTTTTCAAGAAATTTGAAAAAGTTTTAATGCAGATTTTTCATTAAACATTTTTATTTAATTTAGAAACAAAAACTAATCCATTTCAGCTATTCATTACAAAGTTATTAACTAAAATAAAACAAAGTCGACAATTTGCCTCCAATAAAGTCTTCGTCCACTTACGCAACGGTTTATGAAAAACCTTAAAAACTATAGATACATTTTTTGTTAATATTTAGTTGGGTAGCCTTTATTTTTAATAACGGTTTTAAGGCAGTGTGGCATCAGTTCTACAAGTATTTTTGCATAGCTTGGCTCTATTTTCGCCCATTTCTGCTAAAGAGCCTGTTTCAAATTAGGTTTTGAGCTAATAGGATGAGTCCTGATCCTTTTTTCCAAGAGCATCTTAGTATTATGAGCCATGCACTTAGGATCATTATCTTGTTGAAAGTAAAAATCCTGCTCCATACCATTACGCCGCCGCCACCGTGCTTTACAGTTTTCATGGCGTTTTTTGGGTTGTAAGATTCCCCTGGCTTTCTCTACACTTTAAAAGGATGTTTTGGCATACAAAATTCTACATGTGCTTAAAACACCGCCGCAAAGTCCTGACCTCAATCCCATTGAGCACATGCAGACATGCTAGAAAAAAGGATCAGGACTCATCCTATTAGCTCAAAATCTAATTTTGAAACAAGCTCTTTAGCAGAAATGGGCGAAAATAGAGCCAAGCTATGCAAAAATACTTGTAGAATTGGTGCCACACTTCCTTAAAACCGTTATTAAAAATAAAGGCTACCCAACTAAATATTAACAAAAAATGTATCTATAGTTTTTAAGGTTTTTCATAAACCGTTTCGTAAGTGTACGAAGACTTTATTGGAGGCAAATTGTCGACTTTGTTTTATTTTAGTTAATAACTTTGTAATGAATAACTGAAATGGATTAGTTTTTGTTTCTAAATTAAATAAAAATGTTGAATGAATAAATCTGCGTTAAAACTTTTTTAAATTTCTTGCAACAATTTATTGATTTTTATCACTTGAGTTTCAAATAGCTACTGTACGAAGCAGTGGCGGCTTGTCAGGGTGGGCCCGGCCCGCCTGGCCCACCCTGACGAGTCGCTACTGGGCCCGCTCGACACGAAAACACTATTATAAGGTATACGCGGATACCAACAAGAAATATCTACTTTACTTTAGCTCAGTGGCGGCTCGTCAGGGTAGGCCAGGCGGCCCAGGCCCACCCTGACGAGCCGCCACTGGACATTATTCGTAGCTCAGTTTAGAAAGATGGGTCGATTTCCATGCAAAAAATTTTTCAGTCACATATCGATACGATACCACCATCAAAGTATTGATATGAGTAAAATATCGAACAGTTTCGATTCAAGTAAAATTTTACTTGGTATCAAACGAAAGTATCGATACCGTACTAATATCAGTACTTTCATCGTGTCCCTAATTGTGGTACCTATCAATAAGTTGCAAATTTTTCTTATATTGAGCTTGTTCTCATCACTGTAAAGAATTGGACTCTTACCGTAATGGTTTCTTGGGATTTTTCTTAATTTCTTCAATAACATGTTCGGCTCGTTTTTTTTTCTGTTAAATTTTTTTTCCTCTCACTAATTGATATTTTTTACACATTTTAACCATATCTTTGGTTTGTGCGAATAAATTCGCATGGATATCAGTGCTGCCATTTTGGCATTTCAAATGCTATATCTGTCATTATTCTTTTCGTAACGGCATTTGGAATTTGAAGTTATTTTATTATTTGAAGTCTAGCATAATTTTTAGCATGAAATTTTTCATTTCGGAATAATTTGGCAGTCATCTATTTATAATTGAGCCATAAAATTTTATAACCTCGCCTCGATAATATTTAAAAATATGAAGTAATGCTGCCTCATTCCAATACTTAAATATGCGATTTAGGCTATTGTATTCTGAAAATTCAACCGAAAACCAAACCGTTGCCGACCAATCAATCCCAAATTCCATATATTTTGATAAATATTCGTATAAATGAGCTTTATTCAAGAGAAGAGGATTTAAATGTAACTGACGAGGCTGTTATCGATATAGAATCATATTGAGATGTCATTTTTAAGCTTCTAAATTGTTTTTCTTAAGTTCATATTATTTTCAAATCCAATTATGTTTATTTTAATGAAATATTGAACATTATTTCCCGGATCTGGCATTACTCGTATTTAGCATTAAATACAATTTTTGGAAAAAAATTTATTGGCAGCACTGGTGGATGTATGGAGTACGCCAACGTATTCAATTTCTTTTTTATTTTTAAACTTTACTAGTAATATATTTTAGTTGATTGTTTAGACATAAATGCCTCTTAGAAATCATGCCTTTAACACTACCGTAATTAAAATTGCCTTGACCCTGTGTCACTTCTGAGCCGGAAAATTCATGCAAAGTAAATGGCCTAGCTAGCGCACCCACATTACAAATTCCCGAGCTGCAGTGCTAGTCACTTTTTGACGCAAGTCTCCAATTCGAATTTCGAAACCCCCGTTGAGAAGAAGTGTATCAGCACCGGCAGTCTGTAGATTCAACTTTACATGAATTTCGTCTACCATTTAGAAATTCCATCAGTTCGTCATGAAATGAAATCTGGTGTGGTGAGCTGCTGGAGGAGCGGTGTGGTGACGGTAGAGTGGGTTGGAGATCCTGATAAATCACGCACGAAACCCAAAGCACTGTAGCACGAAGCGAACAAACATCATCTTGTAGATGTGGTGACAAGTTGTGCATGAATACAATTTCGCCGTTTCGCCGCGATACCAGGCTGGAGCCGAAGTCGTGCCTTCGTCTGTAGCCAATAGGATAGAGGGGCTCGTCAGCGTAGATGTGTAGGTAACAGTGTTTGGAATAACATGATGGAGTGGGGTAAGTACATTGCGGCGTAGTATTGCATGAGAACAGTTATTCAGCCATGGTGGAGTGAGCACACGTGGCGCGGAATGTGAGTGTGCCTGTGGTGAATAAATGATAGGTGAGAGGAATGCGGTGCTGAATATGCGGCAATGATGTTGATGACAAGAGAAGGACACGGCGAAGTTCGGTTCAAGACGAGCATCGACGTCACAGATGTCCTTCAAAGCGAAGTTATACATAGAACTTGGAGGCAGGTAGGTTGCGGTGCCCTTGTCGAACGACCTCATTGTGGAATTCGATGACGGAATCACCTCATTCGATTGCTCATGCTACAGTAGATGATAGCAGTATCTCTGCAGCTGAAGTTCTAGCAACATGTATACATACATACATATATTGCGGCGGCCAAGCCTCCTGTTCCCCTGCGATTTTCCGCTAGTTTCGCAACATCTGCCAATGTGTTGCGTTTGATTGCAGCTGCGATTCGCTCGCAAATATCACATGATCCGTTGGTCGTCGTGAGTGGTACAGTCGTTGCTACGTGCAACAATTCAGGTTGCGGTGTAATTTAAAACACCGTCTGGCATAGGTACCTACATACAGAATGGTTTAGCGTCGTAGGCTCGACGAAAGGTGTGGTCGTCGCAAGCCTCCAAATAGTTGGTGGCATGGAAACTTCTTGCCCCTCGAACTGCACGTCGATAGTTGGACTTGCGTTTGAAAAGTGGAATGACTTGATACGATGGCTCGAACAGGCGCTTTTTGATTTTCTCATTTCAAGCTTCGATCGTTGGCTTGCGGAGGAAATGGTGAGCAGGCGGAATCGGCGACAGCGACTTCATACATACATAGTTTTATAGCCAAGTCCGGGCACAAGGTGCATGAAGCAATCCAACGAGGAAGCTAAGACGGACGGAGTCTGGACTGGAGCAATCATAGCATATGGGCGGCCATCAACCTACCAGAGTAAATTACCTTGGGAAACTGGTACGTACTTGTCGAGTAGGATTGCGGCGGGTATCGAAATGATAGTTGCATTGTTTGATCTGGTTGGGCGACCTGTTTTCGCTGTCTGGTTGATGGAGATATATGCATACTCGGGTACCAGTATGCCTGCCGCAAATATCTCTTTTATAGGAAATGAGGAAAACTGTTTATGCTTGGAGCTATTACGAAAAGAAACAATTTTCTTCGCCATTTTCGATTAAATGTAGCTATTAGTTCGACTTAGGATCGTGAAATAGCTCAATTATATTCTGATGATCTACCATATCATCACATAGATTACATGCAGAAGACTTTGGTGACGTTCAATGTTTCTCAGTGGAACTCTCTTCAAAAAATTAAATTTGCAGTTTAAACCAGTGAACGAAAAAAAACCTTATGGTACCGTACCTTAGTGTACTGTACCGTACATTATTGATGCCCGTACGCAAACACATTCACTACAAAAAGTACTCATACCCTACCTCAGCCTATAATGTTTGCGTACATGTACACAACCGATATACCGAACGAAACAGACACGATGCAAAAGTACGCTACGATTGAATACTGTACTGTACAAAGTACACAAACCTTATCCTCTACAATACGGAATGTGTACACCTACACAACCCGTACACAAACGATATACACTAAACGTACCGTACGTTTAGTGTACTTTTGCGGTTCATTTATATGAACTGGGAAAAAATTACTGATAAAAGTGATAATGCCGTAGCCGAAATGAATTGATTATGCTCTCCTGTGAAATTCAATATTTTTGACTCAATGCTTTCACTTTAAAAGTGTTTTTCCTTTTCATGTAAATGAACCGCAAAAGTACACTAAACGTACGGTACGTTTAGTGTATATCGTTTGTGTACGGGTTGTGTACGAGTACACATTCCGTATTGTAGAGGATAAGGTTTGTGTACTTTGTACAGTACAGTATTCAATCGTAGCGTACTTTTGCATCGTGTCTGTTTCGTTCGGTATATCGGTTGTGTACATGTACACAAACATTATAGACTGAGGTACGGTATGTGTACTTTTCGCGTACAGTACGCTTAAGGTACGGTATTTTTTCGTTCACTGGTTTAAACCACTCGTGTGCTTTACTCTTGAATTCGCTTCCCTTTCATTGGCGTTACTCATTTAGGATGTTAAAACGGTATTATTTTACTCTCGTAATCTGCATATATTTAAGTATATGGACAGAAAATTTCATATCAATCTAACAAATCTCAAAGTTGCACGCATATTTATAAAGACGTCTCAGAACAATGCAAAGTACTTTTGAAACTTTTTGAGCTGGTGAGCAAAATTTCTCAGAACTGGCGCAATCGATCAATCTCAAATAGTGCAACAAGCTTTACAAACATATTTTTCAGCCATTAACTGAAGGTTTTTTTTCCGCACCGATAAATATTTTCCATTTTATAAGCAATTTAACGCCGAAAAATTTATCGAAAATCGATTTTTATAAAAGAAGCCAATGTGTTAAAATATAATATTTCGCTTATTTCTTCAGGTATATACATATGTTAACGAAATCTGTTTTGTTTTTCATTTTTCAATCACCGCAAGACACCTTTTTCAAAGAAGCTCCCAGATTGGCTGTAGCAGCTTTAGAAAAAATCCATTTTGCAAATAGAGATTAGGCAAATAAAGTTAAATGTTGCCACAATATACCTATGTATGTATAAATTTTTGTCAAAAAAAACTGAAAAAACTTTTGAAAAATCACTTTAAATACAGTGGCTCACAGCTTATTTGATACAGTGCTTCTTTAAAAAATTAAGTTGCAATAACTCAAAACATAATAAAAATATCAAAAAAAAATTGAACACAATTTTGAAGAAAAATGTTTGTCGTTTATTAAATAAGTTTACATTTGTTACAAAGTTGCTGTTTTACATCTTAAAAAACAAAAAACTAAAAGTAATAACAAATTTCATGTCACAGCTTATTTGATACAGTTTGATTAAACATTAAAATTGTTGTGAATTATGGGGTTTCCAGTTGATTTCAATACTTTGTATGATAGCCCTTAGCCTTAAGCAGAGCCTGGAGCCTATTCGGCATTGAATCATAGAGTTTTTTTGTGATATCAGGAGTAATTTTTTGCCATACCTCTAGCAGTGCTTTCTTCAGGTCTTGTTTATTAGAATTCTAGTGTTTTCTAATGTTGTTATCCAACAAAGTCCACAGATTCTCAATGACGTTCATATCTGGTGACTGTGCCGGCGGAGACATCAAATGAGGGCAATCCCAAAATGGCCAGGACTGCACAATTCCCGACTTGTGGTTTGGATCGTTGTCTTGGTACAACCGAAATTGGTCGCGAACACTCAGTTTTTTAGCACTTTGCAGCAAATTGTTTTTGAGTACATCAAGGTACTTTGTTTGGTTCATTGTTTCGTCAATAAACTTTAAATTTCTGACTCCGGCTGCGGACATGCAGGCCCAAACTATCACATTACCACCACCATGCTTCACAGTAGCTATGAGGTTCTCCTTGTTTAGCTCAGTATTTGCCTTGCGCCAGACATATGACATTCCGTCGGAGCCAAAAATGTTACACTTGGACTCGTCCGCAAAAATAACCGTATTCCAGAACGCGGATGGCTTTCCCACATGCTCTTTGGCAAAGGCAAATCGGCTTATTGAATTTTTTTTGGAAATGTATGGCTTCCTATGAGCTATTCGCCTGTTGAAATCATGGACGCGAAGCACTCGTCGGGCGATTTCAGCACTACATGACTTCCTTAATTCACGATGAACCCCAGTAACCAATTTTGGAGCGGAAATCTTTGTGTTTGCTTTCACTTTCCTTACAATGTATCGTTCGTCGGATACAGTGAAAGTATTGTTTGGCGCATTTCTCCTCTTATTTTCTACCCGATTTTCGTGAACGAAGCCTCAATTTTGTGCTGCACTGTAGAGACACTCAAATTCACACTTTCAGTAATTTTTCGAACACTTTGTCCTTTTTTAAAGTGGTTTAATACCAATTCGCGCTGTTCAATTGTGGTGCGATGACCCATTTTACAATTTTGGCTCATTTTGGTACTTCAGCTTACAAGATCTTGCTAAAAATTACTTAAGCCAATGTCTAAACACAATCAAAAATTCAAGAAACAAAAACAAGACAGATTAACGGCGCGACAAATAGAAGTTTATTCGCATTGAAGTGTCTGTATCAAATAAGCTGTGAGCTGCAATTTTTCTGCGCCAGTGGTATTTCTCTTTAACCGGACGCCGAGGAATATTGCTGGAAAATTTTATGGATAGGGTTCTTTATTTCAAAGTTACAGTGATTTGCATTTTTAAATAGTCACTGTATCAAATAAGCTGTGAGCCACTGTAGGTCTTGTGACTGCGTATAACCCCTTTAAAAGTAAACGCCTAATTGTCCATTTGTAATTTGCAGAATGACCGATAGGCTATTGTTTGTGTGCTGTAAATCGTCAATTATGTCTAAATATCATTTTAAAATTTATCGTAGATATTTGATTGAACTCCATCTCAGGAAATTCTGCTTCACTTTCACATCGCCTTATGACAGAACTCACGTTTATATGTCTATATTCGTGATTTCTTTTCTTTTCTTGCTCGCTGTAGAATAAATTCAAGGCCACCGAGTAACAATGGCCCAAATTCATCGTGTTGCGAACATACTCGTTCAAAGCACATACACCTACCAAACAATTCAAGACCATGTGTACGCACTACGGTCTATTTATAGACAAGCGCACAAACATTTCGCAAAATAAATTCAATTTGACTGAGAAATTTGAATGATCCATCAAGCAAACCATGTGCATACATACTCACATATTGGCTTAATGTTATCCTTTCAATTATGAAGGGCACCTCCCAAAAATAAATTTCTGTAGTCTGACGAAAATTGCATTTGAAATGCTTTTTCGCTAAATATAAGACTAGAGCAATTGTAGAGGAGAAAGTGAGCTTCCAAAATAATTAAAAAAAAAATACCACATTAAACTCGAGGAAAGCTCGATTCGTCAGGATGAGAAATACGGACTGTTTTTTCAACAGTCGCCCATTAATTTTCGATTAAATTTGGTATATTTTGTCTGCTGGGGTTTGATTTTTCTGGCAACGATTAATGTGCGAGAAGTTGATTTCAAAAGCCAGTCATTTCGTTTCTTTCATCATTTCGTCTCGGAAAACAATTCGAAATTTTGCGGTTTCTATGCGAAATTAATAATTGACGGATCAACTATGAAATCTGATTCGAGCGTGTCCATAACATTATCGATGTAAAGAATACGCAGTAAAACAGGCTGCAGGTTTGGCTAATGTGATGGAGTGTGAAAGGAAGGAGGTGCTTGTAAACAAATTTCCAACTAAATAATTATTTTCTGTTTCTGACGATAAAAAATTTAATGAAATTTTAAAATTTTCTTCATGTAAACCATCTTAAATTATGGGTCACAAACTCTGCTTGTTATGGGACTTTCTTTATGCAGAAAACTGCACCGCGATTGACGTCAAACATTCCTCCAATAAAAGTAATTCAGTTTTGTTTTGTTCATTTAAAGCCATTAAACTTTTCTTTCTTGCTTGGAATCAAGTTACGAAGGCCAACAATATATGCAAATTTTTCTTGACGTCTATCACTGCCGAAATATTGCTTCCCAAACAGATCGAACCACGCGTCTCCGTTCGTTTGTCGAAATGGTTAGAACATAAGTGGAAAGGTATTGCGAATCAACCGGTTACTGGCTGATACTTGCAAAATCAGCTGCTCATTATAAGACAAAAGCCATTTTTTTATTCAGATCTGGATTCCTTTTTGCAGCGCAAGCGATCTTTGAAGAAAAAGCTAAAAATAATTTCAAGTTCAGAGCAGCAAGCCCGTTAAATATCGCGTTGCAGAATTATGTCGATTGTATCCTGGTTCATAGACGCGTCGTTGCCGGTTACTTGAATATTACTGATAACGTTGGAGACTCGTTTTAAATAGTACTATGATCTGTGAACAAGTTGACGGTAGACTTGCTTATAGGTTGACTTTTTATCGGTATGCGAAGCTGAAGCAATTGGTCGAAATAATTTCATCAAGTAAGAAAGTTGAATGGAAAAATAGCAAGTGACTAAAAAATAGCAATCAACAAGTTTATATTGGTTTGAAAAATTATTTGGTTCCAGTTGTAAAAAATGCTTAAGAACAAAGAATATTGCCAACCATAGATGGTGCAAGAAAATAGAAATAAAACATTTTCTATCATAAGATCAATGGTACGCTACTGAGTACGCAATTCGACTGATCTAAACTAATGAAGGCTACTTAATGCCAAACGTTTTCTCTGATTAAGTAAGTGCCAGAACGGTGTAGCTAGTCTATTGTCTTTGAGTTGCTCATTGCAAAAAGACTTGACTAAAATTTTAAAGCCCCGATTTTCAATAGCACAAGAGCGTTGGCGTCCCAAACGATTCTTCATCTTGTTTGAAGTTTCTAGGTTGATAAAAATATGTTTCTGATGCCTGTATTGTACATTCAATTAGTTTTATTAATTAAATTCAATTTGTAAACGAGCTGTATTGGGAAGAAGTGGCTGGTCAGAATTAATAAGCCCCTAGCCTCTCTGATTGTCCCGAATCTACTAATGAAGTCTGGAATCCATGTTAGAAGTAATTGCGAGGCGCAATATCCCGACCAAAACATTTGTAGTGGTATGACATATCCAGTGGCGGCCGGTGGAATCACCGAAAATTGCTTTACAGTAGCATCAACAATTTCAGTTCCTTGAAAACCATAAAGTCCCGGTACTCAGAGCACATACACATTGCTGAATCTGACACCAGAGTGCAAGCGTGCTCTGCATTCATTGGCTATTTTTGAGGTAGCAGCTTGACAGTCGCAGCAAATAGTGAAACACTTTTCCCTCCAATTTTACCTCCGCGTGAAAAGCAAAACCAAAACTCACCGAAAGAAAAATGTCATCTGTCATTCGATTATTGCAAGCAGGCACCAACGCCAAACTTTGAATCAATCTCCAAACTATCCATGAACAAAAACCTCGGAGTATACCCTCCTGCGGACATCTGGGTGCTCTCCAAACACTTCTTCCCAAAAAGATTACTTCAAAATCGAGTAGGAGCACTCGAGCGTTTGAAGGAATCGCGAGAGACGGACAGATTCCTCCCATCAAACCCTGAATAGTGCCGTACCCTACCCATAGACCAAGTTCATCTAAAAGTTGAAGAGTTTCATCGTTCATCAATCACTAGTCCTTTCAGTTTTCTATTCCTGATAAACAAACTCAATTTAGTTTAACCAAGATTCACTGAAAGCCCGTGCCTCGAGCACCAACTGTCAGTTAAATCGAATGCATGTTGTTATTTTCTACATACCACATTCAGATCCTTACTGACTGCTAGTGTGGCCACGCTTGTCGGTAAATCCGTTCTTGTTTCAGTTTGTTCAGCATAATGAATTGAAAGTGCAATTGGACACCTCCCTGTGGACAGCCATTCGTCGCCTTCATTCTTAACTATCAATCGGCTCTTGCCTCCGACAACAACAATCTCTAAGTCAACATGGATTGTATACATTTATCTAGGACATCCCATACCACGGGACAAGGTATTTCCAAAAGATTTCTTTTAGGTCAATTTCCAGGTGGTCAATTCCCTCCCTTAGCATAGCCAGATAGATGCCATCCATATTTTACGATTTGAAATTATCAAAGGACATGATAGCATCCATGTCTTTTTCACTGATTAACACAGTTATGGCCGCAAATGGCAAGAGGATTGATCAGACGCACAGAATACCCTAGAAAGTGATTCTCAAGTTGAGTCTGAAAACACTTCTTTTTTGGATTTGGTGAAATCAAGATCTGAGTGTTTCAGAGAATCCAGTCCCTCAAAAAATGACCTGATTGATTCTCTCTTGTTAGTCCTCACCAAATTTTTATACGTTCTTTTTCAAATTCTGAGGAGGGTCCAGTCATTCTTTGCGTTGCTTTTAAAAGCCCTATTGATGAATTTTCTAGTATTTTTCCTGGGCTTCTGCAGCTCTCGGCTCCACCATGAAAACGTCCTGTTGCGTCCGCTATTGCTGGTCGGGTAAGCCTCTTCGTTGCTACCTCTGTCTACAAGAAGTCACGTGAACTTAGCCCAACCAGTGTTTCTTGAGTTTCTTCTCTCAACCCGTGGTTGGATCCGTAGCTAAGGAGAACACCGAGTGGCGATAATCAGAGAGTGAGATCTCATCCGATTCACACCATTGATCTACCTATTAAAGACGAATAAAATGATGTATCAATAACAGCACTTCTATAAGGGGGCGACAAAGGTGGGAGAAATCACAATGCGTAGAATCATTAGCATCACAGAAGCTATGAAATCAAAATGTCCATTTCCTTCGCATTTGTTGCTGAATCACTTGGTGTTCTAGGGGTTAGCATCACAGCCCACCAGAAATTGCAATCTGTCTGATTCAACGCACTAAATCAGGTCCTTCAGATCCCGTGTTGGCAGTGGAAGTAAACTAAAGTGGCAGTCGCACGTTTTTGCGTGCTATTATTCCATTACTGCACCATGACCGGTTGACGAGTCCCACATTGAAAGCTATCTGAGCGTAGTGGCATGAAGCAGATTGAAAACCAAAACACAAGTGCCCGACCTCGTTGGCTTTTCGTCATAAAAGGTTTTTGTCCCTGCGACCGCTATCTCGAACCCAAGCCTCCTGTAGAATGTAGTGGGGCGCTTGCAGGTTTGCCTATTTTTCGCTTAGAAGAAAGGACGAAACCTTGACCTTGTGCAAGTTGATTTAAACAAACCCTATACATTCAATCGTAGAATTGTCAAGAATTAACCGCTGAGAGCTCCCAACTATTTTGTGCCCCGAACTGGTAACATTTCTCTCCCTTATCCAGGTAGGCTCTAAAGTTCAACTGCTTGGTATTCAGTTTTCACTCCATTGTTTTCCATGTCCGTTTTTGCCGACAGCTTTCCCGTTTCGCACAGCTTATTATGTTGCGTGCGATTATTTTTTTATTTATTATATTCAAAAAAATTTCGTCTAATACATACTAGTAAAATTGCATAAGGATGAAAAACAGACAAACAGTTCCTATTATACTATTTTCAACTTCTATTTACAACTTCTATTTACAACTCCTATACTACTATTTTTAGCCAAGCTCTTTTTCGAAGATGGTAGACATATGTATGTATGTATGTTAAAGTCAAAATTATTGTAAGCATTATTAAAATTTATTTTTATTGACGAAATGGGCTTTTTGAATGCGTAGTTGGTCGTGAAGGCCTTCGTGAAGTCAGTGTAAATACAGTCGATCTGAAGTCCTGCCTCGATTGATGGAATAATAGTATTGGAAAACTCAAGCAGCTTGGTAGTTGTGGATTTGGCTTTCATGAAACCATGTTGAAAAGAAGATAATATAGATTTGCTATGAAACACCACAACATTACTGATGCTTCGAATAGTTTAGCAAAACATGGAAGTTTTGCGATAGATACAACATTTCTATTGCTTTTTTTATGAATAGGTGTGACGACTGTATATTTCCAACCACTAGGAAAAATACCGAGCGACAGAGAAAGATTAAATAGGTAGACAAGAATAGAAGAATGGGAGAAAATACAACATTTTAAGATAGCATTAGGAATGCCGTCAGGGCCTGGTGTCAAATTATTGTCCAGCTTTTTAGAAAACGCCAAAATGGTACCTTCGTCAATATACAAATCTTTCATTCCCAAAGAAGATGTTGGAATCATTGTTGAGTTGTCATTTTATTTATTAGTGTTAGTAGTATGTTAGTATTGTATGCGGTACGGAAATGATTAGCGAAAATATTGCTAATATTGATTATGTTGCCTCCACAGGTTTACAGGGTCCAGAGCACTAGCCGAAGTTGTTCCCTTCAGAGCTTCCTTCTTACTCTTTTGTGGGGATTTGTAAGAAGGTATATTTTTCCCCACGCTTAATCAGACCTCCAGCTGACTCTGTACTCCCCTTTCCGAAGCTTGCAATCACAGTTGGAAGCTGGGAAACTTTCTGGCCATGCTGATAACCTGTAATCTTCCACTGTAACCAGGGTCCTCCTTGGTAGTCATACATGAGGTTGGAGCCAAGCATAATCCGAGCTCTTACCGCACTGAAGATGCTGAGCAAGGGTGGACTTCTAGACTTAATTTGGCTGCCAACTGCAGATATATAGTCTTTTAGATTCATCTGCATGCTGTTTTCTAGGCACTATTAGTATGACATCTTGCGATACACAAGCCACTCCACCACGAAAAGTTGGCGGCCGAGAGAAGGGCTGATACTAGGGTATGGAAGAGTGAAATCAGTTCATTTTGAAAGTACACATAGTTCAATAGTACGAGTAGGTTCGGAACTTCGAGCTGCCCTATAAATATAAGCTCTTTCAGAAACTATCTTCTAGTCTAGGTTTCTAGAGAATGTTATCGAAAGAGTCTCGTGAGCTGACAAGCTCTCTGATTAGACCAGTCTTTGATTTTGCATAAATATCATGGGCAATTTGCCTATTCAAAAAAAATGTCTACGACTCTGCCTATGAAAGCTTCATGGTTATTTCGCCTCATCGCACTGATTGTATGAGATTACTGGCCAGAGTTATTGTTCTTTGCAGGGATATTTCTTCTCTTTGAGCTTAAAGCTAAAATTGTGCAAAACCTCCTTATCGATCAAATTACGCATCCAATAAGCCGATTTCACCTATAAAAACAAGTTGTTATGACTCATATTGATTTTAATCAGTGCTATCAGCTAAGGAGTTTGGATACTAAGAAAAAATGCTTTGACGGTTTTCCATTTATGACTGTAGTCTATATTTTATAACATGAAATTTCCGGCAGTAAAAATTTTTTTTAAAGAAAATAATTACCTCTGTTATTGAACTCAATTTGCAACGATTTCGGACAAAACCCCCTTATGATCCACTCATAACAAACAGTTCGATCACGTAGTCACTCCAACCATCCAGTGCCATATTCGTTTTTTTTATCGAGGTACTTCCCACTGTCATAAATTCCAGTTCGATCTGGAAATGAACCAAAAAAAATGATGTAGAGACTTTGTAATTTAAATTCAACTATGTATGGATGCGTAATGTAATAACGGTCACATGGTTTCATAATAACTGATTCCGCGAAGGCAAATTACGATTGCATTCAATTAGTATGTATTTATTTAGCAATGTTCTAAGCGAATTGTTGTTTGCAGTTAAAATTATAAGAATGTTTACATTAGTACGTGATAATTAGTATTTGGTACATTCGATGTGTTGTTCTATGTGAATAATTTCGAATGCAAATTCAAATAAAAGGCAAATGCAGAAGAATTTTGCTGGAGAGGGAGTTCCATAAAATGACATGTGAAGTGAGAAATAATGATGATGATATGGCAACTGGTTTGTAATATTTATGAGGAGTTTCTCATTGACATTGAAAGCAAAAAGGTCAAAATCTTTGAGTTTGTTTAAATCACTTTCACGGGGATTTTTTTAATTCGATTATATTGTCACAAATTTTTAATTCTTTTTTCAATATATTTTTGGGGGATTTATGATTAAATTTTTTGAATAGAGCTCACTTTCATCACGAATTATCATTTCTTTTCTATTTATCTTTTCAGGTAAGCAATTGTTATTCAATTCCATCATTATGAATGTAAGTCATGCAAAACACAAACACGGCTCGTACAATTTAGCAAGAATCGAATAATAAACAGATAATTTAAAATAGCGTGAGTAGAATTTTGGTTAAATTTGATGTTTGTATTGTTTGCAAAGTGATTACTGGTAATGAGATTCACATTCTATTAAGTCTTATATTAGAAAAAAGCACCGTTTTTGTCAACACGGTAAATTAAATCGAGTATAATTTAGAAAAAGACAAAATGACAGGCGATTTACGCGACAGTGAACATAGTAAACCAAATAGAGGTCAAATAATGTCATTCAAACAATTTGGTAATAAAAATGAAGTAAATAATTTTCATATATGTAAAAAAAATTGCACGATTCACTGGAAATAAGTGTGACGGGTCGCTTTCAAAGTGATTAAGAAGAATTTTAGGTATAGCATGTCGGCGAAATGGTTTTAATTTTGCATGTTAGGGGATTTTTATATATTATTCATTTTTCTTTTTCAAGATGGCCAAATACGAATGATGTGTGTTTGGGGGACTTTTTAGTATTACGTATCTATTACGCAGAAATTCTACCAAGAAATTGAAAGAAGTAATTGTCTGCATAGTTAGAACATATTATCTATTTTTTTTACTTAAATCAGGCTTCTACATAATGTCCTTTTCTTCTGGAGTTGCTTACCTTATGTCAACCTCATCCCTCACGTTTACTTCATGAAATAATTATTCTTGCTAAGATTCCTTTTCACATTTCGTTCTTGCGGTTGTAAAAAAATCACTTGATCTACGATATTAGTATCTACTTACTTCTTCTGTTTAGTACACCGAAGAACGTGTATTTTAAAAATATGTTCTGCTAAGACTTCATAATTGCACTATCATTTCCTTTTGCTGATAGCTTTAAATGTCAAGTACCTATAAATAAATCAATTCATTATTTAGATAATTTCAGTTACCAACCAATCATGCATGTAGCGAGTCCTGATGACCCCTAGCATTGCGACCTCCTGGGTCTAGTATACGTCATCAATACTATGTTCACTAGGGTATCCAGATTCCCTATAAACTTGGATTTGTCCCCAGGCGGGACTTTTCTTATGTCCCATATAGAGAGAAGAGCAGAACCAAGCAGTAATAATCTTCTTCACGGTAGTGTTGGACAGTGTGCGATGCTCTGCATTCTCTGCTATTTCTCCATTGTATCTACAGCAGTTGTCTCGCTGCTTACCTCTTCGGAGGAGATAATTTTTGCATAGAAGATGGCCTGTTAAAGCTCCACATAGGGCCCTTATGCCACTTTTACGAAGAGCCACTCCTTCTTTTGATTTGTTGCATTGAAGTTGAGGGAGTATTTTTTGAAGGTTTCAAACCTTCTAAATTAAGCCAGTAGCTTTGGATCTTTTTTAGTCCATGTTGTGATTTTCCTGACCGAAGCAGCATTCGAAAAGCCCCAGCACGGAACGGGACTGATTTAGGGAAATTTAGCTTTTTCTTTGGCCTCTTGGTATCAGCTTTCTCGTATCCTTGATGTCATTCATAGCCGGGACCCATATAAGCTCGAGGCTGTTCTGTGCTCCTATTTCATTTAGCGCCCCTCTTGCCACTAAGAGTATAGCTGAGTTTCTTTGATCGCCACTGATATCCTAGAGAACACTCTCTCCAATATAGTCAGAGCGTGTATTATAGCTGTTTACCGATTGTAAAATCTTTGACATCGACCATCCTCATGTCGGGGCCAAATATCTATCCGAGGGTCCACCTCTCAAACGCAATTTTTCTTGCTAAGACCCCATGTTTCCAATGGAGAAACTTGAGTACCGTATAGCTTTGATAGCCTTTTGAATTTTTTGTTAGCTGTTAACAGCCGTGCGCGGATTTCTTCGTCATAATTGTTATCGGTTGCGATTTTCAACCCTAGATAGGTGAATCATGAATTACGAGATTTTTAATCCGAATACTTTTGGGAAAAAAATTTTTGTTTTTTTATTTTCCGAAAATTCCTGTACTTTTAAAATGTTCTGCCGATGAAAGAGGTAAAAGTTATTGACAGCTAGATATGGAGAAAAAAGTGGGTGTAAAAGTATTTCGAAATCTGCTTTTCGAATGAAACATCGCAGCTTCGGCTTTGTGTTCGGGTGTGTTGTCTTAGTGGAACAAGACTCCGGCTCGTAGTTTCTCCTGTATCTTTTCTTTATTAATCTCCCACAATTTTCTTATTTGGTCCGCATTAGGAGAGGCCATAATATAAGCTCCTTTTCTACAAATATTCCATTATGATTATTTCCTCAGCATTACAAAAAAAAACCGAAACCACTACCTTTCCTCGAGCTTAACACTTTGAATTATTTCGACGTCGATGTAGATGGTCGTTTTCAAGCCATCGACTATTGTTTCTTCTCGAGATCAAAGTAATGTACCTGGATTTCGTCCATGGTCAGACATTACCTCAATAAAGTTTCTGTGTCAGCTTGAAACCTTTCAAGATTACCCCTTGAAATGTCAACTCATCTTTGCCAACTCCAACTCAACAACAAATGCCAACTCCCAATGTGCAGAGATGTTTTTCACATGCAGTTTACTGGTAGATAATCTTTTGAATGGTGTCGTATGAGATCCTTGTGACCTAAGCAAGATGTCTGATGCCATGCCAGAGTAACTTCTTGTACATTTTTAACGTTATCATCGGTTCTTCGCGGTGTTCATCCTACGTGGATATTCTACTTATCTTAAACTCCTTACAATTGTGAAATATGGAAGAGAATAATCCAATGCCGAAATTTTATAAATCGTTTTCACATACATTTCACATGTGTGGCGGAATTTAGCAGCCATTCTAGGATTTAGATAAAGTTTTTTTTTTGTAATCCGCAACAAAAAAATTTTCAATCGAAAAAAGCTACACAGATCGCATTTCCATTAAATGCGATTCGAAAAAGGTGACTACGGTACTGAATTCGATCTATTTTCGAAATCTCCAATTAGTATTTATGGTCGTGAAAATCGTAAAAAGGATCGTAAAAATTAAATTAATTTTTTTTCTGAAAACTCAAAAATAGATCATATTTTATTTTCTCACAAATATCTTCAAGACAGTTTAAAATTTAAAAGAAAATAGATAAATAAGTAAATACAAGTGAAAAGCTAACTAATATGGGCACATGAATGATTATTCTTTTCTGATGCAACTGATGGAAAATCGGAGTAGACAGACTAAAATCTTCTTCGATCGCAACCAAAGTCATCACTTTTCATAAGTTTTGTTTTAGCGGTAGTGACTGATTTCGCGGTGCATGATTGTCGTCACGTTCGTACGCGGTGGTCGATGCAAGTTTATGGCTCTATGTAAATATGTCTGTATGTATGTGATGCTGAAAGGTTACCTGTGATATTCAAACTTGATTTACTGTCGCTGGTTTTGTTGATTCACTCACATTTGAGTGATTTAAACGCGATATGGTGTTCCCGTGAAAGCTTTATTAGTGAAAATTTCAAAGACCAATCATTCAGTCGTAACAAATTTGCCTATGACACGCAAAAAGACATGGGTTAAGGCAGATCTGCAACCATAGGTTCATAAAGGCTAAGGTTAACTTTCAAATTCGACAAATTGCATATAACTGAAACTTGACCTATGTCCATCACTTACAGGTGAAGAATCAGATTAAGAAAACTGTCGTATTTGGACAGTTTCCAAGTCTCAGAGGGATGACGTTCCATACTTTCCACGCAAAAGATCCACACGTCTGTTGCGTTCTTCGAGCACTTTTCATGTGCAGCACTTTTTACATTAGGCCACCAGTTTTCGATTAGACTTAAATCCGAATATTGTGCCGCTTATGCTCTCAAAAAACCATGTGCTGGTTCGTTTAGTCGTATGTTTCGGATCATTATCTTCCTCGGAGTTTTTTCATATTGCTAACGATCGGTGGACCCCAACAAGATCGATTTTGATGTTACCTCTTCGTAATACATCTTTCTTTTTTTCCTGAGGCCAATCCACATGGTGGATTGGCCTCAGCACAAATCCTTCGCACAAATTCTAGCCTTTTGGTTACATAATTATTTGGCGAAAACGGTATCTTCTAAGGACTTTTTTCTGGACATCTTCTGTCACTAGGCTTATGTCGAGCCGAAGATCCTTATTTATTTTCATGGAGTTAAAAATTAGGTTCGTCTTGACAAAGTTGAAAAAAAAAAGTTGTTATCTTAACCAGTATTGAATTATGCATATACAGATTGCTGAGTAACATTCCGTATAGGTCTAAGTGCTGAGTATTCACTGCTATTTCCACGAGCACAACTATATACCTGTACTTACGAGGCGAGGTCCATAAATCTCAAGCATTAACCTCTTAAAGGGCTACCTTGATGGGCTGTCTTAAGGGGCTACCTTGATGGGCTGTCTTAAGGGGCTACCTCATGTTAGTCGTATTACTCATCCGTTGGTGATTGATAACAAAATTTGGTTGACCTGTCAGTTTAGTTTTTATGGGGAGCGAGAAGTCAATACAAACATGGATTTACAGGAAGAAGGTCGCGTTCAAATCAATCGTGATGAAATTTTCGACAAAAAAATGTAAAAAAAAACTCAAGTCAAATTTTCTTAGAATCGTAATATATTGACAGAGAATCTGGACGACTTTTAGAAACAGTAAAATGTTCGCACAGTTATTTTGAGTTCTGAAGACATTTACTAAAAGATGACCGTCACCATGAAAGACCTACAGAAGCTACCGCATCAGATATTATTGAAAAAGTAGGGAAAAGTTAGTTCTGCAAGGTGACATTGACGTCATTGAAAAGGCTGAACTAGCTGTGCTAGATCCCTTCGTTCATATCGAATAGGTAACACAAAATCTGGGGCCTACACATAAATGAAACAAAGATGAAGTACTTGAAGGCATCGTCTGCGAGATGGATACCAAAATAGTAATAGAGCTTGAATTTAAAAAGTTGCATTCCTTTTATTGTCTTGGTCCATGAAGAAACACGCGGTCGGCTGCTCAAATCTAACAAAATCTACGAAAGTCAGTCAAGGCTCCAGACCCTCAAAGCTACTGCTGTATAAGGACATAGTCTTACCAGCTCTCATGTATGGATTTGAGACTTGGATGTTCAGTAAAACACAATCTGAGCTTTTAGTCGCGTTCAATAGGAAAGTTTTTTTTTGGTTTACTTATGAACCATGAGTTGTACCTAGGACCTTTCCGAATTGACGTCTTCGCCTTCAGCTTATTATAACAGAATGTGACGTGACGAAGCCATAGATTTCGGACACCTCGTCTTGGTCTGCTTCAAACTGTTAGAATAGCTTAGCTATCCTGCTGACGTCACAATCTATCATAACAAGCTGAAGATGAGAACGAAGACGTGAATTCGGAAACGCCCCCAGAAGCAGATATTTTGACAAAAATAAAGCTTGGTAGACTCCGTTGGGCTGAGGGGCGGACACCGGAGGAGATTTTACTTTCGCTAGAGAAATATCGTTGACCAGGACAATTAGAACTTAGAGGTGTTTAATTGGATGGCTGCAACTCTCGATCGGGAAGGGTGGAAAGACCTTTTGAGGACCGAACTCGGGTTGTACTGCCGATGATGATGACGATTACGTTTGATATTCAAAATCATCACAATTCTTCTGCATTCCCTGGACAATCAGTCGCTCTAGCGGATCATATGTTTAAAGTTTTTTTTCTTTAGCAGACCACTCCAAGCGCTAGCGTATACATCCATAATTAAATATCTGCTGTAGTACGTCAAACTATTTTAGTAAATATAAAATTCTGAATAATTTATTTTGCACGCCATCTTCTGCAAGCTGTATGCATCATGTTCAATTTATCTACGTTAAATTCCGTCATTGTTCAACAGCTGTGCACACACTGTCGGAATAAAATACTCGACAGTAGTGAGCTTTTGATAAAATATGTGCATATCTAAGATTACTGAATTCATACATCTCTTGATATTTCAACTGCTTCAAAGCTTTTCGCATGAATTACTCACGTAATCACCGACGTCGGCGTAGATAGATACATACACTTTAAGTTAAGCTTTAATTGCATATCTGATATACGAGTGCCATACGTCTCGTATATGTATTTATTGTGAAAAAGATCGTGTCATGCCTCTCTTCTATTATTCCATTGAAAATGTGCAAGAGTTTCGTTGAAACGGCTAAAAACTCGCATTCCACCTTGCACTAAAATTCAGTCAAGCATAAACCGTTCACTTCGCGTTTCGTTTTGTCGATCGTTTAACGTCGCCAGCCAGAATCGGAGACAGTGTTCTTGTAAAACATTGAAGGAATAATTACGAATAAACAGAGAAAAAAAAACGATATTTTGTTCGATATATCGCATAACAGTTACCTACTTTTCTTCCATATCTAACAAAACGGCAAATTGCGCGAATGTTGTTCGATCTTGTTTCCGTAGTAATTTCCGCTTTGAATATGACATGTCTAAGTGTATGATTTCGCGTACATCGTTTTTGCAATTGTCGATAACTTATGAGGAAAAATAGGAAACTAGTAGTAATTTCGCGGTTAGCTATCACTTTTTGTTTAGTGAAGTTTTGTGGTGTAATTTATAATTTTTAATGGCTGATTGGTCGACTGCAACTGATTCCGCAAACCCTGGCGTGGACCTTCAACTGGACTCAATGTCAATAATGGTAATGACAGTAATCGTTATATTGCTTTAAGCGCTTTGTCATTGATTTTTACCAGCCTAAGGGAGCAAAGTTATCTAAATTTGCTTTGTCTTAATAACAATTAAGTACCGCCTCTTCCCGATGGTTTGATTTACATTTAAATTTAGTGATAAAATGATTAATCAACCTTCATCATATTCAAAGCTCATAAGCTATTTTAAAAAACGTGGTTTTTTTCTTCAGTTTTATCGTTTCGCTTTAACTTTGTTGTTCCGTCTCCAGTATTCTGAAAGACGCGCAACATAACACAATCGAAATGCAAAAGTTAAATTATTGCTACTGCTTACGTAAATAATCCATAATGCGTAGCCCGTAAGTATATATCACCGTAGTCGTAGCCGCGTGACGTAAGATATACCATTAGATTGTGATACCGTCGAGAATGTGATGTCAAACAAACTCGACGAGCCCCCGTAGTAATCAAATCTGATACTGTCAGTGAGTGAGTGTTATTGAAATCATCATACGGAGAGGGAGCAACGACCCCCCGAACGTTATTCGCAGCTTTGAAAATTTAAATCTAGGCGCTGACCTAGTTTTTAATGCGAGATATTGTAAACAATTTACATTTTTCTTCTTCTGGCCTCGCCGAAAATTATAATTTCATCTGTACTACGTCATTAAGTCGTCCGACAAGTCGAATTTCGCAGATGCAAAGGAAATCAAAATAAATCGTTATCTCTTTGCAACAACTTACTGATTTTCTCACGGTTTTTGAGATGAATAATAACAATTTTTGTTTTAAGCTGTTTGAAAGATGATGATTAAATGACTTTGAAAAAGTTGAAATTTTTTTATACTGAGTCCTGAACACAAAATCAATTGCATGGTCTCTCTATGCTATTTTGAGGCGACTGAACTTAAAATATCTGAAAAATTATTAATCACCATCGTTTTTCTGTGCACGCATTTGTGCTGTAAAATGGGTTCAACATAGAATTGAGTATGCCTCGAAATTGCTGGTCTGGTCACGGTATGATTTGCACAAGTATCAGGCAATAAAGCTGAAAAATCATAAAATATTGACCTTTGATTTTTTGCTGTTTGGAAGCAGCTTTTAAGGTTGTTTGACGTTGCAACGAGATGGTGGTCAATCGCCTTGAAAACTAAATGTCCGACTTATTGAAGTCAAACTTAGATTTTACGAGTTGTGTTAACTCAGATATATGTAAATTTTTTTACTAAATGTAACTTTTTTGAATATAATGGCTGATATTTATTTGAAAATTTTAGTTTTAGAAAATGTCTCAGGTGTTTTTCTGACAGATAACCTGAGACAATCTAGCTCGGACTTAGTATTAATTAATATATCCTAAAAAAGAGGCCAGAGCGCAAAATTTTTGGAAAAATGCGGAAAATATTTTCAAGGTAGATTTCGATTAATGTGTAAAACTTAAAAGGCGGCCGAATAAAATGACATACATCCAAATGAAAGTGCTCTTCGATTCTTAGCAAGAAAGAAATTTATTCAGAGATCCTGACCGAAGAAAACAGAATGACTGAGTCGGTGAAAAAAAGACATACATGAAAAAAACAAATAGGACCTGGCCAAAAAATAAGAAAAACTTTTGAAAATTCACAATTATTTATTTAAGTAGATATATTTTCCAATTTAAAAGCTGCTTATATATTTATGAACAAGTTCTATATAGCATCAAAGAATAACATAATAGGATTATATATAAATAATTATAATATTAATTAATATTCAGTGCTGCGATCTTTTGCTAATTTCATTCAATCGATTCTTCCTGGCATACTATCTTTGCAAGCTTTGAAGCATTCTTTTATCCAAGGGGTTTTTAATCTTTTCGATCAAAATCTGACGATTAGTGTTCTCTATAAAAAATAGCCTCATTTAGTTCATGCCACACATTTTAAATCGGGATCAAAGCTGGTGAATTTCCTGACCATGGTAGTAAAGGAATATTTATATCGGAAATGAATCTATTTCGCCGTGCGACATGGAGCGCCATCCTGCATAAAGGTAAACGAAGATGCGCTACGGTCTCCAAAACTATTCTGCATTGATCCTGTCTCATGGTTCCCTCGATAAAATATAGTGGCATTGATCCGTCAATAGTAATCGCTCCTCATAGCATAACAGAAGGCGGATACTAGATAGTTTCTTGGATGTACGATGAATCAATTTTCTCTCTCAGTTGCCTTCTCACAAATTTACCGGCTTCTGTGAGACTATAAAAAAAACACTATCAGAAAAATACTGAAAAGCTAAAAAATGCGGACTAATGTTTTAAAAATTGCAGTGTTCTGGAGGAATATCAATTAATACCTTTTTCCAGCATTCTGTGAAGATTTGTGATCATTTAGTAGCAAATGCAAGTCTCGCTTTCTTCATATTATCAGTTATACGTGATTTTTTTACCGGTCGCCTACATTGAAAGTTGACATTCTTCAATCTCCTTCGCAACGTTCGGATCGAAATCATGCAATTGACACCAGTTTGCAGTCTGCCCGGGGCGTGGTCTTCTTTTTTTCGAGAAGAAGTCGCCGAAGGATTATCCATTTTTTGCGAGATTTGGAGCACTAAATTCGGAATAATTCCTTGAAGGCGAGAAATTTTTGATATTCGAAAAAATCGCACTTTTTTCTCATTACATCATCACATTAGGAAACCTAAAAAAATATATGAACATTCATTAGTTTTGCCATTTTGTACCTTAATAATGTTTAAAAGTTCAGCAATTTGACTGTTTAAACAGTAATTCAATATTAACTTCCACAAAGTTGCAGGTAATTATGAAATTTATAAATATTTGTAATTTTTTGCCCTGGGAATATACATGTTTTCCTTCGCCTTATGTCATTATTCGTAAATTTAGGCAAGAACACGAATGAAAACAGAAAAAGTAGTCAAAAATTTAACATGACGTATTATGAGCCTTTCAAACAAGAAATGGTGATACGTTTCGTTCCTATACAAACGACCCAAGCATAATGGCTACATAGTTGATGCTCAGTACTTCCAAAAGATTTTAAATCAGGTAACATCACATACTGAGCATATTACCATTCTGGTTGATCCATATGGAAAATATTTTCACGCCATTTCTATCCACAAAGAGGTAAACGTAGCCCGACGCAGCCAAACAAGGCTCATGAGACCGATGGAAATTCTAAGGAACTTTTAAAAAAAAGTGAAATAGAGCTAATCGATCTATTTTTTAAATTATTAGTAAAAATATGAACTACAAAGCAAACACCCCACGATTGGTGAAAACGCATTATCTGTTTCGTGCTCAAAAAGGATATCTCTTCACACAAATATTATAACAAAATTCATGCCAGTCTGGGAAATTATATAGAGGTCTCATTGCGTACGTGTTATAAATTATTCAGAAAAAATATAGAATGTTCAGAGAATACATTATTATTGGGGAACATCATCATGGTGACTTTGAAAAATTAAATTAATTAATCAAAAAGAAAATTTACCATCAAACAAGTGTCAAAATAATAAAAGAAAGACAACATAAATGCACCCCAGGTCTTCTTTTATTTGTTTCAATCTTGAGATAGTATTGATTGTAATGCGCTTTTCAGAATACTGATTGACCTCAGAGTCTGCTTAAACCTAATAAAGTTAATCCACTACAACCCTTTCCAGATCTGGGAGTTAAGTTACTAGAGGTTTGTTACTAGGAAATGTGAAAGAATAAGTTCCACTCCTAACATCAGCCCTGATTTGACTCAGGCACTTATCCAGAAGCAAGATAACTCAGAGCTTGTTTTTTTTTGGTTGGTTAAACCCACCAGCGTGAAAATCCAGAAAGAGCTGACTTAGAATTTTATGCTACAATACTTCATCAGAAAGGTCGCCTCAGTGGACATCGAAGGAAAGCTACTTGCAAAATCCACACCGCTGATGGTGTACGTAGTCAACATAGATATTGAGGCTCAATCAGTATGCCGTGTTTAGAAGGCATTCCAATTAAGGCTCAAGGTCAATGAGACCAAAACTAAATATGTGGCTCAAATTTGAAAAAAAAACTGTCCTAAATAGAAAACATATAATAACTAGCGACGAATACAATTTGGAACGGGCAGATGAATTCCTAAGCATAGGAGACCTACTTAGAAAAGGTAATAGTGAAGTTTACCAAATCCGTCGAAGAACGGCTACCAATAAGGATATGATGAAGTCGAAAAAAATCCACAGAAAAAATAGTCTCCACAAAAACATATTGAAACATTCCAGAGAAACATGACTTGGAATTTTAAATTTATTTGAGATATAAACAATATAGCTTTTTATCCCTGTAACTAGTAGGTCGTGTGGCTATCGTCAAAAACTATCAAACAATTTTTTTAGTTCGATCTCAGCGTAGGTGCTCCATTCTTGCTGTTCACTCGCAATTAACTGTCGTCTGTTCTTCGATCTCAGATGTCTCAACATATTGTTTTGAAATCGAGTTCAAACAATTTTGATTGAGTTGAGGCCAGGGGAGTTTACAGAACAATTTTTCCAAACAGTTGAAAACATTTATGTTTGCAGTATCAGTATGGCCAAAACGAATATGGGCTCGTGCTTCGCCCAGCATTAAAATGACCGAATTTGTATATTTAAACTGTCCTATATCACCCAGGAATTCTGAAGAAACAGGTAGAATGTTGTGTTGGCAACAGAGTCCATCGACGGCTACGTTTTCCTACACAACATAAAGTCCTAAATTTCAACGTGAACTGATTCCTTCTGCATTCATTAGCTTTTCAATCTTCATGTTGTGTCTAACTGACGACGATTGTTAACCCATTAAAAAAAGTACACCCGTAAAAAATCCCATGAGCGCTTCCTAAAATGCTTTGCTGTACAACCTTCTTATATAGTCAAGTCTAATTCTGACATTTTGAGCAGTGAAATGCAACTTTGCTGGATTGACGTAAGTGTGTCTTCTCCAATTCGTTGATTTTTCGTCTCGTCAATCGAGGGTTCTTCTACCTTTACTGGTAATGTCCTTGTTCAAATGTTTAGCTTGTGTTCCATCATCTTCCTTATTTTTACTTTTGCTGTTAGCGAAGGAACTGTCTGTCTACCAGAGTCCCTGTTGTTCTGCACGTCATATTCATCCTTTTCCAGCCATAATCGTACGGTGTTCCTGTTGACACTTAATGTCCTTGATATATATTTCTTAAATGAATTTTCTCGTCTTCTCTTCGAAACCTTAGTGAAGAAACAGAAAATACCCTTCCAAACGTACTAAAAAAAAATATGTTTTTATCATACATAACATTTTCTAGAAAAAAAAGTCCTTACTGGCTATAAAAAAACTTCTTGCAATCAGTAGCGATACAATTTGCCAGGCAGTTTCATAGAAAGGTCGTTAATTACTCCAGTCAGAAAAAAATCATGTTACAATCGTTCTTTCTATTTACCTAATCATAGGGACAAATGAATGGTAACTTTTTTTTTCGAAAATTGAAAGGGTTTCATTGAAAATAATTGTAGAGGGTGACAGCAATTGACGACCCTGTCAATGTTTGGTGTTTTACCCTAATCGTTTTTATGAAACTAAAATGGTCTCAGAAATTTAGCAACTGAAACTCCCCGTATGTCATCTATCGCGTACTATGCTATCTGGTGAATTAGCATTCGGTGAATCTGCATTTTAAAAACAAAAAAAATGAGTGAAACCCAAATCTCACTTTCCTACATTTCATCAAAATATTATATCGTCCATTTTGATGTACTTCCTGCCAATCATCATGATGCGCAATAGTCTGCATCACCGACTAATGCTATCAATCTAAATTAATCGGCTACCTTTTTAATATTTCGAATGTCGATCCGAACTCATTACACTGTTCATTAATTAGGAACGAACGCATAGAAAACATTTCATTGCAAAACATAATAATTTACACCTGACTTTCGAGTTTGACCATGCACACATATGCACTCACATACCCACAAAAATTCACCTTTCCACTAATGAATCGACTGTTATTGAGCAAAAGTACTATTAGTTTTTGCGCGTCATTGTATCGTTCGTCGCTAAAGCATAGTACTGAGTTCGATTTCACGTGAAATTTTCATACAACATTTCACGTGAAATCTGTTCCGGCGAAAATTTAGCTTGAAAATAAGCAAGTTTGGTACTGTGTTCTTAGCATGAAAAGTTGCTTTGAAGTTGCTTTCGCTTCGAAAACATAGATGGCACTAAAACATGTTGTCAATCATTTCACGCAAATTTAGTTTGTGCAGTTCATTCTTTCGAGCGAAAAAGTGACATTTAGTGTTTGAATTTGAAAATTGAGCAGTGCAAATGACTTTCCAATAAGAAAATCGATCGAAAATTGAAATTCTTGACATTTTATCCGTCAAGAATGAGCAGTGTCTCTGCTTTTCTCTGTTGTCAAAATTTTCGCTCGAAAGAATGGTCAGATAATGGGGAAATGTCAAAATTTCACGTGAACTCGAACTCAGTACCAGCCTTAAGATATTAATTGGCGACTTATCTTGATTGAATCACCGTTGAAGGGATATGAACAACGAACGTGGTGGTATCTATCGTTCAGCATCAGTGAAA
The DNA here is from genome assembly GCA_963978885.1 of Nemotelus pantherinus. Classification (NCBI taxonomy): domain Eukaryota; kingdom Metazoa; phylum Arthropoda; class Insecta; order Diptera; family Stratiomyidae; genus Nemotelus; species Nemotelus pantherinus. The sequence goes on along the minus strand of OZ022263.1, from coordinate 235,649,967 downwards.
TGGATACCAGAAAAAGTTTGACCGCACTATCGATTATTAATTAGGATGAAAAAGTTTGCAGAGTGTCAATGATGAAATCCAACACCATTCAACGTGCATTAAGAGTTGCACTGAGTTTGTGTAGTGCCACTTTCAAAAAAAATGGAAGGTTAAATGTTTTTAGTGTTTTCAGGTTGTTTCAAAAATCTTAACCCTAGAACACACTGAATAAAATTGATCGAAAATTGAAGTACAAATGAAATTATAGTTCCGCACGCCAGTTAAGCCAGATTTATTACAGAAGGTAATTTCAGCACTGCTCACATTTAAATGATAACTAATTGTGTAGAATCATTCTGTAAATTCATTGTCAATTTTAGAGAGAAAAAAACACAAAAATATAAAAAACACCATACATCATCTCGACAATAATCCACTGGAACTACTATTCTAAAACAATTATACCCATACAGAGCAAAAACAGAATGTGAAATTAAACGAGAATGTATACAAAAAGAATGCTGCAATACCGGATGTTGGCATTTGATAATGTTCTAGCGATTCGTTTCTAATGTGACATTCATCTTGTATACAAAGCTGATATAGATTAATCGAATGTGTGCCTCTAACTTGTGCATACATATATGCATGGATTTTGTTGCATTAATAAGAACTGGTCGTGTGCATGTTCTTTTCTTCTAAAGTCAATTACCAGAAGGATGAGATGATCCGTGTGTTACGAAAGAGTCGTACTAATCGCAACACGGGACGGAAAGAAAAAAATCATCGTGATAACAATGAACTTTTCAATATTCTCTTATTGCGCAGTTGAATTTTGTATACATAGTGATGAGAAGTTTGATAATTCGAGGTTGAAAATAAGTCTATATAAAAGGGCCTATTTGGATTAAAGAGGGCGGCGTAACTGCTGTCCTCAATCTAGGATACATCCAGTTGATAATAAAGCAAATGAAGCTAACCACCAGTTAGCGTTTTCATTGAGCCACCAGCTGATTTCCGAAGTTTGTTTTCTGACTGGTATCTTGGAGAACTTAAGTTTAAAGAACAGGAAGAAAATGATAAATTTAATCGTCAGCTTTACAGCAATAAATGGAAAGCTATGTACTATATGGTAGACTGAGGTCGCTTTAACAAACGAACCGAAAGAAACGTTTCCGTTTAGTGATATCAACCAACTATATCTACACCAATTCATGTCCAAACGGCTCACCATTCCTCATATTGAATTTTTGACTACTTTTACTGCCTCCCTTCGAGTCCACGTCTAACGATACGAATAACGAAAAAAATGGTACTAGAAGAAAAGTATGTCTGTAGTTCGACGATCTGAGCGGCATCGCATCAAAATCGAAGAAAAATCAGGGTCAAACTGCCGCAAAAGGAGTGATTAAACTTCCGAGGCGGTTATGGCCAGTCAAAGCCACAATAAGGCACCAGAATCTTAAACAACGATCTTTAGCAGGAAGACGCGCTGTACTTGTCCTACGTACTCAACCTAGCCTTAGGAAAATTGATCCAAGGTGGTGAGATGATTCTAAATTTTACTAAGAAGCCATCAGAGCGATATCGTCTGAACGCTGTGGTAAGCCGATTGTCTTTGTCATTGGCGAGTTAAGACGCTCAATTAGGAGAATACAAATTTTCACGAAAAGAGTTGTTGGTTTGATGAACCTCATAATGTTTTGGTAAAATAAAATACTCTTTTCATGAACTACACTTTGCTCTCCCAACTAACCACCATCCTTCTTTAGCTATGCAAAAACAAACCCTTATGGGCATGCCAACTTACCCAATACCTTGGTAATTTTATTAGGGGTCTTAAAATGTCTTAAAAAGTAGTCTGGTAACTTGGGTTGGAAAGATCGATTTATTTTTCCTTACTTATTTCCAAAGTAAACTATATTGAGAGGATACTACAAAATTTTTAGACCGAAATTCGAATTATTAAGGAAGTTATAATCAATATTTGAGAGCGTCTCGTAGTTGCACATTGAAGGTCGCCAAACAGCTGCAAGCGGTCGGACTCCTCTGTCGTTCGCGCGTGTCGTTTTTACCTAGTTTGAGCATATCGTATCTTGGGGACTGATAAAATGTATACTTGTGCATTATATATATTATCATAATTTTGGACTAACTATGGATTAATTATTTAATTAATATAAAATTCTTTTATTCGTTTGGAATTCACCATCAAACCATTTCTTGTTGGTCAAAAAAAAACTTAAAATTGCTGCATGAACAGCAACATGCACCTTCAATGAAGTGTTTTTACCCATTTTAAAAATCCTAGAGACTGTGGGAGCACAATCGGCTCTCGCGTACGCTAAATTGTACAACAACTACCGGATCTCAACGGCGGAAAATCATACGGCAAAGTAGTCAAAATGAATTACAGGGTAGAAAAAGTTGCTGAGAATTATGTCTAAGAGGAAGTATATGGCATATTATACTCCCCAGGCATAGACAATTAATGTAAGTAGGGTTGTTTTTTAAAAAAAAATCCAAAATCCAACGGGAACGACAATTTGATAGATTAATAATCAGTTCGATTTTTTTATATCTGGTGTCCTCAAGAGCCGAAATCACCTGGGCCAGCCGCGTACTTATTTTTTAGGCGTCTACTTTGACCAATAATAATAATAATCAAACGTTGTAAAATGAAGTAAACTAGTTTTCTTTTGTATCCTTAAGATATCAATAATAATATACTAAAAAATCAAAAACAATAACATGCTAAAAAAATCAAAAACAACTATTAAAAAAATACCCCAAAAAGATGTAAAACCGTGCAAGTTAGCAGACTACTACCTTAAATTGATAGGTAAGGATTTCATCTGTTAACAGCAAAAATCAAATTTGTTATAAGAACCGCAGAGAAAAGTAGAGAAATAAAAATACAACTATACCTGTTGCACCTCTCAATATTACGCCACAAGGACTTTTTTGTCACAATATTTTTGTAGAATGTCCGTTATAGATTTGATCAATTAGCAATTAGTTAGGAACAAAATTCATCATCGCCCACACTGGGCGCCAATAATTTTTACATAAAAAATTGTCAAATCCTACTCGTTGTATTAATATCTGGCTGCCATACTTCACATAAATGAACGAAAAACGAAATATATGATAACACTGGTATCATCTATCCACCTAGATCGCCAAACAAAGCAACATCACGTCAAAAGCAACGAAAAACTAGTCACCGAAAGTTTACGTGTTTCCTATCCTTTAAATCTTTACGTAACAATTTAATAGTTAACTTTTACTCTTGCGTGCAAATGTGGTTGAGTAGTTACGTCAAATTATACGCCATAAGTTTTTTGACAAAGTCATCGTCGTATGTTACAATATGAAGATCCGGCGACTGTTTGTGTCACTTCAAATCACTCTTTGTATCGCTTCACTCTTCACATCCGTTGAAATTTATTGCCTACAAAAAAAACGTCATAACAAGTGAAATCGTGCTTAGCGGCACGTGCATCATATCATAAACAATATATAGAAAAAACATTACACTATTTGTAAAACTTCGAATTATTCAGCATTTTATGAGCCAGCCAACCCAATGAGTCCTATACTGGATAAAATGACTTTCACACTAAAGAATGAGCAATCAAAAAGTTTTTCATTTGACTTTGAATGCATATGCATGTGTGCAGGCAGATGCAATATGTGTATGCATGTGAAGTACATACATATGTTTTTTCACACGAATCGGAATGTGCTGATTGGACTGATTACGAGAAAATATGAGTGCAAAATGTACATACATAATAATGTACTGATGATGAATTTAGTGTGATATTTTTGCTATCTGACGATATGATGAAAGTTAATATTGACCGATGTAGGAGTATCATGCACAGGGAAGGCGATAAACTGCCAAAAATTTCCAATTCATTAAACTTCAAAAAACCATGCGTGAATTTTTTTTTTTTTTGAAATAATAAATACTTTCTGTTTGATTGGAGTTTATGCTCTAATACAGCTTTTGTCTTGAAGCGTTTTATTATGTACCATGCCATTGTTTGAGTTCATCTTGGCCTACAACCTGTTCATGGTGAAAGTGAGCAACAAGCCGACTTCCATTACTTTAAATCGGATGGAGGCTCTTGACGTTACCTTAGTCAGTGTTTGTTCTCTGATCACAGGTACATATCTTTTGATGTGAGCGGCAGCATTTGTTAATAGGAAAAGAAAGGACTGGACGAAATTCCAATCTCTGGTTCGATCTTCACTGAAATTTTCTCCGGGAAGCATCGACTGTTGCCAGGGTCTCTGCCAACAAAGCTGCTAGGGTAGTGTGCAATCCATCCAAAGCCGGGGGAAATCGTAAGCCTCCATTGTGGAATGTGGAAATCACCATCCATCAAGACGAAGAGAAGCTCGTGGAGAGCCTTCGGTGGCAACATAGTGGATAAATCGTCTTCGTAAAGTCTAATTTCAACACGAAAAGTTGTACCCTGAACTATTTCGAGCACCAACACACTGAATCTCCTCATGAACTGACATTACCCAGGGAGTTATAGTTATTCAGCACACCCAGCGCGTCAAACAAAGCAGGCCTGCAGCTTTTCGTGCCTCTACAGATGTCAAACTTCCAACTGAGGTGGGTCGTTAAAATATCCGGGCCCTAATAGTGTTCTTTCGGTTGATATCTAGCACTGTATAGAGGTTATGCTACTATGGCTGAAGGAGATAAATAATGCCTGCCTGTACTTCTTATATGTGCCCATCAGCGGGCGGGAAACAAGAGTTGTGTTTATTCCGAAACCAGGAAAAATTTCGCACATTAAACCCCAGGACTATCGTCCAATATATCTTAGTCCGGTTTTGCTAAATATTCTGGAAAGAATCATTGGCTATCATTTCAAAAAGTCAGTTGATTCCTCGTAAACCTCGCAGTCAGATCATGCCTGCACCAAAAGCAAGTCTGTACAAACTACTCTCCATACTCTCATTGAGCAAATTGAAAAATCTCTCAGTCTTAATGAGTGCACGCTCTCCACTTTCTTAAAAATTGTGGAGTCTTTTAACTACATCAGGTCTGATACGATTGCGAAGGCACTTGTAAGACTGGACGTTGATATGTTGGCAACAGCTTTTATTTAACAGCTTCTCAAGAACAGAGCGGTATCCTCTTCTCTGGGTAATTTTCACTTGCGACGAGGAGGCAATAAGGGAGTGTTCTCTCTGCATTGCTGTGAAAAATTAAGGTAAATACTCGTCTAATGGGGGTGTACTGGGCCGGTGGCAAAGTGGTTGCTCTATTCTTTCGTAAAAGTTAAATCACTCTCTTGATATATTATCAGATTGGCGCCCGAAATGCGGTTTGAATGTGAACCCCAGTAAAACGGAGCTAGTATCTACTATTTATAAGAAAGTACAAAGTTCTTCGTTTTGACTGACCGAATTTAAACGAAATCTCCATTGACCTGAGCCCAAGGATAAAATATTTGGGATCGATCCTTGACTCGAAGCTTCTATAGATCGACAATATAGTAGAAAGCATAAAGGAATCAAATGGTTCCCAGAGTGCAGTGGCTAAGGGAGAGTATATCCGTGGTATCACAACGAGTTTGTAATATGTCGTATGTTTGTCTTTCGGCAAGACTCACTCCAATGCACATCGAAAAATCACATTTTTCTTTTATTTTTCATCAATTATCTTGCATTGACCTATGAAAAAATCCTTCCACACAAGTCTCGTAACATTTACTCCGATGCATCATTTCCAAACTGATTGGACATTATCGCACTGAGAATGCGTTTGTATATATGGATGGGAGTGGTGAAAAAAGATTAGTCATAACAATTTGCCAAGAACCACTGACTTATTGCCTGTAAAATCAATAAACTTGTCAAAAGAGGGGTTATCGAATATTTCCAATGATTGATTGCTTGGCATAAATTGCAATATTTTTGTTTGATTGTTGACTTCACTGTCAATAACCTGAAAACTGTTCGTCTCCAATTGCAACGAATCAGCAAATATTATCTTTTTGTGCGGGTCGTAAGTGCATTCGTGTAAAACCTCTAGAATTACGTCGACTGCGTTTTTTTCCATACTGCACTATTGATAAGTGAAATTGATTTTCAAGCTGATTTCGATTGAACTGTTTTGTTATTTGAATACTATAGGTAGTAAATATAAGTCAGTAAATCAAATCATGGGATTTATAAGTGTTTACAATATCAAAAAGATTCAAGTGTTTATCTGCGTCTGAGACTCAAGAGCGAAATACATTCAAAGCTCCCGAATTGTAATATGAATGTCAAAAAGGTCATTTCAGCGATTAAATCATTTTTCAAACTCTGTTTTTTCACAGCGATGAATGCCCATTCATGCAAGAAGATACAATGGTTTGTTTTCATCGCTGAAAAAAACTACAATATTTTACCTTTTCACTACAATATCCTGTAAAAAAAAAACAAACATGGCACAAAGGTGGAACTTCAACCCCTCCTGAAAAAATAAATCAAATCCACTTAAAATTAATCAACTATCACACCATTTTGTCACAATCACATGTTAAATCACGCGAAAGTAATCAACACAAAACAAATATCAAATTATCGTTCATATTTCATCATCATCTGTCGCCAAAAAATTTCGACTCATGCAAATTAATAAATGCTGAAATTTCAAGTCGCACAAGGTTACAGAAGAAAGAATTGTAGAAAATTCACTTCAACAGCCTGTAAAAAATCATGTGGTATAATCTCTCGGATGATTTTTTTTCAAAATCCGTGCTAAAGTGCTCTTTGAGCTGAAAAAGTTTTTTTTTTAACAAAATCACGAAAAATATTCTGCGAAATAATTTCAGAAAATTTTTTTGCATAAAAATTTTATGTTTTGCATCGCTGATGTTATCATATATTGTTTTCCCCATATCTGGATAGTACCGCTTTTAATATAACTTGTATATATTAGTTAAGTTCAGTAATCTTGAGCAAGGTGATCGAGTTCGCATAGGATTCTTCGATTTGCATCTCTTTCCTCTGCTATGAAGTGGCCGTCGAACAACTTGTTTCCCAGCTACTGATATCTTTTTGATTTATTTAATGTGACGATATTCAGATTTATGGATGTATCTTTTCAAAAGAGTTTGCATAAATGAAATTATGAGTTTGCATAAATGATCGTGATCAATAGAAAGTGAATCAATTGGTCTAGGTCAAGTCAAAGGATAATATGCGATCAATGATGCATGATTACGGCGAAATTCATTAAGATTGGTCAGTGCCGGGCACCGGAAATCGAATCTGGGGTGCTATGTTCAAATATACTTCAATTTATATACAGATTCTCTATATAAATTAGAGATGAGTGCAATATACGAAAAGATAGTGGAACTAAAGGTTTCCGTTTGAATACATTGGCAACGTTGACAGAAATGCTTTAGAATACATATGTATATATTATGCATGTAAATTTAATAAGTTTTTAAATATATGAGTCAAACGCATGTTATTATCAAATAGAAGATAGTCAAACGAGAAAAACATCAAAGTTCAACAGAGTCAGATTTGTTTTGCTATTCTCAGATCTGCATATTTTTTTTTTTTGAGTCACTTCACATCACTTTGATATTACCCAGTATAGTGATGCGGGATTTCAAGATGTTTCATCAAAAGATAGAATAACAATCGGTATAATTTATCAATTGGGGAATCACATACGAAATTTTGTCTTGATATTTGAAGGTCGATTTAGCGGCACCATTTTGATTGCGCTGCCAAATATCATTATCACTTTACCACCGAGATTTTATGGTTTGCCACCATCTCGATTTTACGACTGCAAGATAACCAAACTATCTATACGAAACAAGCAAGTCTATTCCAGGCTGCAATGAGTACCGCAATTATTATATAGATATGTTCAAAGGTTCCACCTACAAAGCGCGACTCAATAAGATGATCACATTTATGCTCATACTATATTTTTGCGGGTTGGAGTAGCCAACAGGAAACCCCCGCTTATATTTCAGGAAACCCCCGTTGCAATTCTTAAATAATGTACTTCTCGTCAATTATGAAATATCGGTTGTGACAGATGAATGAAAATAGCTGATTTTCATGCGTCAACAATTTCTACGGTGTTCGAAAATGCTTAATTAGTTTTCGTAGTAAACTAGTTGCTGTGAATATGGAGGTGGTCCATAGTTTCAATTTATGTGCAGGTTAGGTGGTCCAGAGTTTCAATTTAACTTGATAAAAAACGGTTGATGGAAACATCTTATGCAGAGAAAATTTAAAGCTGTAGAATTTTTCCATCATCGATCGTATCTGCTTCAAGCCATCAAATCAAATCTTCAAACCGTAAATCCATCGAGGAATATTTGTTTTCAGGGACTGCTTTAGTACGCGTAGCTGCAGTGCTGTTGTTACGTTACCAAAGTGCTCTTTTACATAAAAATTGGTTTGAAAGTATACTACCAGAACATGTGCTGTCTGAGCAACAAAACAGATGAGATCAGGTTCATCTCTACCCTAGCCTCTGATGACATTATTTACTCTACAGCAACCTGGCTGACTGAAGTTGTCTATAACAATCAACTGCTTTTTATACATAATATCTTCCGTAAACATCGCGAACGCACCGCTTGCGGCAAATCAGATGGCGGTGGCTTCTTAATCGGTATAAATAAGGCTCTGGATGGAATACTCTGGGTTGACTTTCCCGTTCTTTCCTCTCTCGTTGAATGTGTTCTTTTGGCGTTTCCTTAGCTTCAACCAAAACTTTAGTTGTTACGTCCATTTACAACTCTTCTGACAGTTCTGTTTTAATTTACGTATGCTTTTTGTGGAACTTTCTTCCTGTCATAACAATTAGTTTCAAACTGCTTTCATATGTGGAGATTTCAACCCCCCAACTGTAAAATCGGATGTTGCACTCTCAACTATATTATCTATCAACAGCATATCACTGCTTACTTCTTCTTTCCTTTTACTGTGATCCTTTTCTTAACTCAGCATCCTAAATTCTAATAATAATCTCCTTGATCTTGTTCGGTTTTATGTTCCAACGTGTTCCATCGCGCTAAATGCAGCCCTTTCTCGCAAGGAAAAATACAAACGTATTACTTTTTCAACTATCGTAAATAAAACTTCTCAGCAATGGCTGATTAAATAAATGCAATTGATCCTCTTTCTTTCATAAGCTTGATACTGATGATTCTTTACAAAAATTTTACGCTACCCTTTCTAACCTAATTTAACACATTACCCCGATCTATTGTACGTATAAAATAAATGATGCTGCATGATTTAACGCTGACACTGCTACCGCTCTTGTTGCAAAATATTCTGCACGTAGTAAATACAGAAGCAAAGGTTCTCAAAATGATCTAAATGTGCGTAAGAGGCTATGTTCCGAAGGGAAAAAAGGTGCAAAGCATGCAATGCTCTCCTATCATATGGAAGCATCTATCCACACAAACCAACCTAAATACTTTTGGTCGCACATTCACTATTTAAAAAGGTGCTCTGCTATTCCCAACTGTATGAAGTTCAACGATATAACTCTCCACCTCACAAGATGTTTACGAGCTCTTTGCTAGTTACTTCTCTTAACGTCTTTTCGCAACAGAATTTTCCTTCTTTCATTACTTCTTCTGTCCAATACTACAAAACCCTACTGAAGTAGCATCCTTCATGTGCTTCCTTGATACCAGCTTTGGTTGTGGTTCCCTTGCTTAGCTAAATTTTTATCTTCTTCCTTGTGTGTTTCTCATTCTAGAACCTTCACATAAGCATTACTTCGGGTCTTGTTGCTTCCCAGGGCCTTTCCGAATTGACGTCTTCGCCTACATCTTCAGCTTTTTATAACAGAATGTGACGTCCGATCAAGTCGAGCTTGTCCGAATTCAGTTATCTACGCCTACGCATATGGTGGCATACAGTTGGAGGAACGTTTACGACGTAGACCAAAAGCGATATATTTTGTTTTGCTGTATTTAAGTGACAATAAATTGTTATCGAAAAAATCTTTTAGCATCAACAGCTTGCATTCAGCTTTTAATTTTGCTTGTTCCCAATCGTTCTCTACAACAAATAATACAGTGACATCTGCATAAGATACCAATCTCTCCAAAATAGGTCGGTTGAAAATGACATTTACGTACATGCATTAAAAATAACAGAGGCCCTGAGGTTCTTCGTACGTAAAAGTTTGTTCTGAACTTAAAGTAGAATTTATTTTTACAAACTGATTATGGTCCAGAAGATAGTTGGCTATCCAGTGAATCCATTGACGGTTGAAATTCATATGATGAAATTTGTTCCTTTAATTTTCGGGTTTTCAATAAATTTTCTCCCACCACAGAAATAATTTGTTTTACCAACAACAAAAAATTTACCCGAGAAGTTGGAGAACAGACATACATATATTACCATAAAGTTTAACTTGTGGGGGTAGTAGCAGATCCAAGTAATTAGAATCACTTATTCTCCAACAAAAAACATGCTATTCGTATTATATATAAAACTATTCGCAGAACTTGAAGTTCAAATATATTCAATTCTTTGAAAATATTTAAACATTGTGACTTCTAGGCGCTTAGCCACTAAGATTTATAATTCATGTTATCTACAATGAAACACCCAAAAAAATATGGTTATTCCCAAACTTAACAAATCACGCTTCAGTTCCATCTTGGTATCCAGATTATTCAAAAATTTCCCAGCAATTATTTGTTGTCAATCAAAGAAATTAGTGGGTTTTGTTTCATTCAGGAATTGCAAGACAGTGTCATCTAAACCCTCAAATTCTTTTTAAACTCACCACAATACTAAAGCACTGAGCCTACTACATATATGTACATATGTATGTGTATAAAATGTTCGCCTTTTTAAACATCTTTCAAAACAGCCTTGAATTTCGCACTATTGCAACGTACAGTGAACCAGCTATGCTACAAGAACTTAACTACATAGCGTCCGATCATAATCGAAGGGTCATCTTGGTTATGGAAACCGGATCAAACTGCTTGCCGTTGATCTGTTAATGACCTCAACATATTCAACCGTCCAAACACACCTACATAGGATACAAGAGTAAATCTAGTAATTCTTCATTCCATTCTCAGAATCTGGAAGGTGTTTTTTCTTAGTCTTTTTTATGTAATCGTAGTTCTCTTGTAGGAGCAATGACGCATTTTATGTTCTTGCACTAATTTTTTTTTTATTATTATCTTCATTTCTAACTCATTTTTAATTTGCATACTTATATATATACATATAAATATGTGGAAAGTTCCAGAAAATAATTTATTTTTGAATTTAAATTGTTTTTAATTTCGATGATGTTATCTTAAATATAAGATAATATGTAGATTTAATATTAATTGATAAAATGAATTAAATGTATAATTAATCCTCCGAGAACACACCTATTTTTTCGATCATCGAGAACAATTGGGGTCAAATTGACCCTAACCACTTTTGAACGTCTATAGAATGGCCGCCACTGAAGATTTTCATTTGAAAGAAATTGTAAATATTGTTTGAGACCTCTTTTAGTAGTTTTCATGCATTAGAAGTGCCTTAAATGTCCTGAACATACCTAAAAAAAAATTCGAGAAAAAACAGTTTTGTCGAAAATCAGCTTTTTTACAAAAAAAAATCGTAACTTATTTCATTTTCAATATTTTTGGCTAAAAATTTAAGTGTATGACAAAATTATAGCCCTATTGTGGCCCTTGAAAAAAAGGTATTTATTTTGCATATTTACGGTGGCGATTGTGAAGATTTTAAAATTTGCATATATAAAAAAAAATCATAACTTTGTGAATTTTTAATATTTTTAGCTGAAAATGTATATGGATACTTCCCAGACATAGTCAAACAAAGCCTGACAAAGCCAAACAACCCTGTATAAAGGGTTGCAAAAAAGGTATAATCTTCTGAATAATCAGATTCTGATTGCTCCGAGACATGGTCGTCTTCGGAAGAATCAATGTCGCCAAAATTGCTATCATTGTCTTCAGCTAACAAATTATTGCGTACACTAGAACGCAGATTATACGCTATATTGCTAAAAACAACAAAATTAAAACACTTGCAAACTTATTTTTTGGCTTTTTTTTTAATTAATCTGTCGATTTATAAAGTAAAAAAAAATTTGAGTTTTTACCTTAAAATTGACGTCGAGTACAGATGGGGTCTATTTGACCCCTTAATCTGCTTCAAAGGCTTCTCAACGACGACTAACGATTTGGGAGTGGAGGCGAACGATGTAAACTTATAGTCAAGACACAGAAATATATTTAGAAGCATGTAGTACTCCTCTTTTCCCGCAGGCCTAAGCGCTGCGATCGGTCAAAAAGGTCTCTGGGGTCAATTTGACCCCCTGTGTTCTCGGAGGGTTAAATAACTATGAAGGGTGTATACATTTTCTTCAATCGTCAAAATATGTGCGAAAATTGTTACCGGATGTTTCTGCTGTTGATTTAAATTCTGATACCTGCAGAATAAAAAAACGATTTTCACTAGAAATTCCAATGAATTAGTAAGATACTCTCATTTTCATGTTGTACGTCAAACAATAACAACACGGAATATATGCAACTGTACAGTTAAGGATTAGTACAATGCAATTAAAAATACTATTTAATATACAAATACATAATATGTAATATTTAAATGAAAATATGCAATGTATTTACAAATAAATAATCAAACATAAAATGATATTCGAAAAGCTTTAAAACTTCTAAAATTTGAAATTCATAGATCCGGTTCTGTGTTAATAAACGCTCTATGACTACAACACACTAATGCGCATTGCATTTAATAACATTAATAAGAAATTACACACCAGAACAGCAACGCTACAGGAAATGTAAAATACGTCATAAAATTTATGCAATCATATTGTTTATTGAACCCTCTTAATTCTCCATTACGCCAGCCAGCATAAACAACGTGATTCAGTAAAATCAAAACAACAACAAAACACATCATTATATTTGTACTAGATTCCTTACGAGCAAAATACCTCAATTCACAAGATCATCTTGATTAACCGAGCAACTTTTTTTTCATAACTCGGCTGCTGGTTTATTATTAAAAGTAATGCCAAGCTCATTAGGGGGTGCAAACCCGGGCGAATTTTGGGGCTCTTATTTTCCGACTACTTTCACTTGGCCGGCCAATTGAATTCCATAGTGCTGGCCTTGACTCAATTCACAATAATAATGTGCTCGAATACTTAAATATCTATCTATTACAGACAAAATAATAGCAACAATGCAATCTTACCAATGGTCTTTCAGGTTATTGCATGAATACCAATCAACTTTTGTCGGCTGTTTTTTTTTGTATTGAATATCATGGCATTGAATTTGAAAATTAATGCGTCTGATTAGAATGGAATAGTCTGTATGACGCATTTTGTTGCAGCAACATTTTCGTTTTGAATCTGAAAGACTGTGTTGAAAATGTAAAAAGCCTAAAATGCCACTTACATAATCCTCGCTATCAGTCAAAGAAATCACACAAACTTGAATTAATAATACATCGACCTCGATATTCGTACCGTCCGTTATAGTGCACTGAATGCACACTACCGACACTCCGTGTCACTGAAAATGCCGTCGCTAAACATTTGACAAGATATTTTTAGGAAAATTGTGTTTGGCGATCGTGAATGGCCACCACACAGATACTGTTGTGATCCATGATATTTTTGTCAGGAAATGTTTACATCTTGTTCTTGAAACAAACTCGTGACTGCACACAAAATATCACATGCTTTAAAAATGGCAATTTTCCCTATATACAGTGCAATATTATCACAAGGCACAGGTGCCAATGCAACGCCAGTGAAACATCATTTATATTTGGCTGTTTCATCATCCATCCAATTCGAAAAAAAACTTGTATTTTTTTATAGGAACGAAAATTCCATTCGTTGATCCACATGATTTAATTTACATATAGCTATCTGTGCCTACATATATAAATACAGTGTTGTATTTTTGGAAATTTCTCAATTCCGTGAAATTCTCGTGACTTTGCAGCCCACTCGAGTGGGTGTGTGCCAGTCAGTGAAAACCATGTGCATATAGTGCTAAGCCGTATGAGGGGATTATCAAGCGAACAGATGACGTTGAAATGATTTTGATTTGATTTTTTTGTTTGTAGCTATGTAAGTATTCGACGACGATCACGTACATACGTTTGCGTCACACACAGCCGCGAGATATTTTACCAAACCAAAGCGCTGCCCGACGACATGTGGATGCTGTTTTATCGTAGACTTGGCAATGATCCAAATTTATGATTTAAATTTAACTGGCGATAGCTTTTTTGTCTCCATTGGAAATGGAAATGCCTAGATAGTGTGTAAAACCGATGATATTCATTCGACCGATAAATTTTTGATTTTGCTTATTCCTGTTATTGTCAAAGGAAATAAATCCGAAATTTTTGTGATTTTATTTTTTAATTTTTCTCATTGGTAAAGAGGCCGTGTGATTCAAAAACAAGCAAAAACTCTAGCGCATAAGAACCACTAGGAAGACTGAACTTCGAAGGAGGCAGAGATAATGCTTAAATTTCGCATGCATGTCCTACTAAACGTGCCCCTTTATTCAGCAGAAAAGCGGCCAAATCGTTCATTCATCGCCATCAAAAGCCACGGCCAATGTTAGATCTGCTCCCTACTGAGACCAAACTGTTCTGTGAATTTCGTTTTGATCCGATGTTTGTAGAAAGATATGGAAGTAAAAAGTTTTTTAAGGACTACTACCCGGAAAACGTTGTAAGTTGCTTCTTAAATGAAAGTTGTATGGTAACATAGCGAAAAAAATCTGGAGATTTGATGGTGTGAAGTTTTTTCACGTCCTCGCCGTAGCTACATATTCATCAAATCCCACACAGACCTAGCTCCTGAAAACACCAATATTTCTCTCAGATTACTCAGAGAACTAAGCTATTGTATTTCGTATTTTTCGAGAAAAAAAATATTTACCTACTTTTAGGCACCTAGCGGTCGCATAGAATTAAAAATTTCCAAAAAGGATACTGTGATCAAGCTGAAAACTTGTTCTATTTTCATTTGGTTTACTGTTTTTTTGTGTTTCAAATACATACGTACATATTTTTCATATAAATATAGGGATATAACAAAAAAAAATCAGTAACAGGCTCACTGCCGCCAAAGGGTTACAGGTATCTTAATTTTAACTAAACACATTCCTACTCTTAATATATATGAATACCTACTCCTAATACATATGAAGAAGAAAAATCTCAGCTAATCTAATCGGATGAACTGTTAAGTGGAGCTTTGAATCCCTAGCTAGAGCTTAAGGGACTTTGGTAGGTGAACTCCGCCACTCAGTAACTTTCGTGCTGGTTGATTTAACTAAATCTGCTATAAAGATGCTATATATCATCGGAGAGAGTGGAGCGCATTGTGGTACTCCAAGTTCTATTAGCCAGGTTCTGTAGGGATGATTTCCTACTTTTACTTGGAATGCTCTTTCACGGAGAAAGGATGCTAATTGTTGAATGAAGAGAAGGAGATTTTGGAATGGATGCCAGACCATATCGAAGCTGACGAAATTCGTCGAATTTCCGAACCAACCTTGAAGGCTGTAGATCAGTAGAGTGAAGTGATTTGAAAGCAAAATGACTTTCAGGGATGATACCTTTCTCAACAGTTATGTCACGAAGTTTGAATAGCTTTGCCTAGAGACGAAAAATGGATTCGGGGTCTCTGGTTTTTCGCAAATTGAAGATCTTTATCATGAATGTGTTTGCTGTCTTCCAGGTTTAAGGAATTCATTTATGTGTGGTTACTTGATTTTGTCAGTTCCCAGAGTTTTTCATCCCCTGGTTTCATACTCTGCAGAGATTCTCCTCAGTTTCCGTTGCAGAAATAGAGTCACCCTTATCCCTAACTCTTCCTCGAATTCGATTTATGTGATTTTTTAGTTCACTTAGGAGCTTGTAAGGGTTGTGGTATTTTATCGGAGCTTCGGACGTGTAATCTTCTTTAGTCTGTTTAATTTTGACTGGTAGAGTTTCGATTTGTTAGAAAATGTATTGTTTTTTGAGATTTTTTGGTTCTTAGGGCATCTGCCATAGCTAGCTGGGTGATCATTGTTACAGTTTGCAATTTTCTTTAAACTGCTTGGTACACGTGAAAGAATGATGGTTACGATTGCATGATACCTGAGCGTAGCAATGATTGGTAGTGCACCCGAACTGCTGTCAATCGCGGCATTATACATGTTTTGCTGATATTATATGTCTCATTTTCGTTTCTTAGGCGAAGGACCTCGACTAATTTGGAGGTACCATTTTTCATCTTGGCGAAAATCACCTCAATTGTGTAAAAAACGTGTGCCTAGAGGCCTTCTTTAATCTCCTCTAGGCCGAGGCCATGAAAACCTAGAATAATAATGTTTAAATCGAGATTAATTCGAGAAGAAAATAAGTGATTTATTGTATTTTTTCACCGCTGCGAAGCTTGATCAGCTTGTTTGTCAAGTAAAGTCGTAGGAATCATCTGAATTCCAAAGTAGACCTGTTTAGCCGACACATATTTGATTTTTAAATTTATTGCTTCTTGGGTCCATTTTTAGGATCGCGTTAATAACTGGGACCATCGTCTTCTTGACTTCCACAGGCCGAATAGGTACTTTGGATTTTTGGTGATGCCAGTGTTATTTTGCCACTACAGGAAAGAAGGGGAGGAAGGTAGAGCTTCCCACACTTAGGATATCCTTGGTCTGGTGAATTAGGTACTATCTATCTGCTCTCCCCTGGTGCTCCTGCTATCCCCAGTACAGCTCGCTTGTACACGTGCCTTTTCACGACAACCTGTCTCTCAAAGCACACGCTTCTTGGTTACTAAGCTAATCACTTGCAAAACACATTCGACACTTTCCAAGAAATTATTCAAACTTCTTGCTGGCTTGGATGCTCAAGGTAATTGATCGGTATATATAAAAATGATGTTTTCACCCTTAATTAGAAAAAGGTTTCGCTCGAACCTTGGAACTAGGTATTGAGAAAGAAACTGAGAAGTAAGAAAGCATTTATTTTGGCTTCTTTACAAACACAAATTTCAAGAAATAGAAAAGGGGCGTGGCAGCTCCAACGTAAATTCACAAGACCTTAGTACTGAATGCGACTATTATCTTCAAATGCTGTATGTGCAAAGCAAGATAAAAAATTGTCTTGCCACAATGATATGGGGGAGATCCCCAACATATGGGATCTTTAGGACTATGACGTCATGCACAGGTTTGGCAGAAAACTGCAAAATTAGTTATTTTGAGACAGTCTATTGGCCTGTTGGGCTCAAGAATGGGCGTTGACAGGATAACGTGATCTTATCTTGTTCGTTCATGGGTCATGCCCATGTTTAACAGTTTCTGGAAATCCCGACAATGGAGAAGAGAGCGTAGCAGCTGCAGCGTCAATCCCTATACGTTCTTTTACTAAATATTGTCAAGCATGTGGTTTAGTGTTTTTTGAAATTTGCCCTGAAAATTAGTGAAAAGAGGCAGAGTGGAACAGATCGCCTAAAAATCAAAAGAGTGTGTCTGAGCAAGAGGAAAAGTAGGGGTGCTGCAATTTCGAAGGTATGCGCTAAGGACACCAAAACATACATCTTTGAAAGATCTTCGCCGTGTAACAAAATCCAGAAGTGATTTGAAAATTAGCACATATGTTTTCCTCGGACGTTATAAGGAGATTAAATATTATTCATTTTTGCACAAGACAAAAATCTAGAAAAAAAACCTATCTAAAAGCATTTTAGTAAAATCCTATTCACAGAATTAAGCAACTAATTTATGTTTGCTTGATTGGTACAGGTGCTTCCCAGTATATAACATCAGGTTGTCTAAATTTTTGGCTATATACAACTTTTCTCCAGAACTAAGTAAATAAATCTTCTCCATGCAATCACATGTGCTTCGATGTAAAAAATACAAATGTAATGTTCCTGCGAACTTATGAAAATAACACACTCACCATGGACCGAACATATATTAACGTACACTTACTTGAGTTTCAGTCAGTTTATAAGGCTAGGCCCAGTGACGGCTCGTAGCATAAAAATTTGGGTCGGCCAAAACGGAAGTTATATTTCATAAGTTTAATTTTTTGTAAAGCAAATAAAATTTGATCTTCGTACAAAAATATGTTCCAATGAAAACCACGAAATGTGCTTGAGCATTGTCGTCAAGACAGAGAGAGGATGTAATTGGGGAGGAGAAAGACAAGTGCATTAAAACCTAATGAGTCTGGAAAAAGTACGTCTCTAAAATTAGCAAACAAGCGCAAAAGCTAATTCTCAAAAGCGTATACAATAGCATTTTTGATATTCATTCTTTCATATCATGCTTTATACACAGCGAAATAATTGATTATTTCAGTATAAAAAATATAATTTTTCTTCAACTAATTTTCCTTATTTTGCTTTTAATGACTAAGTATTGGAACGACATTGAGCTTCAAGCCAACTGTATTAAAAACTAAAAAAACTTTTTTCAACTGAAAATTTGCTTATATTGTCACATCGTACCAAAGACATTACTAGTTTTCCAAATTAAAAACTGTTCATTATGCATTTCACAAATTAGTTATTCACAACAACGATTAATGTCAAATTAATGTCCAAATCATATGTCCAATTTTTGTTTTATACTATAAGGTTTTATCCTATAAAAAGATGACTATTTTCAACCACCTTTTTTACTTGTATTATTCTATTTCTACACCATCTCCACTGCTCACTTTTCAATAAAAACACTTTCCAAAAATCACTTTATAACAGCTTAATGCTGTATAATAACTACACTTTCCTACATAAAACATAAAATCGATAAAAAATATTTATTTTATTTGACCAGCATACATCAAGATTGACTTACTACTTTTACATACACTACCTTTACATACACTACCTGTACATACGAGGTAAGAAAATTCGTACTTGACCTTTTTCTATTCATGCAATGCTATTTAGCAGAAAATGATTCTCTTCACGAACAGAAAGAATCCCAAGATCGCCCAAAGAATAACATAACAGAGCGTCTACGCTACATACTGTTCTTAGCCAGCAAATTGCGGCTGGCCGCAGAAATTTTTGCATTGCCTCATCTATATGCGGGGTGTAAAATTCGTTACAAAACACCCAACTAAATAGCTAGTATGAAAATGTTGTTTTGAACGGAGGCTATCTGCAGAGTTTGGAGTATCGTAGACTGTAATCAGACACGGCCAGTTTGGTTCGGGCCGCAATCTCGGCCGTGTATTTGCTTGATTTTTGCTTGTACTTGCTGGGTATGATGCGGCCACTGCTTCGTTGGGTGTATGATGCATCGTACTCGTATGTACATATGTTTGAACGGAATGATGTAGGTTGGGAGACCCGTTGGCTGGCCGTCGTGGGAACGATGCACTTGCTTGATGTTTTGCTCAAGATAGCCGCTTACACAAACCAGGATTGAGGCAAGATTGAAATGAAAACGGTCGAATGCAAACGGGTCGTTTATTCGTTTACACTAGACTATTTCGATTTAACTTTAGTTTGGTCGGAGATTGTGTACGCGGATTTTGAACTTAAGATTGAATAAGGCAGATATAATTAAGAAGTAGAAGTAGAATTAGGAAGTTGTAGTTGAATAGTGCTTAGCATTATTTATTTATCTTTCTTATTTTGGGTGATATTAGTCAATTCTTTTGGTACGGCCGGGCCGACCCTGCCGCCCCTGACGAGCCGCCACTGGCTAGGCCACATGCTGCAGTAAAAGCTTTCGCGTTGAAGTTCCACTTCCATCAAATCAATTCCATTATAGAACGCACAGAAAGTCGCTAGTTTTCTTAAGATCGGCCGGTTAAAAGCTAGCCTAGCCTCACTCAGCCTAGACCTAGACCGTTTCATGTCGTCGTCGTCGGCTCGAAACGACTTCAGTAGATCTGCATCAGTATCTATCCATCTATTTGTTGGCGTAACGCGCATTCTGCTTCACGTTCCGTTCTGAGATAGTTGGTGACAGTTCCGCATCGCTCAAAGTAAAATTTCCAAAAGATAATAAAAATAAAGTGCAGCGGCTGCGACTCAGCAAAAATTCTGATACGTGAAGCAGTTGGATCGAATTGCACAGGCCGAGCTCCGTACCGTTGAGTGTTCTTGAGTGTGAATTATTCGAAAATTGGTGCTTGAAGCAATTGAATCAATTTACTAGCTCCAAAGTCTCCTGTCTGCAGATGCACCCAATATCTGCGAAATCGCACTCCTAACAAAGGCCGGCCACACAAATCGTTCGCGAGTGTTGTATGGTGAAAGTACGTTTAAAAAGTCGAATGTAATGCCGTGACGCGTTCAGCAAGACTTCGTTAGTATTTTCGCAAATCGAAACGGTTTCTTGGCAAATAATTAGTACGTACTCAGACGTAGTAGCGATCGACAGACGTTTGTCGTTTCAAGATCAGCCAACAGTTTTTCAAGTGCGCAGAGGTGGTGCTCGAATGCATAGGAGGACAGTGATAGTGTGTTCTACTTGTATCTTTGATCTATTTCGGTCGGAACACTCGCTTCGATTTATGCATTGTTGATTTTATGTAATCGCTACAATAATAAACACTTGTCTAACCTTTAAAAGACTCTTAAATAGTTTTTGCGAAAACAAATTGTGATATTAGAATAGATAATTTATTTTTAAATTAATTTAATCTAAGTGTTGCTAGTGCTATTTAAAATATTTTGTAATTTAACAAAAAAAAAAAATCGACGAAATGGGAGTGCAGACAAATCAAATAGCTACGGTAATTATAATTTCTTGTACATATTTCAAAGCCTATGATTTTTTTCGATGACAAACCATTCTATTAATATGTGGTCGTTGACATTTAATGATTAGCTGTAAGAACGAGCAGCGGCTGGTAGGAAAGTTCCAAGATCGAGTTCTATTTGAATTGTATCTGGGTGGCAGCAGCGAATGACTGGCATGTATGATGCTCGAATTTTTTTCTGATAGTTCCCGGGTTAAATTTCTTAGGGCACTTTGAACATTGTATTCAGGGTGACTTTGGAATTTCGAATTAGATATATGGCGGGCGTTGTAATTTGTTTGGGCGGTTTTCTATCGGACGTGAAATGACCGGGTAATTGAGTTTGATTGGCAAAAGTAAAAGGGCAAAAAGATGCTATGCAAATTCGTTGAAGGAATTCGGGGGAATTTACATTTGGAGGTGGTTTGGATGCCTGCTAGTTTTTCTCGACAAAACTCAAATAGGTTCCAATGGGGAAAAAATCCAAAAATTCATTGGGTCGTATGCACAATGCATTGACTGGTGAACTCCGCAGAAGCTCCTATCTCGAGCTGTGATTATTTCACAGGAGAAAAAAAACGTTATTAAAAAAAATCTATATCTTTCATGAGTTTCGATTACCTATCAAATCAAAACCGAAAGCCTGTAATTTCACATTAATTTAAATTGATTTGATAATATTTTGATTCGTACACCTTTAGACTCATTCGAAATCCTAGCCAAAGTGTAAATTTCAGCGGTTTCTGTTGTAAATAGCAAAAACAGATAGAATTTCAAACCATAGATACTACGAGATAAGATACAGCAGTGATGTCCCCATTCACGTCGTATTAAATCGAGTTGGATCTATTGAAAATAGAAAAAAAGTGCAACTAAAAGACGACATTTGTTCGTGCAAACACCTGAAGTTCACTGGAATTTCAGGTATATATCGCACTAGCACAGACATCAGGTATCATAACATATCGTTATTCGATGAAGCGGGATGAAAGGGGAGGAGAGAGGGGAGATCGTGGGCACGACGATGGATACTACTGACACACCCTCCATTTTATACGTATAAGCAGAGTGCATGTGTTATAGAAACGAAAATATGGAGATGGTCGTTGTGGTAGCTGTCGGCGGCAAGGTGGACTACCAGCTACTTAATCTGTGCTTGATGTTTTAATTTGTTAAAGTTGCGAAATTAGTTGGTTTTGTGCTAATGCGAACGATTTTGGGGGATTTACGAGGTTACATGTGATTTTTTTGACTCATGTCTAAAAGTTTGGTTTGGATTTCAGTAAAAGTTTTCTAGATGATGTATTTGTAAAGAAATTTTTAGAGATGGATCGTAGATTTAACGGACTTGCCTCACTTGTAAATAAAATGGTCGCTCAAAAACTATAGTGCCTAAATAACACTTTAATTTTTCCATTTTCGATCTTGATGAATACATTTTCGGTTCAAATTCATAATTTTTTCAAGTCAAATTCATGATTATTCAGAATTAAATTCGTAGTTTTTCCGAGCCGAATTCAAAATTTTATCAAATCAAACTCAATGCAAATTCTTATCTAATGTTTGTGCGGGATATTTTCTTCATTTAAAGTTTTTACATTAGATATTTTAAAAAAATAAGTAGCAGGCTTCACGACTCCCTCCTCCTAAGCCATTACATTCACTAAGCCATTAGTACAGCCATTAATGAGTAGATAGCCACTCCTAGTCTTCAATAAACTGTGTCCACTCAATGTTGCCAATCAGAGAAGAAGGAAGTTCCCTAGATCTCAATGAAAATACTATTCTATCTAGAGAACTATTCAAAAGTGTTAAACGCTTAAATCAAATTTCTGATAATTTCGAATTCGTCTACAATATACACATTTCTCTTCTGAGTACGCACGTATAGGCTTAATGATCCTTGCTTAAACGCCATCATTTGGATTCAAGCCGAAATACGAATATCTCCGCACACTAAAAAGCATAATCTTAAATCTGAAAATTTGGACACCAGCATGCTTAGTCTGGTAAATATGTAGGCGCTTCGAATAAAAAAATCCCTAAATTTTTTAAAAATTTCCTAGACTAGCATCTCTGGGTCCACCCACCATCTTCAGGTTGACGGAGATCAATGCTCTGGATCCAGGTTTACTTGTTATCTGGCGCTTTCGCTTGATTGTTATCTGGGGCTTTATTTCATCCGTAAATCTCTTTAAAATCTGGGAAGTGCTTCCTCTTTTTCTTAGTCCTGGTTTTCCTCTTCTTCTTTGTCCTTTTTTTCCTCTTCTTCTTTGTCCTGTTCTTCCTCTCATCACTGCTCAGTTTCATTTCCTTACCACTGCAAGGGCCCGAAACAGGAGAAGATATTTTATTATCAGAGTTCTGTGGAGCAGGCTTGGAAGTCACTTCTCAAATTCTTTAGACAGAATTACAGACAAGATGCCCGTGAATTGTTTATCAGGCTTTGTGGCTACTTCTCTTCCGGGGAACAGTGGAGCATACCATTCAGCCACTTCGTCCCCATCATTAGAGCACTTTGCTATGAAAACAGTCCCCTCCTTCGGACCCCGAATTTCTCTTTCAGTTTCTTCCTTCCAACAACTAAACTGTTCAGATGACTCTCATCCAGATAAATTTTTAATGTTATGCATAAGAATTGAGACTGCAGAACACTAACATTCATGTTACATTGCATAATATTTGTTGGGACGTCATTCTACAATCCTTTTTTTTTTGTATAATTTAAAAGACGCAATTCTATAGCCTTGGGTGTGAAATTCGGTGAAGCAGTGTCCTCTTTGAAGTTTGCGTAGTCGAATCTAGTTATATGAATCAACCATGCTAACCAACCGAACTTTGGGCTGACCTAGTTGTGATAAGTTATCTGAGTCGAATCAATCCCTTGCCGTTCCTTTATATCCCTGGATTTATTTTTTTTAGTTTCCCGAAACGAATTGGTGTTTTAATACTGGAGGCAGACTACAATTGAATCTGGTTTCGCGTATCTCCAATGGGCTTTGAGTTTTTCAATTTCCACTCATTGATAGACTAGAGTAAAAGTTCAACGAGATTCGCGAAACGGGATCCGATTGTAATCTGCTGGACGCTCCAGTATAAAGATACGCTAGATGTCTCTAACAAAGTCTAAATAATCTCTCCAACGCTGGAACGATTAGAGTCGGCCATAAGAAGCCGAAAAATAATAAAGGTTGAAACGAGGTTTCAGCTGACTTAATTCAATGCGGTGGAAGCTGTATTATGCCTTTACAAGTCCTAAAATAACATTAAAGTTTACGCCGCAGTATCATTGAGAAGTACCAAAGTTTTGAACAATCGAATTCTGATTAACTTTTCAGTCAAATAAGTGCCCGAAACTGCCCGAAATTTTCCTGGACCTTGGTCTGATTCTGTCGACGACGACTAATCAAAACACTCATTTAGCTTTTGTTCAATTCATAGCATCTCTCCCGTGAGTCTTCCGAAAGATATT
The DNA here is from genome assembly GCA_963978885.1 of Nemotelus pantherinus. Lineage (NCBI taxonomy): Eukaryota > Metazoa > Arthropoda > Insecta > Diptera > Stratiomyidae > Nemotelus > Nemotelus pantherinus. The sequence continues at coordinate 235,625,687 of OZ022263.1, read as the reverse complement.
AGAACAGTTTCCACTGCTGTTTTATCTAGGAAAAAACAGAATTTGACTTTTGGCCGCTACTCTTCCAAGACTACCATCAAAACATCGACAAACGTAATGAAAAATGTTTAGTAAACAAATCATACTGTAATGCCGGGTTTCCACCAAAGAGACAATTTCAAAAACAGTTTTGTTTTCAAAAAACAAAACAAAATACTTGTTTTGTTTTTTGAAAACAGTTCTGTTTTTTGTAAACAGACTGTTTCAACTGAACAGACAGGTTTTGTTCTCAGTTCTGTTTATCCTGTGTCCGAGAAATGTCTGAAGACGGTGATTTTATTTATAATTAACTGTGATTTTTTTAATAATAAATGATATAAAAAAAGAAAAAAATCGAAATATTGGGCCAATTCTCAATTAAAAAGGAGAGTTGATTATAGCACGGAAGAATTATTGGAAGATTTATCTACTGACGACGTGGGCTTAAATGGAGAAATGAGATCATAGTTACTACTTTTTTTTAGCTCATTATAACAGTTTACACAAATATGAAAAATTCTTCAGTTTACACAAATATGAAATACACAGGAATACAAATTTAAAATCAAATTTAAAACAAATTTAACAACCAAAGTACATTAATCGATATACTGAGTGTTCTCGAAAAAAAATGCTTGTTTCAACTAAATAGACACAAAAATTGCGAACAAATATGTTTTCCTTTGATCTTACCGACTCGCGATGGGAAGGTGTTTTGTTTACTAAAACAGTTTTCAGAGACAAAAATGTTCTCGAAACTGTTCAATTTTTATAAAACATTCGTGTTTTTGTTCAGAAAAACATTTTTTGTCCGTGTTTCTTGTTTTGTCTCTTTGGTGGAAACCCGGCATAACTGATAATCTCACACGAACGTATCTTGCTATATTGATCAGGTGGAGTGAGTGCTCAGTAAACATATCCAGCAGGATAACCCACAAAAAAGCATTCACGTTTTTTGTACGTCCCCTCTTATTTAAAAACGAAATCAACATACAGTGACTAAAAATAGTATTGTGCCCATAGATCCATAATATAAGTGGCAAAAAATATCGGCTATAGACCCACATAGTAATGGAAAAAAAATTAATGTTCAATTTATTTTAAAAAACATTAAAAATTATTCTGAGCAAATTTTTAAAATTAATAATGCGCTGCCATTTCTTTCTTTTCAATGACCACTTTCATGCGTAAAAACCATTGTCAGATCTCACGTTAGCACTGGCTTTATTTTCCTATTTAATGTCAGCTCTAGTTTTTTCAAAAAAAAAACCTCTACGAGGCAGTCAACAAGTACAAAGTATCGACAACAGTCGAGCCCCCAAAAGGAAATCCTTTGAATATTATATTAATGCGGAAACTTTACCCAAGCTTAGACGATGAGTTATGTATATCTAGCCATGCTTAGTTGATTGTAACTTTATAGAGCTGTCCTATGAATTGTTTAAGAAAAATCATTGTAATAAACAAAACAATGAAACATACATATTAAAAAAAAATGGTTGCATTGAATATTGCATTTGCGAATAAACCACTGATACCCTTTTGAACTCGAAGAATGGAATAATTTCTCGACATTAACTTGATATGTCACTTAACTAACTACTGACAACGCCACACCCCCAGTCAAAAGCCCGTTTGCCAACTTGTCATAGCTTATTACGATAAGTTTATCGATCAGAAAACCTGTTGACTGTGCAATTTGAATCTTTATTGCAAGTTCAGCTCGTTTTTTTTTTCTAACTAAACCTCAAACACGTGCTGCCACACTATCAAAGTTTATTGGCAAACTAGCAAACACGCGAACGTAAAAACGAGGTGTGTTTCGAATGTAAGCTTCCATACTTTGAATACAAACAAACACACACAAACAGGCTCGTATGGATATTTAATTACTTTAAAAAAAAAAAATAGTTAAATACACCCCTCTTCGCCTCACACTTAGAAATTGACGCAGCAAAAAACAAATTATTCACGTAATCACGTTTGCAAATGTCATTGCACATGCAGCAGCGTATGCACTTATAGAGTCGTATTGCGTCTCATGATGCATGCATATGTTTACTTCGAATACATTTCATTGCGGTGGCTAGCGAAATGTTCCAGGGGGTTTCTGGAACTATCTTGAACTATCGCTGCTAACCTTGAAATTATATCAATTGATAATTTTCAGTGCAGGTTTTTTTCTCTCAATATTTCTTCGTGCATTCGATATGACACTTCCAGATGCATTTTTGCTGCAGCACAATGAAAAAAATATGAAAGTTTCTAACGCAGACAGACTTTTCAATTGCAAACCGCAAGGTCATAAAAGGCACGTCAGTAAACGGTTATTTAATTGCACGGAAAAACGACTCGGAAATTTTTCCGAGATAACATCTAAAGGGGCAGCACACGTGCGAAGTTCGTAAAAGTTTTGCACCACAATTTGCTTTCTTTGTTTTAATGTTTTCCGATAGCGCAGACGGAATGTTTCAGAAGAAATATTTCAGAAAATATTGTTGATAATTAGTGCTTCTTTCTATTATTGTAAGTGCAAGTAAAATTTAGTTTTGATAAGTAGGTAGGTATGTATGTCGCAATCTTGCGGATCTCGCATGTTTTTCTTTTAATTAACATTTGTTAATTTACTATTTGTTGTCACATTTATTGACGAATCAAACCAAAAAAGTGTAGCAGTTTTTTTAGGTGTATGATTCTAGACACATGTTTCCAGATAAATGTTTCCAAAATATATTGCGGGGCCTCCATGTTTTTATTTATAATTCAAGTAATTTATGTGTGTAATTTATGTAATTTAATATTTTCTCGTACATTCATTAATGAAACCAAACAAACAGTGGCAGTTTGGAGGCACATGATTTAAAAAAAAATTGCATGTTATACCAAGAAACCTATTTTTTTCAACAAAAAAACCATCAAAGTATCAAACATCTATTGAAATTAAATCAACGAAAAAATATATCAAAAATATCTCACTGCATTAAAATTTCGAATACGGTCTTATGATCAATTTCCATTTGTAAGTATTGCTTTTTCTAGCATCCATAAATAATTCGCATTTACATCCGCCATAACGATATAAATAGGCGCGGCGAAATCATGTGACGTAACATTTTTTTCTTCAAAAAATAGCCGAATTTAAAAAAATTTAAAAAAAAAACTTAATCAGAATCCACCCACGCATCATCGTTTGATATTTAGATATTTGCGATCTAGTTTGATCTGCTTCGGTTTCCTCGTGTATGCAGTTTTATTTGTTTTCTGTTAATTTTGAATGAAATTCTGTGCGAATCGTTATAATTTTTGATGGTATATTATTCGTCAAAACCACCATTAATTCTGCCACAATTTAAGTATTTGGCACTTTTTTCGTTTAACGGTAAATCCTAAATTTAGTAAATATATTTGTGTTGATTCACATGACGTGGTTGTTTCATATATTTTTTTTTTTTTTTTTTTTTTTTCAATTTAATTTCATTGATCTATTTGTCTAAATTAAATTGGTTCGAACTAGAATAGGTTATTGTTTTTGCTTATTATGACATTCAATATTGTCACAAGGTACTGCTGGTTTAGATATGAACAATTGACCGCAACCAATTGCTGTCGATTGATTTTATTGAATTTTCACACTGTTCGCATATAATAAAGAGTGTCAAATTGACGTAACTTACTCGTCGAACTAAATATCTGTATTGCGGTCAATAGTAACAATGTTCATGTATTCAAATCGATTCAGCTAGAATGTTGTATTGATAGAAATATCAATGCCATAGAATGGAAGTGGTCAGAAGCTAATATAGATTTGATGGGAATACTTCGCCACGGTTTTCGAATAAGTCGTAGAACATTGTTCTAGTAAAACCGTTTAGTATGAAATCGTAAACTTAGGGTTTTATCGATAATTCTAAACCCAGTAACTCGTCGAGACATTCGGCGAGTGGAGTCCCTTCGACTCATGTCAAACTTTCGGGTGAAAATTTCGAGCCAGCATAACCCATGAAGCATAACCAAGTCAAGTCGAGCGAAAAAGCCACGCCCACACACCCCAGATTTGACCAGCAAAGTAAAGTCGAAGTTTAGTGTGCGACCTTGATCCATGGTGTGCGACCATAGTCGGATTCGAACCAGAGACCACACACGTAAGGAGTTTTAAAATTGAGAACATAAATTTTACAAACAGAAAAAAACATAGAATCCTTTCACCTCGTACTCTAATCGTTACCTTTTGCAGTAAATGTTCAAACAATATTAACTTTACAAGAATTTCAATTCGCTTATTCGCATTATAAAAATCAGCATGTGTCTGCAAAAAAACGATTAATCTAGAATATCCACAAATTTGTGTACTTTCATCACTTTGACATTAAGAGTAAAAAAAGATCACTCTTTTCTCTGATTGTAAACAAATTATTTTTAAGATTCAATCCAAAAACCGATTGGTTGAGCAAAATGAAATTGATTTAATTACAATTTGACGCCAAGAACCTAGTATGTGTGTATTTTGATTTTGAAAGTAATAAAAATACAAATGCTTGTGGTGTCGAAATTAATCCATAAATTTAACCCGAAAATAATCATATAATGTTATGAACTATGTGTAGGTGTCAAAAATAAATATTTGCTTAAGTATTTAGAAGTAGTAAAATTATCTACGTTTGCATATGACATAAAATTATTAATAACCATCGAAATAGAGTAGAGTTTAGTCAAACGCTGCGATGTCGCACTGTTCAAGTTGTTTCCAGTTTCAATGAATAGTTGAATTTAAAAAAAAAATCTACAAGACTGTAAATACATAATATTAATAAAAAAGAGGCAACTTCACGGAAAATTATTTGGTTTTTTATTTTAGAGCTTGACGCATCCATTTATATTAAAATAGTTTTGTATATTCGAAACAGAAAAAGAATCATTAAAAGAACATAATACATTAATACTCAGGTCCCTTGAAAAATATATAAATAAAGAGCGCCATTGCAAAACCATTCTTCTGGTCATTATGATTTTATTGCCGTAACTAAAAGAATTAAATTAACTAAAACGGATTGCCTATTCAATTGTTGTAGATTGTCAAATAACATTTTCTTGCTTGGTTCACGCAAATTACTTAATTAGTATGATTAACCTGACTTTCTGCAAACAAGTCTGTGGTTGAGCAGACTGTGAATAATTACTCATATGGGAGTGTATTTTTCCGCTGGGCTATTTGCAGAAATGGCTGTCGGTAAGGAGTTTATTACATACAGTCGAACTTGGTTAGAACCAACCACTTACGTCCGAAAAATTTGGTCATTATAGACAAGCGTTCACGTTGTAAAAAATAAGGATGTTTTTTTTCCATTCTTTAATCTTTCCAAATAATCCAAAAAAAATTCAGGTAGGCACTCTTGAATATTTGTTGTTTCAGCCACTATATAAATAATCTTATAGCGCTAATCGAAACTTCCGATTGTTTTAGAGGCTAATAATAAAAATTGAAAAGCTTCTTGTGTAGTTAAAAATGCGGGATCTTCATTTTGGCGCAATTTTTTTAAAAAAAGCAAACCTATCCCACTACATCACATTTTTGGAGATTGAAGACGGTAGAGGCTGCATTTCTGAAATGTTGTGGATCGAAAAGGGTAAAAAACTGCACTTTCAGAACCGAAATTTTTACGTTCCTACTCACAGCTATGTTGATTCAAAGCTTATATGTACCCAGACTTGAACCAGGGACCCCATCCGATAGGAACTAGTGTTCCACCAACTACGATAGATAAGCATTTTCTGTATCTGAATTTAATGGCACTTCTTTTCTCTCCTTGCTTTTTCAGCGCTGATTTTTTTGTACGATCATCTAACGATTTCCTCATGATTTGGATTCTACATGCTTGGCATACTGTGCAAAAAAAAACTCCAACAGAGCTACTATTCTAGAAGACAGCAAGTAGGAAACTATTGGATAGTATATCCCGAAAAAAAATTTCAGTTCGCATCAAAAATAACTAAAAATAAAAAAAAATATTAATATAAAAATATTAATATAAATTGTGGAGCCAAATTAGGACGAAACAGATTTAATTTTACCTTCGCTTTTCAGCTGGAGCCCAGCGTTGTTTGAATCGGCGGAAATTGTTCTTCTATTTTGAAGAAGTTAGTTGTGCAGAAATCTTGCAATTCCATTCGCATAATGCAGGATTAGGCAGTTCCTAAAACATCGTGGCAATTGCCATTTGCCTAGAACCAGAAACTGCTTCTTTTCAGAACTATTCATGTTCGCACAAAGGATTCCTTCCTGATTAAATTTTAGAGTATAGCCTAAAAATATGCTATACACTGTTAGCCTAAAAGTACGCCAGTTTCAACCCCATTTAATCAAATATCGATTTGACAAAACTTTAATAAGGTCCTTATTTATACAACTTTCATTTTTGAAACTGGCCAAGTTATAAATGCCATTTGTTGTAAAATTTCTCACTATGATATTGTACCACTTTTTGAGTCCAAACTCAGATACCGCTAAAATCGGTCGATACTCAGTTGGTATCACCTCCAATGGACTTGTATTCTTTCGAAGAATGTATCCTTAAAGGCATACGTTTTGCTATCAAAACAAAACATTTAATTGAGGCCTTATCGACATGTTTCGTAATGCATTTTCTTGCTAAATATAGTTTTCGTTTGACCAATCAAGTACTTTCATCTATCAGTCTATTTTGTAGAAACTGTGGGTTTACTCAGGCCATATTTCCGATAAATTTAGTCATCAGGACAACCGGATTCAAATGTCTGTGGTATTTTTGGATCACACTCAACTGTCGCCGATGAAGTTATTTTAGTGTAAGCCACAAAACTGAAACGTCAATTTTGACTCTTCTTCTTCTACAAATTTTTACTTGGAACCTGATCTTTTACTTTAACGGCGAATTCCCTTCTTCCACAGCACTAAGCTTTTACCCGAAAAGTTAGGAAACAGATCTATTGATACTGTTTCAATCTAAAAATCAAATAAAACAAAAACCCCGTCAAATATCATTTACTTAGCATTTTCCCTTTACATTATCACAATTTTGCGTACGTAAATTTGATAGCCGCGAGTGATCGAAGGGTCACTCAAAGTTCTATTTTGTAAAAGTTTTTCGAGTGGAGCACACGTTTCGCATGGTTTTGGCTAGTCGCTTAAACCGAACGGGGCTAGTGGTCCTATTATTTGAAAGTAACCTTGCCCAGTTTGCTTCTACATATGTATTTTGATATATTTTGCTGTGTATGCACCTTGCATTATAGGAAACTTTTACAGAAATATGAAAAAATAGATGGAAATAAATTCACGTTGCTCTCATAACTTGTCTTAACGCAGTCTAATCTGTGTTAAACCACCTGAATCTGTTCTAGCTTGCATTAACCGGCTTTAGCCAGTCTCCGCTTGCGCTGCTGCAACAACTGTCTCGGCAATTACTCGAATGGGCGTGTATTTTTCCGGAAGTGATGTCTGCAGAAATAGCTGTCACATCTAGTTTCGCCCCAGGAAGTCGCCTGGATATTACTTTTTATATATACAGAAACAATTTATCGCCTGTTTTAGAAAGCTCATCCATTAGTATCCATTATATTCCGCTAGTTTTATGCCATAAATAAAAACCCCTTCTTAACGATTTGATTAAGGTTGCTGCCTAAAACGTTGCAAAATATATAAATAGTGTTTGTTCAGTGAGAGGCTGTATATCTATCAAAGGGGTAATCAATAGGGGAACTCAAATTTGGAGAATTTTTCGCTGTAAGATTTCTGAACACATATTTTAATTTTAAAAGATTAAATTATGCAAAAATCAGCAGACCATCACACTGTTCGTGCGTAAATTTCAGATTCCATTCAAAATTTGTCTAAGTAACTATTACTCGAATGTAGAAAGTTAGTTCTTATGACCTTCGCACCAATTCTTAATAAATTCCTGAATAATTTATGTTTTGAACAAAAGCTCTCTGCTGGTTTGCTATCATTTAAGATTAATTAATGTTAATAATTCGGATCAATCTACGTCTACCAACATTTCTCAAGTTCTATCTTGAACTCCTTAACGATCAATTGGAATTTGGACTTTGAATTTCAAACGATCTGTTTAATTAGCATATCTAACAGAAAACAACATAAATACAACATATGACCGATCGATTGACATTATGGCTTGTTAATGTATCGCCACTTAAATATTAAATTATTCCCAGGTTTTTTTCTTTCTTCTTCTTCGAAAAGTCACATTCTTGATGTCGAACAAGTATTCAAATAACTTACTTGCATTTACTTTTTATTTTATCAGAGTTCCGGTTTTCAAATATTTCAAGCCTCTAGTATAAAGATAATGAAATATCGAAGTCAAGTTGTCGTTTTTCTCGTTGCAAAGTTGATTAGTTCTAGACACAAGAAAATGTATGTAGAAACAGCTGTTAGTTGAGTGGTGCATATATGTACATATGTATCTTGTAAGTTTTGAAGGGGAAATTTCGTGTTTCTATTAAACTAAAAATCTGCTCAATTTTCAATACTAGATATTTTCAATTCTAGTATAATAATTTCAAAAATTTATTGCAAAAACAACCACACACATAGCAGCAGGTGCATCTTGCTTAAACAATACCTTCCCACTTATACGCAAAGAAAATCATTAGATTTGAATTTGATGGTAGTAGCGACAATTGCCGCGCTTGTGCATCGAACTCTTCGACTGTCCCGCTATGGGCATGGAATTAAAATTCAAACTGGTTAGTTGTGGCTTATGAATATTCTTTTGTCGGACGGGGACTATTCTCCTATGTATGTATTTCCCAACGAAATCGAAAGTATTTTCCGGTTTGATGCATAAATTGAATTTCTAACTGTGTCCAAGAAGTTGTTCTGGCTTTTTTCTTTTGCTTATGGTTAACCCATTCACTGCCAGCTATGAAATATCTCGCAGTTTGCGGCGCAAGTTTGAATTGACTACCATATGTAATCATAGGATAAATTTATAGATGTTGGCGTCAGTAGAGGAATTTTATTAGTTTTTTTTTAAAGCCAAGTACGGAGATTCGGTAAAAAAGATTGGATCGAACTCTCCCAATGTTAGCCGTAAAATTTTCGGAATAGAACTCTCTTCTAAAATGCATGTGACGGCAGTAAATAAATATCTTGTCTTGTTTTTCACAAAAGTAAAATTTATGTTGAATATCTTTACGTTACAAGAAAAAATAGTGCCTAAAATGAAGTTTACTCAAAAACTGGCAATGACCGCTTCATTCCAGCTGAATTTCGAACTTTTACTCCCATTTAACTGCATCAGACATTAAAAAACCTGGTAAAATAATGAAGAGTTTATATAGCGCTATCTATTAATTTAGTATTAGTAGTAAGTTTTGCTTCCGAACTCCCTACTAATTTGGTAAAATTATTGGCAAATTTTTTGCTTTTGATTTTACTTCTAGTTATATTTGTATAAAAATGCACTTTTTACCCAAATTACGTACTTGGCTTAGTTGTCGAATTACGGCAAATGTCATTTATACTGCAACTAAATATAAATTTCGTGAAACCCCCTAATTTCTTTAAAATAAAATTTCACGAAAGGAAAAGTTGAAGCGTCAGGATAAAAATGCAAGTCGCAAATTATGTAAAGGATAGCTGACAGTCCATCTGGAATACGCCAAGAATAAAAATTCCGCCTACAAGTTGTAGACGTCCTTAGAGAAAACTTTCGCCAGAAAAGGAATCACAATTTAATTACTGTTACAAAAATCACTCCTAATCTTGAAATTCTATATCGCATTTGAACAATTTACCTCATTTCCTCTGAAATTTTACAAATTAATAAAAGCATTACTAAAAATCGGGGCGACAGTGGAGGAAATTGACGTTGTTTGTCCATTGTTACTGGTGATGCCATTGGAATTTGATGCAGTAGTAACAAAAATTGAAACTTTGTCTGCAGAACACGTGACAGCCGCTTTTGTCAAAAAATTGTTTATTAGACAAAGGAACGAACAAAACCGTGAAGAATCAAATCTCCGAATTTCGTCCAGAAACGGGTCTTCCATAAACAGCCTTTGAAGCTGAAAAAGGACATGTGTGGGAGTGTCAAAGATCGCAAAACTAAATCTAGGCGTGGAAATGGAAGCCAGCAGCTAGCGAACGTTTAATACAATCGCCACGCATGTCACAACAGTCCTTTCGAACCACTTTCGACCTAATAAAAGGAAATCAAACGCTAATTTAACGAGCGAGGAATTAAATCAATTTTGTTTTTTAGCGTCAACTGCTCAGGGCAACACAGGCGCTCTTTTTTTCCTGGACTGCGGAGCGTCTGACAATCTGGTCGATATTAATCAATGTTGTAAAAGTGAAAGCGTCACATTGGGGATCTGGAGGTCATCAGCATCGCCAAAAGCCAAGAAAATTTAACATGGATTACAAATGCTCTCTCCGTATCTGGTTTGAAGCACAACCTTTTGTCAATGTGGAGGTTGGATTGAGTTGGGTGGAAGAGGAGAATTTTGATTTTTGTATGCTCTAGAATTCAGGAGAAGAACGGACCTTGGTAACCTCTGTCAAAGTGGGAATTCTTTACATTTTTAGCATCAGCGCCTAAGTCACCTCAATTACGACAGTCTCTAAAAGGGACTCAATTTGAGTACCGAAGAAAAAGGGAGTCAATTTGAGTACCCGATTAGATACACTCCTATAGAAATAAATAAATAAATAAGTATGATTTTGAAATCAAACTCGGAAAAACCTTCTGAGATTGGGCATCACTCACTGCAGTATATCGGATCAATCTGAAAAAAAAAACGATATAAGCTTTGATGCCCTGAGTCACAAAAGGTATTCACAGAAGGGTGATGGACTAAGGACTAAGAACCAGCAGTCAAAGAGAAAATGAGGTATCTTATCGAAAAAGACGCGTCGGAACCCGTCGAACTACTTGAAGGGAAACGTGCAATAAACTAAATGTGTCTTGAAGGTCAAGGTAGGAGTCAATGCTGATATCGAGCGCTACAAAGCTAGTCTTGTTGTCAATAGCCTAGAAGCGAGGATTCGACTGTGAGGAAACCTATGCTCCAGTAGCTGATACAACTACATGCGAGGCTTGGCGCGGAAGAAGATGAGCTACGTGGAGTTTATCAACATCAAAGAACAGATACCTGACGTGCTGACAAAAACATTTCGAGGGATCAGCATACGGCTCTTTGATCGCTCGGATTTGAGGAGGATTGGTAAAGCAATGTGTATATAGACAATTCAAAGGTAATAAGTAGGCTTTACTTGTTACTCGACAAGTTATCCTTCTGAATGTAACAGACACTGAATTTTGGTTGAAAAATAATAGCAAAAACTACTTTTTCTTATCATGCACGAGTGTTTTCATTTTTTCATATCAAATCTGCCATACTGTTAACAATATCAAATTCAAAATACTTTCCGGTTATCTGAAAGCAGTTCGGTTTCAATTGACTAGAAAAAAATGAATGCAAATGTTAAAAATGAAGAATTTAATTTAGATTACACTTGAATGAATGTGTAAAAAAATTAAATCCCATTAAATCGTTCAAAAATGACTGATACTGTTTTTTTTTTACAAAACGAGCGAAGTTTTTATTCAATTATTTAATGGTTATTAAATAGTCAAATTCGTATATTTTCGACGTGAATTCGTAATTTTCTAAAAACAAACTCTCAGTTTTTCGGAATCAAATAATTTTTGTGATTCAAATTCATAAGCTTTTCGAGCATATTCATATTCATATAACGAAAAAAATATGAATTAGACATAGAAATACTATAAATTCAGACACAAACAATTTTGAATTTTATTTCAAAAAATTATGAAACGGATTCGGTAAAATTGTGAATTTCATCCAAAAACTTATGATTTGATGTCGGAAATTTACGAAATTGTCTTAAAAAAACTATGAATTAGACTCCAAAAAATTATGAATTTGTACTAAAAATCTATGAATTTGATTTGGAAATGGTATGTATGCTTCCAAATTCCGCCACAGTCAACGCAGAAATTATTTATATGACTGGTTTGACAGCCGCTATAAAACTCTAGATAGTTTCAGTGACAAGCTAGTAAATATTTCATATTAAATTTCAGACAGTCGAAAGATTTAAAAGTGTCTAAATTCTTCGTAGAAAATGAAGAGAAGACGATTTAATTCAGTTTCATTCAAAAAGGTAATTCTATGCAATTACTCGCACTTAAAAATTAAAAGCACATACGAATTTTCAATCGCAAAAATACTCTGACGCTAAATATCCAGCCATTTGACATTTAAGTTGTACATCTCAACTAATGCATAGCTGAAACTGTTTTTGGAAGTTGTTTTTAAAACCAGAAATAACAGTGGTCTATTCGATTTCTTGATTTCTTACTCTCTGCGGGAAAGAGTCGCGTTTTGTGTTTTCAGTCAGTAGTAGTCGGCCTATCTTTCGCAGAATAACTGTTTGTTTTGTCGTAGTTCGGTTGTGCGTTTTGCTATCAGTTATACGCTTTCTATGAAAATCATCGAAAACGATTTTTGTCATTGACCGTAGAACCGTTATATGAAGTGGTACAGATCATGTCTTAAATAATACAAGCAGTAAGATTGATCATTCAAAAAATTTGAAAATTTTTGGTTATAGATCGTGGTATGACCCGGGTTGTAATTCAGTGTAAAAATGGTTCTCACAAGAACAAGTGTTTCTAAAAAAATTGTCGAGAAAAGTGGCAGTGAACAGGTAATATAGTTTATGTGAAATTCAACTTGCCTAGTGGGTATTATTATTAGTGGATAAAAAATAGAATAACATGACTGACAAGACTGTCAGTGGTGGCTGTAGCCTCAATTATGTTATGATAGCTCCATTTTGTGAAAGTTGCTTGAATAAATAATTGTCTGAAGATCCTGAACTATCTTGCATATAATTTTTGTTAGCCATGGGCTAGCTAATTCAATTCTTTAAAACAAAAATTTCGCAGCATAAATGCTAGAGAATCTGAAAGAAAATTCTAAGTTGTATATGTCTAAATTTTCATTTGAATCAGCAAACAATATTAAACAATGCTTTTTAATTTTGTTTGATGATTCAAATGAAAATTTAGAAGAACTAAACTCATAGAATATCGTAAATAGTAATTTTTGTTCAATAAAAAAATACAGCCAATTAAAATCGCTATTTGTGCATTAACTGTGTTTATGGTTCGCCTAGAAACTGTCACCTCTTTTCTAGTAAAATATTCAACCACACTTCTGCGATACGAACCGCCAAAGGTCGAGAGAAATAAAAAAAACCGAGGAAGTAAGACAATCACGTTACTCTGTGTTGCTCTATCTATCAAAATTGCCGATTATATATTCTGTAGCAAGTCTACTAGACGCTTGTCGCGAGCCTGATTATTTTTTTGTGTCATTCAGACATCGGTTATCGCTGGGAATTTTCGCAGAACTGTGTACTTACAGTTATTAGTTTTCCTTTGAATAGCGGTTAATAGTTCAAGGACTCTGTCTTCCGTTATTTCTAAGTTCATAATAATTGGAAAGATGATTAGTTGCTTGCTATAAGTTTAGGCTAGCTACGAGCTTCAAGTCGCAAGTGTATTAATTGAAGTAGAACACCCCCGCAATGAATATTGGAGAGTCTCCAAAAAACTAAACACCATAAAAAATGATCCTAATCTAGATCGAAAGGCGCAGGTAGCAACTCAGCGCCACTAAAAATATCTAAATAAATATAGCAACTGTGGGTCTATACAAATTTTGTAATAATTTCCATTGATAACATTGTTTATTTCGAATTATGCAATCAACATATGATTGAAATAATAATCTGAACGATCGAAAATTCAACGAAAATTTCTTATTATTCCAAACTATGTATGTATTAGAAGAACCCAAACAAAATTTCATTCGAATTATCAATAATAGCTTTTGAACTTATTCTTTAATTTTGCAGACATTTTTTCCCCCTTGAAAATGTCTAAAACACTGTGATTTCAATTGCATTCTGATAAGAAACAACATTAATTTTCTTATCGAAACTCAATTGGAATATGATCCGGGCGCCAGAACGAAAATAATTCTAATGAATAATTCTAAAAGATTGTGTAGTTTTCTATATTATCAACATTTCATAGATAACCTAGATGAAAGCTGATGAGTTTTAACCTCGGCTGTTGATCTATAGAACCGGTATCATTTTTTTTTTCAATTTGCATTCGATTTTATTTTAGTTTAAATTGTTGCTACTCACGCATTAAATCATGTTCTGATGTTTAGATATGTTCATGATAATTTAAAGTTGAATTGAAATTTGACTTTAAGTTTAGCTAAAAAAAAATCTGCATCTGAATATTTTTGAATTTAGTAATAGATCTTCATTGAAAACATCCGAGTCCGACTTGACGACAGCTGATTTATTTCAAACAGATCTATTTCTCACAAATGATCAAATAAAAAATTAACTGTCCACCAGCCAACATCATCGCCCATGTGCATATTTTACTGTTTGAGTGGATTTATTTAAATTTTCAGTCTACAAAAATAGCCACTGTTTCTAAACGAATATTTTAGTCATTTGAATGTCGTAGTTATATTCAGCAATGATTTATCTATTTCGGAAAAAATTCTGGCATATTATTTTCGAAAAGATAAATTTTTAAGATTGTGTTGACATTTTTTTGTATTATTTAATGTTCTCGGCAATTAGCGAGCAGACGAATGTGCTTGAACTTGAGTGTCAGAATAAATTACGGTTCGATTTTCGTATTTTACCCTGTATTGCAAGAACATTGTATTTGAAATTATTTGAATCTAGTGCGATGTTTTAAGGCCAGCATCAGATGATTTGAAAAATGCGCAATTTTTGGAAATACGTTTTATGTTTCTGGAGTGTTTTCTTTCCGTGTTTCGAACATTGTGTTTTCATGTCATTGATGTAAGTATAGTACCCTTCCCGACATCCGCTGGAGATGAAACTTTGATGTCAACAATATTGCCTCAGCGGTGCTTGAATAAATATCTGGAACAAGTTTCTTCCCTGCCAAAACGTTCTTGTAGCTCTCTTGCTTCCAAGCATGCTGCTTCCATTATTCATTCACCGTATAGAAGTAATGGTCCCAGTGCTCAAAATGTTTGCATCTCGGTTCTCTTATAGAACAACAGCTGACTAAAGCAAATCATAGTTTTCCCGCTACAACCCATTTGGGGTATTGGGAATTATAGTTAGTGGAAGCTTTATTTTCATAATCGAAATTTTCACGAGTGTTAAATGATTAATTTCCCGTTCGTACCTGGCTTCGAACCAGTGGTCCACAATGCCAAGCACCATTTCTCTACTCCCTAGGCTACACGAACCGATCAGATTCTTACAAATGTCCGAATCAAACTTAGTTACAGTTTGCCTTTATTATTGTATAGAAAGCTTACACGGGACAACTTTTCGAATTACCATCAATATACATCCCCTGTAATTTTACTCTTTTGGTTTATTAACTCTCCTCTTGTCTTAAAAGCCGCTTTTCCATCGCCTTTCTTATGCTATGCATTAATTTTAGCCTTCTTAATCGAGTTTCGAGTGCTTTCTGCTAGACTTTAATCTCGATGATTTCGCTCATTACGTCATCCTTTCTATTACTCCTCCCTCTGGCGCAATTCAGCAACATCTCTAATGCCAGCAATCAAATCCTGAACCTTGCATTGTCCAATCTTCTGAAATCCTTCATTTCCTTGAGTACTGCTTCTTTCTTATGCACCCCCAGAGTCTCATCATTCTCCTCTTATCCTTGAAAGCTACATTAATGACACTTTGAAGTGCAAAATCTCTTCCTCAGTACGCTCTAATTTACACCATGGCTATTGAAATAAATAGAATTGACGACCTTGAAATTCTTGGCTTCACAATTTTTCTCTTTTTCCTAACCACGATGCCCTCTCCTTCTTAAAATCTCTTGTCTAACTGTTCCTCTGAATTACATTCGTTGCCGGTAAGCCCTATATAAATCGAACTTCTGATGAGCTATAACGATGCCAATACTGGTAGTGGTTCCGACAATATTCCAAATATCCTGGTTAAATCATTTTCATTGAACACCTTTCCATTTAGTTTAATTAACATAATTATATCTTCTGACTCTTTCTATTCTCTCTGAAAATTGCCAACATCTTCCCAATACATGAAGCTGGTGACCCTATGTATATGCGTCTCAAACTACCATCCCTATTTTAGCAATAACTTTTGGGTGGCCACAGTAAAGTCATTCTTTTATCCAACCTACTCTAGCTCATGATCAGCACGATTTTGCCAATGATAAATCCACGTTTACCAACCTTTTTTCTCTCACACATATAGTCGCACCCGCTCTTGACCGTTAGGTCGACGTATTATATATTGACTTTTCTAACCGTACTATACTTCTCCAAGAGCTAAAGAATGATGGAATACCCAGTCTTTTCTTATCCGGATTTATCACTTTTATTCCTGGTCATATATACTTGCATTGTTAATAGCCCGTATCTCTCTTAACTTTCTGAACTAAGTTTCTTGAAAGACTTGTTTACAATACACCTACATCAAACTTACTGTCATTTGAAAATATTTTTGATTCCGCTATCGATTAGTGGAAGCAGGTAGATGTCTTATATATAAATTTTTTTAAAATTATATAAAATGTCTTATATATAAAATTGGCCAAAATTTAGACATGGAATTGGCCAAAACTATGAAATTCTTCTGTCAAAGATATAGTATGGTATAAGGTAAAGTTATGGTCTCTGCAGTGACTTTTTTTCTTGGCTATCCTCCCTATGTTTGTGTCCGCACTTGCGGTGTTGCTTCTAACGATAATTCTTTGACTCCTTTTTCTCAACTTAGGAGTCCCGCAAAGATTCAATCTTTTTCCTTTATTTTTCCTTCTGTTTACTACCGATCTTGCATCCTCCTTAAATCACCCTGTCTTGTACGTGGATGATCTCCAAATATTCAGAATGATTTAGTCCATTTTTAACTATTTCCAACAGCTTCCCCTTTTGCAAGAATTTCCCCTAATTTTTCTGCTGACGATTTGAGGCATACGACTTGAACAGTCAAATATTACCACAGCTGATTAATTTAACGTTGTTTACGCAGTAATTTTCAATTAGTTAAACGGTAACGACATATTCGATTCTTCTTGTTTTGCAAGTTATTGCCAGAAACTTGTTCTTTGTTTTTTTTTCAGTTTTAGACTAACTTTCTCCAACCACGGCAGTAAGTCTTCACCCGATAGGTTGGGGAATAAACTTTGCATGTCAAAGAACTGCCAAAAATGGGATCATCGTCCATATTCGAATTTTCTCATTTATCAGGTCACCGTATTTATCTCATTAAATTTCAATAAAATAACTCTTCCGTCTACGGCATTTACTTGTGAATTGTTTTGTGTTCCTCAAACTTTAGCTAGCTTCAAGATTCTTCCATAAATTTCCAGTTGAGTCAATATGTATATCTTTCTATCTTTCTCTCATGCTATGAAAGAGGTGTGAAATTTTCGCGAAAAAAGCTGAATACACTAGTTTATTTGTCTATAAAAAATTAAGTGTGTGCTACAAGCAATTAAAACATATTAGTAAGAAAATGTAGGAAATAAAAATGATAAAAAATGGAGCAAGCTTAAATCATATCGGCTAAAAAAAATAGACAACAATTCCATTGACAACGCGAATGATGACAATTAGAAACTAGATAAGACTATTGCAAACATTCACATACTTAAACTACGCTGTTTGTACATCGCACCAATTGAAAGCATTATTACATGCTAATTTAAATTTTATTGCTATGAATGACGAGAACGTTTCTGTTTGAAGTCGCAGTGTGTTTATCGTCTAGAAGATGTTTTAATGCGCCGTAAAATCTCTCTTTATATTATAATATTATGACATACTGATATCTGCATAATCACATACTGATATCTGCGATTAAAAGTTCAGGTTAAGGACAATATTTACATGGGAAGGGAATGACGTTTAGGAACTGCATTATTTCTTCTGTTCTATAGTATCTGGCAATGCTGAAATTGATTCGATTTCAAATTTAAAAAATAAACGGTAAAAAAATCTAGTTGTTAAAGCATAAAATCTTATTTATAAAATCATCATGCTCTTTCAATTGACCTTTATGTAAATCGCACTTACCATCAAGAAAGTCATCACGAAATCCATAAATTATCTTTGCTTGACGCGAGCAGTTAGTACAAACAGGTCTCTATTTGAATTCGTCATCAACAAATCTCTTTCGCAATTCAACATATTTGCGTTATGACAATTACTAAGAAAATTAAATTACCGGGCATATTTATCCAGTTTTTGCACTCATCAAACACAAATAGAGACCGACCAGCTTCAGGCTTTAATGAAATATTTATTCAATCACTTAGAAATGCTAAATCTTCGATTTCTGTGACGTTGGGATTTTCTAACTAATTAATGACGAACGACCGTATTATGCGACCCCGAAAAGACGTCGACAGGACACAGTAATTACAGCAACTCTCCCTATAATAAGAACGAATCGATGAACGCGAAGAGTGCAGTGATGGGGCTTCAATAGGCGATATTTTTAACGCAAACAAGGCAGACACCAAAGAATTAAGTTTGGATTGTTTTTTCTTGAGAAAACTCTATACATAGATTCGAAAACGTGTGATTTAAAACAAGCGTGTAGCAAGATTTATCAATTTTCTATTCACTCAACTGCTATTCAATTTATTTAACATTATAATTTTCTCGCCAGGAAATGACAAACAAATATCAAATAGTAGAGAAAATTCAAAGCCTCTTAGCAAATATTTGAGTAAATTTAAAAATATATCACTTATTATTTATTTTTTGCGTGAGCAAATTTAATCTTTCTTTGCCGCATGTCATTATTTTTCGAGAACCGAGAATGCTAAGCGATTGTAATTTATCTTCCTGACATACATATTTTCCAATAGTGTGAATATGAATGTCAATTTTAAAAATAATACATCTATTTTTAATCACTCCGCTTGTAGCCCGAGTCACCTGCAGACAGATTAGGTACAAATCAAAATTCCCACAAAATTCTTCCCGAAAGAGACCGTAGTTGTCAAATAGTACAATACTCATATAATTCGAGTATATTTTGCAATGTCTCCAAAATATCTTTGATCGACATGTTTTCTAATTTTAACATTTTAATTTCATTTTCAGATTCGTGAACAGTGTCAGGAATTGATTTTAACACCAGAAAAAATTACTGAACTGGAAAAACGATTTCTCTATGAAATCAATCGAGGACTATCGAAAGAAACACACAGCAAAGCCGACATCAAATGTTTTGTTACATATGTACAGGACCTGCCAAATGGAAAAGGTAAATATTGTGGTTTTTTGCTCTATTTCATTTTTTAAGAACCAACTCTCAGATACTTATCTGATAACAAACAGGTCGATCAATAAGTCCTGAGGCTACCGAATAAAAACACAATATTTTGATAAAATTCGACTTCATTCATCAACATAGACACTTTCAAGAGTGATCCAATTATTCCAATGCTTCTCTAACTTTTCGATACCTTTTTTACAGAATGCTTAATTATTTTGCCTGAAGTAGGCCTCAATTACAACAATCACTCCTTCCTTCGAGGCAAATCTCTTTTCCTAGAGCATTTTTTATGACCTGCAACCACTAGGCGCCAACTCTAAAGAATATACAACTCCCAACAACGCAATGAATAATGAATACGTTGTTGCTTTTGGTTGGTGCAATGTGAGCAAATGCGGCACTGATTTAAAAAAAAGCTTTCGAATACCCAAATTTTTGTGGAAAACAGTATAAAACTTCTTTTCGATATGTTTATGGTCTTCAACTATCTCCTGTAACTTCATTTTACGGTTAATCAAAACAATTTTGTGTTGTTTTTTTATATTTTGTGGTGTAAGCACCTCAGTTGGGCGTCCAGAGCGTTCAGCGTCATCGGTATCTTTACGACCACGTTTAAAGTCATCTAACGGTTTATTCCGATAGAACAAAGTCCGGATAACACTTATCAGGCCAAGCCTTTGCTGTGGCGGTATTTATACCCATCAATATACAAGTTATGAATTCAAAACAATTTCTTGATTCATTAAAATAGCTGCCAATTACAAACTAATAGTCCTGACACGTATCATTTAAAGGTTTGTACTTTCTGAAAATAACAGGGATTTGTCAGTAATCGCAGCAATCTATATACAAGTAGTACTAATTGACTGATGTGTTAAAATTATAATGTATTAAATTCAAAATCCATAGGCACAAACTCTTTCTAATTCAATATTTATCCTTTCTTATTTTAGAACGAGGCAAATTTCTAGCACTTGACTTGGGTGGCACAAATTTCCGTGTCCTACTCATTCATCTGAAAGGCGAAAATGATTTCGAAATGCAATCGAAAATCTATGCGATTCCACAACATATTATGCTTGGAACTGGTGTCCAGCTATTTGATCACATTGCCGAATGTCTCGCCAATTTCATGAAAGTAAGAATATACAGCAAACTTTATTTTTTAATGACAATCTTCGAAACTAATACTGACTACTTACTATTTTCAGGAACATAATGTATTTGCGGAAAAACTTCCGCTAGGTTTCACATTTTCATTTCCATTAGTACAATTGGGTCTCACCAAAGGTATGCTTGTACGATGGACGAAAGGTTTCAATTGTTCCGGAGTAGTTGGAGAAGATGTTGTACAACTACTAAAAGATTCAATTGCTCGCCGAGGTGTAAGTATTTCTAATCATGTTTCAAATCATTTATTTGTTAATTGTCTCATTACATGAAGCTTTAACTCTTCCTATGAAAATTATAATTGCCACTATCGTTCGACCTTGCTGGAACTAGATGGTTAACTGGTTACATTTGAAAATCTTGGTCAAATTCATTTATTTTGTATCATGCAATTATGTTATATTTTTAGCTGGCGGCCTCAAATATAAGACAATTCAGAGCTGTCCATATATTTGTAGATAGTCTGCCGATTGAATATTTTTCGAAGTAAATGTGAAACCAAGTCATACAATCGAGCAAGTATTTCTTTCTATATAATCATTAGAATACAGAAAAGCGTTCAATGAACGATCAAATCGATTGCAGTCAAAATTTCCATCACCAATCATCCAATCCATTCGTTTAAATTACTCAGTCTTTCTTCTAGAAGAATCAAATTTAAGTTTCGTGTAGGTCATGCGACAGCGGTCAATGAATTGAATAAAATATTTGTCGTACAAAAAAAAACACCTCACGTCTCTCTTAGCTTAATTCGATAACATCACGAATTGAACCACTTGTCTCGTATTTGTTCAATTCCCTATTTGGATTCTTCTGATTATTCCTCTCCTGCTCTTGGTTTGCCATCTCCAAAATAAATAACCGAGAAGAATGGTCACGATAAATTCATATCTAGTATAAACTAGTTTCTGTTGTGCGGTTTGTTGCCGTGCCCACTACGAGCCTTCTTGCTCGTTAATGTCCCATAATAAATTGAATGACTTGCATGGAATTTTTTTGTTTTGGCTATAGGGGGTCAACATAATAATCAAAATGTGAAGTGTATTTTTGCGAATTTTATCTATAACGATTTTTGTTTCAGTCAATTGAAATTTTGTTGGGGTCTAAAATGCGTCGGGCATGTAAATGTGGTTTTCGAACATAAATATAAATTAAATGAATCTAATTAAGTCTTATTTAATTTCGATAATAACTTCTTATCACATTAATTGTATATTTGGCCGCGTAAAATCCAATTTTTTGAACCAATTGATCCGGAATAATTGAATTGCACTTTGTCAATGTACACATAGTGATTATTTAATTGTATCTTTTTAAGTGTTTTTTTTTCTGTTATGCTACTGTATTCAGCAATTGTGTTTAACCTTAAGAAAGCATACCATTTTCATGTACACGAAAGACGTATTGCGTTTCATCAGACCCCCTCCTACTCCACCATTTAGTCGTTATTTTCACGAACCTCCTATCCAAAAAGTACAGTCTTTTCATACCTGGTGAATTGAAGACTTTGTACTTGACTTTGACTTTGTAGACTTTGAAGACTGTATTATTTGCATCAGTTTCATCATCGTTGTGACACCAAAGCACTGATTGAGCCTTGGCCTACTCAACACAGCACCTCCAGTCTTGGTTCAATTCGAAATTTCTCCAATTCGCAGCTCCTAGAAGCTATCTGCTATCGGTATCTGAGTCCCCCTATCTGTTCTGGCTCCGCTTAATCGTCCCTTGAGAGCCCGCTTGTGTATTCTTTAGGGCTTTTTCAGAGACTTGAGGAAAATTCCCGGTTTCGCTACTGTAGCATAACAAATCAGAATTTTTGATTCCTCACTAGACAGATATCGAACGGATATTTTCCGCTGAAACCTGCAGTTGGCCCATCGGAGAGATCACCCATCCTGAATTTTCTTTGTGAATTAAAATGTAGTTGTTCTGATTAAAGATATGACGGTCCATGGATACCCATGTCCTCTTAGGAATTTTTCGTTGCGCAAAATAAGTGAAAACTATTACAAGGTTTCCGCTGCACGCAAAGTCGATAAGTCGTTGCGAATTATCGTGGCCAGTATCGTAGAGGCTATATTGGTCGGTTCTTCTGGACCATTCTGGACTTTATCATTTCTAATATTCCCTCTAATCGATTATCTCTTACCTCTTCCTTATACGTATAATCTTAAGTCTGACCCTCATCATCCTCCCATTTCCATTAAAGCTAGGATAAGTCAACCATATCATACTAAAAAGGATGTGAAACATAGTCCCGTAGTTCGTCCTCGACGTAACATCCCCCCAAATTTCAATTGTGGAACCCGGTTTTTTACGTCGAGGACGAACTACGGGACTATGTTTCACATCCATTAAAGCTAGGATAAGTCAACCATATCATACTAAAAAGGATGTGAAACATAGTCCCGTAGTTCGTCCTCGACGTAACATCCCCCCAAATTTCAATTGTGGAACCCGGTTTTATGAAGAGTCGCTCCATTTCCACTATTTTAGTCGAATTTGTGTCCTCTGTTCATAACGATGGGCATCAAGTTTATGTAATATATGTATACTGATTTTTCGAAAGTCTTCGATATATTCGACCATAACATCTTGCTTGAGAAGCTTACTTAATTTGATATATCCGATCCCCTCCTTTCTTGATTTTCATCCTACATCCTCAATCGTATCTGCAAAGTTGTGTTAAATTGTTGTTCTTCTCTCCTCTTTATCCGTCGACTGATGTTCCACAAGGGTGCTTTCTTGGATCTCTAATATTTGTTCTTTTTATCTTCCGTCTGTATTTTAATCTAAGTGCCTTCCTTTATGCGGACGATCTTAAGCTATTGCGTTAAACCTCGTCTGTAAATATCTGGTTTTAATTGCAGTTAGATCTCACAGCCTTATTTATATACATAGTGTATCAAGAACTCACTACTAATAATGACATTTAAATTTAATTTCGACAGTCCCGAAAAAAATTCTTAACTTCGAAACGTCTATGCATAAGCATCTACACAAAATATGGTAACATTTATATAAATTCCATTCTTGATGAAAAAACGCTCAGTAGCAATCCTAACCATACTCAATTTGTGCCGTGGCCTTGTCAATTTGTTAGAATTTTGCAGCAAAGAACTGGTTTTTTTTCGCGTAATAGATTCAAAAATTTCATCATCCAATCGAGAAATATGTAAATGATTTTTTTCTTTCAAAAATAAACATAGAAGAGTTAAAGCTATACATGTTCATAAATATCATCATCTTCACTAAAAAATTCAATCACCAATCAAACTAATGCAATAATAATTCTGCCATGATCAATAAAATCAAAACGAAATGCATAATTGATAAAAATTAATAATTAAAATTCTTTATACCTAAATAATATTATGCATACAATGTACAAAACACCAATACCAAAACCAAAAAACACGCTAATTTCATACAACAAATACACTCACCTATACAATACATATCTTGCCGCTTTAAAAAGAATATTCATAATAGAAAGCATTATTTAAAACCTCTACTATAAGAAAGGAGTTGAAAACAAAACTGAATTAAACAATAAATATTCCAAAAATTGTGTATATTGTGATATATAGGATGTACAAATAGCAGTGATGGCAATCCTAAATGACTCAACGGGAACTCTAATGTCGTGTGCACACAGAAATCACGATTGCAAAATTGGCATTATTATTGGTAAGAAATCAAGAAAAATAATAATGAAATAAACAGGTCGTCCAGTAGGGCTAAAAAGAACAATTTGAATTATATTTTCGGGCCTAGCAAAAGCGAATGAGCGAGGTTTCATTTTATTATTCTCTCTTATACACACATTCACAATTATTAGTAAGGATTCATTTAATTTTTGCCATTTTATTACGATATATTAATGATAATTGGAATGCTGCATTTTATTTTCGAATATCAACTATTTATTATCTTAGCCTGGTTGTAGTGTTAGATTTTAATTTTACATATTATTTACAGCTAATGATTGTTAGGTTAAAGAATAATATTTATTAGAAAGCGATTAAAAAATCACATCTGTAAAGTATATGTAAATATACAAACGTTAATGTTTCCGTTTTTCGATTGAAACTTATGAAATAAGCTTATTCGAAATTGCGATTTTTTTTTGGATTGGCATGAAATTAATTAACTGCATTGACTGGCTCTAAATTGTAAAGAAATATAATACTGGAATTTGCAATTTAATTGAAAAAATAAATGCTTTCCCATAGGATAAGATATAAACAACAACAACATTTTGCTCCGAACACAAAATAACGGCATACATTCTTCATAAGACATGCTTAATACTAACAAATCGGCTAACAATATGGTTCATTATTACTGGGATAATGATAAATCCATTATAATACATTGCTTTTAACATGAAAAGAAGCGGTACTTTACATCACATCAATTCGAGGTTAGTTTGTGACATAAGGACTCAGAGATTTTGAGCGCAGGTATTAAAAAACTACAGTGGAAGAAAAAAAAAACAATAAAGACAAGTTTAAATTCAATACAAATGAAACTTATTGGATGAGATGAGATGAAATGGCTTCATAAACAGAAAACTTGTGTCTGGAATATGAGATTATCATAAATACAATCAAATTTAAATTCCCTAGCGTGTTGCCACTACTTGCACTCATACCTTATCATCACCTATATAAGCTCTATTGTGGCGTACAATCCATCTGATTGTGAACAATATTTTCCGTCCCATTACAAACCATATAAAAATATCTATACCATGATTCGATGTAAATAATAATACATTTTTCTTGAAATCGATATATTTTTGCTAATAGTGTTTATATTTATTTATAATCATTCAACTTATTGCAACAAATTTTCTTTCTTCTCTTAAATATTATCACGGGATTTGTGAAACATGAATGAAATATTATAAAAACTCGAAAAAAAAATCTTGAACATATTGTATAAACAATGAAAAAAGGACGTGCAAATTGAAGTTTGTGGCATCCTTAATGATACCACGGGCACTCTGATGTCATGTGCATGGAAAAATCACAACTGTAAGATTGGATTAATTGTTGGTATGTTTATTTATCTTCACTACACAACCAAAAAAAAAAAAACAAAATTTATTATTTCGTATTTGTTTAAATTTTAAATGAAGTGATGTTTACTATTTTTGATACATCTTGATGATATGTTGTGTTCGCTACTTTATTTTCTTAGTGAATTTTCTTCCGAGATAGCGTCAAATAGGTTATGGTACATCAAAATAAACAAATTAAAAACTCCAAAATAATAAATGTTTGAAAAATATTGTGAAATAATCAAAGATTTAGCATAACCTTATTTGCGCTGATTTCCTCATTGTTTCGTTTACATTCATTCTCTTGGTTTAATTTTTTTTTTTAATTATATGTAAATTTATAAAATATGACAGTTGCGACAAGCTACGTAGACCTTTCTTCAAAAGTACTCTTATGAAACTTTTCGAAATTTCCGACCTCCATTAGTTGACTTGACAATAGATGTCAAGATTAACAATAACAATTGGTACCTTCCTTGTAAGTTATCTTAAATCCGAGATTGTATCCTACACACTGATGAATACAGGTGAAAAAAAACTTCGGGTAATTGGTTAATTAATTGAATAGGCTTAGTGCATTTAAAAAAAGGCTAATTTGGTTTAATCAACAAACTCATGAATTAATAAAAAAAAAAATTTACTTGCTAGAATCTATAGTTAAAACTAGGCATGTTATGGTTGTTTTAGTTTTTGTTTGAATCTATGCATGGTACTAGCACGTTATATTGTTTTAAGTTAAATATGGATTATGCAACAGTAGATTAGAAGTATTTTAGCTTGTCATTTTTATTTATGCATGTTGAAACTCGCTCTGGCTTTTCTATTGTTTTTTTCTTTTGTGTTAAGAATAGCAGTTTTGAAATTTTATTTTGAATAGTTCAAATTTTCTTAAAGGGGGAGACTGTTTTAGTAAAAACTGTTGTTAACTTAAATATGTTTGGAAAGTGATTTAAAAGTTGCGCTACAAAAATTAAATATTGTGATGTAAGTTTGAAAATTAGTCTTATCAATATAAATTTTACTGAACAATAACACAAATTAAAATATTCGTATTACTGACAAAACTTTACATTCTCGAATAAAATTGCTATACTTTCGAAAATACCTCTTAGTGTTATTAATGTTTTCTCCACATAATCGAGAAAAGAAACAGTCTTCCTTTACTTTATAGTTAATCGTTGACAAAGATTATTCTCCTCTATCCTAAATCGTACTTAAATTAAACTTCTGACTCTTACGAAATTGATATTTACTGATTGTTTGTAATTGTCATCAAATAGGAACTGGCAGCAATGCTTGCTATGTAGAACGTGTAGAAAATGCCGAGTTGTTTGATGGTGATAAAACAAAACCATACGTTCTGGTGAATACCGAATGGGGTGCGTTTGGTGATAACGGTGCATTGGATTTCATTCGAACGGAATATGATCGAGATGTCGATTCACATAGTATAAATCCAGGAAAACAACTGTGAGTATACGTACATTGCTATTATTGATATTTAAAATTATGTCCGCGCTTGTGGTCTTGTGTATATTTTGAGTATAAACTTAAATGATTTAGACAAATAAGTTCAATAGGCACATATTTCCTTTAGGTAAAGAATGTAGCGAATCAGAAATGGGTAACGCAGCAAATTTTGAAGCGCTGATACACTGATACCGGCGCCAGCAGTGGTATCAGCTCACTGCGCTGATACCATTGCGCTATGATACCATGATCTCATTCGCCTGTGTGATACTCACTGCGTTTCTCGGATACGGCGCTGGTAGCATTGCGCTGATACCATGACGCTATGATTCGCTCAAAAAAGAATGATTGAAAAAGCTTGTATGGGACGAGAGCAACCCACATTTGAACTTACTAATTTTCCGATATAAAATACCCTAAAATACCCAGGCTATAGTATGTACCCATTCAGGTATCTTTCCAAACGTGCGTACGCGTCGGTATATTGCTTTGCATCAAACAGACTTGAGGTAAGTATATTCAACTCATATCTTTGCTCTGCGCCGTAGCATAGCGCCAAGCCAAATGGTGTTGGCATTACAAAGCGGCAGCGCCAACACCATTGATACCGAAGTGCGTTACTGCGCTACTGATACCGACAATCGGTATCAGCGCAGTGGTATCATGGCTAGTGCTTCAACGCAATTGCGCGGCGCAGCGCTGCGTTGCCCATGTCTATAGCGAATGGTAGAGTCAGCCCAATACAATCGTGATAATCTTAGGCTAACATGATCGAAGGTGTGACTCGGTGCATTGTCATGATGCAGCTTCCTTTGCTTCAGTCTTTTCAGGACTAGAACGTAAAAACGCCATTGACGGTCTGTCCTACATGTAGAAATTTCTAGGGAATAGTCCCCTTGCCGTCAAAGAAGGCAATAAACAGTTTTTTGTTCTCGATTGCTCATTCGAACCTTTTTTGGCGTACCGATGCTGTTGTGCCTTTAACGTTTTGATTCAGGATCGTACTCAAAGATACAAGCTTCGTCGCCAGTTCTTCCTATCTTGTCTGCAATCATTCGATTACTTAACCCCCGGTCTGAGTTCAAAATATCATGCACACATTTCACATTTGTTCCATTTCTGCTCGTGGATGGGCGTCCGGCACTGTTGTCATCTTCCATACTCTCTCGACCGCTTTCATTCACAAATACAATCAGGATTAACGTCTCCATAACCGATTTTCCAAGTCCCACAGTACTTTATGGCATAGCGTTGCCGACCGAGGGTAAAATTTGGGTCCACTTAAACACGAAGTACACCGATCAGAGGCTTGCAGGCGACTGTCGCTTTAATCGCTTTGAAGCTGACTTCCTCTTTCAGCAAACTCACCTGAAGCTAGCGCGCTACGACGTATAGTCGCGTCACAAAAAATAAGACTCATTAATTTTTATACGCAACCTGTAGTCTGACGCTAGCGTCGGCCCTAGCATCGCCTGTGAATTTGGTGTCTTTTTCGTCACAATATTGTCACCGCCTTTCCGTGTATGTTTATTTGTTCAACCTTTTAAAAGATTATTGTTTAAAATATAAATGAATCTAATGTTTCAGACACTTCCGGGATTAGGTTCGTAAGCGGTCTCTTATGGAAGAAAGTTGTTATCCGGAGATTCCCCCAAGTGTTACATAATCCGAATGAAAACTGTTGTAGGGTTTCTGCACGAAGTTTCTCAGAAGTCTGAATTTTCTTCGTAATTAAGCGTTACATAATTAAAATCTTTGACTGTTGTCAATCAAGTAGCTAGGGCGTTTCTCGAGTGTTTTCCAAAAACAAGACTCTAACTGAGAATCTTTCTTTCCAAATAGTTTTTTGAAGACTTCTCATCATCAGAAATATTAAAAAATCATAATGTCCCTAAAACATAAGATTTTTCGTCTCTGATGTAATTTGAAGGAAAATATGCCTCCATATTATATCTCTTCAAATTATAGACGTTTTGTGATATCTTTTTTAGATTTAATATCCAAGAAGATATTTTCTCTTACTTATCATTCTCCTTAAACAAGAAGGTAGACCCCAAAGAGTGCAGCAACTGTAGAGGTATCATGTTGCTGCGTACCGTGTGTAAGCTGCTAGAACGGATAGTTATATTCGTTTAGATAGTAATCGGTCCTTTAAAAAACCTGAAAGCGCTGTTATATATTTTCATCAGCTTCGAAGTTGTCTATGATATTGTAGTCTCAAGGTAAAACTATATATGGCCATGGAAGAGATTGATATTCTAATCAAACCTAACCATGAAAAAAGTAAAAAAAAAAAATATTAATGCAGCAGGATTTTTCCCACGGCCAATCAAAATATTAAGAACAAACTTCGACAAGGGCACGTCCTTTCATGTGTCCCTTTCAATCTGGCATGATCTGCCAGTAATCTGAGATGCTGAACTGAGTATTGGTTACATCATCCTCATTAGGTTGACCCATTATTATAGTTTATGCTGATAACTTTTCCATTGATGAATTCCGCACTAAAATTAAGCAGGAGATGAAGAGCATGAGGCTGCACATAAAAAACGAGATATATTATGGCAGAGCCGGCACCAAAAACCACCAACCAATCTACATCACGTCAAAAGCAATGAATAGTACTTGTCTCAAAAAGATAGGTAAATACAGCTTCGGAGAGCTGAAAGCATTAAACAGTCTCGGGGTTCGAAACAAATCTACAGGATACAAAATAGTTTCAAAACTATTCCGCTGAAGATTTTTGATTTTTTTCGTTCTTCTCTGTGCAATCGTAAGCAAAAGCTCATGAGATCCAAAGCTCTCAGTTTCAAATTCATAAAAAAAAAATTTATTGCACATACTCGTACAATTAGTTAAAAATCTTCAAAACAGCAAGCTTCTATTTCGACATGTTTCTATGCTACTTCGACATGTTTCTAAGCTCTTCTGCGAGATGTGATTTAGAGCAGATGTAACATAATCCTAGATGTTTTCAATCGTGACCCAATATTTCCCTTTCAGGACTCCTTTTAAGCGAGGAAACAAAAACAAGTCTAAGAGAGCCAGGTCAGAAGTGTTGGAAGCTAGGGAACCAATGAGTTTTGGCATCGGAGCACTCGCATATCCTATTGTTCGTCGGTCAATTCTTTTGGGACCAGGCTAGCGCACAATTTTTTCATGTTCGGTTATCAAATCTTGCATCATCTGTAGAGTTTCTGCTAACCATTCAAAGCTCAACCGTGGGTAAGATTTCAAACAACCACACACACGCGTCACATTTTCCTGGATTCGAGAGTTTGATGGACGCCGACTATGAGATTCGTCGGCAGCATCTTCTCTGCCCTCTTAGAACAACTTGTAAAACTTGTGATTTGGACAAACTATGGCTTTCAGAGGCCTGCAGAACTAACAGAAGCGTTTCGGTGGCGGACTTCCCAACTTGTAAAGCTCAAACGGGGTTCACGAGAGCGAACCTCCTGACTCTTTAGTCGCTCGGAGACAACTGAAAATGGGTGCGTTATGAAGCTAACGCCCCTTTTCACTCAGCCCAGCAAGTTAGAGGCAGCTGTTGTGTATGGTCGCGTGTGGAAAAAATTGGTCGTATTACTTATAGAACGCACTGTGTATTACATTCAAAGTTAATCCCAGCGACCCAAGCTTTTATTTATTCAAATATCTTAGAGTCGTTTCTTTGAGATATTTTTTATTAAGATAAAAAAAAATTTGTGAGAAAAGAAACCCAAGATTTACAATTCATGTAATCTACGAGTTATCACCAACAATTTTGTGATTTTTCCCACGTTCAACAAATCACACTTGAGTTGCTTTTATTGCATTGTGACACCTTGATTGTTTTTCAGAGATAATCACATGTGAATTAATGAAATCAGAATTTAAAAAAGTTAATTTATTGCTGGCAAGCATCCGTTATCGAGCTTTATATTCTAATTTAAAATAAAAATAAAATTCGATAATCTGTATTCATTCGAATAATACATTTTCTTATTTTCTTACAGGCAAGAAAAAATGATTTCCGGAATGTATATGGGTGAACTGGTACGTCTTGCCATCGTGAAATTCACTAACTTGGGGCTACTGTTCAAAGGGCAAGGATCAGATCTCTTATTCACACGCGGACAATTTTTCACGAAATTCGTGTCAGAAATCGAAGCTGACGATCCAGGCACCTACAACAATTGTCGCATGATACTCGAAGAATTAGGTTTAGGAGATGCCACCGATGAAGACTGTGCAAATGTTCGTTTTATCTGTGAATGTATTTCAACCCGGGCCGCTCATTTGGTATCAACCGGTATTTCAGTATTGATCAACAAGATGGACGAGCCGAGTGTGACGGTAAGTAGTGGAAAGGTGTTATTTTCTAATATCTGGCTCATGAAATTCATCTATTTTGTATTTGCCTAAACTAAATCCTAACTAATATCTATTTTTTGCTTTGGTCAAAATAGGTCGGTGTTGACGGATCAGTGTATCGTTTCCACCCACGTTTCCACAACTTGATGCTCGCCAAAATGCGACAACTAGTCAAACCTCATATTCAATTCGATCTTATGCTCTCAGAGGACGGTTCCGGACGAGGTGCAGCATTAGTTGCAGCGGTCGCGAGTCGGGAGAACTAAGAGAGACCTGTTATATACCAATATTTTTTATTAATTATTATACCTATAGATTT
The DNA here is from genome assembly GCA_963978885.1 of Nemotelus pantherinus. Taxonomy (NCBI): domain Eukaryota; kingdom Metazoa; phylum Arthropoda; class Insecta; order Diptera; family Stratiomyidae; genus Nemotelus; species Nemotelus pantherinus. Next base: position 235,593,905 of record OZ022263.1, on the reverse strand, counting down.
ATACAAAAAGAAAAGAAAAAAGTCCTTGTGAAAAATGAAACAAAACAACCGAAATAATATTTCGATGCAAACTTTTCATATCACATCTATGAAAACATTGGAATATATTGCAATGAACGCCAGAGAAAACAATAAATGTAATTCAAAATTTTTACCATAAGAGTTTTCATAAGGAATTCATTTGAAGATCTGGAATAAGTTTCACTGGTAGTTTGGCAAAAAAATATCCTGAGAACATACACTTCATGTATGTATTTGAATAATTCACGGGAGCAGAAAATGTAAAACTAGTTTTATATTTATCACAGGAATGCTTCTAGAAGTATAAAAAAAAAATAATGTTCCAAAAGTATTTTGAATATTTTAGAGCAAAATATATCTGATAGACAAAAATGTTTGAAGCAACAACTAAAAAAAATGTGAGTTCACAAGACATTAGATTCGTGCGAGTGACTTATAGAATGTTTAACGAATGCCTATCTACTATTTATCAAGACGACGGGAAAAGAAAAGAACTAATTTAATGAAGAAAAAAAACTACAGAAAAATAGCGCAAAATTAACACACAAAACATACTTATTAGCGAAAACGACTAGTTCCAATGTTCAAAACTAACTTTGCATAAATCCTTTTAGGTGAAAATTTATATTTTCTCCCTCTCCGATGAAAATTAAATTGTATATTTGAATCATAAATTAATAAAATAGCAGACCTACTACACACATTAACTCTTAATCCAATTATTTATATCTTAAGACAAGAATAGAAAAAATGAGACTACTTTTTAAGTGTTGGATATTTAATAGAGATGCAATTATGTCTAGACAAAGAACGAAGAAGAAGCTACAGAAAAGAAAAGCACACATTGATTTGACATATATAAGATGAAGGATTATCATGATTACAAGTTTAAAACAATGTTTATTTTAAACTGTAAGAGGTGAAAAAATTCTACTGTAAATAAATTAAGAAAAGCGGAAGAAGAGGAGACACCGATTTTGAATTGTATGTTTAGATCTGAAATATTGTTTTATAATCTTGTTCCCACATACAAAAATGAGTTAGAATAAATGAATTGATAAGATCGAAAAAATGTTTATTTTGTTGATTTGTCGTTTTAAGAATTTCCGCTAGAAAGAAGATTTCAATGTTGATGATGTGTAAGTAGTTTTGTTTCTATTTTATTTGGAATGAAATGATGGAGATGGTGTTTTGTGATTTATTCTAACCACGAATATTATGAGTCTATACAGGTTTATTAGATAGCAAAATAAAAGAATAATACACAAGCTGTGACGGAATGAAAGCAGACATTTAGCTTGATTAAAGGAAGTTTCAGATTTTATTTCTGTTGCGATCAATTCACTTTCCTTAGTTCCCATAAATAAGTGTAGTGAATTATATTTTGAATAGATGCTTTAAACATGCTATTTTCCTGAGATATTTTAAAAGTATACCATGAGGAGCTTTGAGACTTTGGTGCCTAATTGTTAGAGAGAATATTACTTGAGTTATCCCGTAGAAAAATAATCGAAATCTAATTTAAATCGCCAGAAATCCTTCATCATAGTTTATACGTGCTTTAGAGACAGGAAGTTGATGCTTTTTATGTAAATCATTTTATTGTCCACTTTGACTCGCTTGGCAAAATATATGAAATTCATTTAACTATACAGCTATAAGTTAAAGAGAAATTAATTGTAGATAATATGTCAATAGCACGTCAGAAAAACAAATAACATAAATAAAGAAGAAAACTTAATCTTTCGGGACAGCAAATATGCAATATTACAAAGGAACACATGACGCAAACAAAAGATATGTAGTTGAGTTGAAAGTTTTATTTTCAATCCAGACATGTAATGTAACTTGATGTGGAAGAGAAATTTGTATAGCAATACAAAACTCCATATTAAACTGAAAACATTACATTTTCACAAAATCATAATAAATTATTGCAAATATCAGTAAGCGATGAATTTAGTATTGAAATAAAAGTTCGATGTTTTTATATAGTAATGGTTTGGTGTGTTATTCATTACAATAAGTTGTTGGCTCTTTTGATGGAAATGAAATGGGTTTTAATGGGAATTTTAAGTGGGTCTCAGGGCATCTGAACTGAACTGTAGTCCAGTCGAGAGCCTGCCAACAGTTTGATGGAGGACCAGCAACTAGATAGTTGCACCTGCAAGAGGGCGTCCTAGAAATGGCCATAGAGGCCCTAATCCGCATTAACGGAGCACCCTTTAGTTCACACTTGACGGATGTCGCTTTGCTAGCTCTATGCGGCTGGGGTAGGTCGTGAAACAATAGGGTGAACTTGCATCAAGCTCTCTCTTCCTACGTATAATTCATCTGCCATGGATTTCTACTACAGCCGCAGTCAGGACTGTCCCAGTAAAATTTGACCCTTTTACTAGAGCACATAATATGAAATCTTTTGAGTTTAGGAAAATGGGGCTATATTTTGTTTAGGTAAAACTCGACTTGATGCACCACAGAGCCGTTAAATTAATTTCGCTGATAGAAGTCTGGCTAGTATGTTTGTGTTTTTGTGGTTGCGTGTTTGCTTTTGGGGGTGCTTTTGTTTGCTATCTTCTCGAGTACTTTTTTGTATAATTTTGTCTGTTTTTCTTCAATTTTCGACCCCTGCTACCACCTATCCCCCCTCTGGTGGTAGAATTTACCGGCTGTGGTGCATCAAGTCAAGTTTACCCGATTTGTGTTTTTCGATTGAGGCCCGGCATCATGTTTTTCACAGAGTCCTCATTAACGATTTCGTAGACTTTTTTTCCATTTTTTCAACCCTAGATTCATAAACAGGTGTCTCTCAGACACCTTCATGTCGTTAAAGCCTCACAGAGCTCGGCGCAAGAAAAACCGAAGTGCCTCGGTAGACCAAGAATGCTCTGAGTAATGTTTTTGTTTATATTGATTATGTATTTTAAGTATAAATAAAAGATTCTTATTTCAACTAATGTGTTTTTTTTTTTGCAATAATGACCATGGCTATTCAATAAGTGACACTTAAATAAAATGTTTCTGATAGACATATGTTTATGAACGATATAACACTGAATATAGTTTATGAATCACGGGTCAAAGTCAGATTCATTTTAAGCTTTCATTCCATACTCGATTCATATAAGCCCAGTATCATTCTATTAGTCTAAGTTCAGGACAATTTGGTCGGTTGGTCCTCCTTAACACAAAAGTGACGTGGTTGCTTTCGTACCACTCCATAGTTTTCTTAGTATTAATGACTTGATGAAAGGTCTGACCAAAACAACATAGACCCTTCATGCCTATTAATGAAATGCTACACCTGCTTCTGCAGACATTCCTCGATGTAAACATGGGTATTGATTTTGCTTTCCGCTATAAAAATATCGCTCCTTAGACCACATCGACAAACTGCCTGCCACACCCTGTACTATTTAGGAAATTTACTGGTATTCTTCGACTTAAATACTTATTTCACTGCATTTTTTGCTTTAGCAGTGTTAAATTTATGGCCAGGAATCCGCTTGAATTCCGCTTTGACTGGACTTCAGTCTAGTTGAGATACCCTACCGACCCCCTATTTTCAAATCGCTACAAAATGGAATGGATTTTGAATCGAAATATAAATTTTACTGTAAATGCCTTTTATGAAAAACGAGTTTGGGTCTCATAACTTGATTGTTCTATTTTTTCGGTCGGTAAAACTTGACTTGATGGTCCCCAGCCGGGAATCAATCCCCTCACGAGAGGGTGATTTACCTCTAGGAAGGTGTCATAAATAGAAGAAAAAAACACACTCAACCACAAAAACATAACTTAACTTTACTTATTTAGTTCCAAACACCTACTACTAACGGCTTGGGATGGAAACCAGTAAAAAAAAAACGAAAAAATAAATAAACTAGTCGAGTTTAGACCGCATTTTGCCACGAACTTCAAATACATTCGTAAACGAATGTTCCTGTAATATTAAGTAGCAATGCTAGGTGGCGCGCAAAACAGAAGAAAGTCTTTTGAATGCGAAATTCTACTCTCGAAGAGGATCAGCTGTGGTTCTGATAAGAACTGTCAACTTGACTTTGTTGTGTAAACATCTGTTCATCGATTTTCTAGTCGCCCACGTCTGGATTTGTGGCTGTAGTGCAGCCCCAAGGCCCCGGAAATGGATGGAATCATCATTTTTGATCAGACAAATGATGTTATTTTTAAGTACATTAATTCTGAACTTTTTGCGAAATTACGTGAAACTGCTGTGAATCAGGAACTAGTTACAGCAGATGATAGGGTAGGTAATATTTAGTCTTGAATGTTTTCAGTATTTTCAGTTCAGCTAACTGTGCATAATTTTTAATATTTATATTTATTTGTACAATATTTACAGCCCGATGTTGATGTAATTGACAACAATGTGATTATCCAGCTGTTTAGTCCGATTACAAATTCGCAAAGAATAATGTTTTGTCAGTTCGATAACACATACACGTCGTTTCAGTGTGAAAATGATTTGAATTTTGCATTTGATGAAGTAATACATTTGAATAGTTATGTGATGCGTGGATGTGAAGGTTATTTTGATAGTTTCTAGGCTACCTATTCCTAAAAATCGGATCAGCGCCATTGGATCGTCTGAGACGTGATATCACTGTTTGTATATCGTTTGCTAAGCATATTTGCGGCCCGGATTTATACATGTGAGTAGGAATAAGTTTGTCTCGTGCAATACTCGTAGATTTCTTTGAGAATTTTTCTAAAATATAATCTAGAATTGAGTCAAATGACGAACTCACGCAAGCGGCACCAAATACACAAAACGAGGCTTACGACGGTTATCCGCAATAGATGTTCAAGCACACACTGACCCGTTACTAGGGGAGGCATTGTAGGCCTAACCATTTCTAACGTAATCAGTTTCTTGTATATCGAAAATAAAGAGTCCTAGTTTCTTGCACCTACTCCGATGCCGGGCTCGGAAACACAAAATGAGTAGATTACAAATGAAACTAATGTACGCGACAGAATATTCTCATAATTTCACCTATTGTCTTATCTGTAATAATTAGATATTTCTGCGATTCTGTAAATTGAAGAATACGCTTTTTGCTAAGTATATTAACTATATATTTGATTTCAGGCTTAAAAAGCGGGAATCAAAATCTTGTCTCTTGAAAGACTTGCTACAAACCTGGCAAAGACTATATGAAGTGGACCAAGTAATACGATAAACCTGAATATACCATTAATATTTAGAGTTCGCTTTAAATTGCAGAGTGTACTTCTTGAAGCCGTCGAAGCACTAATGGTCAATGCAGATGTAAAATCAGTTGCCACTAAAACTCTGGAGGCGGCAACAGAGAGACTTCAACAGGATCCGCACTCGCAGCGAAGTCACGCATTATTATTTATTGAGAGTAAATTTCTCGGTATTTATTCAAGGTAGGACTATTTCGTTTACTTTAGCAATTTGAGAATAATTCTTTTTTATATCAAACAGTCGCCAAGCACAGAAAATCTGCTCTGCTGATATTTTGTTTCTGTCCATACTCTGCCAAACGTTCCAATCGAAAACCAATTCCAAAGCGATAAACATTCAATCGAATCTAATATTCTTACGCGGTCAGCCGACTAGTGGCCTGTCCGGCTGTATTCCACACGTCGTACATATTTCGTTCTTGGACAAAGATGCCATTCTGATTTTACTCATTGAATATGGTAGTCTGCAAGTGGCCAGTGGCCTCTACGATACTTTTTTCGCTCTTCAAAAAGTCTATAATGTTCAAGCGCAGGCAGATCTCGACAATATGAAGTCATCTTTCGATAGTTTAGAGGTCTATGTAAAACAATCACTCGAAGCTCTGAGGAAAGCCAAATACAATAGTCAGGATATTGAAAGTTGTATAAGAAGATTCACTTTGAAGTGGGATAATTTGAAGAGGAAATATGTGGAATACTTTAAATCGTCTGAAAAGGATATCATTGTAAAGATCGAGTCGAATATGCCTGCGTTTTCGGAGGAATTGAAAGAACTGTACAGAGTAGGTTTTTTGAAAAATTGCGAGGGAAGCCTATCAAATGTACATATTTTCAGCTTACATGTTTGGAGTGTGCAATCATCGATCACGGGTTCGAAAGAGTTTCGGAAATATCGACAATGTCAGAAGAAAAATTATTGGAATTTTCAGAGTTCTTGAGTGTGAAAGCAAGACGAAATCTTACTATTGGATCATATCCTTTTGAAAATCCTACGTTTTATAAGCGGCTTTAAAATATGTCTTTGCAATGTGTCACGTCAAAATCACCAGTTTCACGAATTTTTACAAAACAATTTAAAATTTGCAAGCCTACAAACACTAGTGAATCAATTTAACAGTTGATCTGCAAAAGTGTTAAATAGATCTGCAAAAGTGTTAAATTGATCTGAAAAAAATTTTTAACTGATTTGTGAAGAAATCAGTGAATTTGACTTGCAAATGGTATATATTATTTGAATCCCAAATTGCCCATTTTTTCCTTAACTCTAATCAATACATATTTGGAAGAATTTCCAGGCCTCATCCATTTTATTTATGTTGATCGCAGCGTTGGACGTATCATAGCTCCAGATTTTACACCAGACGCGCCAATGATTCCAAGAAAAAAAGTGAGAGCAGCCCGTTACAAAATCATAAAATCAATGTTTTAAATTTCAAATCTTTATAGATTTGGTCGATGGTAGAGCTGACTCGATCGTATTTAACACGCGGCCATATGTCGCTTATGTGGAAGGATACTGCATTCAATTATTCCTATTTCCTATGGTTCGAAGATCAGAATGGTGCAGCAATTAAACCAAAGAATCTGCCCAACTATAATGCACCTAGCTCGGTTGTTCGTCCGCAATATGAGCCCGGAGTTCTGGGAGGCGATTTCTATCAGTAAGTTATTACTGTTTGATTGTAGTTTTAAAGCATAAGTTAAACCAATTTACATTGACATACAAGCTAATTGGCGTCAATATACTTGATTCTATTCACATTTTCGCCGATTTACTTTTTTAATCGGTCTCATTGACGTCGTGTCAGAGTGACTATTCCTATCGTTCGTGTGTACGATTCAATTTGTGAAAAAATTTAGGCCAGCGTGTCCTTAATACAAAATAATCCAGCCCCCATAGTGCCCCCAGCCCCCAAATACCCGATTCCGCAATGGAAATTTCCGAAATTAGGCGTAAAATATTTCGCACATGATCTTCGTGAGCCTCTAGGTCATGAGTATCGTGGGGAAAAATTAGGAACTAGCTTGTGGTATTAAAGAGAAGAAATTCACCCAATGCTTTACAGATTAGGTTTGTTTACGTTTTATGCCAGAAAAAAAGTGCTGGTGCTTAAGGTTTAAGTCCAAGTGGCCATCGACAGCCCCAGACCATTTAGCGAATTGAACCTTTGCTCTGCCACGTTCTCCAACCTTTGATCTCCCACGTGCGTGAGATTCACTTGCCAGGGCTGACCGAAGCTGCGCTATCTCATTTTTCAAATAGCTGATAGTGAGCTAGGAGATATTGCATTGTTTCTGAGACTCCCGGTTCCTGCCACTTCCCACTGATTAAGGGGTTACCCCCACTTGTAGCGCAATAAAATAGGTCATTTTCATGAATTTATTTTGACAAAACTACGTAATGTTTTTAAACGACTGTTATATTTTCTTAAAGTACATACTTCGAACACCTTTCAGTATTTTATTTATTGAACAATATTACATGATTTAATTACAAATGGCCGTCAAAACAATGGCATTTTAATTTTCACCTTTCGCGGTGACCAAAATTGTGTCGAAGTGGATAATCTGAAACAAAAAATAGCGATTGACTTAGTTAAATAACAGTATAAACTAGTGTTTGATCGAAGGATTTAAAACAATATCCATTTTTCACAAAATGGCGGACAGTCAAAGTTAATATTTCGATTTTCACTTAAAAAAATGGTCGTCTTTTGGCTATAAAACGGCCATTTTTTATTTGAAAAAGAAATCGAACGATCAAACACTACATTTTTATATATTAAATAAGACTGCTAAGTTTCAAAAATATCGGTTCAGTAGTTTTCGAGTAATTTTGGTCACCGACTTCAAAGATGTCATTTCGAGAAAAACGCGTTTATAAGTATAAGTAACGGTTGTATAAGCAACAGTTTCTTCTCTTTCAACGCTCATATCTCGGTTAATTATGTTTGGATCGACTTGAAATTTGAAGGACGTATTCTTAGATAGGTATACTTAAAAAAAATGCAACAAAAAAAAAACGAAAAACTTCAAAGTTACAAGTGGGGGTAACCCCTTAAGTGTCGCAGGTTCAAGGCGTGGCCAGTAATGATGCCGACCAGCCGTTTGTAATCAGTTCGGGTTAATTCAAGTCGGCATTTGATAGCTGCGAGATTGTATGACCCCCACAGGAATTTAGTTATCCTGCAGGTCTGAGTTCCTCGCCATCTGCACATCGCAAATTCCATCCTATTGGAGTGGATCAGGCACTTGGCAGTTTGGATAGGCTTGGGGTGTCTGCCGATCCAACTAGATGAATGGCTAACGCATCCGCTTTCTCATTCCCATCAATGCCCTCATGACCGGGGACCGAGAAGATTCTGAGTCTTATATTGTTGCTTAGCCTGTTCATGGCCTGTATGCAGTCAAATACGCACTTCGATTTATATATGTGAGACATCAATGCTCTTATCGCAGCTTGACTGTCTGTGAAAATGTTGATTATGGAATCTTTAGTATCATTGGCTGATATCAGTTCTGCGGCTTTTTGTGTCGCAGAGACCTAAGCCTGGAAAAAGTGATTGAGAAACCTGAAAGATGCGTCTGTATCGCAGTCTGCAGAGTAAGCTGCGGCACCTACTCCTCCAGATATTTTGAATCCGTTCGTGTAAATTCTAAAGGCTGTTGTATCAATTTGCTGGTTCAATTCATGCTTTATCCCCTATGGTCATTTGATATCTTCGATTGAAGCAAACAGTGCGGTCTAAGTATTCAGTGCATCTTTCGCGCTTCTGCCTAATATTGCGGTGGCCAAAGGATCTTGACTCGTATTGCCCCGAACCCTCAAGCGTGAGAGCCGGTTTTGCGGCAGTGGCCGTAACAAAAGGTCAAGCAAAGAAAGATAAAGCAGGACGTTCAACGCAGATGAAGGGGTCATGATTAAAGCACCTATGGCACAGAAAGCCGCTAATCGCTTAACTCTGTATGCCATACGCGGAGTTTCTCCCAAATGTCTGTTGTATGCACATTCTTAAAAGCGCCTTCAATGCCTAAAAAGGCACCCAAAGCGTTATCCTTGTAATGGAGTGCCTTTTCTATTTCAAGAACTACCCTATACCGTTTTGGGCTCTCAAAAGGGTTTGAGATCCAAGTGCTTCCTTGATCTAACAGTCTTGCGAACACATGGGGGAGAAAGAAAGTCAGGCTAATTAGTCTATCGTGTTTTGGATACGGATGGTTACTTTTACCTAGTTTGTGTATAAATACAACCTTAGTAGTCCTCCAGGCTGCAGGCTGACTCAGTACTAGAAAACATTAATAAATTGACACTAGCCAGGATTTGATGACCATTCTTCTCTTCTCAAGCATGGCGAGCAGAATTCCATCCGGACCTGGGGACTTGAAAGGCTTGGCGATGTCGATAGTCTAGTACAATTTCTACCAGAGTACAAATCTCAACGATATCCCAAATATTTTTCGTAAAAATCTAGTTAAGAGGGGGCTAACATACTTTACGTAAATCATTAATGGATGTTTTCGAGCGAGCAAGATTTTATCGAATGATGGAAAATAACGAAAACGATTTGTATCCAAAACCTAATGAAGATAAGCTTACGCTTAGTAGTTATAGACCACAAAGCCCTTTGAGTTTTATGGGCGAGGTTTGAGAGCAAGTTATTAAAGAAATTTGTAGATATTCACAACGTTCTACCTCAGTAACAGTTAGACTTTCGGAAAAATTTAACCTTCATACGTCAAGTCCATCGAAATAACCGGGACCGCCGACAGTCAATCTGGCTTCTCACACTTGTCGAGTAAAATGCATTTAATTCCTTGCTGCATCAAGATCTGGTTTATAAAATGATAATTCTTAATTTTCTTGCCTATATCTGTAATATAGCAAGAAATTATCTTGATAAGTTGTAGTTTTTATGATTTTTATGAGATGTTTCTCACTACTGCTGCTCATTTTATAACCATAATTGGCATTTCATAGTTGGTAAGATTACTTTACTATCACATCACTACCATAACCATAGTTTCATTGATTTAATATGATCTAATTTTATCCATCTTTCCAAATCAAATATTTCAACTTTAAGATCATTTTTTTAGAAGCGAAATATATTTTCATTTATTGGCAGATATCGATGTTTTGAGGGTAATATATCCTCTATCTGATTGCTAGGCACGAAAAAGAGGACAGATTACCCCGGAGTATGGATATCTATCAAGAATTTAAAATATATTTAGCTTGCAAAGCCAATTGTAAATTGCATATCAATTGTATATATTATGTATTATATATCATTGTATATAAATGTATTAAAATTTTTAATTGACTTCTCTAATCGAAATCCCGATTTATTTTCTTTTAGGCGTCTACTGGAAGCATGTTTCCCAAAAGCTACAGTAAGCAAAATCAAATGCTTCGAACTCTACTGTATTCATCTGGGTTTGGTGACAGCAACATGCGCATTGGAGCATTGCCGTCGTTTGGTTGCCACGATTAATGATGTGACCGAATTTCCTTCTATTTTAGAATGTTAATTTTAATATTATTTATTTTTAGATTTTTTAAACACATACATTGACACGTGATTTTATTTATATACTTTTATTTACACATTTACGGGAATCTTGCATAATACAAATAGTGCATCCTAGGCACTGTTGACACACACACACACAACATATACATACACAAATATAACAATGCCGCAACACAGTTCTTTATACTCAAAGTATTGAAAATAATATATATATATATATATATATATATATATATATATATATATATATATATATATATATATATATATATATATATATATATATATATATATATATATATATATATATATATAATAGCTTTTAATGGATTATTGTATTATCTTGCCAAGTAGCTAAGTGGTTTTTAAAATAAATGCTCATGTAATATTGTCGTAACATAAGTACGTGTTAAAAAATGGTTCTTTTATCTTTTTATGACATAAACCACGACGATTCGTCCTGCGAGTATGTACTAACATATAAGTCGCATTTTTTGCGCCTCTATGGAGAGCTGGCTAGGATACTAGCAAAGAAAACAACAATCCAGTCCTAGTTGTTGTTGTTTCTCGATTGAGGTGCATGCAGAAGAACGGTTCCATAGTATCTCATGGTACCTCTCGAGCCTCGTGGGAACTTCATCGTGCACACCATGTTGTGTTCCGACTAACTGCTTAGTTTATTTATGTTGTTGCGCCTTGCACTCATGGTAAATATTTATTGGGATTGACTAGAACTCCGACTGTTATTAGTCCAGTTCTTCAAATCCTCCTCGAATGAATCCATCTGAAGATAGCAGTCATATGGATAGCTATCACTATTTTGACGAAAGAAACCTTTCAACTCAGTATTTTTCCATTTTCCTAATTTAAATCACACCTGTCCGTTTCTTTTCGATACAATTTCCCCAGAATTGGTACAACAAGTAAAAAATAGTGATAGTCGTGATGTTGGGATAAACGAAAGCCTCATGTCTTCTTATTCGAGAACAATTATCAAAATTTATATATAATGGCTATCGTGCAGAACCTATCAGAGACGAATTTATTCGAAATTGTGCAAAATGTGATCTGCACTTGCTCTCAGGAAAGCATCGTGTTTCTATTTCTAGCATATTAGTACACATCAATTGTTCGCATGTTGCTATGGAAATTAGTGTCGGTAGTAGTTTACACAACAAAAATATTAATAATCATCTTGATTATCGTCAAACAAACAACAATTGAAAACCGATCGCCGCATGCACAGAAGCGAATAAGAATCACGACTATTTCACTTTTTCTTGTTTGTTCCATCCGTTATCACGCACGCTTTACGGAAACGAGCGAGAACCACGGCTATTTCATTCATCGCATTGATTACATTCATTTGTATGCTTCGCATTAGTTTCGTTTATCGCAGATCGGTTTCACAATTACGTGAACGAATTATTCGCGTCTGATTAAACGTGGGAACGAATAAGATCCACGACTATTTCGTTCTTTTCAGTTTGTTCCACTTAAGTACTTATAACGATGCGCAATCGAATGCGGCTATGTGAAAAGAAACGAGAAAGGATCACGACTATTTCACTTACCATCTTTGTTCCAATTGTATGTACGTAGGTACGTTGGAACCACGCAAATCAGATATACGCTAGATGATAAAAGTACGTGTATGTATCTATAGGCTTTAAATGAATTGTTTTAAAATTGGGCAAATTTCTGAGAACAAAAAAAGAATATAACCGTTTTAGATTGGTAAGCAGATAAAACTAGCGAGATCTTGAAATCAATATTGTTTTAGTATCTGAGTAATTATTGTCGACTCGCAAAACATTTTAATAAAGATTGAATATTCGATAAAAAAAATTTTTAGATGGAAAAGAGATTATGAAATTGCTCCTTAATTAGATTTTTTAAGATTCTTAGTAATTGGCTGCTACAAAAAGATATATTCAGCAGAAATCTTCTTATCTATCAGTAAGTAAAATTGAACTATTGAACTTGTGTATGCGCAAGTAGTATCACAAAAAAAAACAAAATTTATAAGGCCTAACTAATAGATAAATGCAGTTTCCAGTTAAACTTCCATTACGTGCGTCACAATTTGTCTGTACTAAACAAATTGTCTCGTGAAAATAAAGAAAAAATCTCGTTCGATAGATTAATAGGAGAATTTGTTTTTTTATCGTATTTACATAGTTATTTTTACTGAGAAATGCCAATTCTAGATATTAGAGGCTGAGAACACAAAGAATTTAAGCGGAAAATAAAAGTTCTAATTATACGAAGTCCGAATAAACGAGGTTTGAGAGAAGTTCAAATATAAATCAACAGAGTTTAGTCTGTGCTAATAAATCTAATTCTACTCTATACTTTAGCGAATCTTTTAGATTAGTATCTGCTTTAAAGATATAAAAGTAAATAGAAAGGACACCATTTCTATTTCAGACAGTTTACTTTGAAATAGAAGCTCAAAAATGTTTTTAAAAAACGCCTATTAGTTATGCAGCTCATTGTCCTTAGAGACTACAGAATCTATTGCAGTTTTTGTGTCGTAAGCTTCCTATTACTCTGCCCTGTTTTTAATTGTTTTATAGTAATGTTAAATTCAGCCTCTTGTCGACAGAGCCGGTTTTTCTATAAGTGCACATTGTGCTTCGAAACCAGGAAGAACAAATATCGACCATAACCTTTTCGCTTTGTTGGAAATCAATTGACTCGTCATATTTGATTATTTTGCCAGCTTTAGCATTTCGACAGTTTCAACGTCTAATGACTTTTTTAAGTCTTCAACTTTAGGATAATATAATTGTGGTCGTGAAAGCGAAGTGTGCTCCATTAGAAGTGTAGTAGAGTAGTATATTCCAGATTTGAATGTGTCGGTCGGCAGGCCTCTGTAGATCGGCAGCCACATCAACCTACCAACCTATCTAAGGTCTATAAAGATTCCTGATAGAATTACATCGTCGACGAAAATTTCAACTGAAATGGAGCCACTCAAAATATTAGAAAATGTTGTTTTAATGAAAGAGTTTACCAAACTAAAAGCAAGGCGAACAGCTTTTAATTTATAAATGTATTATTCCAAAATTAAGCATGGTACTACAATTACAGCATGCGGTCATTAGCGCCAGTGCTTCCTCCCTGTCTTACTTTTCAAAAGTATGGTTTGGAATCAGTGACTACAGTAAGGAGTAACGACCTACAGGGTTTTCACTTTCGTAAACCGCTTGACATATGAAAGGCCAAGTAAACGTAGCTTCTTGTATTAATTTGACCGAAAGTGATAGAGTGATTAGAGAATTAAATTATTAAATATTTAGGTAAAAAAAGGAATCTGGAGTGCTCCAGGGTATACACATGATGTAAACTAAATAATACCATCATAATGAGTCCCCCCAACCTGTTTTTTCGAGTCCGGGGATGATTATTTTTCTAGTGCAGCTTCATCTTCTCAACCCTGCCCAAAATGCCATTTGAAGGATCTATTGTGGTGAACTATGTAAGTAGTATCTTTGCAAAACCTGTGCTGAGGGCGGTAAATTCATTACACGCACCAGGTGCCAAACACTTGCTGTCGATAAATTCAGTGAGTCGAGTCCCTTTATTCGAGTTCTCAAGTCAAGGAGTGCGAGCAAGGCATGCCTATTGAGCAGACGAGCGTGTTATCCACCCTATAGTACTTGCCTATGCTTAAGATGACTTGCCGATAAACTAAATACAGCATAAAACAAGTGGATTTGTCGTTTGTTATATTTAAATTTACGAGTAGTTCCTCTTTTTAAAACGGCACTTGCGGATTTGCCACTGAATTCAACTCACACTTGATTTATTTTCAAGCTACATTTAAAATAAGCTTCCCTTAAAATTCAATGCCGATCTATGTATATGTTTAAGCCGCAGCAAATGAAATATTTATCCTACTGAATCCCATTCCGCATATCCTTGAATAGTGTTCACCCCCTCAATGGGGGTGCACCTCTGAAACTATGTAGCCGAATCTATTGACTCTACGCGCTATTTTGCGAGCTCAATCAGAAATAAATACAATAAATACATTTTGCAGCTTAGGTACTGTTTACTCTCATTTCCTGCAGTAATTGGAATTCCAGCAAACAGTAAACATAAAATATTATTGGAAACCTCCTCTATCCATTGACGTTTCACAACGGACTTCTGTGCTTGATGCCATTTTAGAAATACCGAATATCTAGTTTACGATGCTCTAAACTGAGAAAAGATTAGACTAGAATTAAAATAAATACATAATACAATACTGTACTGATATTAAAATTTACACACTCGCGGCGTGTGCTTAAGATAAAACTGAATAAACGTGTTGATAGAGATTCGGCAAAAGTCAGAGATGCATATAAGAGATTCAATTCGGATTTAATTAGCGAGTTTGGAAATGATCGGGGAACTGAACTGATGAGCAGGATACAAGTGAAGAAAACCGAAAGATAATTAATTAGTTGGTGCAATTGTGCTATATTTAGGTGAATAGTGTTGGCATGCCCTGTGATAAAAATTGGCAAATTACTATCCGGCGCTAGTGAAATGAGTGTATAACAAGAATTTCAAACAAACACATTGTGAAATTTTTCAATTATTTCGAATATATAATATTCTGCGGATATTCTGATCTTATCTGTTGCATCATTTAAGTGACTTCCTGCAGAGCATCTTATCAAACATAAGTAGGTAAGGCTATGCGTTCCTAAAAATTTGGGTGGAAATTTCTTTAGAGATAACTCTTCATTTGCTTGCGCTTGTTTTTACTGTTGTTTAAATGCTAGCTTTTTCGAACAATAAATGCTCCTCTGTGTGCTGGAAAATTTATCGCGTTCTGAGATACGCAACCGAAAAATAAATTACGCTTTTGGTAATTGTACTGTCGTGAGTTGTTTATGCGATAGTCTCAGATTAATTACGAAAACTTCTCAGAACCATTTTAATGACGATGATTTCAATATCTTAATTATTTTCATGTAAATATTGTGTGAGTTGTTGCAATTAAGATTTTACCAGCTGCGCAAAATTGTTATAAACTTGTTGGAATTGATTTCATGGCACGATCGAAACTTTTTATTTCTAGACCTTTAGTATTAATTTGTTTCGAAAATGAGATGTGTAAGGCTCTTTTAATTCAAATCTCGTTGAAAGATCTTTAAAGCACTTATTGGCTGCCCTTCATCATTCTCCTAGACATGTCCTTATGCACAACGCGATTTTCTGTGTCTAAGATCTAACTTCAAGTTTAGTAATCAGAGACAAACATCATTCACTTAATCGACGAAGATTACCATGTTTGTTTTGTAAAATTTGTTGCAGAAATTTATTTCTTTTAAAATAAAAATTTGCATGCTATTTATTAAAAGAAATCTTATGTTTATGTTCCCTCTAAATAATACTTTGGTATTCAAATGGAAGAGAAAAATAGATTATAAGATTTTGAATTAAAGGACTATTCTTGGTAGGTCCAGAAATACAGACGTCTATATGCATAAATATATTTGACGCATTGAATAATTTTGTAGATTATCGTAAATTGATCATTTTTACGGTTCTCTAAGTGTTGTGTTTTGATAAACTTGTAAGTAAGTAAATTATGAATTAAATTTGAGATTTGTGAGCAAAGCATCCTATTCAAATAAGTTTTTTGTAAATAAATATAGATTGCGCGACAAATGCTTAGGTCCAGTAATATTTGTCCATATACAAGGGGAGGCTGAAATATTTTAAGCCTAAGGTATTAAAAATACTGATAGAAATGTTTAAAAGAACTATTTTACTATGCAATGTCCCTCTACTTGCTGATGGAATTGTTTGAAAGATTACTTTACTGTGCGATCTCCTTCTACTTCAATGCACTTCTTACATTTGTCATAAAGGTCTTGTAACTCAGTAAAATAAATAATCGCTATCTTGGCTTTCGGGTTTTTTTTTTTAAATTGGAAAACAGGAAATAACCGCTGGGGAATAGGTTTGGACTGCATGGTGGATGGTTGATTTCTTTAAATACTGTTTCACCCAGAGCACGCCTTTCAATTCGCGCAGTGTGCATGAGTACATTATCCTGCAGAAACAGGACTCCTTTCGTCGACAAGGTGACTCATTGAACCGTTGAGTGTTCCGCTTCCTCCATTTATTCCTTAGATTTCCAGTTTTTTTGGAAGCGGGTGTCAAAAACCTTCAATAGGTATCCTGCGAACGATACAGGATTACGTGAGATTTGTACTCACTAAAAAACATCACCCGCCGATCACGGAAATCTTACCCGGAACCGCTTTCGCATTACTTCGGCTCGGCCGTGCTACTAGCACCTACCAGGTGCTTCAACGGCTTACTTCGGTTCTATCCGGCTTTCAGGAGTCTATGAGGCATCCTTCCACTTTTTTCAAACGCAATACCAGCTCTACATATGCTGACACAGCTGACCAGGCGTCATCTGACTGTTGCATCATGTCCATGATTGACTCCAAGAAGAGCATGTGTCGCTCCCTTCTTAAGCGGGCGCAATGAAAAAAAGTATGCAATGCGTCATCACTTTCCTTAGCACAATACTTACAGAGCTCCTTCCTGACTTCCCCCACCCTGTGAAGGTATTTCCTGAAGTAGCCGTGGCCCGAGAGGAACTGGCACAGGTAGAAATTGATTTCACCGTGGTCGCGATTCAGCCAAGGTATTAAGGCGCGAATTAGCCTAATCGTCCATGCTCCCTTTGAGCTCGTAGCCCAGCACTCCTCTCACTTCTTCCCACTTCTGCTCTTTTCAAAAACACCTCCCTGCGTTCGCTCGCCAATAGATCAATTGGGATTACTCCCGCTATCACTAACACGGCGTTTCCTGAAACTGTACTGTAGCTGCCTGCAATTTGCAGTGCTCCTAGTCGTCCAATAGACCGCTGTGGCCTGCGTCTGCACGCTAGAGCTCTTCGCTTTAGTTCTGCTATCTCCTCAGTCCACCAATATGCCTTCTATTTGCCCAGTAGTGACTTTCGAAGTGGCATCGACGCGTCGCACGCTCGACGAGTTCTGCCCATGGTGAAATTTACAATCGTACCTATTTCCCCGGAGCTTATTGCTACCCTTGCCAGTAAAACTGTTGTTAAGTCACTCCAACAGCTTCCTCCTGTCCAACTTCGAAATATTCCACCCGAGTATCTTCCGTCTAGAGTTCGGAGAGGCCGGGGTTTCCTCCGACAACTAGAAAGTAATGTAGTTGTGGTAACTTCCAGTGTACTCTTCCATTACTCTCCAGTCCATTGCCATCATGGAAAACGTCTCCGAAACAAGAGTTATTTTTCGAATGGACTCATCGAAGCCTGGTCGAAGCCCCTGTCCACCACGAACCATACTCAGCCTGGACACCATTTCCATAATTAAACTGCACCTTGTGTTTTCAGTCGCCATTCCCCATTCCAAAGCTCTTGCATCTACTATCAGTATGTCAGGAAGATCTCGAAGAGCGTCTTCTAATGCTGTTATCTTTTTACGAAATTCCCTTATTGGGTCATTCGGTGAAAAATAGCAGCTGACAAAGCATTTCCGGTTGCTGCTCTACCAAGTGGCCTAGTAACCGCTTCCTTTCCGGGAATCTGTGAACCATTGTGTTCGCTGCCTGCCTTCTGGGTTGCTGCGCTGCTTAGTGCCAGTTTAGCCACCGCTTTCTTTAAAATGGCCAGTGTTTCCTTAGGTCCGCTCCTAGTTTGCTGGGTCGCTGCTCTCCTGAATGGCATCGCTACATATTTCGGACTAATGTAAATGCTTCAATTTCCTAAATTTTGTCACATATACGGGCCGCAACTTCCGAAATCTATCTATTCCTATAACTTCCGGCGCTGTCATCGGATCGAAGCAGATAAGTTGGTAAACGTGAATCGAATTTGATATACTTTTGGTTGCGAAGCTAGTAAAGTGCTACCAGCACCGCTCATTTTGTCATTTTTATACCAAGCCATACTAGCATCAAATTTTCATATGGTTATAATATGCTTATAATGAAAATGCACATCAAATGAGATCAAAAGCACAGATGCTCTTTGAGTTTCAATCACCGGAGCGTCCGGAAAGTGATTGCCAAGTAAAGACTCCTTTTTGGACTTAGTAAAATCACCATCCTGGCGTCTCAGAAAGCTCAGCTTAGGTCATTGGTCCTTTTTGTAATCTAATATGTTCCTCAGTGCCTCACTTAAAATTTACCTAGACTGTAGTTAAACTCTAATTTAATGCCCCTTCAGTATAGAAAATGACCGCACCAATAAACAAATACCTCACACTTGATTCGCTTCTGATTTGCGTCATTTTCCTTGTGTTGGTCAGAAAGTTCATTTTAATATCTTGAGTATTTACTCCCGTAACTAACAAAAACAGAATATCGAAACCATCAATGGCATTGTATTCAGTGAAGGATTTTTTTCTTTGGAAATATGACTGTCTTATCATATATTTTTTGATTGATATCAGTCCATCCGGAGTGGCGAAATGAATTGGCGTTGCCTCATTTAATCAAAACAATGACACTCAAAAAAATTTCCCCTGTCTAAGCCGTTTAATTTCACGACAAAGAGTATTCGTCAAAAAGTTGAATTGCAGCTTTGGTAGTATGGGTAAAGAGGACATAATCTTAGCCACTTTAAATAAATAATATTGTCGAAAAGTACTTCAAATATGAAATACCATGACTATAAGAAGCATATTCAACAGAACTCACAATAGGATTTCACATTAAATAAATTTAGATAAATTAGATAAATTTCAACAAAATTACGAAAAATTCCACGACGTTTTTTCCACATTTAATTTAGTACGCAGCTGGTTAGGCAGGTGTCAATATCTGTGGTTTTCGTATTAGCTACCCCTTCCAGACATGGGCATTTTATTTTATTTACGTGAGCATTTTATTTTATTTACGTGAGGGTTTTATTAAATCCCCCATAATAAAATATTTCCATGTATTAGATAAATTTTCACGTTTTATTTTCTAATCCAATCAATCCTATATGCAATTAGAGATTTCCTATCTTCAATTACTACATTCTCAAGTAAGCTGTCTAAGCCATAGAATTGGACACATAGAATTATCTCCTGACGACGTTGTCGTCAAATTGAGGCCACGCCTTTCTAATTGTGAGTGTTTAAAAATTTCAGCTCGAACTGGACACCAAATCATTTTTTAATAAATTTTCGAATCGATCGCGTATCGGTCGTGGTTTCGTCGCTGCGTCGTTCGATGAAAACGTGGTGTTGTTTCGCATCCACATATAGATAATAAATTGAACATACAGTGATCGAAATATAAGTATAGTGGTACAATCTTAACCGCATTACAGAAGATCTTAGTTCGATCCATGGAGCCGATCGTGTCTTAAAGTGCGAATAAGTAACTGGTATCGATTCGATGGCTAATGCCCGGCGCGATCGAACAAGATAGTTTTCAGTTTAGCGATTCATTCAGATATTAATTCCTTGGAGGAAAAATTGTTTTCAATCCGTTGCTCAAGATCGAACATACTACGAAGTGAATTTCGAAAAATAGTTTGTCGCTGAAAACCACTGCAGCGTATTGTGCTGTGCTACAGTTGTTGTAAAAAAAAATTGTTGTGATTCTGTGTGTTATTGAAGTGCGATTTCGTAAGCAATATTTTGAATCAGCATAGTTATTTGATCTAGAATAGACCGCGACTCAAAACAAAATGTAAGTATCTATGACATAAATTAAATAAAATATAAGTATTGGCAAGATGATAACGGTGTTTCAAAACGTGAATTCTATGTGAATTTTAGTTTTAGTGTATCGGGTAAACTTGAATTTGAATAAAATTAAATTAAATTAAAATATGAAGACACAAATTTCTTAATCAACTCATGTATAAACTATGGACTTAATCTAGTTCTATTATAACAAATAATACCTACGGTAATTTTGAGGTACATAGAAAACATTATGAAACACAAATTGTAAATTGATATTCACTTTCAAGGCGCTTAATACACATTTATTCGCTTCGCTGAACTTAAATATGTATTGAATATCGACTAATGCATAAACTATTTCCCAATCGAATCGAATAAAACCGTTGCAGACCATTTTTTTCTAGTCGAAAAACCTAATTTCCTGATCATAATCCGCAAGATGAAAATATTTCGTTTGATAGCAATCACTGCAGTACTATCTCCACGTCCATATTGTCACAAATCTACATATTTATCGTGAGCAATAATTTTCGAAAACATATAGGCTAATTTGAATCATGTGACAAATTAAGTCACATGTATCTATCTGCATATTCAAATGATTAGCTCAAGAAAGACTCCTTGGCTCTTATTAAAACAGACTGGTTTATTTTTTTAACCAAATCTGAACTTTCTGTCTGCTATGCATAGTCACGTGAAGGTCAGAAGGAAAATGAGAAATTCAAATCAGATCACACGGAAGATATTCAATATCGATGTCAAGAATAAATGGACTAAGTACTCGATGAAGTACAGGAGAATAATTCCTCGAATCACGTTTCAATTAACGATTTATTTTAAGCACTGTTACACTGCTCTAAATAACATATTTTCGAGTAGCTATTTTTTCCTTCGATAATAACAACATGTACTATATGTGGTCTAAAGACTAATGTAAACATAAAATGCTTCAATTTTTATTTTTGATTTATTCAAAGAATTCAATCACGATAGTAAAATTTCCATGAATTTGTGGAATTTTTGCGGCAAGATCTAAATTAGGGAAGTGTTGTTTTGATTTTTACGATACTGGTGGACATATCTCTAAGTGCAATAATAAATATAGTATTGGAACAGAACTTTTAGATACATTCTACTAAAGCATGAAGAAACAAATTTATACATACATGGATAAATGAGTGCTTTTATAAGTGCCGTGCGACAATCCGAAATATTGCTAATTAAAATATTTGTACAGTTGTGTCAAACAATGAAAAGAAGTTATCCTTGTTTTAAAAACACATTTTCTTAAATATTTGATAACTTATTAGTTATTAGCGACTTGAATCACGATATTTATGATAATGAGCTATTTCCTTTCACCCTGTCGATCGTCGTGATCGTGATCAACTGTCAACGGTTCAAGGTGATGGCGGTGCTGTTTTAGTTAACATACACAACTTGCTTCAGGGTTCACTCTGCAGTGATTTCTCTCCGTTTCCTACTGTTGAGTGTACTATAGTTTATGTCACTCTCGCTTCTTCTGAAACTTTGATTGCCTCCTTGGTATATGTCCCTTATAATTCTTCTTTCTACAATCAATTCGTTGCGGAACTTTCTAGCTATCGCCTTAATCGTTCTCTCCTTCACTTCATTCTAATATGTGGTTCCTTAAATTTGGCTAGTCTTGTTTGGGATATCACCTTCTCTTCTAACATTGCATCAAACATTGTTTCCTTAATAGCTGCGTCCTTTTGTCAGTTTGTTTCCTTTCTCAGTTTAACTCTATTTCTAGTCATAAAAACAAATCTAGTTTCAGTCTGGTTGTGACGTTTACCCTTAAGGATAAAAATGCAGCTCGGGCTAAGTATAGAGCTTCGGGTTCTCATAACGATTTTTTTTTAGAATTCTCAAGGTGTGATCTTTCCACCAGCGTCGAGTCGCCTATTTGTTCCAACCATAATAAACCATTCTGGTCTTATATCCGCTCCCTAGAAAAATCTGATCGGTTCCCTAATGGAATGGATCTTAATGATCCCACTGTTTCCAGTCCTCATGAGATTTGTGATCATTTTGCCAAATAATTTTCCTCATTTTCATTTTCCCAGAAATCCTCAGTCTCACCCTCTGTTTCCTCATTTGCTAATTCTTCAATTTTGTTTTCCATCTAAACTGATTCTTTAGAAATTGCATCCATACTCAATTCACTATAAGCATAAATACTAGTAGCGGTCATCAGCTACATCTCTTTTTGGATGGTTTTATTTTGGATTCTAGAGGTCGCACACGCAGCGCGTTTAACAACGCAAGGTGGTCCGGAAACGTTGAAGACTGGGACCGATACAAGCAAGAGCTGTCGTTCTACAAAAAGAAGATAAGATAAGCCAAGCGCGACTTGGGGGGAATTCTGTGAGAACATTGAAGAAAGTACAGAGGCTGCTAGAATCAGGAAGGTCCTAAGCGTAGCTCCCGGCGTACCTTTGTTTCTGCGAAGGGAAAACGAGGATTGGGTGGAGGACCCGCAAGAATGTCTGGACATGCTACTGGAAACTCACTTCCCGTACCCGGCTTGCACGGTACCGCGTGGTGACGTATTTCGAGCAACCCACCGGCCGTCCGAGCAGCTGGTCTAGGAAGTAGTAGATGAGGTCAAGATTGAATGGGCTATAGGCACATTCCGATTGATGAGATATCCCCCATCATGCTTCAAAAAGCAGACATTACCATCATCCCCATCCTGCAGCGTATTTTTACCGTATGCCTCTGCCTCGGGGTAGTACCCGAGCAATGGACATAAGCTAGGGTGGTCTACATTCCGAAACCTGGTAGGTTGAATCATCATTACGTGAAGGACTTTAGACTAATTAGCTTAACATCGTTTTTGCTCAAAACAATAGAGAGCCTTGTTGATCTGCACATCAAGAGCTTGATTGATGTCGCGATACTATGTTGATCAACACGCGTATCTAGCGGGCAGATCAGTAGAAACGACATTACACAAAGTTATCGGTATAATAGAGAAATCCTTAATGAACTGGGGGCTAACGTGAAGCACAGAATAGGTAAGGCTCGCGCATCACCTTTCGCGTGCCGTTACGCGGCGACACGTGATAAAAGCTCCGGCATGTGCACAGCGGCATTCTTACAGAATGCCGCAAAAGATTTGGACTCGTTGCAGAAGACACGGTCCACATGAGCAAAATAATACAACTTGGCGGGGATTTCCAGGTCAAGATACCCACAAGAACAGACTGGAAGAAAAAGGGAGCTACCGCTGATAGTGGCGTCTGGATTTACACGGACGGGTCAAAGACGGACACAGAAGTTGGCTCGGGCGTGTTTTCTACGGATTTGAGCCTTAACCTGTGGTGTAGTCTGAAGTATATGCTATACGCATGGCAGTTGAGTCCATTAGCGGAACATCAACCAAACTAACGACAATTTGCGTCGGTTGACTCACAGGGCACTGCCTTACCGCATCTCATGCGTACAATATGGGACTGACATCCAGCAATTTACGCAAGAAGTGCGAGATGGAAGAGGACACCATCGAGCGCACTCTCTGTGATTGTCCGGCCCTAAATTATAAACGTCTCAAGATTTTTGGTTCTTACCACTTTCAAGAGTTAGCACAGGTGGTCAGTACCGTCACGTTGAGTCAGCTAATTCTGGCAGCTCTAACAAGCGGAGGGTGACAAATGGGCCCAAACTGGTGGCCTAATGCTAGCCGCGTATCCGGCAACCCTCTTTACGAACCTAACCTAATCTTGGATTCATCTAGAGCAGATATTCTACCTCTAGCCATATAACTTTCTCCAACGCAGTTGCTTCAACAGAAACATATCGATGTTGTTTGAACTAATTGTGCAAATGCATTTTATTCTGTTGATCACAAACTCCTTCTTTTGAAGCTTCAGAGTTTTTGGCATTACCGATTCCCCCTTATCCTCTCCTGGTTTTTATTTTAGGTTTCTGGTCGTACTTGTACTGTAAATGTACTTTCTGCCTCATCCTCTGCATTTTTTCCACCTTTTGATGTTCCGCCGGGTTCAATTTTTGGTCTTCCCATATTCCTAGTCTTTATTAATGATCTTCTTTTTGTTATTCATTCATTTTGCCTACTGTATGCTGATGATTTCAAAGTGTCCAGACTAATTGAATGGCGGTTTTACCGTAAGCCAACATGCTCGAAAAGGACGACAAAACGGAAGTTACAACCAGTGGAAAACTAAAAGGATGGGAAGGTAAAGAATATTGCGGTTAGAGGGAAATAGAGGTATAATTAACGAGTTTTGCTGAGAGCACACTATTCTATTGCACAAAAAAATAAGGCAATAAGACGGAAAAAATGTATTTAACTAATACTCATAAATGATTTTTCCAAAAGCAAGTTTCTGGCCTAAAGTTGGCTGCAATATATAGCGGTTTAAATGATAAGAGACCTTGGCAGGAGCATTTCAACTAGCATATAATATATTCTTTTTTTGCCTCATTGGTGGTTCGCCATCAAACCTCTTGGCACACGCTGGACTGGGGCTTCCTGGAAGACATGCTGCTGCCAATGCCTCCTATTATTTAAATCGCTACATGTACATAAATTCATTCATGGCAACGCAAAACCGGGACGTCTGTAATTCTCTGTTGCGGCAGTACTGGATCGGACTGAAACTACTGGTTGTTGCGCCATTAATGATGATGATTTCTGTTCATCCCATTCTAAATTAATGCTAGCACTTTTTTATTTATTTATTTATTTATTTTCAAAGAATTTCGTCTAATACAGACTAGTAGCATTTACAGATTTAAAACTTACAACAAATCAGTCAAAATGGACTGTTTTTAGCTAAGCTCTTTTTCAAGGATGGTAAAGATAAATTAAAATCAAATTGATGGTAATCATACTGAAAAAACACATGGCGCCAGACGCCATAATTTATAGACTTTTGGCGCCATGTACATAGTCGATTTAGGGATAGTGATAAAATATAGCGCCACACGCCATAATACATGGCGAAAAGTACATAGGAGCAGACGCTATGCTTATAGCCCTCCACGCCATGTACTATATCCCTCGACGCCATGTACTATAGTCCTCCACGCCATACACTATAGTCCTCCACGCCATGTACATGGCTTTGAGGACTATATTACATGGCATGGAGGACTATAGTATATGGCGTGGAGGACTATAGTATATGGCGTGGAGGACTATAGTATATGGCGTGGAGGACTGTGGTATATGGCGTCGAGGGCTATAGTACATGGCGTCGAGGGCTATAGTACATGGTGTGGAGGGCTATAAGCATAGCGTCTGCTCCTATGTACTATGGCGTGTGGCGCTATATTTTATCACAAATCGACTGAAATCGACTATTTACATGGCACCAGAAATCTATAAACGATGGCGTCTGGCGCTATGTGTTTTTTCAGTGCACCAAATATAAATTCCACCAAATATCAATTCCACCAAATATCAATTCCACCAAATATAAATTCGATAAATTCGAGTCAACATACTCAATATTGAATGTTCCTGCTCCAGTGTGAAAATTCACCGGTCGAAGTATCGAAAATATCGCAGCCAGTACTTCAGTTCAAAATGAGTCAATTATGTAGACATAAGCTCTAATGTCACTTGCTGACATTTATACGTTCCCTCACACAGCATGGCTGCGAGTTATAATTGGAGTGCCATGAGCCATATTACATGGCTCATGGCACTATGTAATATAGCGTGTGGGGCCATAATTTCTGTGCCATGTAATTATGGCGCTGGGAGCCATACTGCATAGGTCAGGGCACTATGTACATGGCGTGTGGGACCATAAATACTGCGCCATGTTACATAGTACCACGCGTTATGTAGATTCTGACATTATGGCGCTGGGAGCCATATTGCATAGCTCAGAGTACTATGTACATAGCGTATGGGGCCATAAATAATGCGCTATGTTACATGGCTCTGGGCGCCATGTGGATTTTTTTCAGTGCATCGTTGAAATTTCTTTTGATGGACGAAACGGGCTCATTGTAGGCATAATTGGTCCGATAGGCCGGGACAGATAAAATGTTGACTTGTCTCATTCTGTGACCCTTGGTATTGAGGCCAAATAAACCTAAAATGTTTTCCGATGAAATGTTACCCATGAGGATCTTAGCAGCAAAGATAGTTTTGAAATTTTTACGTCTCTTATTAAGTGTATTCATGGCCAGTAAGTTAAGTCGATTAATGTAAGGAGGCAAGCAAAGAGGATCTGACCAAGCAAATTCACGCAAACAAAACCGAAGAAATTTTTTCTGAATGGACTCGATACGGTCCAAATAAACCTGCTGATAAGGCGCCTAAACTATGCACGCATATTCAAGTATTAGTCTTACTATGGCACAAAAAAGAATCTTAGTAAGATGTATATCATGAAAATCTTTGGATCGCCTCCTCACAAAACCCAAGGTAGATGAAGCTTTTAATAAGATGGCGTTAATATGATCGTCAAAAGTAAAAGAATTGTTTAAAAGTACTCCTAAATCGAGTACTTTGTCAGAATAGCTTAAGGGAATACTATTCAAAGAGTATTCAAAGCTCAACGGATTAATTTTACGCGTGTACGAAACAACGGTACACTTGTCAATATTAGTTACTAATTTGGTAAGGTCACACCAGGTCGTGAGGTTATTAAGGTCAGCTTGAAGTTCCAAGCAGTCGTGAATATTAGATACCTTTTTAAAAATTTTGGCGTCATCAGCATATATAGTAAAATTGATGAACGTTTCAGGACAGTTGGTAGGTCATTTATATATATAAAAAAAATTAAAGCTCCTAAGTGACTACCTTGATAGGGCGCCATGGAAGGATACGCATTTGATATTGTACCTAGCATATGATATTCTATCTATACATCTAGCACTTCCACATCTAATAGCACATTGTTTTGGGTGGTTTAAGTCGAAAATAACAATCCAGCCATATAACTTTGAGTCTCGTGATCTATATTTGAAATTTTGAGAAAAACAAATAACACTTGTGTCATGTTGTCGACTAAAATCATTTAGATAATTCCATTTCAAATATTATCCATATGTTGTTAGGCGCTTTGTATTTTCAATCACCATGAAACAAGCACTTGTACAATTATTTTATATGTATTTCAATTATTTTGTGTACCCATTAGTTCTAGCAGTCTAATAAACAGATATTTTTGTAGCTATGCATTTGTCATAGCATTTTTGCATTCTTGACTTTTTCGTAAATAAGACAACTTTTTGAAGGTGACTGACTTATTTATTTTATAGTCATAACAGGTTTATAGTTTGTAAACGATTCCGTGAACATCCAATTCTGCGCCTGGTACCAATCTACATATACATATACTAGCGAAACTCAAAAATTCTATCTAATACCCTTATAGGAAACGTCTATTTATTCCAGACATATTGTTCGAAACTAATGAATTCCTCGGTTCAATGGACTCTTTATGTATCAACCTTTCGTTTATCGAACAACGTCTATCGAAAATTCATATCAAAACCAAATTTTATTAGTACTTCTATGTACATACTTATGTCATCATTAGACAGATTACATCTATCATAAATCTAAAAATATTCACAATCTCATAGAATCTATCGTGCAAGTGATATCAATTTCTTCCCTTCGATAGTTTAGATACTACGCAGAATAGTAGGTACATTTGCTTCTTCAGTATGTATTTTCATTAGTTGTGTTAATGCAGAAAATTTCGTTCGGATTAATTGCAATGTTGTGGTTGTGTAGTGTGTGATTATTGCACTATTGCACTTAGCACCAATATAATAGTAACTTAATTAACAAACTATTTTCGTCAAATCACACAAAAAAATGTAATGCAAGTGACATATTTACGTGGAATCAATTCCGTCTGTACAAATGAAATTCAAGCCAAGGTAAATAAGTGGAAATCCATATCAATAATAAAATGCAAAGCGACAGTGTTTGCCAATATACTAAATACAGTGCTAAATACGTACATAGATCAATACATTTTGTGAATTGAATTTGACTATCGGGCTGAGTTTTGAGGCTGTAAGTTTTTTACAGCGAGAAATGAGAGAAATGTCATAAATTTTTTTTGTCTACTTTAAGTCATTTAGCGCCCGTATAGAGTTAATAACTTTCAAAACATTATCATAACCAAGCTTATAGCATGACCAGTTTTATTTCTTCTATTTTTTTTTCAAAAATATTGTTTTTGCAGAAATTTAGGGATACTCAAGGATTCACTCAAAAGCTCGCTGTTTAAATAATGCTAATATTAGAATCACTGTGCCCAAAATATTATTTCTTCTAAAAACATTATTTCTACACCCAAAAGTATTTGCTAAATAGTTTGCAACCATTTATATATCTACAGCCAGTTTATAACTGCAATTACCATCTCGTTTGTAGCCATTTTAATATAAATTTTAGCACAAAACGTGTATTTTGTATGAGTTTAAATCCTGTTATGGTGATTTCTACAACTATTTAGCATTTTCGCCAGATCAAACGATCGGTGTTCATTCAACTGCATAAACTGAGGTGGAAAACGATGTTTCGGTTCAATATCAACATCGAGACAACCATTTCATTGACCGAATGAACAGTATACAAATATACTTTCGGAAACTTGAAATTATTCGTAATGGTAATATGGATGGCATGCATTTTTATGGTGTTACTGTGCTAATATCGATACAAACAAAACATAGAGAAATTTGAATGGAAATTTCATATTTGATCCATTATTTGTAATACTAATGTTTTTCAATGTACACATTCCAGTTTTAACGACGGGTGATAGATTGTCGGATTTTTTCTTTTTCGAAAAAGTGCTAATCCATATTTTATGGAGGCGAGTTTTCAAGCACTATCAAATGAATACGTAGCATTATATTCGTAGATGCTCGCTGAAATAGATGCAACTGTTATCAACAGTCAGACAGACACAAATCAACATACAATGACCATAATGCCCAAATCCTTACAGCCCGTAGAGTCAAGGTGGGTACGGCCGAGTGAGAAGGTGGGTAGAGGTGGTACGTTGCTAACGGTGTCTGGGCTACGACCAAACAAGGAGTAGCTGTAAAGACCCAGACCGTAGTGGCAGCTGCTGGAAATGTGGTCAATCCGGCCAGCGTGCATTAAGTTGCTCAGCAAAACCCAAGGGCTTGCTTTGCGCCGACGAGTACGGCGTGGATGGCACGATGTATGTCATGGATTCGAGTTCTTCCAAGGTGTTCAAGGATGCACTTGATGGCAACAGGGGAGAAAATGAGGGTCGCCAAGAAAACTTGCAACATTGCAGAGCAGCTAACGACCTTCTCACGCAGCACTTCTGCGAAAAAAGGCTCAGATCGTCCTGATCAGTGAGCCTTACAGGAAGAGGAACTCGCCTACTTGATTTTCGGACGTCATAGGGTACGCGGCGATCTGGATCGCTGACGCTAACAGCTAACAATTTTCGTGAGTTGTTACTTTTCGCTGAATGATTCAATGCAGGAATTCGAAGATAAGCTCAGTTCACTGGAGGACACTCTCCGTAACATCGACGGCCATTTCATAGTCGGGGGCGACTTCAACGATAGGGCTTTGGAGTGAGGTATGCCGATCGAAATAACTCGTGGGCGGCGTATAGTAGAGATAGCGTCGAGGTTGAACCTGTTGGTGCTAAATACGGGCTCTACGCCAACATTCATTCATTCATTCATTTATCAAATTCGTCTAATCCAGACTATACACATACAATAAAAATTAATTATTCTTATGCATGAATCGTTTAAGTGATGCTGTAGATAAATGAAAATCAAACTTATAATAAGCTTCGTTAGAGCATCTACTTATTGCAGTGACTGGTTCATTGCAACCATAATTGGTCCGATGTTGAGGGATCGACAAAAAGTTAACCCGCCTGACACGTTTGTTATTAGTGTTAAAATTAAGTTGGCTTAATAAGTAGTTTGAGTCAACGGTGCCTTCCAAAATTTTCGCGGCAAATAAGACTTTGGAATTTTGACGTCGAGAGTTCAAGGTATCCATTCGTAAAAGATTTAAGCGGTCTTGATAAGGAGGTAGATGTAAAGGGTCATACCACGGAAGACCACGGAGGCAGAAACGTAAGAACCTTTTGAATGGACTCAATTTGGTATATGTAGACTTTTTGATATGGTGCCCATACAATACTTGCATATTCGACAATAGGTCTGACTAAGCTGCAAAAGAGGGTCTTAGTTAGAAAAATGTCGTTGAATTCCCTCGAACGTCTTCTGACAAAACCTAAGGCAATTCTAGCTTTCACAACGATTGAATCGATGTGATCGTCAAATGTGAAGGATTGATTCAGCAATACTCCTAAATCGAGTACTTTCGCTGATCTATTTAAAGATGTACTCAAAAGTGAGTATTCATAGATTACAGGATTATTTTTGCGTGTGTAGGATATAATCGTACACATATCGAAGGCCCGGCGTTGGCTTGGTTGCATGCGGTCTAGCGCTCCCAAGGATGCTGCAGCCCTGGAACGCATTGTCGGCTCGCTGTTCTCGGCGCACCCACCAAGGACGGATGGCAACATTATCGCTAACTGGGGGGATGTTCTTCTCTTTACGGAGGAGCTGATCGACGCGGTGTCTGGAATGGAAAACAGGTAGGCCCCGGGCCCCGATCGAGTGCTAGTCGAAGCACTTAAAGCTATAGTGGAGAGTCAAACGGGGGGTTTTCCCATCGCGATGGAAAGTTTGTCGATTGGCGCTCATCGATAAAGAAAAGGGAGTTTTGGAAAATCCCTCCGCGTTGCATGCTAGACACGGCAGGGAAGCTCCTCGAGCGGTTGTTGAAGCCACGGCTGCTGTCAGCAATTATATCAGCCGGTGATCTGTCAGACAAACAGCATGGCTTTCGAAAGGGGCACCCAACAGTTAATGCAATCTCAGCAGTGATTGGGGCGGTAGCAAGAGCGGAGGAGGTATGCCACAGTGCGCGACCGGCTGTTCTGCTGGTGACGCTAAATGTCCAAAATGCCTTCAAATCGGCGGGCTGGACAGATATACTTTGGACCCTCGAACATAGCTGGTGCATTCCTGACTGCCTGTTAGTCACAATGCGGGAGTATCATAGGGACCGATGCCTGTTGTTCGATACCGCGAAAGTGTTCGGAGGTGGCTTGGCACCTCAGGGGCAGCACAGGGATCTATCCTCGGAACTGACCTCTGGAATATCGTTTACGATGGATTGCTGCACTTGGAATTGTCAGCGGATGTGTTTCTCGTGGGTTACGCTGACAATGTGGCAGCAGTAATCGCCTTTAGAGCTACCAAGTTTGCCTATTTAGACTTAATCAAGTCATGAGGAGGGTGGAACGGTGGATGACCAATCGTGGCCTGCAGCTGGCAATGTCGAAGCCAGAGATCGTCATGCTGACAAAACGGAGGATACCCACTGTTATCCCGATGACAGTGGGCTCTGCAGAGGTCCAGATCAGTAAGTTGGTAAGATATCTGGGAGTGACGTTGGACACTAAACTGTCCTACTGGGACCATATCCGTAAGATATGGATCCCAGTAGGACTCATTTATAATACATAGTATCAGTGGAAGCTATTTAAATATATATTTCAGTTAAACTAGGTCACTTTCAACATCCAAATTTAGCTGCCATTGTGTTCCAAGTTACTCCTGATATGCGTCGTCCATTCTTTGTACGTATTGCAAATGTTATCGACTTTTCATCTTTACATCTAGATATCCTGTTTTACTCCTACCAACTATTTCCGTTAATGTAATATTTGCTGTCTGATGTGGCGTCCGAACTTATGGTCTCAAGATTAGAATGCACTGCCGAAAATTGTTACGTGATTTTTATTTGATATTAAAAAGAGTCCTCTATTTATTGAGCTTAAACTGATCTGTTGCCTGGAAAAATCCTATCATTTGATTCATTCAATTTATCGTAATTATGCTCTCTCTATTCATCATCCTTTTCATCCATGCAAACCAAACCTTTGAAAATGAAGTTAATACTCGAATCACTTAAAATCCTAAATTTTCTAGCTAAGTCATTCTTCGCGTCTCTATGCGTTTCTGTTCAAGTACTTCAGCAAACTGCAGCAGTAACAGAATTTGGCAGATGGCTTCTTTTTGCTGCAAAATTTGGCATGCAGCAAGAGTACAAAAACGACTTTCTGAGAATTTATTTTAATATATTATAAAAGATTCATGTATGCGAACAGACCATATATCTAGGTGATTAACATTAGGCTTTGGTCATTCATGAGCAAATGAACGAAAAAAAAACATACGAAACTTGCCACCATTTCATGTCTGAATGGCTCATCATATCTTCATATCCGAACATCTCACCACATCTGATATTAAATTTTTGACTACTTTTATTCGTACTTATATTATTACTTATTTATTCGTGCCCGAGTCTAAACACACAAAATACTAAATGTACAAAAGGCACCCAAACGAGAATGTATGTACGTAGCTCAACGATTTCAGTAAAGTAAAGCAATCCCACGACAACCCTTGTACGGGTCTAGGGGTTGATTTCAGTGGCGAAGTAAAATCCACATTAAAATAAATTTGTGCCTATTATCTCTATCGAAGATAGAAAATGTGAATTAGTGGCAAAAGAGACTGGAAGGAAATCACGCAAAGAGATTGATGTTTTTGGTGGATTTTTCATATTGCGCACCATCTTTTAGTTTTTAATCGATGGTGCTTCTTTATTTTCATTTTTTTCTGTCATATCCTTGATGTGAGTTTTTTCCCTCTTTGTTTCTTTTTGAGCAAAATTTTGAGGTGCTGCTTTCGAATATGGTCGCATTATCTCAGCCATTATAAAGAAAAGAATTGTCTGCCAAAAAGATTGAACATTGAAGTTCATGCCCCTGTCTTTTTGAATATCTTTCGAGTCCTAAAGTGTGTTCCATGACGACAGCTTGTTGTTTAAATTTCTTGCTATCTGACCCCAGTTCTAAGCTGTTGCGTCATGAAGTGCTAGTAGTTCTGACAGATCGTCGCCAATATTTACCATGTCTTTCAAATGAGCTGACGTATGTGTTTAACTATCCCCTTCATATATCATTAGTTTTTCATTTACTTGATGATTTTCCCTCATCATTCCAAGAAGACATATGGTCTCTGTCTGCTCTTAATAACTACTACTAACTAACAATACAAAGCATACGCTACCAAAATAACATAAAATCAATAACTTTTATGTTAAAAAGACATAATTTTGTATAAATCAGTTGCCGTCACTCATCGCACCTTCATTAAACAATTAAATATAAAAAGTCCAGACCTCCATACGTATGACGCATTTTCGAATTTCTATTTATAGACAGTACATTGTTTCTGGCCTATGCAAATAATGCTGCTAACAGCTTATCTTATCCATACACATACATATTATAATAAAAACGTGTATCTGTTGACTTTCGCAAATCACACATTTGCTTTCTCGCGATTGTGTATTTGTATTTTCCAGATTTTATCTAATTTATCATTATGAATGCTATGTATGTAATTTGAATTGACTTAGAGCTTTTTAATTGAAATGTTTAGATTACACTTTCTTCTGTTATTTTAGAGGTGAATTTGATTGAAGCAATGTAAATGTATTGACAACAGACAATTCGAAAAGAATACTATGAAAAATTTGTGGAGGGCTATTCAATGACCTATGATTGGGTGCCACATAAATTCGAAAACTTTCCGTTCATATTTCGCTGTCATCAGATAGATATCATCTTTCATATCATCTTTCTAGCCCGCCTGGCAGTCGAATCTTGTTATTTCTATATAGAATAACATTCCCTGATTTATATCAATTTTTACGAAAAACAAATTTCCTCACATTTAATCATTTTTGGCTGAATCAAAACGAATATGATGTCCACGATAAAAAAAAAATCTATTCAATTCTCTTACGATTCGAATGTATTCCGGGAGAGTTGTGATAATTTCACATTCGAATGACATTCAAATTGTTAAATTAAACTAAATTGTGTTTACTTGCGACTAAGATAAGGATTTATTAGTTTATCTATGGAAATATTTCTACGACTATATTGGACTCGAAATGATGGTTTTGCTGAATACAACAGATAATACACTAAATGAGACTACTTTATTAGCAGATTAGATAAATCGGACAAAAAAGCTCCTTAAAAATTCATCATGTAATAATAATAATAATAAAAGTTTGTGTCAGAAATTTAAATTAACTGTCTCATTTTCGTCTTATCAAAATTTATTCATCGAGATTTCCCTATATTTTGATTCTCGTATGAATCCAGTTTTCGTAAGTGCTGTACCTTCTTGATCACTTCAACTTTGGTCCAGGCTATGTTGTCATGTTGGGTGGGGTTTTAAAAGGATGGTGATACAGAAATTGTTAAACAGATTCTTTATTTTGAACTGCTCAATGACTTTCTCCCTTCACAAGTCCTTCAGTTACTTGACGATCATGAACCGGAACATGTGTGGGACGAACAAGATGAAGAGAATTATTTTTCAGAATTTGTATGAAAGCAAGGCTATTGATGTTACTATTAATGACTTGTAAGCAATA
Organism: Nemotelus pantherinus; assembly: GCA_963978885.1. NCBI lineage: Eukaryota > Metazoa > Arthropoda > Insecta > Diptera > Stratiomyidae > Nemotelus > Nemotelus pantherinus. Next base: position 235,558,866 of record OZ022263.1, on the reverse strand, counting down.
TATTGACCCTCAGACAGTTCCCAGAAACAACCACCACCATAGACTCCAAAAACATAGTTAAATCTTGAAGTACGTCTACTTACATATGTACATATTGACGCACCTACTTTTCCACATTCTTCTACTCGCCTTTTTTTATTTGCTAAAGCAAATTAACCCCAATTGCATAGCTGGTAGTTGAAATGTTACAAATGTTTTATGATACATCATAAAGCAGTCAAAGTTAAATAAATGAACGACGTTTTTAGATACTAATGCCCAAGTGAACATGCATGCAATTCATATGCATGGAATATATCATTAAATCGTGATTTTATCTATGCTTTCGAATGTGTATGCATACACATATAAACTTCAGCAGGCTAATCAGTTAATCTTTAAAGTGATTTCAAACTTATCTCTACTATAAAGCATAACAATATTTTTTATTGTCATACAATACGATCCTTGATTTGGTTTTGCTTTACGCTTATCTATTCACACAAAAAAATGATATATTACTCATTATGCGGTGAAGCTTCTGTCGAATGACAATTAATTGATCATTAGGAAAATATAGATTGATTGGTATCTTGTATATATGATATCAATTTATGTCATAGAATTAATTGTTTGACGAGCATAGTAACCCTGGTTTTTATGAATGACGTTCGTAAATTAAGGTAAAATAGCTTTCGGGAAACTGATTATAGTAGATCTGTTCGCGTACCTGAATCGATTATAATACTCGTATATTAAAATAGATTCGCAGGAAGTCGTTTTTGTACTCTTGCTGCAAGCCAAATTTTGCCACAAAAAGAAGCCAGCTGTAAAAATCTGTTGCGACTGCAGTACGCGAACATGTTCGCACTAAGGTCAAATCACGTAATTTCAATCAGCTGATCGATTTTAAGCCAAAACGCCTTCAAAACTAGCTCGAATTCGCCTTGAATTTTAACATTCCAAATTATTTCGGTATATCTTGTCGAAGTCAGTTACTATTGGGAATTCTCTGGTGGCTGGATTTATTTCTGTATGTACTAAATTCCATCTATGCGAAAGGCAAAGTACGTTTGAATGAACTGCCATTCGAAAGTTGTTTTTTAAAAAAAGTGAATTGGTACAAAATCATCGAAAAAAGAGAATATAGACGGAAAAAGTTCAAGGACAAAATTCAAGAGAAATGAGATAATGGCTCACCCTCCTCGAACGAAATGGAGCAAATGTTCTGTACGAATGGCTCAAAGAAGCTTTCCGATGTGTTTCGATATTTCTGGTATCGGTAAGAGGAAATAAGATTTACAGTACACTTTATTTCAGATTAGCAATATTATTTTTTTAAATATATTTTTTTATTCAATTTGTTCACCATCATTTATTAAATATTACTAGATTTTAATTATTCTTCTCCGTTCATAAAATTCCCGACCAGCGTTCCTTGACGAGCGCTTACTTTTCAAGGTACTCCACTATCCCATTTTCTCCTATCATGCCTATAAGCTGTGCTCACGTAAGGTTAATCGAGCAGATAGATCTTCGTGTATGTTTCTTCTGCTCTTCACGCGGAATAAGATTTACTTTAACTCGCAGGATACACAACGACCCTCAGGTGGATCCTTTTCTACCAACGTTCTCTTAATTTAAACCGAAAATGAAAGTTTCAATTCTAGTTTATCCTAATTATTTTTATTATTATTGTACTTCCTTTTATAATATCTTTTATGTAACCTTTAATTCGTTGAGGTTTGAAATATGTATATTTTCAATGCAATGCATTGTTAGTTTCCTTAGTCTCTTTCTGGTTGTTTTTAAGTTTTTCTAATTTTGTAATTGGGCATCACCCTGTTAAAATCGATTTAAGTAAATATATAAATAGTCAGCTACTGTATTAACAAGGTAATTAATTTGCTTCGTTTATCTGTTTCTAGAATGACAAACTCGGATATGCCACTCAACGGAAGTGGCGAAAACGGCATACCAAATGGACTTTCAAGCTCCCAAGTTTTACAGGTCAATCGGCCATTCTATGAACAAGAAACACTTAACAACGAATTATTATACAGCAAACCAAAATCAAACGGTAAGTTACAGTATTTATCCCATTTTATATTTTTTACAGAAGAGGTAAAATAATTGGCAAACCGTTTTTAGTGTTTTAACATCAAATATGATTTTGTTAAAACTTAATAACATTTCTCCATAGTATGATGAAACCTATTTAATTGAAATTTCCTGGCACGTTGACACTTAAAATACTAAAATAAATCTGGTTTTTTTCTCTTTATAACATTGATTGATTTCTTATGAATTTCAGGTGTACAAGAGTTCCTTCCCAAACCAAGTAATTTCAGTGCGTGGCAAATACTTAAAAGCATACTTCCAATCCTTGATTGGCTTCCAAAATATTCATGGAAGAATGACTTTGTAGCTGATGTGATATCAGGATGTACTGTGGCAGTTATGCACATTCCACAAGGTATCTACTATTAGTCGTACTAGCTCTAACTTTAGTTAAGTTTTCCGTAAATCTAGTGATGACAATTTTGATGATTAAGACTAAATACAATCTTCCTTCCGCAGGAATGGGCTATGCTCTCTTGGGAAACGTTCCACCAATCGTTGGTATCTACATGGCATTTTTTCCGGTTCTCGTTTTCGTCCTTCTCGGAACGTCCAGACACAATTCGATGGGCACGTTCGCAGTAATCTCGATAATGGTTGGCAAAGTAGTTCAATCATATGCGACTTTAGATTCAAGTCCAGTGGACGTAGGAAATTCAACAGATATTGTGCAGCCTACTGAAGAACAATTTACTCCTGTAGAAGTAGCAACAGCCGTTTGTTTCCTAGTCGGCGTGATGCATGTAACTATGGTTTTATAGTACTTCGAAAATATTGACTAACATATTTCTTTTACTTTCAACAGCTCATTATGTTTGCCCTGCGCTTGGGTTTGGTCACTTCACTTCTTTCGGAAACACTAGTTTCGGGTTTTACAACCGGCGCAGCCATTCATGTGTTAACATCACAAATCAAAGACTTGTTGGGATTATCGATAAAGGCACAATCCGGATATTCTGAAGTGATATTGGTAAGTTTTGTGAAGCTGGAATGGTTTACAAGCTGACATCCGAATAATGTTTCACATAGGCTTAAAAGCTATTTTTCTTATTACATCTCATTTAATCTCCAGTATTAAAATGATTTATTACAGACATACGTCGAAATCTTCTCGAACATATCCAAGTTAAATTGGGTCGCAGCTGGGTTAGCAGCCTGCACAATAACAGTTTTAATAATCAACAATGAAATTGTCAAGGTATGAAAAACTATCAATTATAAGCGTATACTGGCCATTTTTTTAAAATTCAATTCATTATAGGCACGATTGGCAAAGCTTTGTTCATTCCCAGTTCCGATTGAATTAATTCTTGTCCTTGGCGGGACACTAGCTTCGAAGTATCTGCTCCTGAAGGAAGAGCATTCCGTTAAAACTCTCGGCAATATTCCCACCGGGTTTCCAGGTAAAACCTCAGCGACTTATTTTCAAGATCACAATTATAAAACTAACGCTTTCCCTTTCAGACGTCCAACTACCCCGTATGGATTTATTGCCTAAAGTCGTTGTGGATAGTATTCCAATCGCAATTGTATCGTACACCGTAGCAATATCGATGGCTATAATTTTCGCTCAAAAATTGAACTACGAAGTGAACTCGAATCAGGAACTGCTAGCCATGGGTGCAGGGAATATAATCGGATCGTTTTTCAGTTGCATGCCATTTTCAGCATCACTCTCACGATCCATTATTCAGCAAACTGTCGGCGGCAAGACACAAATCGCTTCCGTGGTTTCCTGTTTGATTTTGGCCTTTGTTCTTCTCTGGATTGGACCGTTCTTCGAACCACTACCAAGGGTACGTATCGAGAATTATTTACAAATAAACTAAGAAGATACTAAAACTCTCCTCCAAATCACTGTTTTACATGATATGTGAAAACCGTCAATTCATAAATACTGACTAAATATTCTCCAATCAATCTTCTAGAGTGTTTTGGCCGGTATTATCGTAGTTGCATTGAAAGGCATGTTGATGCAAGTCGCTCACTTCTTTAAGTTCTGGAAACTTAGCCGGTTGGACGCCTTCGTATGGATTGCCACATTTTTGTCAGTTGTACTCATCGCAATTGACATTGGACTACTAGTTGGCATAATCCTGAGTTTGTCCTGCATCTTCATTCGCGGAATGAAACCATACACGTGCCTTCTGGGACATGTACCTAACACAGATCTGTACTTGGATATTAAGAGATACAAAGCTGTAAGTATTACTTAACTCCTCAATCAGATTCACGAAAAATAACATAACTGCAAATTCATTTCAGGCGGAAGAAATACGAGACATCAAAATCTTCCACTTTTGCGGAAGTATTAATTTCGCATCGAAAGACACATTCAAAAACGAACTGTGCTCGTTACTAGGACTCGATCTAGCCAAGGAAATTAAACGATTCACAAAATTGGCAAATCAACATATGAAGTACGACTCAGCAGCGTTGGGTTTTAGGTGTTTGATTCTGGATTTCTCAGCGCTGAGCTACATCGACCCTTCGGGAGTTTCGTCTTTGAAGATTTTAATAAAAGAGTTCCAGAAATTAGGAATGGTAGTTTACGTGGCTGGATGTTCATGTAAGTGTATACGCCAGTCAAAGAACTACTTGCATACTTCTCTGTCTCTCCACTTAAACTTCAAAAACCATCTTAATCTTTCTCTTCATATTATTTCAGGTCCTGTCTACGAAGTTATGAAAAAATGTGATTTAAGGGATGCCAGCGATGGTAAATTCAAACAATTTCCTACAGTTCATGATGCTGTGCATTATGCTGTTGATGTGATCACACCGATTAGTGTAGTGAATGTTAAAGACAATTTATAAAGTCCTTGTGTATTATATTAATATAATGTTTATGTAGTATTTCGAAGCCAATTGCCATATTTTTATAGGCATTTTTATTAAAAATGTACTCTATTCTACTTAATTATTAGTTAAGTGATGTAGTTATTTATTTTTAAATCGGATTATTATAATTAGTAATAAATTGTTATTCTAAGCGATATTCTTTAGTTTTTTCTGATGATTTCATGTAAATTTTGAATGTATGTTCTTCCAAAAGTGCCTTTTTTTACAACTGACCAGTATCGAATGTCGTGTACCACTTTCCATATGGTCAAGATGTTTCCAGGGCTACCCCTCGCAAGAATTTCAAAATTTAAGAGAATGCTTATGATATGAAAATTTGATGGCATCTCCTAATACAAAAATGAAGAAAATTCTCAGTGGTGGTAGCACTTAACCAGCACTCCAACCAAATGTCTATCACAATTGCTTCACGTTTAGGTCAACGCACACCGATGATTACAGTGGAAGATACAAGTATAGAAAGATTTTCGGAGCTGCAATCTCCGAAATTTCCATAGGGGTGAAAAGACTTGGAGCTCCAACCCGCGAAAAATTAGAAATTCACAAAATTTTAACATTGATTGTTCACTTTCAGTACAAGATCATTGTCGTTTGAATATTTAATGGTAGCCTTATTTCCTAAAATATTATTAAAGTAGACTTACAATAAGGTACATCACTTTGTGAACTTCGTTCAAATCTGATGGTAGAATCATAATTTATAGGGCATAAAGCGTTAATTTTTATGAGCAGTTTTCAAGATGGTATCACTGTCACACAGTTGCCTGCATAGTCATTAAATTTTTATTAGACCTTGTTCTACTTAAGACCGACACATTCTCTTGATTTCAATTGGATCTGATCATCAGATCGTGATTTCCTTTTAAGGGGTTAGTCCACTGTTAAACTGCTCCAAATGAACTTTTTTTTTAAACAGCTACCAAAAAAAAAACTATTCAAGATATCGATTTGAAATTTTACATGCATCTTTATTAATGTTAGGAGTTAACATTTTCATTGGCAAAAATTATTAGAAAACAAAATGGCGGCCACCACAATGGATCGCCGCAGCACCGCCGAAAAAAAAAGCAAACTGCGCCTCGTAAATTCCTGGACAAAATAAGCATCTGTGAACAAATTATCAAAAATATTTCATTACTTTTGAGTATAAAGGACTGCACGGGCCTAAATTTAGAGCCCTAAAGCGATTAAAAAAAATGTGGTATACTTTTGAATCAAAAAAATTAAGAAAAAAAATTTTTTTAATCAAAAAAATGTTTCCCAGATCGTCAAAAAATTTTTTTTGTTCTAAATTTAGGCCCGTGCAGTCCTTTGTACTCAAAACTAATGAAATCTTTTCGGTAATTTGTTCACAGACGCTTATTTTGTCCAGGAATTTACGAGGCGCAATTTACTTTTTTTTTCGGCGGTGCTGCGGCGATCCATTGGGGCGGCCGCCATTTTGTTTTCTAATAATTTTTTCTAATGAAAATGTTAACTCTTAGCTTCAATAAAGATGTATGTAAAATTTCAAATCGATATCTTGAATAGTTTTTTGTTGGTAGCTGTTTAAAAAAAAAGTTCATTTTGAGCAGTTTAACAGTGGACTAACCCCTTAAAACAAATCACGGATGCAGAAAATACAGCAAAATTTGGGAAGGCTTACTGTTCTTGTGCGATATGGAATTTCGAAAATATCAATTTGGTTGTGTAGACGAAGCATCATATTTATAAGTTAATTGCAATTTTTCATGAAAAGCGAAAAATATTCAGGAGGATAGATAGTTTGAAGGTTTTCTCTTCCGGTAGCTCCATATGCTACAGGGTTGCCAGCACATTCATAAAAAACAATACAATTCTACAACTTAACAACAGCAATGTGTCCTGTAAATTCATAATAATCTGAATTTTCGAACAGCAGTTATCGCAATTCGAAATTTCACAAATTATCTGGATCTATTTTCAGACACCTAGCGATGTTAAAGATAACTATCATTTGGACCTATTCCAAGACCTGGAACTATTTTACATATATCATACATACACCCATTTATCCGCCCTCATTTATAAAACCATGAGAATGATGTCTTCCTACCTCTCTCCATTCCCTACACGGGATGAAGGTCACATGGTTTCATTCTGTTAATAGAACAATGTGAGCGGGAAGGTGAAGGCGCAGAAGCGGAGAAGGCATGGATGCGTCCATCTGATGGACTACATTTTGATGGTTAACGAATGAATGCAAACATCCAACCTACCTTTACCCCTTGAAGAGAGGCCGAGTGTGTACGCAGGGGTTGAACAGATAAAGGGTGGTCGGATGACTCCATCCTGATGGTTAAAAGTAGAGGCGAGGAGCTGGTGTTTGCGTTTCGAAAATAGAAAAAATAAAAACAGTAGATTGTTGACTTCTACATCCTTTGCCTCCAGTTTCCCGCCCCATCTAAAAACGCTTTTATAGTGTTAGGTAAGATCACGCCAACCATCTCCAACCTTCGATCGACGGTCCCACTATCTAGACATTTAGCTTAATATCCATAAATATTTATCGTATGACGAAAGAAACAGTTAAATTTAAAGATTCGAAGTAAAAGCAATGGTTAAGAATCCATACTTGTACCATCCACGTCACGACTTGCGACACATGTTTCCTATTAGCTGTCTTATGTACAGTTTTACCTGCAGCGTCCAATCAAACCGCAAAACAAGTAAATTTGAAACTAAAGGCCCCCACTCACGAGCGGTCCATCAGGCCAAATGGCCTGAGGCCAGGTTAAAATCTCACCGTGTGTGGGAGAACTCGGAAGGACTCATGGATTCATGGAACCAAATTAGATTTCCAATCAATCCAAAGTGCATGGACTCAGGCCATCGGGCCATTTTTTGGCTCGACCGTGTGTGGGTAAATAGTAGGGCGAATTTGGACAATTGATAAAATGGACTAATCGTGTGTGTTGAAGCCTCAGTCCAAACAACGTGGCAGTCTTGCTTTGCACGCTGACCTGTTACAAGCTCATTGACTGTTTCTGGGATTATTTTATTTAATCGAAATATTCAGCATAATGGATAGTGGTGGCCATGATTTTATTTTGGAAGTTATCGAATAATATACGTCACATGAATGCATATTATATTATTTGACCCAAAGCCTGCAACCGCTTGCTAATTACCGCAAAGTAGCGGTCAATCTTTCGTGAGGAGTGATAGTTTGCCTCATATTTGTATCCTTTCGTTTGATAAATGGGGTGACCAACTATAGCAACGTTTTATATGTCGTATCATCCATTCTCAAATAATTTTGACAATCAGAAGACTCAAGTGTGAGTTCTTTTATCCAATCTACAATTTTTACCACTTCCTTTTTGGCTATCGTTGCTTTATGTAGATGCAAGTTGCAATAGCAAAAAACTCCTCCACATGCTTCTGATCTATTAATAGGTTTAAAATATTTTTTTCTTCAAATTTATCTTCGTTTTTTCTAAATTAATGACAGAAAATGAAATGGACTGACTGGATCGAGGCTCTATCGTGAGTGGCGAGCTAAATTGGACTTAAACCAAACGGACTCAAGCCAAATGGAGTCAGGCCATTTGGACTGCTCGTGAGTGGGGGCCTTAAAATATCGTCCTTAGTTTTTTTCTACACAAAAACGATATATATTGGCCATAGTCGCACGATAACACCATTTTGTAGATTTGACGTTGGGTTTACTTTGTTTTTCAGTTCCTGTACTTTCAGTTTATTTCTTTCACTTTGCTATGTTTCACTTTTGATCAATTGTAATTATAATCACTATTAATAAACACCTCATTTCTCCCGATTCGCGAACACTCAATTTCAAAGAAAATTCGCCTATGCAAAAACAAAACCGCATGTATAAAACTACAACTCATCGGTCGTTGAAGTTAGAAACTGCTGAGATTGCACCGCATGGACTAGCGAATGCGCAACGGATACTTGCGTACATACTTATGAGCTGTGAGATTTGCAAGCAATATTACGAGTTTTTGAGTACATTTTCGACGAATTTACATTTCTCCTCAAAGGCTCGTACTACGTCTGTTCATGCTTCCTATCAAATTATTGGAAAATGCGTTCCGATACAGACTCCATACAATCTTAAAAACTTATGCAAGTTGTTGCATAAGGAAAATAAGGATTTCTCAAATAAAAGTTTGCATCATTTTAAATAAACGAAAGTTTTTATTCCAAATATCTACAGAATCGAAAACAAAAAATATTATTCATTCTCTTTTAAATAAACATACATCAAATTATTAAATCACTATGATAAATACATATCGGCCCTTTGCATTTATTACAATAAATGCAACTTTCAACTTCCTATGATATAAATTATTATAAATGTTCATTTTTCGAGTTTGCAAGCTTCTATGTTCAAGTAAAAATCTAATACAAATACCAACACAACATTGGTTTATTGAAACGAAACTATTTTTTGGGAGGATGGGATTTGAAAGTACAATGTTTTAACTAAATTTCAAATGTTCAGCACTTTATTTTCTATCACAAAAACTCAATACTGTTTTTGTCTTAGAAGGCATTTTAGCCAATTACTTGCGAAAAGTCTTCAAAAATTCCCATGGTTAGAAACTTAGGCAGTTATTCTTTCAGCCTGAAAAACTACAGTTTCTTGTAAAAAAATTAGAAAATCAATAGTGTCAATTATGTTAAGAGCACTTTCCATTGCAGTCCTTTAATTTTAATCATTGGAAAATATCATATTATTTTTTACGTTCAAAGTTTGTCTAAACTCCCTACGTGCCCCCCATAGCCGTTAGACAATTTTACCGATTGTCTTTTTTTGTGTTTTTGTGGTTTTGTGTTTGTTTATCTTCAGTGTGTTCTCTTTTCGTGTGTTTCTTGTTAGTTATTCTTCAAGTTTTTGCACCTCCTACCACTAGAGGACGAGCATGGATCAAAATTTGAACAAATTTGAACAAAATACACGAAAAGACAACATGAAGATAAACAAACAAAAAACAACCACAAAAGCAAACACACAACAATCGGTTAAATTGTCTAACGGCTATGGGGGGCACGTAGTCGAGTTTTACTAAAGCTTGCAGCACAAGGATAGAAATATGATATTTTTCATTGGTAGTTGATTTTGTTCTTTATTCTAATGTCAATACTTTTTACCAAAGGCCTCATATCTTGTTCTTGTGGGGAAAAAAATAATACAATCGTATATTACAACCTCATTAGTGTTCATTAATAGTTGCGAATATGATCCTTACTCATAAGATGTGATTCTATACACACTGAACACATTTACAAACAATAATACACGCCGTCGATTGAACAGCAGCCTTGCTGCCGAAATGTTTTTAAACAGTTTTTTTAACAAAAATGAAATGTATGGGTCAAAAATGAAATCTATGGGTGGTTCTCCAGGAAAATTACAATTTCCTATTAATGCAGATTTTCTCTTTTTTCAATACAAATGGCAAAATAATACGCTTCAATTATTTATTTTCGGCTGTTGATCATTTAAGTAGATTTTTTAATAAATTCTGTTTGATTATTAAACATTATGTTCTTAATGAGTGAACGTATTGACGACGACACATGTGTTTTCAAAGCCACAAATATAAGATTTACCATTGTATCGATGGTTTCATATTCTAGACCTTACAAATAATTACATATACACATACATGTTTCAGATATGACAAGAACATAGAAAGATATTAAATGGTTCGTCGGCAACAAGCGATCCAATTGGTTCATATAGGTTAAAAAAATATAACTAAATAAGATTCATTTTTTGTTCAATTTTACTGACAAATGCAAGAAATTCTTTTACTTTACTTTCTTTATTCTTATGTCAGATTAATTCAGGTGAAACACCAAAAACGTGACAATTCAAATAAGCTGACTTAATTATGTTATTCTATATAACATTCATTTTGCAAGAAAAACTTAAACTTCTTTGAGTATTAATTGTTTTGAGCAACATTACTAATACGTATATGTATGTATTTTAATAATTTCTAAGCCAGAAAAAGCAAATACCTATATGATTTCGTTTCTTTCTTGCCTTCTTATCCCAGCTTGGAAATGCCAGATTTAATTCCTCTCTCGAAAACATTAAATTCCCTTTTTAATTTTATTGTTGCGATTCTTTCAGCTTTTTTTAAAATATTTATTCCCCAATAGTTTCATAGAACACCTATGAGATAATTTGCTTTTCTGAATTATTTCTTATCGAATTCGCGTTACATTCATCCATAGAAACTAAAAAAAAATTCGAGTATACATAAAATGAACATGAGCATGGAAACAAATTGTTGCGGTGATTATTTAAAATTGTACAAATCCGTCGTGAATCCTGAAAAACTATAGTTATTGCCGAGGTTTGATTTGGTTGCTAATCTTGCTGAAAAAAGGAAATATTTAATTAATTTCATCACCTGAAAACAATTGTAGACTTAAATTAACACGGTAGGGGTGACAATATTTCTTCGAACACGAAATTAAAAGTGATGTGCGAAAACTCATTTTTAATTAGCTGACGGGTTGAAAGGCGACTCATGGAGGGAATTCGGTAAGAACATTGAATGAAGTACAGAAAGTGCTAGAATTAGGAAGGAAAACGGGAATTGTACACTGCCCTGATTCGCATAAACGTTCTATCTACATTTTTGTCATTTTTGAGTTAACAACGGATTCAAAAAGAATCCCGGATACAGTATGGGCTCGTTGCTGAGGACATAGACCACGCAGGCAAAATCATATACCTTGAAGAGAACTTCCAGCTCAAGATATCCACAAGAACAGGCTGGAGGATAAAAGGAGTCACCGAGGGCGGTGACATCTGGATATACACAAACGAGTCAAAGACGGTGACAGAAGTTGGCTCTGAACCTTTACTTGTAGTATAGACAGTCAGATAATGCTACTGTCTTTCAGTCTGAGATATATGCTATACGCAAGGCAGTTGAGACCACTAGTGAAACCGCAACCAAACCAACGATAATTTGCGTCGGCAGCAGGGCACCCATTCCCGCTTATGCAAAGTGGCTGTCAAAGAAGAGGCAAAGCATACTCCTATCCTGATTATGTGTGTGCCAGGGCATAATAGTGGCACAGGCAACGAAAAAGCTCAGAAATTGGCGAAGCGATGTTCACGATGCACAATATCACGGTCACTTGCTGACACCACACCCAAACTAGATGCGGCCATATGGGTTAAACTAAAGTTCGAATGGGAAAAAAGGACATAATGACCATCACCTGAAACTGCTAAAGCTTACTGCATCTCCTACAAATAGAATAGGAATGAGACCCAACATATTGTGCAAGAGATGTGAGATGAAAGAGGACACCATCGAGCGTACTCTTTGCGAGTGTCCAGCCCTTAATAATAAACGCCTCGTGATTCTAGGTTCAAAAATTTTTAAAAGCTGGCAAAGATGGCTAGTGCTGTTTCGTTGAGCCACCTGATTCAGTTTAGCGAAGTGGTCATTTGACAACTCTAACTAGCCATAGGAGAGTGGCGAATGGAGCCAAATTGGCAGCCCAGTGCAAATTGCGTAGGTGGCAACCCTCTTCTATAATCTAATCCAACCTATCCTAAATATGAAAGCACAGCACAAGCTGCTACCAGGTCGTCTGCGTTTTGGGCGGAATTTCCAGAAACTTTCAAACACATGCGTGACTTAGAATCTGTATTTGATTAGATTATTAAAGTAGGGGTTCTTAAATTTTGAGCGATCGACTAAAAGCCTCTAGTCGTATCCTTTACTACTTTTCGCGAATTGGAGGTCTGGAGGCTTATTTATGAATGCGATCACACATCCCGAGAACAGCTCGTGCAGTCTAGTGGATAGAGCACTGACTCCTAGTGTGTGGGATTCCGACTCTAAATACGGACGGGGGACTCAAAGCGGGAATGACTATTTCATATTTTTTAATTTCCATTATGAAAATGCAGTCTACGAGTTCGGATCCGCATGACTTCAAACGGACTGTAGCGGAACAATGTTGCTTTGCTTTGTACAAACAGATTTATTATTGTCATGGTGTTTGAGGCCAATAAAAAGGAAAGGAAACTAAATTCATATCAAAACAGTTTTAATCAATAAAATTTGCGACGAATCAATACGAATCGTTACAAAATACTATCATTTTGTGTTAACAAACAATTAAGCCGATCACAAAGGCAAAAAGTAAATAAGGCATTAAAACATTTGTTTCAATATCTTCGATTCATTCAAACGTTTCGTGCGTCTCTGGTCAGACTGACAACGAACTCGTAGCTTCTTTTCGCAACCTGCATTCAATTTCCCATTTAGTAGACAGACACCTTTACTGGCCGCCTTTATTATCTCTCCATCACCCCAACACTTTGGCCTCTTCTGTGGGTGTAACGTAGCATGTCTCAAAGGAAAGCCAATGCCTTTTATACATCCGCGTTTACCTTTCAAATACTTTCCCGAAACGAAACGACACGGATTGACTTTTCGATATATATCAACAACAGATCTATTCATTCGGTTACGCGACAGCACTCTCAATATATCCAAATCCGAAAGAGATTTCTTGAACACCATTTTGCTTTATTGTTTTTTCATATGTAAGCAAGAACGATCAGAACGTAAACGATGAAGCTGGTCCTGATTTTTAACGATCGGATGTGACGTCTAGTCTAGTAAATATAGAACCACATATTCCGACATAAAGCCAAGCGACTACTGTGTGCCCTATCAAATGCGTAGTTCGAATTATTTTCAAGTTCGATTGTTTCAATATTAGTCGAATTTTAGTACATTGTAATTCCAACGTATCTTTATTGCTTGAAACGAAGTCTCGCATTATCAAGATTGAAGCCAGAAAATTTAGAATTCAACTCAGATTATATAATGACTCATTTCAGAAGTTATGATTGCATTTATGATGTCCGTTTATTATCAGAAATTTCTTATTTCTTCCAAATAAGCAACGCGTAAACATTTTTGATAAGTTGAAGCTGATTACAAATGTTTATCAAAACAACCATAGGACTTCGATTTTTTTGCTAGTGGGTAACTTTAAATTTTTTTGGCTAGTAACTCTTCGAGAGAAAAAAAACAACCTGACTTCCTGACTAGTATGCTTCAGCCAGCGTTTAATCGATTCATTCTATAAAATTCGTAAGAGCGATTTGCGTACGCTCAATTACAGGGAGAAGTGTCGTTTCCGAGAAACCACATGCAGCAATCTGCAATCGACAGTTTATTGAGGTTAGAACCAGTATAGGTATTCTCTGCATAACGTCGTTCCCCACAAGGAGACACTAGAGAATTTGCGTTAGTAAGTTTTAGGTTTTATGTTCCAATTGGAAAATGTTGGCAAGCACCATTTTCCTTATACAACACCTTGAGGTGAGACGCAGCATTTTGAATATATTTGCTAGTCTTACTCAAGCCAGAGCACACTTTAGAATTTTTACATTTTCTTCACTTTACGTTATATTGAAGGAAATGCTTCAAACTCAGATTTATCCCTAGCATCTAATAAGAATAAAGTCTTTAAATAGCTACAATACTGTGCCTTTGCTACATGTACTAACTTATAGCAAAGCTTTGCGGATGTTCTTTGGTTTCTAATCTATGTGCATCAAGCTAGAAATTATTGGATCTTAATTCTAGTTACAAACTTTGCATTCCTACCTTGTGACATCTTAAAGCGTATGGTAGTTACGTTCGTTTCGTGCTTTGTAAAATTTATAAGCGACGAACGATATGGCTAGCAGTCCTATGGTCAATACTATGCCCCCAATAAACGATGCTCCATCGAAGTGTCTGCATGGCCTTGGTTTAACAGTTGTTGTTGTAAGCGGACTAGGAGTCGTAGAGGTCGTAGAAGTAGTCGTTGAGGTTGTTGTAGTCGTTGTTGTTGTGGTTAGGGGGGTTGTCGATGAGCTGGTGGTTGTTACAGGTTCTACTGTAGTACTGTTGGGCGAAGTTGTCGTCGGAGCTGCAGTACTTGAAGTTGTTGTTGGCGGCGTTGTTATTATTGGCGGCGTCGTCGTGTTGGGGTTATCTGAGGTTGGAGTTGGCGGCGTCGTATCTGGAGTAACAGTGGTTGGAGGACTGGTCGTAGTAATAGGAATTGGACTGGTCGTTTCTAACACAACTGATGCTTCACTGGCTGGCTTTGAATCAGAGCCATTCACAGTGATATTCGTCTCTAGTAGAAAATCAACTTTCAGAAAAATCATCTAGCGAATAGAAAAATTTGCCACCATATCTACCTGAAGTAATATTCGGGCCAGGGGCCGCGAAAACAAAAGCGCTGCACAGCAACGTAACAAACACCACAATTTTCTTCGAAGCAACCATTGTAATTTCTTTTCAATTAACTCCAACACCGCTTACTTAATGAATCACCGAAGGTACGCAATACAATTGCTCGAAGTCCAACAATATAATATTTGGATACTTGGAATCTACAAAATCACGCGAAGTCGGAATATCAACCTGGGACCTTGCGGTAGACACGAGACACAAATCAATCGCAAAACAAACGAAGACCCACTTTACCGAATTCGAGATGAAACAACAGCCAGCTGGAGATTAGCAGATATGAACAGACGAAAAATTGCTGGATGCAGTTATATGTTTGCGGCTGCGTTCGATATACCAGGGCTGACCAAAATGTCGAAAATTTCCACTTTGAAAAATAAAAAACACGCAAAAACAAACATACCAGCACAAAAACAAAAGCATACAAGCATGGCCTTCATAAGACCATGATACAAGCAATGCCTATCAAGCCTACTCAGAAATTTAGTCGAAATTAATTGTAGAAAATGGCTGTGTAAACAACATGGAAATCCGGGTGCTAACATGATGAAAACGGAGTAAAACGGAGATACTTGTTCAAAATCAAAATCAAAAATTACGTTTTTTTTTTTTTAGCTATTTTAGCTAATTTTGGGGATGGTAATTTTTAACTAGCTTATAGGTCTGTTCCCGTACTACGATTAATTGCAATTAATTGCAATGAAGCGTACTAAAATGGAGTAAAACTCTCTGTTTTAGTACGCTTCATTGCAATTAATCGTAGTACGGGAACAGACCTTATGTAGGTTTTTTTAATAGACTAATTTTTTTTTTTTTTAAATTGGATTATTGTTTGAAATTGGGGCTAGAAGTTGGTATGTGTTTTAGGAACTAATGTGAAATTTCAAATGGATTATTTCAGTTAAACACTGCTATGATTGCCTGTTATCTAAAATATCTACAATACTATAAAATAATAGAACCTAAAATTACAAGATTATCTGTACAGACGATAAATATTGCAGAAACATGTTGCCCATGACAATTTCAAAAATCACAGGGTGGATAAAACTTTTCCAATCATAATTTTTTAGTTGTATTGGAAAGAGTGTGTGTTTTTGTATCGTATATACAGCGGCTAGTCCGTCGGAGATATGCTGAATTGAATTCTAAAAACACAAAAGGTAAATGCAGAGTTTTGAAATTTCTTTACGACTTAGCACTAACACATATGCTTCAGACATTTTTTTACGTATGCAGCCTTCTGCACGGTGAATTCCCAGAATTGCGCAGAATTGAAACATGGTATATTACTGTCTCTTTCAAACAAATTATATATTGACTTCACCCTACATCCGTCGCAGCTTGATGGTACATTTCCAATAGTACTGTCATCTTGACGGGAAAATTGACTACCTCAAGTGGCTGCACGCGCTGCAAGCTAGTAGCCAAATCAGACAACTTTCGCCGTCGTGAAGATCGCCGCGGCTTTGCTAAGTGTAAAATCTAAGTTGTCAAACATAGTGCAAGCTTGTATTGATTATTTCCCTTATTTCCACAAACTATATGAACAACATCAATCCGTAATTTGAAGACCTCTCAAACCAGACCGAACATCAATTTTTCCTAGATACTCCCCTAATCTACTGAACACATACCTAGTTATTTGATGTGCGTCTTCGTCTACAAACAAAAATAAACAATCAACCCAAGCGACGTCTTGTTCTTCTAGCCAATAGCTTTTGAAAATTTTCTCCACGACCAAAACGAGTTTGAATTGGCTGCGAGTATTTGAAATGGCCGAAATATCATCGTCAAACGAGAGAAACATATATGCGAAACTAGAAGCAATCAAAGAAATTCGGTAAGTTGAAGATGTGTAACAGGATTTCCAATTGGATGCAAACTAAATTCTCTGCTGCATTCCTTTGTAAATCGATTTTTTTCGTCGCTCACCTATTTCATGGTTAATATGAGAAACAATTCATTTCTGATCAGAAATAAGACGATACAGTTGGAAAAATTAAAATTACGAATAACTCGTGAAGTGAAAATCGGCGATGATGAGGACAAGTGTTTATCGGAATACAGAAAGGAAATGGAGTTGCTGCTCCAGGAGAAAATGAGTCATGTCGAGGAACTTAGGCAAATTCATGCCGATATAAATGAGGTGAGAGAAAAATTTTGCAATAATTGATTGGCGTTGGATTCCGAATTTTTTATGTGTAATTTTCTAAGAGATTTGATAATTACCATGAACATATAACTAAGCAATTTGCCGGCACTGAATATTGTAATTTAATGCATTTACAGATGGAATCTGTTATAAAGCAAACCGAGGAGAATCGCATGCGGTCGATAAGCATGGCCAACCGAATACACGAAGAGTATCTTCCTCTCAAATCTGAAATCGATCAGATGCGGCGTGAATACTTAGGCCTTAGCCCATTGCGCGATCTTCACGAGGAAGAAGGTAGTGTCATACCGAAAGAGTAAGATATTTTGAAATTTGGTTCGAATAAAAGTTTTAAGTATATTTTGCAATCAAACAGTAGATTCCAGAACAATTACTTCAATGCCAAATCTCAAACAGCAACGACTTCATCGTTTGCCCGTCCACATGCCAGGCATCCGTTGTTGCCGGAATCGACGGTTACTTCATTGCAACCATCCGGACCCCATGCATTTATGCCACCGCCTCCGCCCGTTGGTCCAATGCGTATAAACAAACCGGATTTGCCACCCAACCGCATGCAGCAGAGTCCATCAATTGGAATGGGCCATCCAACGTTCAGGTCTGATTTTAATGTCAATTTGAGGTTTGTTTTATTTTCATTTCTATTTGGTTATTATTAAGATATTTTTTAAGACTGATTTCGTGCACCGTTCTCATTTGATGTATCGTTTCATTGCTCCGAGAATCCTTAAATTTATTTTATGCGTTAACTCTACTGAAAACACTGTCGCGATAGATTGTACGAAAACTAATTACATTCTAACATAAAATTAAAAATTTCAGGCAACAGCCGCCACCAATGAAATCATGTTTATCGTGCCATCAACAGATCCATCGTAATGCGCCAATTTGTCCGCTTTGCAAAGCAAAAAGCCGTTCTCGCAATCCGAAAAAGCCGAAAAAGAAAGAACACTAATCACGAACTAAGTAAATTCGATCGAAACGAAACGTAAAAGTATAAATTTGCATTAATTTGCATGGAATGGTATTTTAGGATAACGCGAAGCGCCGTTATCCTATCAAGTAT
Organism: Nemotelus pantherinus; assembly: GCA_963978885.1. Lineage (NCBI taxonomy): Eukaryota > Metazoa > Arthropoda > Insecta > Diptera > Stratiomyidae > Nemotelus > Nemotelus pantherinus. The sequence goes on along the minus strand of OZ022263.1, from coordinate 235,540,370 downwards.
TTTACGCCCCAAAGGCTGTCACAGTTATCTTCGATTCAGTTCAAATGTGAATGAAAATTAAATTAGCTTAATCAATATAAAGATTTAATTAATATCACTTATCTTGTGGTATTAATTGAAGCATTAATTGAAAAACGGAATTTCCTTGCGAATTTTGTTTAAAATACATAATATTGTGTCAACTGTTTTGATAGATTTAAGTAGATTAATTTGAAAAACATTAATTATGTATGTCTTTATTATACTAATAATTTTCCAGTAAAAATAGACGTGTTGAAAAACTTTAATCATTTCTGAGTGTTTTAAGATACAAATCAATAGGTGTTTATTTATTTATTGTTTTCTACATCAACAGATACATATCCAATTAAAAAACATAGAACATTTACCATTAAATTGATTTTGAAAATACATAACTGCACACTGGGGATAGAAGACACAGAAAAATTAATAATTTTATAAACGAAACATTTGTCTAAGCACGCTCTTCATGACAGGAGGGTAGGAATTTCTAGGATGAAGACTAGGACTCCGAGTAGGGAATTCGGAATTTGGGGAATAGCGAGCGACTAAATCAAAGGAAATATCAGCAAAAGGTCTGGACGCTCTAAGAATGAAGTCGCTCAATCGCGAGGCCTTTGATGTGTCACGCAAGATGTAGACATCAAATTTAAGTTAAATATCGAACACAACACCCAAGTCCTTGAAATTATCAACAGAACAGGAATGAGCTAAGGATGGAATAAGAAAATGTAATTCAGGATAATTTAATTTTATAGGGCATCTGGTAGCATTTAGCAAAAATAAGATTCATACAATTGACAGAGCACCAATTGCCCAGTGCGGACAACATAGCAGGCAGAAGTCGTCCGCTGAATCAGTTAACCTAAGATCATCAGCGTACAAATGACACGGAGAGTTAAAGACGGAAGGAAGATCGCTTATAAGCAGGAGGAAAAGCAGAGGACCAAGGATCGAGCCTTGTGGAACATCAGGAGTAGTATAGAAGGAGGACGAAAAACAGGAGTTAACCGTTATGAAACAAGCAGGATCACGAAGGCATAAGAAAAATCGGCAGCGGTGCTGACCCGAGATATTGAACCCATCGAACTTTTAGAGGAGGATTTCATGGTTCACAGGATCGTAAATCTAGGCAAAGTCTATATACGATACATTCATTTACCTTTGCTAGTCTATGGCGAAACCAACAGTATGAATGAACGATAGTAAGTTCAACACTATTGACTTGCCTTCAAAAAAACCATATTGCTCAGAAAGGTTCAATTATCGGGTATAATCTACTGTAAATTACCGTTTCGAGAAGCTTACTCAAGCAAAATATGAGGCGATAATTGGAGACACAAGATGAATCCCCAGCTTTAAGGATGGGAAAAATATTAGCGGATTTCGAGGTAAAAGGAAACGTACGGGATGAAATACTAAGATTGAGTGAAGACAGATAAAAGAAAACAGAAGGACGAGGGCAGTGATTTTTCAAATATATTCGGTAAGCCATTGGAACCACGGCTGGTGTTATTGTCTAGGTTAGCAAGTAAATCATCAACGTCTAAGGAAACAAGGAAAAACTATTAAGATCAGAAGATGAACTAAGCGGAGAAGTAGCAGCAGAGAAGAAATGCGCAAACAGTTCACATATTTCTTGTGGCAAAAAAGCAGATAAATAATTTTGATGCATCATAGAAGGAATACAGGGAGATTTTTCAAGGGATCGAATGTAGGACCAAAAAGGTTTCTGATGACAGGATAATATAGAGGCTTCAATATGACTATGATAAGCACTTATCGCGCCTTTAATCACTTTTTTGCAACAGGCGCGTAGGTTTTTGTAAATTAGAAGATCAACCTCTAACCCGAATAGGGCATGCAATCCCGAGATTTCGGGATCAAGGGATCCCGACACATTTTGGACATTTCCGGGATCCCGAATTTTTTATCGGGACTCTCGAGATATCGGGATTGATAAAATTCAACCCATTTTGAGAATTAGAAAAATTTCGTCATTACGACATGAGCGAACAACCCATAACTTAATACTAAAAGAAATATCGCTTTATGGAAACGGAGTTGTTAAGGGCTCATTATTAGAACTGGCGTATGACTACATGCTTAATATCCCACCAAAAAGTGTAGAACCCGAAATATATTTTTCAGTAGCTGGATATATGTGCAGCAAAATCAGGTCTAGTTTAAATTTTGAAACTCTTGACGAATTATGTTTATTAAGAGCATACCTTCAAAACGAATCAGCAGTTTGAACCAATCGATATTATTACTTATCACTTATTTCTTTGAAAAACAATATTACTTTGTAATTGTTATGTAAACAACTAAAAAGAATAATGTATTTTTATTATATTATCGTAACACTCGCTATGCGGATTAAATTTCAATTCGTTTTTAACTAATTTTATAATTCACTATCATTACGAAATAAGGAAAAATTATTGGGCAAGAAGATAAAAAGAAATTAGATTGTAAGATTAAATTAGATACAATTAAAGATTAACGTTTTACTTCCTAGCACCCATTTACATGTGTGCATAAATTTAACATTATAATGAACTTAACTTCTGGTGTTATGTATATATATTTGAAATAAAGTTTTAATTGCGTACGAATAAGCCAATATATCTGCTTAAATTCCCTTAATATAGTTTTTCTACAAGATCCCGAAATCTCGGGCCTATGTCGGGATCCCGAAAATTCTAATACCGAATTTTCGGGACCTCCATTTCAATCTCGGGATTAATGTCATAAACCCTAAGCTTCGAAATGTACGACGCGCTGTGTCTCTAGTTTTAAAAGTACGATTCACGTGGGAGTGTGACAAGAAATAATATTAGACCAAAAAGCATAGAACATATGTTCTTCATATGTTCTATGCTTTTTGGTCAACACAGAGACCTCTGAAAAAAGCAAACCACCAGTTAATAGCATTAATTTCATTGGTTATGGAAGTGAAGATCTATAGCGAGAGAAGAGTGGTGATGATCAGGACTAAGATTAGGTGAGGCAGCAGCTCATAATCGAACAGACGAAAAAGGAAGGTTAACAAGAACAAAACCAAGTATTCTGTTGTTAACATTACGAACATTATTCAACTGGAAAAAAGGGCAAAGCGAGAAAAAGGAGGAAGTTGCCATAGACATATTACTCTTCGATAAAATATCGGTGAAATTTGCATCCTAGACTAAGCTGAGAGTATTAAAGTCACAACATAAAAGGCGAGGGCAACTTGGTATTAAGAAACAAAAAAAAAATCCGTAGAAAAACGCCCATAAAACACAATAGGACTATTACATGGGAAGTTTAGGAATGTAAGAAGAAGAAAAGATTGAAGAGGCTATGCAAGCAATAAAAACGGACCAATCAAGTCCAGCGATTTTCTTGTGACTGGTGCCAAAAGAAGTATTAGTAAGCTAGCTCTAACATAAAACACTATGAGTAATTGAATTGAAGTGATTGTATCATTCATCCAAGAACAACCTGCGGACATGCAACGGGGAAAGGTTTACAAATTTTTGGCGTTCATCGCAAACATATTTGGGGAAATTAAACTTATATAGAAGACAACGAGTAAACTTACATTGGACAGACTCGACTGTGTCAGATAAGTGTCCGAACATTTACAGCACGCCAATCATGTTCAAAGGTCTTGATTAGAACACCAGTGGAGCAGAAGTCAAGGTAACCTACAACACTATGAGCGACTGAGCGAGACAAAGCATCAGAGCAGGAATGACGCAGTGGGTTACTGGTTGAAGTAAATGTAAGAGAGATCTGAATTCCGCAAAGTTGTTAAAAACAATAAAGTTTGGCAGCCGTGCCGGCAGCAGAGTAGATACATTGGAAATCATTTCTGACCACATTTCTAAATAGAATCTTAACTGTAAAAAAAAAAACAAAAAAAAATATGGATGATTTTAGTTTTTAAAAAATTGATTTTATGATCAGAAGAAGATAGAAGAATCGATTTATCCTCAATCAATTGTTCCTGCAAAAATCTCATAAGAAACCTATAGATAAATCAACATATCGTTTTTTTTTAAAATAATATTTCAGAACTATCATATTTATAATCAGTCTTTTATACATCCTGTTGGTTTAAATATTTTCCAATTTTCATTATAATTCCGAAAAAGTAGGGACAATGGTCGCAGTATTAGTGTTGTATCTGCTCATATTGTATCTGCTTTTTTGCAAATCTAACGTAAATTGGAAAATTCTCGAATCAACAAGATATACTATATATACGGTTGACTTATTATAAATATTGTAGCTATAGAATATTATTTATACAAAAGTATACCATTTCAAAACAACAATACGTTGTTCTATCTACATGTTGCCTCTGAGATATCCTACAGGAAGAAAAAGTGAGGACATATCGTTTCTTCTCCATTCTTTTGGTTATGAAATTCAGTGGCTCAGAATAAACAATTCTCAAACAGTCTTGGTTTTCTGATCGAACTGCATTTCTTGTTATCTGCTGGAGCTTGTATTCTCGGTATCACAATAGCATAGTAAGCAGAAAAATAAACTTGATACTCTATTGATTGAAATACTCGAGGCAGAGAAGAAACAAGCCAGGTTTTAGCTTTTTATCGTTCACATTTTATTTATTTGAGTCTTCATATAAAACCAACTAGTCGGGACCATAACAGTCTTAAAAGTTACGGACTATTCTACAGTGCTCTTGCGTACCATAAGCGAAATGAACTTCATATTCCTTATTGTAGGATTTCTAGAGTTTGCTCATACGGCTTCAATTTTTAACAACATCAAAGCAGATTGGAAGGAATACAAGGTACATAAACAAAAGGTGGAAAGTGTAAAAGATAAAATTCGTTTAATAGTTTCGTAAAGTGAAAACGTAACATGTTAAACTATGATTTGAGCATACGCAGATAAGTATTTTGCTAAGCATTCAACCTTTCTGATTTCTTTTCCGGTGTTTCTCTTTATGTTCCCAGCTGCAATATCTGAAAATTGATGGAAACAAATCAGTGGAAAATCAGTATTTTCAAAACTATTTGGACAATTGGATCTTTACTAAACTCCACAACATACGGTATGATGTTGGACTTGCCCCCTATAGAGTTGCGTTAAAGCGATTCGCACATTTAAAACAAGGAAAGCGGTATGAAAATTTACAACAGATATGCACCTTCGACACTAAGTATTTTTTCCACGAATAAATTAGTAAGGTAAGTAAATATATTAAATTTTTTAGAATGAAAAAATCCCGAACTGCAGTCAGACCAGCGAAATTTATAAGACCAAAACATTTAGTTCTGCCTGAATATGTGAACTGGACTGCAGAAGGAGCTGTGTCGAAAGTCCGAGATCAGGGTGTGCTCTCAAAACTGAAATATTATTAATTATTATCTTAAATCATAAACGTGAAAGCAGGTGTTTTCGTGAATTGTATTATTTGTTATTTATTAGGGGACTGTGAAGCTGGTTGGGCATTTGCCGCAGCTGGAGCACTGGAAGGCCAGCAGTATCGACTTAATTCGGAACAGTTGATCCCTGTGTCTCCACAAAATCTGATCGATTGTACAAACAAATATGGAAATAAAGGGTGCATTTGTGGGGACAGCCCATCTTCATATGAATATGTACGTGACAACGGAGGAATTGATACAGAAACCGCGTATCCATACGAAGCGGTTCGTGATGAATGTCGGTTTGATGATCACCACATTGGAGCTACCGCCGTGGGATTTGTAGAAATACCATATTGGGACGAGGAAGCGCTAATGGAAGCTGTGGCAGCCATAGGCCCAATATCTGCATTAATAACCATTGATTGCGGCTTTGTTCATTACGTCACTGGTGTCTATCTAGGAGAGCCTTGCGATGAAGAAGAGGACACACCATTTTATGGCGTTCTAGTTGTTGGCTATGGTACCGACAATATAACCGGGCACAATTACTGGCTGGTTAAAAATTCTTGGGGTGAAGATTGGGGAGAACGGGGTTACATTCGTATTCTAAGAGGTGTAAATTCGAATTGCATTGCTGCGAAAGCAAGCTATCCACTTGTGTAACGGCTGCCATCACAAAAAGCAAATTCAAAGTTTCAGCAATAAATATATATGTATATTTTCCATAAATATATCATTTACATTGTTGGTTTGTAATTAGCAATACATTTAATTGTCTGAAGCGTTTAACAGATCACGATTTTCGTGGGCGGAAAACAATTGAAACGAAGAAAACGCATATTTCGTTTGAATAACTTGAAATTAATTTTAAAGTGTTTTGCGTATTTGAACTTTGAGGTGGTATGTTTGGAATGTTTTCGCAATAATTGGTTACACGGGAAAGTTGATATAACGAATGAATAAGCAAGTAATTGAGCTTGAAATCAAAATACGCCAGATTTTAATCTTGCGACTCGCTCGAGTACGCATTTTCTTTTGTAAATGTACATTAAGTGTGTAAGTATAGTGTGACTCACTATATTGTTTATGTAACCATCATTTTAAATTGAACTATTTTCAAGAATTTCAAGCTTAGTTTTATGTCAAATTCATAGTATGACTAGTTTTTGGTGTATCTGTTTTTGGTTTTTGATTCAACTATAATATAAATATCGATTCTTATCGATTGAAAATGACTTGAAAGCGAAGCGCATAAACATTGCTTTAACTTAATATAAAGATATTGTTTTAATAATATAAAGAAGTTGATTTATCTCTTTGTGGTGAAAACCAAAGACTTGGAACACTTTTATGCATTTGTAACTTATAAGTAGAATAAACAAAATATTAGTCCTATTGTGCGTAAAAGCGAAATTCATTTTCGAAATCAAATTTCACTTGACGTTTTTAAGGCATAATATTGAAAATTATTGATTGCTAGATAATATAATCATGCATGTAGTGTAAGCCATACCAAATAGATCGGCATGGAATAATATTTTTCAGATCATTTGCTTTTGGTTATGATTTATGTGATTTAGTCAACCGCGAGGGAACAGGTATCGTCGTCAGTATGGCCTATACATTCGATTGCTGGATGATGTCCCGAGTCCCACATGCCTGGGCCGCACCGCTTACATAGACCAGCTAGAGTGCACGGTACTTTGGGCAGTTGACGATACTGATGCAGTAGTCCTCGGGCTTTCCGTAATATGAGCTGACCATCCATGTACATAGCTAGTATAAAAAAATATTCGCTTTAAGTAACTTTTTTTCGTGGTATTACAGTGCGCGAATTTACAGTGGACGCATGTGTAATACAGTGGACGCATGTGTACAGTGGACGCATGTGTATTACAGTGGACGCATGTGTAAACCCCCCTTTAAAGTTAAACTATCTACTATCCATCCAGATTTTAGCCAACATAATTCTTTTTTGTCGTTTATACACATAAAGTTGAGCTTTGGAATCGTCTAAAATCCGAATTTCGTGTATCCATACATTCCATACGAACAAACACGTGGTAAGTAAACCATTTGTGTTGAATATCAAAATCTTCTCCCACACACACACACACACACACACACACACACACACACACATACACACACACAGCAATTGGGCTTAAGCTAGACTTTATAAATCTGCCGCGAGAAGTATGTACCTTTATAAATCTGCCGCGAGAAGTATGTATATACCATACATACCTGTCAAATGTTGAAAATTGAAAGAATCCTCAGGGAAATATTTGCACTATTTATCTTTGCACTGCACATAAATAAGTCACCAGGCAATTCTTTACTCTACACAAATTACATAAACGGATTCCTGCAATACGCGATCAAACACTTTTTCCAGCTCGAGTTGCCATAAAGTGTGGCTTTATACTACCGCGTACCGGGTATTATGTAAGCGAAATCCATGTTTCACACATTCGTCACTCTTCCCAGCAAAGGATAATATTACCGCGTACCTCTTATTACGTAAGAAGGACCCTATAAGACAGGATCAGAACATATTTTCCACATTTTAGAGCTCAATTCGACACAACCTCCACACGATCGCGCACCCTTTTGACAACTGAAGGATTTTGGCGCGATCTAATACATTTCCCTGCTCGGGCGTCGCACTTTCGCGCAAAGCTCGGTTGGCTCGGTGTTACCGCGTATCCTACTGTGTAAATCTGGACAAAACGGAAAAGCGTTGACAATCGCTCGGCGTGCGTCGGAACGGATCGGAGGAGTTGCGCAAATCGCAACTTTGAAAGTTTACTTATTTTAGGCGTGGATTAGCTTCGAATCGCGATAATATATCTCATTACATACAGCACAAAAAAAACAAAAAAACCATCTCAAAATCGTCTACATTTACCTATTTATTCATCACGATAGCAAACCGCAGCACCGACCACTTTCGACTGTGAGAGTCGGAACGGAACCGATGACGGGGTTGATATGATTCCGCATCCGGCTCGACGCGCGAGTGCGCATCTATCTTGCCGCGTGATTGCGCATCCGTCGCGATGCGACGCAGTCATTAGATCGCGCCAAAATTCTTCAGTTGTCAAAAGTGTGCGCGGACGTGTGAAGTTTTACGTGTGTCGAATTGAGCTCTAAAATGTGAAAATATGGTTTGATCCTGCGTTATGGGATTCTTCTCATGCAATACGCGGTACGCAGTAATATTGAGCTTTGCGGGGAAAGGTGGCGAGTGCGTGGAAAATGTGAAAAATGCATTCGATCGAGTAATGCAGGATTTTGCTTATCCGTAGAAGAATTTCGGTACGCGGTGTTTGAAGCTTCTGAAGTGCGGCAACTCAAGCTGAAAAACCTGCTTGATCAGGTATTGCAGGAATTTGCTTATGTATTCGTGTAGAGCGAAGAGTTACCTGGTGAGTTATGTGATAACTTATTTATGTTTAGCGCAAAGTTAAATAGTGCAAATAATCTTTCTGTTCTGAGGTGCAAATAATTTCCTGGTGATTTCGATTTTCAACATTTGACAGGTATATATGTACATAATTGTATTTGCAAATTTTTTTGTTTATGCCATCGAACTACTAATTTGCCCGAATTTTGCTCTGTCCGATATAATTATTTCGGGCACTGTACCCAATACTCACCTAAAGAACTAAAATGTAGAAGCATTTCATCCGTTCGTAAGTTTTGCGCTATGACATCTTCTGCGTAAACGGCAATTATTGCCAAACACAAGAACAAGTGAAAGTAGTCTGTAAGATAATTTGACCAGCATGCTTCCCACATTCGAATAGCAACAGCCTCAGTAAACTCGCGTTTGAAGCACCTAAAGACAAAACCCATTTCGCAATAATATTCTCATTATTAAGATGACAAAGTCAACTTACAAGAGGATCCACCTGTGACAGAACAGTAGTTCCATCGCATCAGTTTGGTTAGTAAGGTGTTTATAGAACTTAGGAACCATTAGACGTATCAATTCACGTAAATAACTCTGCAAATAAATTTCAAACAAATCACGTTTTTATAAAAGCTTGATAATCAAAACCAAAATTATGGTCTTACTAAATTTTTATCTATATCATTATCCGTTGGTGTGCAGACAAACATTGCTCGTTGCATTAGACCGACAAAGCACCAAAATGCTTCTGATTCGTTTTTAATTTCGCATAGAACAGGAGCAAGAAGATCGCTCATTCCTTGTGTGTAACTGTTAATCGTAGAGAAATTCACGGTCTTAATAAAAAACCATAAAACAAAGAAACATAAAACGCTTACGATAATCCTGAGTTATAGAAGGCATAATTTAGGAGAATATTTTTCATAATATCGATGTTTGGATTATCGTCGCCAGCGAAATAAGGATTGCCGCGGTCTGTCCGAACGACGTCCTTTTCAACAACACAGTTTACTGTTCGCCAGAAATGTGCCTGCTCCTCCGGTGACATAGAGTATAGCCTTCTGCGGTTTATTTCATCATACTCCTGTAACAATAAAAATATATGTATTCAAGCTTTTAAAGCATATATTTCTTTGGTAATACCTGACGTCGTATTTCCATCAAAGCGGCCCGGTCGTCAAATGTTGAGTTGAATGAATAGCAATGCAGTAGAAATGGCCAAACTGTTTTCCGTAGACTTTTCTCCAAACCACCGAAGAACACGCATTTTCGCAACAGCAAGTCATCTTCGATTTGTCCCCTTTCATTCAGTATGGTACCGTAGAAGTAATCGGTTGTGATTTTGTTAACATTTCCTTCGTCCGGATGCAGCTCACACTTCTTCACCTCCGGTCTGCAAACCATGAATTGACGATATGGCAGATTTGGTTCTTCTTGACCTGTTACGGTACAGATTGATTTCTAGTTGTAAATTTTTCTCTCAAAACAATGCTTATTTTTATAAAATGCGCTATTCTTAACAGTAAAATATAATACCCTACCTGGTGCTAGCTTAATATTATGCAACAGGCAATGCCATTGATGAAGAACTTGAGCCAGATGGTCTAAGCCACCGTGATGAAAATGCAGGATTTTATATTGAGATTCACGTGAAGCAATCACTAGCTGGCCGGAAGTGCAGTGCTCGTCATTGAAAAACAGCCTTAAAGATCGCATTTGACTCAAATCGACAGAAAACCTTCAAAGACACAAAATTAATACATAGTCGTTACTTTTAGCGTGTACGCATCACCTCCTGCACTTTACTGGCGCTTTTCGTGTGACGACAGGTGACGCTGAGGCGCTTTCGGGAAATGATAAGTTATGCTTGTAAGCGAGTAATTCCGGCGTCATCCAATTAGCGCTACTTTCATCCACCGAACTTACAGATAGCGAACGCAGTTTTTCATTTTGTGCTACTGATACGGTGTCTGGGGGCGGAATCTGATGATTTTGAATACGCGGGTTTGCAATTGTAATATTCACCGACGTTACTGATTTCTGAGAAATCAAAGGCTTTACGACACTAGCAGCTTCGCGTGGATCATCACAAAGAAGTGGTTGCAATTCATTCTTCAGTTCTCGCATTTCGTCATTTTCTTCGAGCGGAGACGGATCCATTGATAGAGCGAATACATCTTCATCGTCTATCATGCTGGAATGCGGATCGTCCTTGCCACAGCTATGCGTGCTCAGACTATTACAAATACTTGCTTTGTCCGAGGACGAGCTAATACTTTGGGTTTCACAGTTATCAGTGTTATTTATGGATGGATCTGCCGTTAAATTCTTTGTATTATTGTCGACTGCGCCGCAATAAGGCTCAAGGAATGGGTTTGTGTTATTGCTGGTGAGCGACACAACTGAACCATGTTTCTGAGAGTTTTTTTCGTGCACGAAAGTGCATAAGCTCTTCCCATACCTACTGTCATCCGAATGCTGGCGCGAAAATATCCCATTTATAGTCGTCGTGTAGTTCTCCACAGTCGATGGACATTTACGTAACGTAGAATTTGGTATCCACGTCAGTAACAAAGTCGGTCTTTTGGCATTGTTATACTGATCGATAAATGTCTTCGTCGTGACAGTCAAATAACCCGGGTAGTGTAGGACGTCCGACTCCTGACGGACAATAGCAGGTGGGTGAACACATACATTGTTCTTGCAAAACAGAATTTCGTTGTCTTCATAGATAACGTCGTCCTTTTCAAGTTCTTCACTGCCCAGTATATAGCTGGAAGCACGCTTTAATATGTTACTGATAGGCATTTTGCTCATTACTTTGACTGCCACAAATTATTTAGCATGCAATGCCAGTCGTATCACTTTAAAATAAGTACTTAACACAATTCGAAAGGGATTTGTTGCACTTCTCAGCAATCCTATGGATTTCACATTACTGGCAAACCGAATCAGTTTGTGGCTGTTTTCTGCTAAAGTACTATGTGTCAGCGCTTAATTAATCTATTCGTTGTCGCAGCATTCGATTTTGTTTGATATTACACCGCGTTTAGTACGCGAAAGTCTCGGAACCACAGAAAATTTGCAACAAATCCCGATTTATTGATTTTAATCTGACTTGTTTAATGAGAAATGAGAAATGCAGCCACCCTGATAGCAGCATTGCCAGATATTTGACGTGGGAACGTCAAATTCCCGAATGTCTAAAAATGGTTGAGTAAACGACGCGAAAATACGAAAACGGAGGGACCAATAATGACCGAAAATGGCGAGAATGGAGGAATCGAGGAATTGTTTTTTTTTGGAAAAATGCACAAAAGAAAGAAAATTATAAATTTTACGGCTATAACGGCTCCATGAAAACGTTCGCACTTGTCCAGTTTTGCACGTTTTTACGGTAAAACTTGATTTCCGGCGGGGTTTTTGACTAGGAAAAATCCGAAAAAACGACTTTTTAGTTTTAAAAGATAATCTTTTAGAAAAAAATGTGTATAAATGGTTGAGAAACTACACGAAACTACGAAAACGAAGGGACCGATCGGACGTAAACGGAAGTATTTGCTCAGCCTTAAACTAAACCGATTAAACCGATTAATCAAACGCAAAAACCAAATGTCGTTTTTCTACAAAAATGGCTGTACAAAACAAAAAGAGAAATGCAAAAAACGCCGATAAATAATATGCGAAAATGGCGAGAATGGATGAATCGAAGAATTTTTTTTTTGAATAAACCAAAAGAAAGAATATTATTGATTTTACGGCTATTACGGCACCATTGTTTTGTTTTTTTTAGCAAATTATTTAATGTTTATATTTTTAAATCGTTTATATTTTATGTTTATATTTTTAAATCAGATTCATGGCTCTAAATCCGATAAAATATGTATATAACGAATATTTTTTAGACCTCGAAACCTTGCACAAAACGAAATACACAATACTTTGCATTTTTTTTTTAATAAACTCCATTAATTTAATTGTTATACCACAGAGAGCACCTAATGCTACGTTCCCACGGTCCAGTTTTGTACGTTTTTACACTTTACACGAACTTTGAGAATGAATGAAGAGAAACCGTTTACAAATTCGTGTTTTATTGGTAGAACTTTTTTTAACATCACCAATTCGCAAAATCTCGTGGACCTTCTGTTTAGCCAATCTGGACCTTCTGTTTAGCCAAAGCAAGTAGGAAAATTATTTGTGAATGTTTTCTTCGGGAGTGGGGGCAAATTTTCTTTTTAATTGAGTATCCGCGAATCGAAAGGAATGAAGTATTTATTGAAAATGATTTTCATTACAAGTAATAAAAAGTGAAATATAATAAAGTGAAAGAAGGAAAATAATCTGAAAGTAAAGAATAAATAAAAAAAAATAAAGTTAACCCAAGGTCAAAGTTACAGTATGGTGGCATCGTACGTCGATGGCCGACAATGTCAAAAAGATTTAGTATTAAAATTCTTCAACTGAAATCCTCTACAATTTTTTCCGCGCTTGTGCTTTGGCTTTTAAGCCAAGAAAAGCAAAAGCAAGTACATGCACGTAGACAAAAGTCGACGGCAGCACCTTATATTGAGGTTCTGGTTAATTGGGAGCTTTAATAAAAAAATCCATTGATGCGCATTTTTTCAGTAACGTAAATATAGTTATAAAACAAAAAAAAATTCATAACAAACTTAAAGATAAATTCATAAAAACATAAAAAATTGAATGGACAAAAATCTACGGCAGTCAGTGCGGGCTGACTTATACATAAACATTTTTGTGTAGAATGTATATAGAGAGATCATCTTGTATATAGGTAGATACCTATTAGGTTATTTTTTTTTTACAAATGATGTCACATTTGATGTTAATGAATGGCAATGAGTAATTGGCTTTCCTAAAATTTTGAATAAAACTTGCCTTCGGGTATACACTTGCACTTGTCGACTACATTTGTACTTGTCGACACACTGCTTCTATAGAGATCTTGCATAAATACCACAATAACATCAGCCTTGAACCAGCAAGAACAATTACTCTCAACATGAAGACTGAAAACTACGGATATTCTATTCTGAAGTTCGTCTTTTTAATGATCTGCTTCTTCGATTTCATTTCGTACTTGATGAGCTTAAAAGCGAAGAAGAAGTACATAAACAATTGGACGCTTGGACGCACTATGTGAACGCTGCTACTGCTTCACAGCATGTCTGCGATACATCTCAAATTACCTATGTATTTTTATTGTAATTCACATAAATATTCACGCTTTGATAGCTATTGGAATTGAATGGCATCGTGCAGTAACAATGTTGTGTTGTGTTGTGTTTATGAGTACTAAACTCATAAACACAACATTTTTTCCCTTTTTTATTTGATTTTCCTTGGCTGATTTTTTTAAATATGATGTGTAATGAAATCGCTGCTAATTATACTTACTGAAATATTTTGAGCTACGGCTTATAAGACAATCAGTATGCTACTTTATGTTGTTTTTAGGCATGCATCCAATCGTTTTGCATTCCACGAATCAACTCAACTTTAGTTTTTAGAAGGCGGAAGTGGGCGAATACGGGCCTTTTTGTAGCAGCCAATTATCAAGCATCTTAAATAAACAGATTAAATTTTAATTATGAAATACTTTTTTCATTGAAATTTCAATAAACTTTCATTAGTTCGATAATCCTGGTACTTGGGTGTCTCTGTTCTTTACAGTTCTTGAACTGAAAACTTAGAAAAATCGAGAAGGGTTTTATCATTTTGCAGCGGATTATGTATATTGCAACTCAAAGCTCCTCTTCTATTAAGCATTCAATCGATTTTCGTAACATAAACATTTATTTAAATTTTCACAACTATAAAGTTAAATAAAAATAAACTTTTATTTGGTAGTCTCCGCTGGAAAAACAATCGAAAAATCTTTTTTTATCTATCCTAATAGCACTGGCTGTCATTGCCTGCGCATGGATTTCCGTTTACTTATATAAATTGTAATGAATTTCCCTACATCTTTCCTGGGTATCTTCGCTTACATCTTTGTTAGACGTAGTGTAACTATGCTTCCTTATGAGGAAAGAAATGCTTTATCTTTGCATAACCTGATCGTGAGTGCAGCGCGTACTTGGAGTTTGCATTTGATTTAGGCATTTGTCGTAATCTTTCCTTACAAAAAAAGAATGACCAAGAATCGTACAAATACGTTTTATGCTATCAATTAATTCTTCGATCAATCGTCTTATTCCAATCCACCTGTGCAAGAAACAACAAAAAAAATCACAACACATCAAGAATGGAGAGACATCACTGAGAAATTCTTCTAGATGGTCAGCAATCATTCTAAATAGTGAGGGAACTGCGAGACCAAAAAACCCATCATACAACAATACCAAAAACGATTATCTCTACCACCTTTCCTAGATCACTACAGTAGCAGCTAGCGATCTTGATCATATCTCATACATATTGTAAAATGTGCTCGACCTTCCTTTTTTTGAAAAGACAGTCTTAAGCGATTTAATAACGATTACAAGATTCAAACACCGAAAAGAAGATGAACGTTCTTTGCTGTCTGATGCTGCTAAAGCGGTTTTGCGGATCTTTCTTTCCGCAAATATTAGTGGAGAACGATGGTAAGGTTGATGATGATGACGATGATGATAGGATTGTAAAGTCGAAGATATCTGGCTGCAATCACATAGTTTTTAAAGTGATGTTTTGGTTGGAAGTTAATGTTAAAAAAATGAATTTGCTTTGTAGGATTATTTGAAAATGAATATTTAATATATTAAAACATAGTAAATAGAATTAAAGCCGAAAAATAAATATACCTCTATTATTTATTGTAAATTACTATACCTTTGCTAAATCCTTACCCTACTCTTTTTTTTAAAAAAAAAACTTAAACATCGACAGATTCGGTATATTTCTGATCCAAAAGAAAACTTTATATCACACGTAGCTCTCAAAATATATAATACAAAAAATAACGTCGAATTGCGATCATTATTGGAACAACTCTTGGAACAATTGAATGTGACCCAACAATGCATTCCCAAAGCCATGGGAAAAATCCGGAAAGTTGGTAAATGGGTGGGTGCCTCTCGAACTGATCGACCAACAGCAAGCAAACCGAAAACTAACTTGTGAATTGCTTTGAGGTTGTTAAGTCCAGTAAAGGCCTCGATAACAAGTTATTAAGTGAATGTCATATCTCACTCTTCTAAAATTTTAATCGGCAAAATTCAAAAATAATTTGCTTAAGTAAATATTCTCTATGATTGCCGTAGTACAATTAACCCCGAAATGGTACGGTAAATTTTTGAATGATTTTAGGTACATGTTTTTTCTAAAAAGAAGGCAACACTAGTATTATGTACATTTTTTATTTTATCATTAAACATAAAAAGATTATATAGCTTCTAGCCTCATGGCAGTCGGAGTGGCCAACTGGCTGGTGCGCGACGAAATATATACCCTATGTGAGTAAAATTTACTCATCGGTACCATTCTAGGGTTAAACATGCCATTCTGAATATGTTGCACCCTGTGCTGCTTCCTGTGACATACAAAAATTTCAAAAATGACCCGGACGGTATTTTATGAAGCATCACAATTTATCGTAATGTTCTAATGTGTTATTTGAATGCATCCGTTGGGGGCTTAAATAGTCATATAAATATATTATTTTTTTACCAATTGTACGATGTATTTATATGCCATCAGTATATAATCAATCAGCAAATATTAAATAAATCAAATAATAAATTATAAACAAAATTCCAAGTTAATGTTTTAAAATATAACCGATCGAACCGGTTAAGCTTGCAACTTTCATCTTGTTTTCTATTTAAAACGCATTTCACCTTGAGCTTTGCAATGATTTTCATTGTTTGATTGAAATCACAATGGTATACAATATATGAATATATTTGTCATTGAAGATTTCAGACAATGTGCGTGCACCATTTCTATAAAAAAATTTCTCCTGTGAAAGTCAACATTTGATGTAGAATGTTACATCTGGAGATGTGGTCGCATCATTTGGGTAATTTGTTTTTTTTTTTCTTCATACAATCTTGTCCCAAGATTCGCTTAAGCGCGTATCTAAAGACTTCTTGTTCAGTTTGCTATTTAGTCGGTCGACGTTATTTGTTGAGTGATGTCCACTCTTCCATTGTTTATAAAATAACTTGATTTACTCGAAGTTCGTATAGTGCTAATCGTATTATAATTTAATGTGTAACTACTCAATTAAATATCATTTGAACTACATGTAAACACCAACGTAACGATTAAATTCGTTTTTTTTCGGTAAACTTCGATTCAAGCTGTGGATACTGCGGAGTTAGTTTTTTTTTTTAAATTTCGCGCCTAGTCCTTAGTCGAAGAGACTGAAAAGACTGTATCCTACAGTTGAATTGAATAAATGCGTATTGTTGTTCTCTAGCTACTTAATCTGTTTCGGCAATTAAAGTTCTTAATTTAAAACCATAAATCAACTTGTTATACGATGCGATTACGTTTACGCAGCTACGTATTTTGTATTATTCTTATAATGCATGCTACGATTCGAACGGGTGTTAGTGGGCCGGCGACTGAAAGCAACAATCTTCACAGTAATTCGATTTTTACCAATCAGTTCCCGATTAATTTACAAAATCATCAACTTCGTCTTCACCATCCTCATCATCATCAACATCAGCATCAACAATTCGGTGTCGATAAACCCTCGAAATTGCGATTATATCTTTTGGCTGATTTGGCTAAAGCAGCTGCCGAAGCGGTAAGTTTGCTAGAATTCGACACGCTTCCAAACTTTGTGTTCGTTTTATTTTTTTGCGCGCGCAACAAATCATCTTCGATGAGTTGTTTGAACTTTTCGAATGTTTTGTCGTTTTTGAATTTAGCAACAATCTTAATTTTTTCTGCTATCTAAAGGTATTTCGTATTATTCTTTGATAAACGCATTTATTAATTTTTAAAAGAAATGCTTTCGTGTTTTGTTTACTAGCTAACACCTAATTCTTTTCAATAATATGACGGAACTATGAGTCGTGTGGCATTAATTATTCAGCATATTTAATGACCATAAAATAAGGAATTAAGGTGACAACGAAACAATCTTTCATCGTTCAGTGGGTAATTTATCACATTCTTGATTATTATTTGCGAGACTATGAAAAATTCTTCGAATGTTTAATGCAATAATGATGAGATGACCGTGAAGCATTGATTTTCAACAGCAAAAAAAAAACAGAAGGAAAAACACAAATACAAGTAGCTTTTGTGTGATTATGCTTGGATTGTGATGGTTTGTATCATCATGTATCAATTACTCTGAATTTTCATGCAATTAAAAAACATATAATTTTTATTATTGTATAAATACCGTAAGATTGCACACAGTGTCGCATTTTTTCATTGAGATATATAGGAAACGGCGAAAATGTAAGTTCCGTTAGGTCTTAGGTTATATGTTTCAAGATGGCGCTAAAGCCGCAGGATTACTCACATGTGCAAATAAATACTATCAGACCTGCTTCTACTCAAAACCAAAACATCGTGTAAATCTTAGGTATATCATTGATCCGCTCGTGAGCTCTCGTGAACAGAAATTCGAGTACTCTAAAATAAGGACTCTAGGGAATGGCTGCTTACGAAATTTTGAAAATTTCAAACTGACGTCCATCCTGTTACCATTAAATTTATGGAACGTTTACCTTTTTTTTCGTCTAATAAAAGCGAATTTTTATTAGACGACTCGATGAATTGAAGGATTTTTTTTCATGTGCTGTATATGAAATGAGTCTTTACGTATTAAAATTTCTCTTTAGTAGACAGTACATATTGATTCTATGAAAAAAATATACAAAATGGTGGCTATAGTTCGTGCGAAATAAAAGCATATCCAGTGTATTTGATACAAGGCACCCCTGTCATTTCGTCTGAAAAACAAAAACGGTAAAAGCTATCAAAGTGGACCAAATTTGGATAAACTTCCGAAAGACATTTACCTCCGGTGGGTCTGAAAATTTGTGTACTTATGTATTTTGACGTACTGATTACGAATATAACCATGAAAATTGCGGCAAATCGGTTTTTATATAGGATTTTCCATGTTTTCTCCATTTTTCCCCTATTTTTCAATCGATTTGAAAATTGGTTTACTTATATACCTTAGCGTGTTGATAACGAATACAGCCATGAAAATTACCGCGAGTAGTTTTTTCTACAATATTTTTCCTGTTTTTTCCATTTTCCCCCCTATTTTCCATCCAGCAATATCAGCGCAAATTATATAGCTCTGATCGATCTGAAAATTTGTGTACTTATGTATGCTGACCTGCTGATTACGAATATGATTTATCTCTGTTTCCACGAATTCTGTCTTTTCCCTGTTCTATTCAACCTAATAAACGGATCTTTCTCAATAATCCGTTTAATTTACTTCGCACCGTTGTCAGTTAGTTTCTTTCCTTGGCCCTTACTACTTTTATTACTCACTCGATTTTTCGTTTCAAATTATTTAATTATGTCGTGTATCGTTGAAGTGCTCCTGGGCATAATATTCGAAATTTCTTTTAAAGTTCTCTCTTCTGCCCGAAGCTGCAAATTAAGGTGCCTAATTTTCAAGGATGTCTATTTCCGTGAAAAAGCCTTAGTGCAACTTCCATTTGAGAAAATTTCACACAAACTTGTACAATCACTTGTTTGAATTAAAAAGTACCGTCATACGCCGACAGCGGCTTATAAAATGTGCTGTCCAGTTAGTCGTGTAGCATTAAATATTGAGTTGGAGTAAGTTTTATTATTTTGTTGAATTAACAGATTGTTTTAATGGTTTTTGCAACAAATAATAATAAACTTGACAAAATTTCCTTTTAATTGATATGTAATATGGTATTTTCATCGAATGCAATTTGTCTGACAGCTTTACTCAGCTGTGTATACATTTTAATTTATTTAAACCACTCCATATAACATCCTTCCACTTGCAATGATAGCCTACGATTAATAAAAAAATTATGATTTTGTTTATCATTTGTTGAATGCTGTCGAGTGTACGATCGATTTGGCAATCAAATCTTGTTCCAAAAATGATTCGCCTGCATCGTTTTGTCAAAAAAAACCGATTTAATTTCTCCTCAGCAATTCAATCTAACGAAATAACATCATTGTCACAAATATGCTTTCACTTTCTTTTGAGGTAGGTAAGTTGTTGATTCGACAGAAATAACCTTTCCAAATTGTCTTGCCGTAAAATTCAAATCACAATCATTTCTCACTTTCCTTTAATCTTCTCCCACATCATAGTCATATTCTGAGAACATATTTAGGTACGTCCTCAATTGGTTTCCGATAGAAAGCCGCAGGTAGCTTACAACAACAATAAATACTACCATGCATAAAAATATTTCAATAATAAACAAAATCGACCTACTAAATCGCCTACAGTAAAATTATCGCAATAAGCTCCTCAGTTGCCTAGGCCGGGGTAGAAATCGTTCCACATACACCAATTTCATTCGAGTATCTAATCTACTCGTACCATATTCCGTTTCATTCGCAAATATATGGGACACTAATCTGAACGTACTTGATCTTGCTGCTTCTTGGAAACCTGAAAACCGACAAGAGGTTCATGAACTTAATGTTAATTTTTGCACGTCATTCCATATAAGAAAGAGAACTAATTGCCTTTTAACATAAATATATGCATGAATACGTACCTACTATATATGCATATGCATGAATGGAATGCTTAGTGGAGTGTCGTATAGATCTCCATGTAGGTATGCTAGCATTGGACCTGTTCCTCCGGTCTGATATTAGTCTGCTGAAGGTCTGGTTTGGATGCTGAGACGGAAGAAGTTGAAGAAATGAGGGGCAGTAATAAGTCGATTAATATGAAATGATGCAGGTACTTATTATTATTATGAGTACTAAAAAGCAAAAGTCTCATCTCAAAATCAAACTGGTTTATGAGGTTTTTGATTGAGCATGTAATGGCATTGGGAGCAGAAACTATTGAGTGATGATAGATGCTTGCGGTTTTATTTACATATGAAGTAATCCATGTGCAGAAATCCATTTATATATTAAATAAATTCCATGTATCTAGAAAACCTTTGTAGGACGAACGCTCCAAAAGTCGGCCAAATATCGTTGGCTGATTTAAATAGTAGAGTGCGAGTAAACCTCCGCTGAACTGATCCAAGAGCATCGGAATGGTATGTAAAATGAGGACTTCAGACTTGACTCGAGTTTGCAACGAAAAAGGCAGTAAATATCTAAACGAATGTTGAAATGCTAAAAGAATTATGGCAGAAACGTTTAGCAAGGCCCGCAATTCGTAGTAACGTTTCAAACATACATAAATATCAAATTTTATTTCACGATCAAAGGTGACCCCAAGATCAGTTAAATGTTCCAAAGAGACAAGGACGATTTCATAAATAAAACAAGAAAGGGCATAAGTGTGGAGTTTAAGAGAAAAGGACATGGCAAGACATTTGGAAACATTTGAAGATACGTAATTAGAGTTACACCAAGAAGTAAGAAAATTCAAGTCTTCCTGAAAAAGCAGATGGAAGACGATGAAGAAAGAGGTTAAATAAGAGAGGTCCAAGAATGGGTCCTTGGAACACACCAGAATAGAAGAATATTATAATGTTTTTTTATTAATTTTTATTAATGTTTCTTTATAAAGTTGAATAATGTTCTATTAGGACGGCCCGATTATCTAACAGGAAGGTGAATGCTGGGGTCAACCAATATACAGCCGTTAAAAAGTTTAAAAAGGAGGCACTTGTCGAGGAACACTTTACGTAGCTCTAGGGAAGGAATTTGAAGGATGGAGAGGCGCACACTGTAATCATAATACGGAATACTGTACTTATAGAAAAACAAACGGATGAATCGGCTTTGCACGGATTCAACCGCCTCGATCAAGTATCCGTAATGTGGACACCAAATTTGACAACAGTGTTCAAGAACACAACAAACGAAGGAAAAAAAGAGATATAGAGAAATGGAAAGATCATCAAAACGTTTAGAGGATCTGATGACGAAGCCGGAAAAACGGGAAGCCTTGGCAGTGATGTGTAAAATATGCAAGTCTATCTTCTACTTGAAATCAAAAATCACGCCAAGGTCCGTCAACAGCATTGCGAGGGGAGCCAAAGATAGAGTAGAAGAAGAGCAAAGGGGATGTTTTATGAGTGAAAGACATTTGATGACACCTCACAAAATTCAAAGTGAGGGAAAAGTAAGGGAAGCATCCAAATCGTTCTGCAATATGCAACAGTCACTAGCGGATTGAATCACTCGGAAAATTTTAAGATCATCAGCGTACAAAAGGCGGAGTGAGTTAAAGGGAAGGAAGATCGTTAATGAACAAAAGGAACAATGAAGGACCAAGAATGGATCCTTCCGGGATTCCTGAGGTAGGAAAAAAGGGTGTAGAAGAACAAGAGTTAACAGTAACAACACAAGAGCGATCACAAACGTAACCAAGAAAAAAGGACACCGGAGAGACCAAACCCTGCTAACTTTGACAGAAAAATATCATGGTTCACAGAATCGAAAGCCTTGGCAAAGTCTGTATATAGGACATCTACTTGCTTTTGCTGGTCGATCGCGGAAGCAAACGGTGTTTGTAAAAGACAATAAGTTTTTAACCGTTGACTTATCTTTGATGAATCCATGCTGTTCACTGGCCAGTAAAGACTGGATAAAAGAGTACACTCTATTGTAAATGACTCTTTCGAAAAGTTGACTAAAACATGGCAAAAGAGATATGGGACGGTAATTAGGGATGTAAGAAATATCACCAGCTTTAGGGATGTAACAAATATCACCAGCTTTATGGATGAGAAATATGTTGGCGGGTTTCCAAAGGAATGGAAAGGTACCGGTTGAGATGCTAAAGTTAAAAATTATTGACAGAGGAACACCCAAAGAAGATGAAAGTGATTTGGTGAAAAAAATCAGAATGCCGTCAGCACCGTTACTAGCGCTTCCGTCGAGGGACAGTATTAATGATTTAAACGCACCTATTAATAGTTCAATTTAGTGGTCAAATACTTGAAGGTAGAATAAGGCAATAATTTAACAGAAAGCTCAGTGCATATAATTGACCAGCAACAATTTATTGTGTCAGTAATTGCATGCAGCATTTCAATTTCTCTGAAAATATAAAATCATTAAATTATCAACCTTAAAGCTTTCACAGCCCATTTCACTTAGCGAAAAAAAACAAGTCAAGATCATTTTTGTTTCTATGCTACTTTCACCCTATAATTGCGACAACCTGCACTTTACGTTCAACTAAAAGCTAAAGCAGTCAGTATACGATAAACGAACTGATATATTCACAAACGATCACTAATGTGAGAAATGTACACTCGCTAATGATACTTTCGTTAATATGACCAATCCGTACCAATTTCCAAATGTATTTTATTCATGACAATAAACAGTAAATATAGGTTAGTGGTGGTCAATTATTTTTTTACTTTTTCGAATTTCGAAGATGTATTCTGCAAGTGGGGACACTTAAATTATCTGCCGTTAAGTTTTAAGCACCGCGCCCACTTGGCATGAACGTGAGATCGAAACGTGAATAAACGATTGGTGTTTCGCAGCAACAACAAAAAAAAAAACCAGTAAGATGTCAACATTGGTCGTCGGGATGATAAACGACGACTTTAAATTCATGGCTTTGTGTGTCTGCATACATTTTTAGTTTTCACCATCAAGTTCTTTCTTTGGCATATTTAAAAGGCTGGAAAGAGCTTAAAAATCATTGGGGATCGTTGAGACTGACTTTTAAATAACTTATCGTTCGGATTAAGTGTCTTTGTTTGGCAAAAAATGGGACTGTGTTATTGACGATACATCCGAACAAGAACATTCCAGGAAGCTGTTTATGGTTTTTGCTTTGTTTTTCCTGACAAAAAATCGACTTAATTTATTATTATTGGATATGGATGTTTGATTTTGTGTCCTTTGTTTTATTGATTTCATTTTTCAGACATTCTTTGATTAATTTTGATTATTCACGGATTCATTTTTCTTTGAAATTGTACGTGTCGATTTTTAATGACTAAGATTTTTCACTATTTTTCATGTATATCACTATTAAAAAGGCTCATAATCAATTCTTCTTCAATACATAGTCAATTCTTTTTGTTTTATTTTCGCTCTAATGTTTGTTCGCTGCTGACGTTTTATGTTAAAAATGAACAAACACAAATAAATGGACGCTATCATTTTTCCAAATAATTACTTCTTGAAATTATAAAATTAATAAAATTACAGAAACCATTCCTAAACTG
The DNA here is from genome assembly GCA_963978885.1 of Nemotelus pantherinus. Lineage (NCBI taxonomy): Eukaryota > Metazoa > Arthropoda > Insecta > Diptera > Stratiomyidae > Nemotelus > Nemotelus pantherinus. Next base: position 235,516,221 of record OZ022263.1, on the reverse strand, counting down.
TGAGTCCAGTGTCGAATTAAAAGTCAACACCAAGAACTGCACCTGTAACAACTACACTTGTCAGCGTTTCTACAAGTCAGCGAAGAAGCCAAGGTAATATACCTACATCGATGATTATTAAATCAATGTCAGCATGATCAGCCTATGATCACATTCCACACGGCATATTTTCACCACAGTCGTAACGTTCGCAGTTATTAACTATGATATTTTTGTGATTCAAGGATTTTCGAGCGAAGCTGCGAAGATGTCTGCTGCGGAAAGCAACAGCGTTTCAAAGGCAAATCATTACTAGACGGCGAAGAAGATAAAAAGATAATAGCACGTTCGGTTGATGCTTTGCCGGCAGCAGCAGCCAGATCACAGGCAAATAGCGAGGATGCAGTAGCAGTTCATTGTGGTGAAATAATACCGGATAAGAATGATAAATTGATCATTCCGTGGATCGTTCAGATCTCGTCAACTGGTCAGGATCGTTGTATTGGAAGTCTCCTGAGCAGTCGCGCTGTAATCACATCTATAAATTGCATAGATAAGTGCGTTTTTTTTTAATTTCTGGCAATTTGAATGAAAGAAATTAACGTGCTAGTTTTTTATTTTCAGGTCTAATAAAATTTCTGTTACGAGATTTACTAATTCAACTGCAGTAGCAGAGCATCTACCAGTGAAGGAAATTATACAAGATGATCTTGTTGAGAAGAGTGTAAGAGTAAAATATTTACTATACAAATAAATACATTTATTACTTTAAAACTATTACGAAAAGTAGCAAAGAAATTCCTGGTAACATGATATTATTTAATTGTCAATGTCGTTTGGTAACAAAGTAGAAGAGAAATATTAATTATTTTCTAAGATGTTTGTGCTTGCTTATTTTATATTATTTTCCATTATATTATTACCGCTAATGTTTTAGTTTCCAGTAGTAATTAGGTCTTCTTTGTTGCCTATTAACTCTTATCATCAAGCATAAGAATTTTAATTGAAAACGGATTTTGTAAGTCATTCCTACAAAAGTAAGCCCACATCAATTAACTTTAATTAGAAATCTACTAAATATAGAAACCTAACTGAATCTTTACTTATGGAAAATTGGTCTGTATCGAAAAATATGTATATATGGACTCCCTGACTGTTTGTGTTTTCTAGCAACTCGCTTTGTCGTGTCTCGATTGAGTCTGACCTGCCGGCTCATACCTGAGATCCTTTGAGTCCTCTTCGGACAAAACCTCTTCCTCTTGTCTTTTGTTTGACATTGCGACTATAGAGGGTTCAATTCATTATGAATGAGTAACTGATAGCGTCCCTCTATTCTTGGAGCGAATCCATCTCATTTATCAAGGATCCACATCAGCCGCATAGAACTAGCAAAGTGGCATACCATCATCCGTTGGGTATGAATGGCTTTAACGGCAATTTCTAGGACACTCTGTTCCAAGGACATTGAATTTTTTCTGCGTAATCGATGGGTTACCATCACACTTAGTGGCAGGCCCTCTTCTCTGTCATCCTCCAGCTTGTAAAACGCTTCAGTTGCTCTGCCATCATCCAGCTTGTAAAACGCTACAAAGTCTTTGAAAGTTTAAGTATTGATTTCATAAAGCCAGTGCTGCAGCCACCCATAATTCCAAATCAACATGGATTTTGTGCTGGAAAGTTTAAAGTTACTAACTTAATCACTTAAACGCTTATTCTATATTGAGATCAACATAGCATTCGATTAGTAATGTCCCGAAATTCTTGTTGAAAATCTGTACTTCAACGGTTCACTCTTAAGATAGTTTAGAGATTTTCCATGATTTTTTTCTGGATCTATCTGTTTGAGGTTTTCAGGCCACTCTGGTTTTGACCATTCCTCTTTAGTGTTTTGCAGGCCTCAATGACATTCTACATTCAGTCTAGTGATTTTTTTCTAGAATTTTATAATTTTATCTGCATCCACCTAGGCCTCCCTGATTTTTTTTATGGCCTGCATAATATTTTTCTACGGTCAGGCAATATTTTCCTAGAATCCCATGATTTTCCTAGGTTATCATAATTTTCGTTTATAATCTAGTGATTTTCGACAAAATTCCTATGATTTTTTCACCGCTTACAGGATTTTCTTCTTGACTGCCGGGTTTTCGTAGAACTCCCTGATTTATTTCAGGTCCATATGATTTTCTACTATGATCTTATTATTTTTTTTCTAGAATCCAATGAATGAATCCAATTTTCTATACCTGCCACATTTTTTAGGCCTCCCTGATTTTATTTAAGTCTTCGTGATGTTTTTCTTCGGTTTAGTAGTTTTTTTCTTGAATTCTATGATTCTTTCTAGGTCCCATTGATTTTCTACTACGGTCAAATGATTTTTATCTATAATTCCATGATTTTTACAAAATACATCTGTCGTCCCTCAAGCCTTAGTTTAGGGTCCAATTCTTTGTTTTTATTTTCTTTTAATACCTTTTATTGATGAATTCGCTTTTCTACTCTAGCTTAAGATCTCAATTAAATATGTATATAAATTATTAAAGCACTTTTGCCCATTTATTTGGAATTAAATAAACAAATAGTGTTATTTTAAAATCTCTTTCGACCATTTTTCAGGTTATTTTAGTCCTCAACGAACCAGTGCCAGTACTAGATAAAAATATGAACCCATGTTTACCTCAAGACAATCATCAACTAGACTATTCGCCCAACTGCTATTTAGGTCTGCCAAATAGGATAGCTGCGCCCGTAAGGTTGCTACCACGTGCAGATTGTGATAAAGTGACTGCAAATCCTCAAATTTCAAGAAATAGTATCTGTGTTCAGTATCATTACCTATCAGAAGAACATGTACGTAACGAATATAATACTTTACGATTCTCTTAAAATTAACTGTTAAAACTGTTTATTTTAAATATTTTTACAGACTGGGCCAGGAGCACCGTTAATTTGCAATTGGGATGCGAAATATCCAAAGAACTTTCAAATTGTTGGTGTTCTTAGTGAGAAATTCAATGATATTTTGGTATTTGATAATATCAATCGAATCGAAAATATGATCAAATTGAATTTAAACATATTGATGTGATTTATATGATAATTTATTATTTTTTTAAGGAATAAAGTAAGTTTACGTTATATTATTTGAATTAATTTAATCATATGATGTAATGTGCTGGAAAAGAGTGATTTATTTGCAAGAAAACCGTTGGGGAGAGAAAAAAAATTGTTAGAAAGCTGTTACAAAAGAGGGAACTAACGTAGTTCGGTGGTAGATTTCAGTCTTGTGGTTGATTGATCTACATGTAATGGTTCAATTACATAGCGATCGTTTTCTAGGACATTAGTATTACAATACGGTCCTTTCGAAAACTAACTGTGGCAGTTTTAAGAGACTACTAAGTCGCCAACTATATATTTGGATGTCCTATAATGTTTATCGTCGAATCGCTGGTTCCACTTCTTATTTAGTATATTAGTGTAGGGTCAACTCTCTGGCGATTTCCTTTCGTTCATTCTCATTTGTGGGAAAATTCCCGGATGAATGTTTTTTTTTGGAAATATTTTACGACGATTTTATAATAGTTTCATTCATTTGTTTTTCTGGACGCGATTAAAATTCAGTAATTATTCAATTATTTGTTGTAGAAAGATGCTGATTAACTCTCAAAGGTCATGCATTATTATGAATATTCGTAACACAGGCATTCGTTTTACTGGACAGTGTTGGCTTTCAGGAGCCTACCAGAATAATCCCAATCCAGCAATGGAAGTCTGAATGCAACTAGTTTCAACATGCACACATTATTCACAGCTGCGTTTTATGACAGCTTATTTATCATTAGTTTCATAAAACGTTATTCATCGCAAGCTACTCTACCCAGTGTTGCCAATTTAGCTATTTTGTAGCTAGATTTAGCTACAAAAAGAACCTGTTTAGCTACGTAATTTTTCATTTAGCTATTGGCTACAAATTTAGCTACAAATTTATAGATTATAGATAATTTAAATTTTTGCTTTGATTGCATTAACTTACACTAGTTTATTAATATTTAAAACACTCAGGGCTTAAAAATAATTTCCTCAAATTTTAAGGTAATCGCCAATGCTTTGGGTAGTACAATAGTACTACTACTATGTACTATGTCTTTCTAGGCATAGAACAATAATAATCTTTTACGAACAGTTTTATTTGTTTTGTTCGGTGCGAAGAAAAACCGTGAGTTTTAACTCATTAGCAATAAACTAAAATAGGTAAGATAAACGAAATATGTTTAATATAGGAATACACATTATCTGCCTAAATTTAAAGACAAGAACCAAAAAATTCAGGCGTAGACATAAAATTGAAATAAAACGTAGACAAAGTGTTCGCACAAAACTCTAGAAGACATTAGAAATCGTGCTCAGTAGTAAAATCAAACGTTAGAATTGTGCTAGCTATGTTTTTTTTTTCATTTTGTAGAGTTTTTCAACACAGCGAAAAATAAAGACTATATTTTCTGAGTTGGGGGCAGTTTGTTTCCATACTTCACATCGGATTTGAAGGCAGATTTTGATAACTGTATTTCCAGTATTTTAATTGATGAGCCTACGGACATTTGAGTGATATTTAGCAAAAATTTATTACAATTTACTTGAAAGAGCAAGTGTTATGGTCGGAGTCAATAGCGGTGTATTTAAAAAATTAAGTCGTCAAAATCCTTTTTTAACATTAATAAGATAAGCTTGTCATTCCGTTCAGGTTTCAGTTTCTGCAGCTTGAGGATCGTTTCTTCCCCCAAACCTTAAAGTTTTTACCTGCAGAAATTTATAATTGGTTCTCTAAATTCCTCTGAAGATGATACGGAGTTCGTAAACGAGGTGGTTGTCAATAACGGGATCAGTATCAAGGATCATTAACCAATAACTATGGCTAAAACTCCACTTCAGCATAGTCCAAACATCAGAAGAATGTTATTTAGCAAAAATGATTTACAAGGAGTATAACAATCAAAAACCTTTTATATCTCCTATTTCTTCAACCCATTTTAAAGGATGCTTCTATCATGAATAAAAAAATAGAATATAATTCTGTTGAACTTAATAAGCTCTTCAACGATTTTTATACTCTTTTATACTGTTAAATTAATAAACTACTCATAATACAATGTACATCCAATATTTTTCCATATCAATTATACACATTAGCTTAATAAAACTGTTTTCCAGAACCTTGAGTTTTTTATTGTTGAATTTAGCTACACTTTTTAGCTACAAAGTGAACATTTTAGCTATTTTTAGCTATTTTTTCCCTCAAATCTAGCTACAACGGCTGGAAAAAAGTTGGCAACACTGACTCTACCAGTCAAACCCTCTCAATGCGAAGTAACTTCGAGAACTCTCAGATTGGCATTTATGTGAATACAATGTATATCCAGACACTAGCAAAGAATAATTCCAAAACATACAAAGGCATGAGTAGCTACACCTATGACTACACTTATCAATTATTACCAGCGACAAGTGGATGAGTCAGTGCGTTTTGATAGTGAAATTGATAACGCGAATAAAATACCCCTTTCAGCTTTTTTTCAGGTATTATAATTATTGTGAAAGTTGAGAGGTTTGCAGCAGTTTATTGTTGAAAGTGAAAATGGCAGCAATACCAGCACATCCACCAATTGTAAGCATAATATTATATTAGCTTTGTTTCGGGTTTTGCATTCTACCGGCTAACAAATATCTAAGCGTGGCAGTAATATTTATAATGTGATCGTGTGTTTTGTTATGCAAGATAAAATCAAGTTTTGGCTTGTGGAAATGACTGAGTGGTGTAAATTATACGAGCAAAAGGCGGATTTATGCTGAATTATTTTCAATACTTAGCTTCAACGCGCATCTAAATATTCATATGTGCATAAAAATATTTTAGTAAATGAAAATAGCCTATAACGGAAATATTATTCATCGGCATTAAAAAATTGCAGCAGTAAATAAACAATTCGTAATTCGTAGCATTTTATACCACATAATCTTTTTAAAATTACGCAAGTTATATGTCTGATACTTTGAATATCCAAATATTTAATCTGGATTTTTCTGATAAGGACACATACCTTCGTGATTCATATTTTGCTGCATTCGAAATGAACTCATCAATATTATTTGATGTGATTACACATTGTGAAACCTCGAGACTCCGTTTTTAGCACATGCACTTTTGAAACCAGTTAAATTTTAGGATCTTTCTGCAAATTGCATGTTTCACAGAAGCATTAGCAAAACTCTGGGATTTTTCAGTAAAATAATTTGTTTTCTTGGACGTGTTTGATTTGATTTTCGAAATACTAATTTTCCATTTTGCAGCATATTCCTTACTTGGGTCTCATACCCGGAGGCTTCCAGCCGCATTATATGATCAGAATTAAAGGATTCATACTACATTCTGGTCAACGGTAATTATTTGTACTTATTTTATGATTCTAGTGCCAGAATAATTTCTTTTTCAGACTTAATATAAATCTGCAATGTGGTGCCGGTCTGAGTCCTTTAGATGATGTTGCGCTGCACCTTAGTGTACGCCCCAATGAGTTCGCTATTGTTCGAAATCATCACGAAAAGTTCAGATGGGGTGTAGAGGAACGTAACGGTGGATGCCCGATCCGTCGTGGCCATGCTTATGATATTTTAATCCTTGCTGAACCAACTGGTTATAAGATTGCCATTGATGGCAGGCATTTTTGTGATTTCCGTCATCGGATTCCGCTCAATCGAGTCAGTTTCATACATATCGATGGCGATACTGACGTCAATTTGATTGGCTATGAAACTGAAAGTGGAGCAGTGATGCCATACCAACCATCACCGCAGCCGCCACAGCATCACCATCAGCACCACAACCATCATCATCGTCACTCACCACATCATTCGCCGGCCAGAGTTCCTATAGCACCAACTGCACCAGTGATGCCACCGTCGGCACCTCCAGTCCCAGGAATAATTGCAGCCCCCTATCCGGGCACAACAGTGAAACCTTTATATCCGACATTGCCGCCACAAGCTCCAGCGTATATGCCGATGCCGACACCAATCAATCCAACACCCCCACCGCCTCCATCACCCTATGCTCCACCGTATACCATTCGACCAAGTAAGAGCTCATAGGCCAGCCATCTAACATTTTATAACATTCAATAATTATTTTTCAGTTGAAGCAAATCCATATCCACCTTATACATCATCACCTTATCCGGTGAGTAAAACATTTCAGTATGTACGAGTAATCTATGTAGGCATATTTCTTTAAGTATTCTTGCTCTTTTGTCAATCACCGCTGCTATAACTCATTAGAAAGAGTAGAGTGAACCACATTTTTAATCATCAAAATATATTGTGTAGAGGCTGCTTTACAAAATATAAGTAAAATATGTATAAAGTAAGTGTACTAAATTTTTGAAGGTTTCAAAACTATATGTGAATTATTTTTCCACGTATTCGCCATCCCTCTGTCTGCACGTAGTGAGACGAGGAATTAATTTTTTTATGCCTTGGTCAAAGAACTGTGCCGCTACCTTCTTTGCCCACTTGTTCACTTCCCCCTTCACTTCCTCGTTAGTTGCAAATTTTCCCCACCAATGTGCATCTTCAGTGAGATGAGCGGGTGATAATCTGTACGCGCCAGGTCAGACGAATGCCCGGGGTAGTTAAAAAAATCCCATCCGAATGACTCCAAAAGTTTCTTTGTTGCGTTGGCCGTGTGGGGTCTGTCGAGCAGAAGGCCGTGAATTGTGCATTGCAAGGTTTGTCTTTTGGTTTCAGGGGTATATTAGGCAACCCAGGTTTCGGCCCTGCAACAAAAGAGTGCAGAAAATCATCACCTTCAAGGAAATCACCTTATACAAAATCATCACCTTCAATTTGTGCTGCTCAGTCAGCTGTTTTGGGATCCACCTTGTACACAGTTTATGAAATTTGACTGTTTCTGTGGTTGTTTCCCGAAACTTCATCCAAAATCAATCTGCGGTCGTCACGAACAGTTTCTTCTTTTTGTTCAGTTCAACCGTTTTTAAATTCACGGCATCATTTAAACACACTCGTCTGATTCATACTTCAGACGAAGATTTTCCTCCGATATTTTTCCTTCAAATCTCACACTTGACGATAGTTCATGGGGAAACGTTGCTGTGACCACAGTTTCAGTCATACTGACGCGTTCTTGTGCTCGTTGGAAACGGGAAGAGCTCTGCCCGTGAGGCCCCTAGTACACTTACTTTCTGGACGTGCTTCGTATATACCAATCAAACATTTTTGATGAAAGAGTGAGAAAAATCATATTACTGCATGCTTTCATGAAATAAAAACAAATCTGTCGCTTTTCACAACCAACTCATCCATCTGAAATCGATGAGTTATCGTTTTAACTTCTGTACATATGTAATCATGATTTGTGCACCAGCGTAAATAAATTGATTTTCATCTATGTACATGCATTAACTTTAATATATTTTCATTTGTTTTTGCAGAGAAGTTCCTACTAACACTAAATATCATGGAATGGGTACACTTATAATGCTTCTTCGTACACCAAGCGACCAATATCAGACTCATAATACATTGCGGCTATGTTTATTTTGATTGTCGTAAATATGTAATTTTTGCATGTGCTATACCTACAGTTGTTGAATAAATACTAAATGTTGAATCTACTTTTTTCTATACTTTCTGCTTCTTCCATTATTTAATCGAAAGTGCATTTTGTTGGTTCCTTTAAATAGTATCAACTTTGCAGCATTGTTTCCTATTGGGAATCTTTCCCCTGTAAGTCTAAAATCTTAAGTGAAGTAAAATAAACCTGCAAGTAAGGATTTGTTTACTAATATTTACAATTATAAGCTTATAATAAATGCTAAATAATACAAAGGTAGAGAAAGCTCGGAATTTTGTCTATTTTTCAGGGGAGCGTTGATTTGAAAGTTCTCCTAAATATCATTTTAAAATAGCAGTTGTAGCAACATTTATCGTTACAGTGCTTGCTGTATTAATATAGTCAGAATTAAAGCTCATAATAGCCAGGATAGTTTCGAATGCTTACCGGTTGTTTGATGACTTGCAATCAAACAGCCGGTCTTATCGCTTTATGTACGTTTTTACTTGACTGACTCATGGACTCAACTTACGAACAGTATATTACATATATCATTTAAATTATATTTCCTAAAATTTCTGCAATTCTACTTACCAGGTTCAAGAGCAGCCGATGAAAATTGAAGGGCAAACTTATGTAAACAATCCAAACCCTAGTTATATCGCTGCCAGCCAAACAAGCTATCCGACAACTACATGCTATGTACCAGTATGTTGCTGACATTTACTGCATATCAAATAATCCTAACCAACTCACATACTTCCAGGAAAAGAAGAAAAGCAACCATACCGCACTTAAAGTCGCAGCAGCTGTAGGAGGTATTGGACTAGGTGCTTATGCTCTATCAAAAGTTTTCAAGGACTCGTCCAGCAGCGATTCTGACTAACTGCTAAGATGCATTGCTTTTTTATATAAATACACGAGCGATTAACGCAAAATAAAACCAAACATTTCAATGGACTCGTATAATTTATTTTATGAATTATTACAACCGAAAATAAACATGTTTAGAATAACATGGCTACTAAAGGCTATCAAAGATATATATTTACAGTGAACGATGAAGCGAGGAACAAGGATAATCATTCATTTTTTAAAAATTAATACCTTCGTTTCATAAATAATAATAACTTTCTCTTAAACTCGAAAAAATAAATCAGATCGATTAAAAAAACATTGTCTACCGATCTCCTTGTTGTTTTTTTTCTTCCTTTGAAACGATTTAAAAATATAAGACGAACTTTGAGGAGCACATTAAATAACTTCCGATTCAATTAAGTAAGTTCAATTAAACGGGGTCCACTTTGCATTCGTCGACGTTCAAACCAAAATAGATTATTGTATTCACTTTTCTTGATTGAGTGCATTGATGAATTCTTCCAGTTTTTCTTGGATTTGACGGACACGTACTGAAAAAGTGAAAAGAGACTTTCATAACGATGATGACAAATAAAAAATGATATACTGATTTGATCGGACGGGTCCGTCGGTCCCACAACGGGCGTACTTGTTATTGGATCGGCCTTACGCATAACCACTTTACAGCCTATGCATTTGTTTCTGTTCTATGTTCGGACGACAATGCTGCCCTGATTCGCATAAACGTTCTATCTACATTTTAGTATTCGAAATATGCAATGAATTGTGTTTTCATTTGTACTGGAGATATATGGATGGTGCGTTTTTAACATACTTTCACAAAAGATAGGGTTTTCAAATTTTGCAGATTGATGTAATAGAATATACAGTTTTTAAATCCGTTGTTAACTCAAAAATGACAAAAAATGTAGATAGAACGTTTATGCGAATCAGGGCAGAATGGGTCAGGAGAAATATGGATCCTGAATGCAGCTCCAACTTTGGTAACAACGTTGAACTGAAAGCAGCAAAGCACGCTGTACGGAAAGATGAATTTCATCCTCTGTCAATTCTTGACACGGCACAGTTACTTTAGGAAATACCTGAACAGAATGGATATGGTGGGCACACATACCGTACAGTTGGTTCTGTGGGGCTGCGTTCGACGATGCTTAGAATACATTCTTTGCGTGCAATCTCCTCACAAGCTCGAAGTGACCATTGAAACTTCATTCAGCCTGGTCACGCCTGAGATGACCGTGGGTGCAATGCTGCGAAACGAGGAGGACAGGCACGCCATACATTGAGAAAGTACTGGGCATACAACGGAAGGAAGGTTGCCTTACCAACCCATGGGGTGTGGTAGTTTCTGAGTCCGTGGGAATCGTTAGGTAAGCTAGCATGACCGGATCGAAGCGTTGCTCAGACGGGTTCCGACTCGAAAATTCGTGGGATTGTAGATGGTATTTTCTAGCGAGTCAATAGGTCACCCGGTAATCTCATAAACAGATTTATGTTATAACCTATTAACATATGTGTGCCGCGTCTTTTGGATGACGAGTAGTGACGCTGGTAAGTGCGAGCAAAGAGCCGAGTGCGTTTAGCGTTCGAAACGTAGACTTTATGTCATTTAATTACTCATTTGCAAGTCCATGTAATGGCACATAAATGTCATCATTAATTTTCCAAAGTGTTCAATAAATCCAACAAAAATATGTAACCATTGAAAGAAACTTACTTAATTCTTCGGCTAACGTTACACGCTTTCCAGTAAGCAGCATTGTCTTCTTCTCCTGATCTTCACTATACTCATCAAGGACTTCTTTGATTTCCTTATCGAGACGTCGAGCTTCACGATTTATCACTTGTTGTCTCAGAGCATTCGCTGTTACTTTTATAACTTGCTGTATTCTCCAGAACAGAACTATGTCACTGCAGTTTATCTATGAATTTGTAAAAATTTACTGAAATGAACCGAACAACAAGCATAATCTCTTTTTACTTCGCATTCATTCCCTTGTTGACTGTACAAATAGTAAGCCCTACGACAATCATATGCCCGTTGCAATGCCTGCTTAAGGAAATGTCTAAATAGGAGTTCAGAAAAGATTATTATTTTTTTTTGAAAAAATAAACTCAAATGGAGGATTTACTTGCGATAAATAGGGAACCAGGTCTGCCGAATGTAGTCCGTATCAACGTCAACATTTGCTCTTTGTAAGTTCTTTCGAACAGTCGTTAGCTCATCATAGCTGAGTGTCGGGGGATGATTTCGCTGAGGGGAAGAAACAAATCAGTGAAAACTATCTCATACATCTTTCAAAAAAATGAATTACGCTATCACTGTGGATGATTTTATCCAATTCATGCCTGACTGCGCGTCGTTTGCATTGATCTTCTGTTAAGCTCTGCCAATGAGTCCATCTACTAAACGCCGATGGACCCATCATTTCCGCTAAAGTTTCATCAGTATGTTGCATTTTATTTTTGACGGAAGCTTCGAAAAATTTAACAGCTTGATCCCATTCTTGCTTATCGTGAACGCTACGATCTTCGAGAGTGTTCAGTTGAATGACGCGAAGCATGTCGACCGCCTGAAACGAAAAGTTAATTTACTTCGAACGAAAAACACAGTATAGGTTTCAGTCTTATTGACACAAATCACTATTATAAAGGCTCTGGAAAAGGAGTCCATAAGTAAAATGATGTCCAGTACCTTATCTTCCCATGAATGTCTGCGAATAGCCTCATCAATCACAGCCGCTTTTAAATTATCGAAAATATCATCATGATCCGCAGACTTTTTGGCTTTTGCAATCAGATCGGTGAACTCTTGCTGGAGCGCTTCCCATCCAGATTCTACAGATTTTGCCGGCAAAGCCTGCTCTGCCCATTGTCTAAGCTTAATATCCACCATTGTATTAAATGAGTCTGGAAAAAATTGACAGTTAGTGAAGCCTACACAAGCCAAATCACAAGAGGTTAATAGAAACATAATACAAAGGCCATGCAAACAAGAGGAAAGTATTTTAGAAGAATTCGAAGGTAATGATACTTTAAAAAGAGAAGGAAGAACAAATTATGCAGTACTGAACGATCTCTAAATGAAAACAAGTCACAAAACAACCAGCACAACAGGTGCATGAAATAGTAAAGAATAAATACTATATTACTTTGAGAACCTGACTGTGCCGCCGGGAGATAAACATTTTCGAAGACATAGCTCGACACCTTTTCCCATAACTTGGTATTCAAAACTTCTTCCCATTTCTTAGCTGATATTTGGGACAAATTCACAACTTCGTCCAATATTTCGCCTTTGGCTTTCTCGAATAATTCGTCACGACCCGACTCCCGTAGCCTAAAAAGTTTTATACGTTCAATAGGTCGTTAGTCTATTATGCTTAATAATAATAAAGAACCTTGGGAAATTATTTTTCCATTCAGTTTCCAAGTTGAATCGAGTTGCTTTAAACGCATCTGCTTGTTGTTCGATTGTTTCGCGGACCATTTTCCAAAATCGGTCGGCTACGGCTAAGCTTAGATTTCTTGTGGTTACTTGATGTGGCATTATAACGCCTCGCCGACTATAAAAAAGAAAATTGTAATATGCCTGTCAACATGTATATTCATTTATAAAAGGCATTACTGAAACAGTTTCGAGTTTTTGAAGAACCTTTCCTCATGCTCTCGGATAGCTTCGATACTGTCATCTTTTCGTCCGCGTCCTGTCACAACAGCATAGTAGCCAAGTGCTTTCATGGGGAATAGTTTACCGGATAAAATTTTTCTTATCTAAGAAATTCAGATATGAAAGGCGAAAAACACTAAATAAGTGGATTTTTACCCTCTCTGGGTCCGCTAACTCTTCGGCCAAATCTACCTTGGTTAGAACGAAAATCGTTCGTTTTCCGAAAGGATCACACTGAGTTACCAGATCTGTTACATTGCTGCGCTCGGCATCTACAGAGCCGTCCTGGAAAAGGGGAATACATTTTGAAAAACTGTTTATTAACAGCTGCCATAAAATTAAAAACCTGTATGCACAAAATAATAGCATTTGGATTGCTCATATAGTGTTTCGTCATTTGATGAATGGCATCTTTCGTGTCCGCAGCCATGTCAACGGTCATCGTCTAAAAAAACATTATCTATATAAAACAGCTGCAAATTTTTAGTCCCTTTCTAAAGTTACAGATATGATTCCTGGTAGATCGATCAGCACCATCCTTTGCAATCCAGGCCCTTTGACTGTCATCGAAATCACTTCATTACTAACAGTCTTACCACCCCGAACTGATGCTCGCATTCTCAGCTCAACTTCTCGTCGCAAATCGGCTAAGTCACTTTCCTTCGTCAAGTCATATTCCCTATCCGAATCTCTAAACTGCGCGACATGGTATGGGCCTTCCGACAAGGTAACTTTCACCGGCGCTCTTGTCATCATTTCCCCGCTTCCACGTGGAAAAATTCGTGCTTGCGCTATGGATTCCAAAACCGATGTTTTCCCGCTGCTCTGGTCGCCCACGACAACCACTCGAGGAAGATGATCTGCAGTCGAGTAACTGCTATCGTAGCCAGATAGCTCGTCGAGCACCTCCGAGTACATGTCTATAAGCGATTTCTTGATCTTCCTCGTGGAAGTTTTTCGATTAACTTTCAAAATAAGATACTGTTGCCTCAGATCACGATTTTCTTTCTCAAGCTTTTCGAGTTCGCGTTGGTATTTGATTTGTACGTTCATAATTTCTGTTTGCAGTGCTTCGACTTGACTTTGTAGCCTCTCTGGCGAAAGGGAATATTTCACTTTGTTCAATATTTTCAAAAGTTCAATTAAGTGAAAGTTATTGGAAGTTTAGGGTTAACTCACCATATTTCTTTCTTCCTTCGTCCGGGGACAAACTAATAGCGCTGACTGTGTTTCGATTCTTAATGTCCTCCTTGGTGACTGGAAAGACGGAAAGTGAAGAGAATAATACATAAGCATACGTGCCACGCGATTTTTTTAAAACTAAAACAACATGCACGGCATTTCAAGAATGATTCAGATGTAACATTTTCAATGAGCTTGACACATAAGAAGATACAATAACGTTCAAATCAAACCGCTAAGATTGACGCGTGTTTCATGTTAATTACCTCCATATAAATCAGAAACGAATTCCGACAATTTTTCGAACGAACCTAAAGAAAAAAAGCGAAATTGATTTCGTTAATACAAATCACGGCATTTAACTAAACTTTGTATTTTTATTATTATTTTCAGATGGCATGTATATGTAGGTGTAATCTAAGAAGCGATGATTAGTGTTATAGCACTATTCATGTTTAGATTCTACTCTTGATCATTCTTGAACACATAAGACAGAAAAGAAAGGTGATGATAATGACTAAAGAATTTATGCGTTTTTTCAGAGAAAATCGAAAAAATGATTTAGCGAAAATAGTTTACAACGCCCACTTTAAGCAGTGCTAGCAACATACTGTCAATTTGTTTGTTGTCCTGATGTTCCGCTGCTTCAATTGCATTATCTAAGCGGCTATCAAACCATTTACGCCATTCCGCTACTTTCTCTTCGGTTAACTGTTTCAGACGTGGATCTAAAAACGATAATGAGTGAGCTTAAACAGATTATCACTATTTTTTCAGTGTAATTTCATAGCTAGTTTAGTATGAATGACGCTAAATGCATACTGTAGTGGGCTGGAAAGTTTGGTGAAACATAATTTCACGACAATGGCGAGAGCTTATTGATTTATTCATTTTCGATCGAATTCGATTTATTCGAATTCGATCAAACAATCTCTTTCAAAGATAAATTAGGTCAATGAGGCAACATTACGAGTTTGATGTTGTCATTTTTTTTTTTCAAAAACCATTTTTGTAATCTTGACACCCATGTACGTAATTGGTGATGAAATATACTGATTCTTTCACACGTGTGAGTCGTATTTTCATTAACATTCCGTTCCATTATCGCGTTTTATTGCTAATCAAATATAAAGGCTTGCAAAACGTAATTTTCTGGCATGAAAACCTGGGGGGACGTTAGTACTAAACGTGCCAATTTTAAAATATTGTTCAAGAACGAGCTAGATGGTATTACTTTTCTTTTAATTACCCATTTGTACGGCACTTGCGACTTGCCCCGTTAATTCACCCATAGTTTTCGAAAACTGTACCCATTTCTCATTGTCAGGCATTAGATCCTCCATCCATTTCATATCCGGCAGACCATTTTTCCATTCTTCATATTTCTGGAAGCACAATTTTCATGAACTAACAACTAAAATGTGTTTTCTGTGCAATATACGTACTTGATTCAGTGTAACTCCTCCGCTGATCGCACCGCCTAAGATTAAGTACCGAAGTTTTAGAGCGCCGCGTACCACCCTGGAAATATGATATGAAAATATTGTCAATATTAACTAAAATATTATGCTCGCCTAGCAATCATCATTCCATAGCCGCGAACAGATAATAACGGTACTGCGACCAATAACTGTGGCCGTTCGCTGATTTGGAGAAGCCTTCGGTGATATGCAGAATGACGTTGATGTGACCCATTGGGTCCTGCAAGTGTCGAGAAGTTCAAACGTTTTACACTCAGCAAAAGTGGTCGTACGACGCGCGACTTGGCCCTCGCACTACTAGAATAGAAATAAAAATCATTGTACTTTAGCCAAATCGATAAAATTTTATGTAACAAACAAATCGGCAAATTGTCAATTGCTTCTATTGATTTGGAGGTTACTCCGTCCGTACATGGAGCACTAGAAGAGCAAATTAACTTTTTCGAATATTTACCCGAATTTTCCACGCAAAATCTGTGACATGTTTGCTTGTTTATATTTTCAAAAGATTGAAGTTCTGGTTTAGATCATATTTCCCTTGAAAATCCGATTTTAAATATCGTACGCAATGACACTCACGATGCTGTCATGAGTACGAAAGACGAAGACGAAAGGGATAATATTTTATGTGTCAAAATGACAAATAGGGGAACCATGGGTAAAGTCTCACTGAAATGGCCCAAATTGAACGAAACTTAATGAAACCGACTGAGTAGTATATTATGGTTGAGAATTGTTTCTTACGAACTCGAACATTTACTTAAGCCAAATTAAAATCACTGAATTCGATTATAATCCCAACTAGCAGGTTTATGTCGATTATCGCAACAATTAAAATTAGCGTTACATCGTTTTTTTCAATAGTTAGTTCTTAGAATTTACTGAAGCCCCTTAAACTGCCCGAAATTCAATCTAGTACAATAAATAGCTGAGGGCAGTTGCTTCAGAGCAATTCTCTCTTTCTCAATAAACATCTCTCCTCTCGAACAACACATCACAATTGTCAAGAACGAAACGTCAAAACATCCATCAACACGTGTGCCGGGTTTTAACGATTCCTCTACCTTTAATTCATTTATAACCAGTGAAAATGGATAAGCCAAAAAATAAAAACCGTAAGCGTAAACATTTACAAGGCAGTGAAACTAAATTGCATGAGAAAACTCAGAAAAGCGATAAAGACACCGTTGATGGATTCGATATCAGTACGGAAGCAAATTTAGGTGGTCCCAATACTGCCACCGAAGAATCTTATAATAATGAAAACATGGACAATGATAATCCCTTCAGTCAGGAGAATCCAAAAGAAGAAGAATCCAAGCAGTTTACGACAAAATTTGATATGAAGAGTTTCAGGAGGAAACTACGCGGAGATAATTTTCTTATTGGTAAGACTTATATTGTGTTATCATTTAACCCTTTGAATGCTCTAATTTGAGAAGAAACGATCCTTATTTTTGTTTACCACTTGCAATATGCTTGAGTAGCCTAGTGGATAGGGTGTGGGGTGCCTGGTTCGAATGCAGGTTCAGGCGAGGGTCCACGCACCAAGCTTTGAGTTGACCTAGCTCTGAATTGTAACTTGAAATAATCAGTGGTATATGAGTCGTCGAACTAATCACTCGATATTCGTATTCACATTGATTGTAAATTTGTGATGAAGCTCTCTACCAGCTTTCAACCCCTAGACCTGTACGAGGGTTGTCGTGGGATTACTTTCCTTTTACTTCCAATATGCGCTTCAACATTTTTAAAATATTACTTAATCTATTATTTTATTATATGTTTTTATAAATTATTAAATAATATTTAATATATTACTTTATTAAATCCCCGGCACGATCGAATATAATAGCTATTACACTTTCCAAAGTCCTTTCTAAAGATAATGTTCTTTGAAAATTCTCACCAATTAGCTGCAATATTTGAACTTTCAGATCTCCGTCACTTCCTTTATTTACATGATGCTGGTAAACGTAACATTGTCGAAAAATTTCTGGAATATAAAGGAACTGCACTTGAAATAGTCGAAGCTTTTCGGAAAATAGACACAAGCAATCTCGTTCAAATCCATTACCTTTCAAAGGCTCTACGCGTCGTACTAGATAGAATAGCGGCTAATGATCCCGACGAGTGGGAAGATGGTAGCCGAGCATGTCGTTTCCTTATGAAATTGGACCATAAGATTTTATCGCGCCTGCTGAGTTCAAAAAATCCCGAACACCAGACTAACGTCATTGACTTAATGACATTGATTTCGATTATAGTTCCCAGCGAAATTCGATCTCTTCTGAATATCTTCTGCACCATCACCTCAGCAGAGCATACGGTCCTATCTTTCAAGCAAAACACAGAATCGGAGGCAGCAGTAAAATTCGCGTATACTCGATTTATAGCATCAATTCTACTAAGTGGGAACATTAGTTCCATTCGACATCTGCTGGAGAAGTACGAGCTGATTTCTCTTTGCTTACGTGATTTATGGCTCGCTGATCATGAAGTTGTGATTACTATTCTAACCGCTATAAAAGAGGGAATCGTTGAAAATCTACAGGTGCCAAAAACACAAAAAGTTCAAATTTTCGATCTCCAAACCTGTTTATTGCTCCTAAAGCTCTACGATTGGGAAGGTCCCGCATACCTTAAAGCACCGAAACTCCTCAAAAAGCGAAAATTAACAAATGTGGCTGACAAAGATCAAAAAGAGCTTGTCAGAAAATCGCTAAATGAGCTACTCATTCCTTTACTTACTAGACGAAAGTTTGGAATTGCTTTTGACGCCATGACACACTATAAGCGAAGAAAAAATGAACTTCAGAGGCGACTCCTTAGCGAAATCAAAGTGCCATGGTTAGACCCTTTGAAAAAGGACTTAGTCATCAAAATACTGCAAGCCTGCCCCGAACTCGCAGAAGGAATGGTTCATAAACTCAGTGAGAAAATGAAACCGCATGATTTTGCAGAATTTCAAGCTCCGATTCTGTTATTAATAGCCGATATTGTCGAGGAATTGAGTCCAAAAACAATGCGTAAAGGATTCGCACAAATCACTATGTCGCATATCATGCATTGGATCAAGAATCTATGTCTTCATGGAAATGTTCTGCGAATACTGGGTTCGAACAAGTTTTTGCATTCGGGAGACGCTACTCATCGTGTTTTTGCAGTGAAGATTTTACTGGTTTTCTTTAATCAATATTGCAATTACATGACTGCAATCATAGAGCGTGAAAAATTCAAGGGCAATGATCTGAAGAAGTTCCGGTTCGAGATGTTGGATCATATATTTCTGAATTTTCCGACGGTGGAGAAAATTCTACTGTCGCTATTTATGTCAATTGATATTGAAAATGAATATCTGATGCAGCACATGAGTTATACATTCGATTTGCTGCTGAATATTTGCAAAGTGAACAGGTCTTTCATCGACCGAACCGCAACGGTTATCGATTACATTAAATTGTTGGGAATGTTGTTCAAATCAGGACAGGACGAGGAATTCTCCTCTTCAGTGAAGTTGAAAGGAATGGAGCTACTACTGGTCCTAAATCCAAGCTCGTTGCAACCAACAGACGATGCGTTTTACGTTGCTCTGGAAAACTTGTGTTTGATTTGGATGAACGACACGAACGATAACTTTAACGTAGCGCTGGTTTTGCAGAAACTTCTCTCCAATTCGAAAGTGTTCGAAAATGGTCCGTTGGAAATTGACATCTGGATCGAGGCCATGAAATTAGTAGACGAGAAATCGCGACCTAGTATTGCAAGATGCTGGACCTTGTTAAGACATGCTAACAATTTTGACTTGTCAACGCCCAGCAACACCGATTATACTTCCAAGAACAATCTATCGGCATTGTTTCGGGACATTGAAAATGGAACGAGCATCGAAGGATACATGGACATTCCGATGATGAGCAAAGCACTCGTGTTAATGCTCAAACATCTTCATCAAGTCCCAGAATGCACTTTGTATTTTGAATACGTTGCATTTCTTCTGTTTCACTTCATCCCAGCACCGCGAGCTATTTACGAGATTTACAGCATTAACTTCACAACATTCTACAAGTACATGATGTACTGGTTAGACAAGCAAAAACCTGGCAAGCTAAAATGTAAGGATGTGGTAGGACTTGAAGCTTTTTATTCAGCCTTGTTTGAAGGTCGGATGGATTTCAGCGAAATTTTCAAAGGTGACAAGAAAATGCTGGTAGGAGAAACAGAGCTATTGTTAGACTCAAACCTGTACAGAGATCGATACATAATGCTCCTCATCTACCAGGTATGTTTTGTTTTATCGCAACTGATTGAAAATATGAATTTGGAAGTACAACAAGCTAACGCAGCCTCTTATTATTTGATAAATTTACTTAAACTTCTGAATTCGTCTGCCGCTAGACAACAGGATATATCGATAAAATTCGACATTTCTTCAACTGAAGTAACAAGAGATCTTCATATAGAACTAGCGTTAAAATATATTTACAGCCGTCATCTGTTGTTACTTCAAAACTATAACATTTTCGCGAATGAACAATCGGAGAAAAACTACGTCAAATGTATATGTACCGTAACTGAAGCTGTGAACGAATTCGAAATCGAAAACTTTGGATCATTTACGGTCAACTTCCGTGCGAAAATTGTCAATCAAATTATAGCATCTATCAAAGAAACGCTTCAGGTCGGTACTATACCGTCAAGTGATCTATTAATGACAGCCTTGGAATCCTTTCGTCTGTCAGATGAAAACTGCTTGCAAATTCTTCAACAGTTGATACGACTTGAAGTGAAATATTTTGTTTTGGAGGATAGCAGCCGCTCTATCTACTTTGATATTCTCGTCTACGTCCTAAATCGATTGGCTATATTAAGAAAAGTTATCGATAAGTACGACATAATTTTAAAAGTACTTAGTTTTTACACCGAGTTTATCACTACACTGAAGACTGAAATCAGTCTGGAAAAACTCGAAGAGGCCTTGTACAACTTTCTAATGATTTCACATCAATGCATAGGAAAAATCCCAGCGACTGTCTTTTATGCAATTTTCGAAAGCAACAAGATTAGCAAAAGTACCGTCAACTTGGCCAGCATAATTTTAGAACGAAGGCCCGATCTCATCAACGAATTTCTTAGCCTTGTTCCTAACTATCTATCCAAAAAAGAACTAATTTATCCGCTTTTGAATGTAGTAATAACGATTCGGGGTGAATTCAATTCCGGTATTGCAGACACTGTGTATAAAGAGTGCAAGAACGGAATAATGAAAGCGATCGAAAAGCCACAAAAGGCGGCGGTGATTTATAAAGAGAATGTCGAAACATCGATTTTCCTCATAAACCAGAGCATGGTTACTTCAGAATTTTACAAGAAATCTATAAAAACCGATTCCGTAGAAATTTTCCAGTTGAACATGATCGAAGCAATTTTCAGAAAAGAAATCAATGCTCATTCTGAGGACTCAGACACAAAGGAATTAATTTTTGAAAGTTTTGTTAATAACTTCATACACTTCTTGATAGTTGTCACGAAACGTGAGCTTTTGGATATGAAGAAAATAGCCACGGCTTGTAATTTAATGCACGCATGGATCAAGCAATATAAGTCATCTATGCAAGAAAATAACTTCGCTAACATCATCGAACCACCAGCATGGCAAGTGTTTTGTAAAACTTGTCTAAAACTTGGCATGCGAGCAGTCGAAGAGAACGGGCAACAAATCAGAGGATGTGATGACAATATAAATAGTTTATTTTTGAAACTGCTCGCATATCTTTTCGACAACTTCTACGAAAAGAATTCAGATCATCCACATGCTGCACTGTTCTTCGAAATGATCACATCGCACTCTCGTTTCTTCGATATAATCCTGGCACAGGATCCTAGCCTTGTAAAGACTCACCTAGTACACCTTATGCTTGTATTGGCACAAACCAACCACACTGTTATGAATGAGAAACATATTCCGATATTGCTGGGAGCATATCAGGCTCGATTATCTTTCTGCGATCGATATGTTTTGGCCTTGTTGCAGCTGTGCGAGCAATGCGGACTGGATTTTAGTAAGTACAGACCGTTCATCTGGGGTGAAGGAGCTATTGATCAATATTCTCTAAGATCACAAGATGACAGCGCCGTGTTACGGCAAGATCTCTCACTACCGCAGCTAATGAAGATGTTCGATGCTGATACCAGCAATTTTACCGTTAAATATTTTCCAGTCTGGAGAGATCTGGATACGATCAAACAACTCCCCGAAGTTGAATTTGATGACCCTCGAAACGATTATAAATTCAATCTCAGCAGTAATATAAAAAAGAAAATTGAAAATGAGCATTATGATATCGATAGTGCTTCCCTCAAATTGTATCCGGAGAGGCAAAATATCTACGATGATTGCTACGATCCTGCATTTGTAATCCCTATGCTCGCAATGGCCTTGGCTCCAGGCGCATATTTATATCCTGTAATACCTGTACAGAATGGATTACTGGGCATAGCCTTTGCAGCACTTTCGAGCTTAGATAAAGACATGCGGATGGCTGCTGGATTGGTTCACCTACGCTATCGTGACCAATTTGTGAACTGTAAGTTCTTGGACAAGCCACTCTGGATTCAAGCGTACGACACCATTCAAACTGGTCTGGAGGATTTACAGGAGCATTGGAAAAAACACAAGAAAGCATCAGTTCCACGCGTCCCTTACGTGTCCGGACTGTTTATAGCTACGGCAATGACAACCCTCATCGACCCGCTGGATCCAATGTACAAATCGCACAGTAAGTATTTTCGCATAAAGGAAAACTTAAACTTCCTTGAAGTTCCTGAGTTTAACGTGCTGTTTCAAAGCTCTGAAGTGGAACACCTAGCACATAGACAATTCATTATTGACATAATTAAAGACGGTATCAAGTGCAGTTCAGACTTATTCCTGCTTGTGAGAACCGGGAAGCTTCAGGCGCTGATGGGTTTCTATGAGCCCACCATATCAACATTTGACATCAACCTGCGAATCCTGTCTGCTATAAACGTGTGCGTCAAAATCCCGCAATCAATTAAAGTAATGATTGAGAATGTGGGAATAATCGCATGGATCAACGGAGTGATAAACGGTTGCGAATTCTATCAATTCGACATCCTAGAGGGGATTATGAGTATCATAAAAAATATTTGGTATTCAATCAAAGCTACTGAAAAATCTCCGAACCGTCTGTCTTCGATCGAGCAGCGGATCTTTCTCCTAAACGTTAAGCTTATACCATTGCTGTCGAACCGATTGAGTTTGAATTGCATCACGAACTTTTTGAATGTACTGGCAAAGGCTGCGAACGGGCAGCATCGGCTAGTGACCGACAAGTCTTTGGATCATATAATGTGGTGTGTCCAAAGATATTTTTCAGATCATCTCTGGTACATTGAAAATGTTCGACAGTTTGGTGTGGACAGCATTGAAAGTAACGATGCATATTGTAAAAAATTGCAAGCTTTGAAAGTAGACGAAAGTTATATTACAGGATTGTTAAGCTTGCGAAATTTTGTTGTTCGATGGAAAGAGTTAGAGTGAATATTTTTTACTGTTTGAGTTTTATACAAGCCAAGAAAATATAGTTTTTATTTTTAAGTGAACTTTGCTTTTGTATCAATTACTACTTTCAGAGCTACGAAATTTAAATTAACTTGCTAGGTGATCCCTTGCAAGAGTGTTCAAAAATAGTCAAATATTGCACTTACCATATGAGATACATTCGTGAATGGTCTTAGGGAGGATAGCGGTCCGCAGAATACCTAAACTAGTCCTAACCTCAATGTGTTATCGGCCGTAGGTTGTTACAAGTGGTTTCTTTGAAAAGTGATCTTTTTCGGCCGGTGTAGAAGTTTATAAATACATATATCGAAAGCAATTGCCGACGCCTAAGAACAAATAGCCGAACCCAGTTCTTTGGAAGAGTAAACTTTTGCGTCGAAAAAATGCTATGAAATTTAAGTCTGGTGCCTGGATTTGGCAAAGGACAACAAAATCAACGAAACAATGCAGTGAGGAGAAATCGTAGCCAGTTTTCATGCACAGTACTTGCTAATGCAAAATTTGCGCTAAAATGTGAATGAGACACCTCTAAAATAAACCAGAGATGGACGTGCAAAGTGGAGGATTTAAGGAATCGCACAATCCCTTTTTTCTACAACTCCGTCAGATACATCAGAATTATCACCGAGTTATCTAAGTGTGTTTGAAAGAGAAAGATGCTTGCTTATATTGAATATACATATATTATGAATGTTCACGTATAAATCAATTTAAAATAACGTATAGACTGCCCTAATAGCTGGTCGGGTCGGCTACTGGTGGACCAAATAATTTAGGTCGAATTTGGTGTTCAGTCCGTGGTATAAGCGCTCGGTGCAAATAAACCACTGAGTTACCAGTAAAATGAAAGGCAAGAGAGCGGGATACGCGTTAAGCAAATTAAGATCAGCTGTTTTGGAAAATATATCCGCCATGGTTTAGGGAGCCTTGATTACACCAAAGCACCCTCATATCGTCAGTGTATTCCCACACCATACTAGATTAATATGCTCTAGGTATATATGTGGTATGGGTGGCCATTCACAGTATAGATACTACGAAAGTTTTACCCTGAATTCAATACCATGACATCAATGCCAGCTGTATATCAGCAGTATATCTGTTGATTGAGATCTGTTGTCACAATACCAACATACTACATTTGACTATTCAAATAAACGGCCACCTTGAATAAACACCATCTATCGTCCAGTCACTCTTCGTACCACCATGTAGTTGGCTGCAAATTACATTGAGATGTGTCACATTTCAACTCGGCTCGGTACAAATCCTTCATTCTCCAGCGAAATCAAGAAGAAGATCCGGTATTGGCGACATGTGGGAAAGTATTATCTACTCCTAGAAATCTAATTTTGTGTTTTATATGAAAATCACAAAGTGTAATCCATAACTTACCGGTTCTGTTTGACATAGGAAATTTAATCATATTCCACGGTAAGTATGGAAATGATTCCAGTACTCGATCAGCCAATATGAATGTGTCGGCGGAGTGGTGGTAGCCGAGTGAAAAATTGACACATCCACAGAATTTAACCTAATTTGGATGACATTAACATTGCGAATCTTTTAATTTCAGTAAATTCTAAAAGAACAAAATGGTTTTGACTTGTAGATTTTACAAGGAAAAATATCCTGAGGTAGTATTGTTTGATACTAGTACGGAAAAGTGGAATTTCGTTTGTAACAAAGTTTCGGTTTTTTAGGTGGAGGATGTTGTTATGGTCAATGTACGATCAATTGCCGAAATGGGCGCTTACGTGCATTTACTGGAGTATGATAATATCGAAGGAATGATATTATTGTCGGAGTTGTCTCGTCGACGAATTCGTTCCATAAATAAATTAATTCGTGTTGGTCGAACGGAGCCCGTGGTAGTAATTCGTGTTGATAAAGATAAAGGTTACGTCTTTATTTTCATGGAAGGACAGTGTTTTTAATCTTTCTTTCTTGTAGGTTACATTGATTTATCGAAACGACGTGTCTCGGCTGAAGATGTAGAGAAATGTACGGAACGGTTTGCGAAGGCAAAGGCAGTGAATTCAATCCTGCGTCACGTAGCTGATATTCTAATGTACAAGTCGAATAATCAACTGGAAGAACTTTATCAGAAAACGGCATGGCATTTCGAAGAAAAGTACAAGAACAAAGCTTCGGCCTATGACATATTTAAGCAAGCTGTACTGTAAGTATATCCCTGCTATATGCATGATTGATTATATTTAGCGTTTAGAATGTCTTGTGAATTTTCAATGCCTTTCATATAATTTTTATAAAATGTTGAAAATTGTAGTCCTCACTAAGAGTGACTTTTCCTTCCCTTCTCTCAAGATAAATAAATATATTGTCCATAATAATAATTCGCTATGCTTCCAAGGCTGGGCGTGTTATTATGAAAGATACGACATTAAGTACTTATTAAATTTAATTAATTAATTTCCAACACGAATATTGTACATGAACATGTATTTATTATTCCAGAGACCCATCACTTCTTGATGAATGCGGTCTTGACGCGCCAACTCGTGATGTTCTTCTGAATAATATCAAGAGAAAATTGACATCGCAAGCTGTTAAAATTCGTGCCGACATTGAATGCTCTTGCTACGGATACGAAGGAATTGATGCTGTAAAAGCTGCTCTGAGATCCGGTCTCGAAGTATCGACAGAAGAGTTACCTATCAAAATCAATTTGATTGCTCCTCCACTATACGGTGAAATATTCATTGAAGCTTTTGTCAATTTTTTTTCATGTTAATGAATTTTCTGGTCAATCACAGTTATGACAACTTCCACACCAGAAAAGGCTGACGGACTAAAAGCACTGGAAAACGCCATAGAAAAAATCAAGAAAACGATACACGAGTATAATGGTGAATTTAAAATCCAAATGGCGGTGAGTGTGAGAAAATTGTATTCAAAATTATTTTTTGTAAATTGGGTCTACTTTAATTAACACTACCAACTTGCTATCCGTTCCGACACACAGCCCAAAGTTGTCACCGCTATGGATGAAGCCGATTTAGTACGGCGGATGGAACGTGCCGAAATTGAAAACGCTGAAGTTGCTGGCGACGACGAAGAAGATGAAGATGAAGAAGGAATGAAATTTGATGGTGAAGGAGAAATGAATGCTGCGGCTAATGCAAATGAAGACGATGAAGATGCTAACGACGAATAAATGTTGTTTATTATGCATAAATAAATTTTTTAATATGAATACAATTGTTTACGTAAAATTTACGATAGAATTGTCGGGAAATGATAATGAAAACATAATTTCATATATAAAGACTAATAATTTGTTTTTATTAAAAACATCACCTACAATCATTCGATTTTTTGGTCTAAATGAACAATTTCATAACTATATTCTTATTATGCAAAGAAATAATTGGGATATAAATACGACCACCAGGATCTTTTCGATTCATTCTCCGTGCTTGTGTTGTCTTCGGCTGCAGCGGCAGCGGGTATTGTATCTTGTTGACCTAATTGTAAAAGAAAAAAAGAATGTGATGTTTTAGTTGTAAACGTCGCATAACAGTAAATTACATTTACCAGCTATTTTTATTTCAAGTTATAGAGAATATTTAAAACTAATGTAGAAGTTAAGTGGCCTTATATATGGTCTGCTTTGTGTGCTCCTGCTGGCATGAAAGGAGTAATTGTTACTAGGAAGGGATTATTTATTTCCATTTTAAGAGGCTCGTCCCCAATTAAAAAAACGAGTAAAAAAAAAAGATAAAGGCTCATAGAACACAAAACTTAAATACTTCAAAAACAGAATGGATTTAGATAGTTCATACAATAATAATAAAGTATAAGTATTAAGCACCAAAAATGCAATAAAGATTTTGTAAGAAGCGAGGAGATAAAAAGTATCACGAAGTGATAAACAATAACGAATGGAAGTTTGATAAAAAGTAGTAATTTTCCGAAAATGAAGTCTGATTTACCGTCTAAATCGAAAGGTTAGCGGTAAAAAACCAAGCTGAAGTTCATTGTGTCTACTGGCGATAAACAATAACGGAAAGTGAAAAAACCCAATGTTCGTGCAAACAATGACGAAGATATATCCGAACCATTAACCTCACGTAATAAAAGCTTGGAACTAAGGTCAGATAGCATAAGACAGTGGAAGAGTCTGAAAAGGAATTTTGAGTAAGGACAAGCGATCACTATATTCACAATAATGTATATGAAATTTAAATAATAGGTGCGTTTTTTGCGTATCGATCAATAGCAGATTAGGGCAGGCAGCATTGAAAACAAAAACAACTGAGGCAGGATTGTTGTTGTTTTCAATGCTGCCTATCCTAATTTGCTATTGATCGAAACGCAAAATAAACGCACTCTACAGCATCATTTAAACAGTTCAGGTGGTGGGAGATCACACTTGATAACAGTATTCAATTATGCTACGAACATGTGAAAAGAGCATATGAAGGAGAATAGTGACGGACAATGGGAGGGCTTGGCAGTTACGTATGCAATGTGTTTACCAAATTTATGTTGAGTCGAAAAGCACACCAATATCTTTCAAATTTTCGACAGTCTTAAGATACGATCCGGATAAGGGATAGGAATACACTAGACGAAACATTTTACGAATATGAGACATTTAGTGATATTTAGCTACATTCAGAGTAAGAAAGTTCATTGAGCACCATATACTCAGAACATAAAGATCATATTGTAAATGATGGCAATCATTAAGAGATTTAATTACCCTGAATATCTTAAAGTCATCAGCAATTAGAAAATTGGGGAAAGGACAAAGAAAGCGAGATTATTGATAAAAAACAGGAATAATAAA
Source organism: Nemotelus pantherinus (assembly GCA_963978885.1). Classification (NCBI taxonomy): domain Eukaryota; kingdom Metazoa; phylum Arthropoda; class Insecta; order Diptera; family Stratiomyidae; genus Nemotelus; species Nemotelus pantherinus. Next base: position 235,488,006 of record OZ022263.1, on the reverse strand, counting down.
AGACCTAGTATCGAATCTTGACGAGCTCCAGAAAGAGGACAGTATGGTGAAGAGGTAAAGTATTCACGGATACAACACAGATACGACCAGAAACATAGGATGAGAACCAGGACAACAGAAGGTCAGCTAGCCTATAGCCTTTTAGATTTACGAGAAGAATATTTGCGAATTCTGTGTACACATCAAATTGCTTCTGTTGGTCTAAGGTGGAGGCCCATCAAGTTAATGAAGGTTATGAAGATAGAGGTGATAGATCTGCTTTTTATGAACCCACGATGCCCAGCAAGAAGAAACGAATGAAGAATAGGATGTAACCTATTGTAAACAACACTTTCGAGTACTTTACTAACACAAGAAATGTGATAAATAGGACAATAATTGAATATGTACCTTGGGTCACCGGATTTATGAGATAGAGAAACATGAACAGTCTTCCAAAAGGACGGAAAGGAGTCCGAGAAGCACCTTAGGTTGAAAATAATAGGACAAAGAAACACACACGGACGACGAAAGTGATTTGGCGAACAGGTTCGGGATGCCTTCAAGACCACAACCGACATTCAAGTAAGGACCCAACTTTCAAGGAAGTTGGTATGAATAAATGCGAGGAATGACAGAAGAGAAAGAGGGAATGAAAGCCGTGATCGGATTTTGCTCGCAGAAAAAGTATTCTGCATAAATATCACAATTCACATGCGGATTAGAGTCAATGACATCATTAAGGAACATAGACGGGGATACGGCAGCAATTTTTGAGGGAGCGGGTGTAAGACCCAAAGGCTTGTGTTGGTTAGAATGTATAGAAGACACTATACAATTGAAGCAATCACGCATACCTTGTTTAATGGCTATTTTCAATACGATAGTCCGAAGCTAGATACTTAGCACGATTCGGGGAAACGGTGGGTACTTTTCAGAGAGTAGACGTAAGACCAAAAGAGTTAATATTGACTAGAACGTACGCAATGGTGTTGAATTAGTCACGCATAAGCTTGTTAGGCGGAAATTTCAGTAGCTGATCGGTGCTTTGAGAATTTGAAGTAGTCAATGCTAGCAGGAAAAAAAGAAGTAAACTAAGCAAAAATTCATCGGAATTGCGCAAAAACCGATACATAATATAGTTTTGTTTCTGTATGTAGCTTATGCAGCAAGCTGAGTATTGTTTATTAATTTAGTATTGGTTTCATTGTGGTAGGAAAATACCCCAATTTTCTTAAACATAAATTATTACTCCAGTGCCTATTTTATTCAAATTTGTTTCTCATATTAGTCCTAGCAAATATCAATCGATTATAATAGCATACAAATAATTTGTTTTCTTGCTATTACCTTTTAAGAACGAAAAAATCACAAATCCTGCTAAAATATATTGTGAGCATTTCCGGTTCCGTCTGGACAATAGAATGATAATCTTTTTTTAGTATCATGCATATAGAATAGATGAAATTAAAAAAAAATAGGATGAAACTACTAGCTAACGTTAATTTTTACTCTTACAACTATAAGATATACTAACCAAAATTGAATTTTTAATCGAATTTACACGTTAGCCAATGTAAAAAAATTGCAAGAACCTCAAAACTTTCAATTGTCATATTTTTCCTTTCAATTATTTTGAATTGTAAGGAAATCGGATTTTCCCGGCTGGCTAGCCATAGCATTAAATTCATCATTTGCTACATCACAAACAACCTCAAAATTTTTTCATGTTTTCAGTTGCGTGTATCCAACAGCAGATAATTCATACCCGAAATATATTTTATTACGACACCCGAAAAATATGACTACAACTTAAATTAAGATCAGTCATTTTAGTCACTATCCACAACTTAGATTGATTTAATAGGGCTTAGTACAAAAATTTAACAACAATATATCCAAACTGTTTTTTTTCTTTTATAGGTGATGTGAAAGGCCTTTTGTCAAGTTCTTATTCGAAATTTCTACTAGTTCTGTTCGCTTATTTTTTGAATATTCGATACCGGATATGAATCTTGTATACATACACTCTCAACCCTAGAAGAGTAATAAAACAAGAGTTCAGATCTTGAAGAAACAAATTCAAATAGATATTTCAAACCTTTCTGCTGTTTTGATTCTTTGTTCGTAGCAATATGAATGTCCGGTTTCAATTTTTCATATCATAATAAGTATATTTTATTTGATTTGTTTGGCGGACATGCAAAAACTTGCATCCCAAAAGGATCCATTTGCTTCTTTTTAAATATCTTATACGTAAGCTTAGATTTGGTAGCGATAAATCATTTCATGTTCATGTCTTAAGCACTTTTTTCGTAAGCATATAACAATGCCTGTACATTCGATTATGTTTGGCAGTCCTTGATGAACATAAACAGTTAATGTTGTTTTAGGAAATATTCTGAGATTATTATGAAAGCTTTGAGAATTATAAAATTTCAAAAATATTAGCCGAATAAATTAGTACTTTTACAATGGAGTTTCGAGTGTTCATCGAAATAAGCTGCAACATTTAATCAATGCCAACACAAATTTCATGCTGTTTCGAATAACATCATTTCATTCGGAATAATGAAAGTGTTAAATTGTAATAAATGAGATTTTAATAAAATTCCGTTGCCTAGATATAGTAGAGACAGTCTTAAAAAAATCACCGGAACATTAAAATACGTCATGTCGCTATACATATCTCGTGTTAGTTTTAATTAGTATCTTAACTTATTTTAAAATATACGGATAACACATTCAATAAATTATCAGCTATAAAAATTAAATATTCTCTATACCTTCGCTCTCAGCCGTATTCACGTCAGCAGATTGTCTTCGATATTTGCTTTCGTCGCGTAACTGTTCCCACGAATACTGCAAAGAAGCAAAGAAAATGTTATTCAAGAATCAAATCAAACTCCTTCGAGTAGGATTACTTACAGTTATCTTTTTACTGTACTTTTTCCGTTTATAAAATTCTTTTGTTGCTAAATATAACTTATTTAAAAAATCAGGCATCTGTTTTTGAGCAACCCAGTTTGTTATGTATCCAGGAAGCGAAACTCCTGGATCATCGTAATATGTTAGAACGAATTCAAGTCCTGAAAAACAAAATCCATACTGTAAGCACATTTAATTCTGCGGGCAAAACAATATCATGCAAACCAGGTTCGTTGATTGTTGTGAATGGTTTTACAACCATAAAGCTCCAGTAATCTGCAACACGATGCTTATCAGGTGCGACAGGATGTTTCGGATGCTTCGTACTTTTACTGCCGATAACAATAACATTTTTTACATTGTTAATAAAATATCGGCGAGAGTAGACGTAGTCTCGGTTGGCGAACAAAGCCTAAAATTCCACTAAGTTAAGTCAACAAAGAATTTCCGTACAAGATCTTGTGTTTACCGGCCAACGCATTTCCCAGTATATGATCTGGCTGCGGCTAGTATCCAGCGGATCATTCTCAACCACATCTAAGACAACGGCAGTTTCGTCCCACGTTTTGCGATATTCTAGGTCAGTTTGCACTTGTAGGAAATCGTTTGCAGTTATATCTTTGTATACGCAGTACACTAAAAATATACATCATCACACCTGTACACATTTGATGTCTCAAGTGCAATCTAAAACTTACCTTTGTAGGAATATCGAGACGGTTTCTCTTCTCTTCGCCATATCAGCATATTTTTTTTTTCGATATATGGTTCCCAGCCACTTTTACTTACAATAATTCCTGTTGATGTATCAGGACACATACAGTATGTCAAATCTTCAAATCGTTCGCCAATCACTTTACGCTTTTTACAGTTTGCACAAATTAATGTTTCTTTTTGAAGTACTTTCACGAAGTCGACATCATCAAAGTGTGGTTTAGCGGTTTCATAGCTGATACGTTCGTCATCCCAGTTGAAGGCATACAAACCAACGGATGATAGCAAGACGCCTTTAAGGTTACGGTGTATCTGTATAGTTGAAAGAAGGTAATTTAGTAAAAAAAAAAAACAAAATTTCAGAACAATGAAAGAATTAGCATGTTTTGAAAATCTTCGAACATAAAAACTAAAAATTAATCCGTAGTGACATTTTTTCTGAACCCTAGTGAACTAAAGTGTTTTATTGGTTTATTGTTCAGGTCAAAATGTTTTGTTATTGCGATTGATACGTCGATTTATTTTTTCGCTGTTAGAAGTTGGAAATCTTCAAAAAGATGTTTCATAGCTCCTGCCCTGGAGCATATTGATTTTTACAGACCAAAAATCACCTTCTTCTCCTTCCACACTCGATATGAAACTATTACAGTATTACTTCCCGGGGGTGGATCAGCCTTTAGCTACTTCTCGCGATCCTTGCTTCTTCCTTCTTCCATGTCTTGCTCCGCGTCGCGCAGTTGGCGGTGTATATTTTTCAGTGCTGTTTCAAAACGTGTGCACCTAAATATGACATGTTCCACATCTTCGATTACATTTCTACAAACTTAAAAATCCGGTGAGCTGCCATGTCCAAAACGGTGCAAATAATTTCCAATTAAAAATTGATTGTTACAGCTCGGTTCTCCGTGGCTCTTTGAAATCCATCGTATCACGTTGGGGATTAATCTGTGCGTCAAACGCCAGTTTCGCGCCTCCTCCCAACTACTTTACCATGTGCAAATTGACAGTGGTTTCTATCTCTAGCGCACTTGTGGTCCCTTCTTCGCTTTTGTAGAGCTGGATCCCTTCAAGCGCAAGAATATCAATGCGCAGCATACTGGCCATTTACAGACGTCGCCTCATAGGACATTGTTTGAGATGCGGAGAAGGTTCGGAGTGCAATCAAAATAGAGCTCATCACCCTTCAGATTTGCGTTGGGTCGCTTATATTGTGTAGCAATCTAGCGAGTACTGAACTATCAACGGATGGCTAGTTGCCTACTTTCTCTAGATGAGGTTTGAAGCTCATCTTATAGTAGATAATTACGTTTAGATATTATGCAGTCGTCAGCCTTTGTCCGTACTACTGTTAGATTCCTTAGCTTCGTGATCAGTACCATTTTCGTTTTATGATCGGCGAGATCAAGTTTTAACTACCTAGATTACTTCACCTGTGTATATTTCGCCTCCCCGAGGTGAAGAGTGGTCAGAGTCGTCAGTGTACCCTACTACAACTACATTTCTAGGTACTCGTAGCCATAGTATCCCGTTGTACATTATGCTTCAAAGCAGAGGGCCAAGAACAGATTCCAGTGGTACTGTCGCCAATACCATATAAATCTTTTTCCTTCGACCAAGTAGTAGCATAAGGTTCTTTCCCTGAAGTATTCGACGATTATACGTGCTAAGCAGCTTGTCACTCCATTATCCTACAATAGGGCACCACTTCGCGGAGTTGAATGTGTTTCACACGTTTAGTGAAACAACATCGCAGTACTTTACTTTGTATTTGGCGATTATGTCCGATACCATTATTATTACAACGTCGACAGTTGATCGCCCTTATCGAAAACCAAACTGCCGGTCCGATAGTCTCATTTTATTTGTTTTATCTCTTTGTGCCAACTGCAATGCTAAATATAACTATTGTAATGCCAAAATCAAATTTTACACCAGGGTTAGACGATCGACAGGTTATTTTAGCTAGGTATTTTATTACCAATTTTATTTCTATTTTCTATCTTCATACTTTATTCCCTTTATTTCATATTCAAAAAATTGCTTTAAGACCTGATTATTAGCTTCCCAAACAGGTTGTTCAAAATGAATTAACAATAATGAAAAAAGTTTATTAGCTAGCGTATACACAATTATTTAGTCGTGCCATTGAAAAAAGTGTTTGTCATCGCACGTGATTTTGAAAGTATATTTAAAATTGAGTCAAAGCAATAACCAAGTTCATGAACATTTACACTTTGTACCGATTTTGTTGATAAACACCACTTGTTTTATGCCGCAACTTTGTCGATGCGTTGGACTGAGTTAGAACTTACAATTCCACTCTAAATTCCTATAAATTGTCTAACAGTCAAACATGGATCAATTTTTTAAATCCTATTCTTAGTGCTTAATATTTAATTTACAAAAATATTGAAATTTTCAGTGTCTAAAACAAATTAAAAAAAAACACAATTCGTAAATTTACTAAAACGTAATAATGTTTATGTATATATACATTTATGTATACCAAATGATGGTTAAGTAATGATTAAGCAAAAGCTATATCTGTCCAGCCGACTTCCAACGATTGGCTGCCGGTTCGCGACCCCACAAATTGGCTAAGATACAATGATCTGATAGACTATCATTAACAACTATAAAAATGTATTTCGTAATCAAGACGAAAGAATTAGTGCACTCAATTTATGTAACACGAGACACTCAATAAAAACTCGTGGATAAACCAGAAGACATACTCTATTCAAACGATCGTGAAATCAGATTTGATAACGAAATGTTTACATTCCATACCTGTCTGCGGAATCCATACAATAGCTGAATCAATGCATGTTCTTCCCAAATACGATGATAGAACGTGAATATCTGCTGTCCACGACGAAATCTCTGTGCTATGATATATTCGCAATGATCGGCCCAAAGTCGCAAGGTTAGGTTAGATCGTTCTTTTAAGTTGTTAATAAAAGTTTCTTTGATTCGATGCAAGTACGCTGACAAGTGAAATGGTGGCGGTTTCATTCTCATCATATGGACCGCTTATGGAAATGACTTTTGCTGGATGATGATTTTTTATTTGATCTATGTTTGGTTTCACCGAGAAATTTAGCTGTGGGCGAGTTGTTTAAACGTGACTATCCGATTTCCCATTTTCACGTCACCTATTTCGATCAATCGGTGTATAGAGGCGAACGATACTTGAGTTTTTCCTATTATTTCTAACGCTGCCTCTCCTTTGACTTCCGATTTGTACCTATAATTTCACTTTCGGAATTTTTTGACATTCGAAATATCTTGCTCTTTTTCGCGCAGTTTGAAATTAAAGTTGCTTAGAGATCTGAAATCTAGCTTTAGCATAGTGGCCTTTTAGACGACTGATTTACTATGGTATTCACCACTTCCGCTTCATTCCGCCGCCTAAAAGCTGGAATTGAGTTGAGCCGTGTAAAAGGACTGATTAGCAGGTGGTTGTGGCGGGAACCTTGGTGGTGGAGTGTGGTCAAAGTTGACAGAGGAATATGTTTCAAATATCATGTTACTTGGTGATCATTGAATGATCATTTAACGAAATATTATTTGATAGGAAAACTAATAGAAAAGAGTGCACACTGATTTAAGTGATGGAGGAAGTAGAAAATAGAAAACAATTTTGAAGGTTAGAAAATTAGAGGTAGTTTAGTTAGCATCTGAACTTGAGAAAATAAAATAAATACATCCTCATTAGTACTATCATGTCTTTTAGCTTCAATAACGGCGGCAACCCTAGTAGGCGTGGATTCGATAAGTTTTTCTAATTATTCTTGTTATCTTTCCACGAACTACATTCGCTCCATCAAATCCTGCAAAAATTGATTATTGAACGCTTTTTCACCTTTAATTCAGGTCTCGCCATGGCGGGGATGTTATCTTTAAACTTTCTTGCATTCAGTTACCTGCGGAGAAATAGCTCATAAGAGATTTTAAAGAATATATAATTTTAAAGGACGGTTTTGAAAACTTTCTGTGTGAATACGAAGGCACGGTGCTGAATCCGCTTGAAAAAGAGCATCTGGGATAATACTGAGGTGTTGCTCCAAAGTTAGAATAACACCGCTGGCAATTGTTTTTTTATACTTCACAGCGTTCACGGTCCACTGTAGAATCAGTAGACACCCAACTCTCTTGGATGTAATTCATGTACTTCTTCATGTAATTACATAAAGTGAATTCTTGACTATGTGCCAGAATACTTTTCGTCTTTTCGCCGGCTATGGTCTGTTCCCACCATTACGTTAAATTTGAACTTAACTGAAAGAGCAACTCCTTTTCATCCCTCAACTTTTCAATTTCGGAGCTCCTAATCACATTTTTTTCATTCTTTTTGAAAGAAAGATTTTTTGACCGATCTCATTGATTTAACATCTATCTAGTTGAGCCTCCGCTGAATATTTCGTATACTTAATTGTAATTTAGCGACTTTAGTTGGTTCCTTTTTTATTCCTGACATTGGTTTCCATAGCACTGACCGAGTTTTTATATGTTCATATAGCTTCCACGATTAAGCACCATGCTTCAACTATTCTCATTGCGCAAATTGTTATTCATGGTGTATGAACAATCACTTTTCAAGTTTTGAAAAGTGTTTTGTCTTGATGCGATGCTCCATACAACTGCAATATGATTTCCTGCGATCGACAAATATTGCTGATATTATATTGCAGTTAGTAGCCATAAATGTAAAATCCTCGTGTACATCTTGCTGTAAATTATACTAAACTGAAATAAAACATCATTCAATATAAGTAATTCCATTATTAATTTCCTAATATGATACACTATGACAAAAATCATTATTTTCTTTTATCTTTTTGTTTTCAAAACTACATAATAATTTAATTACAACTAACAAAAATGAAGAATCTGTACAAAATATACTAAAAGTAATCTTTCTGCTTTAAATATTATCTCATCAATATAAACAAATATTCTGTAATTTTCATTACATTTCATCAATAATATACTTTCTCACTTTATCTTTTTAGCTTATTACTGTGTTTACATAGTGTGTTTTTGTAGATGTGTTTGTTTCCTTTGTTTATGTGTATTTTTTGCCAAACGTAAAATACATAATATTACACTTATGAACTAATTCATCCATTTTTTACAATTCGGAGCTCCACACATGCATGAAATTTTATGCGCATCATCCTCAATATCAAACTTATAATCATATGAAAGCTGAAAGAAGTGAAATTTAAACACAATGGTTATTTTCATTAATGATTGTGAACCAAAATACTACAAATAAAGACATTGATTAATCAAAGTCATTGATTAATCTTCATTACCTCTTCGCCGCGATTTATTCGCCTTTTAGCAAAAATAATTATCCTATATTCCCTATCGACTTCTACGATTTCTGTTACACAGTTGGGATTGCATGAATGATTGATATAACGTGCCAGACCGCCACTAAGTGTCGCATCAACAACACGATCTTCATCCAAACGAAACATGTATATTCCGCGATTCTATAATAAATTTCATATTTGTGTTTTGTTAATGAACTTTCAAGTCAATAGATGGTTAATGTCGATTACTTACTCTTGCTTCATACTGTTTTTCTCTTAGTTCTGATACCTCGGTACGAATCACTTCTCCTATATATTCTATGACCATTGTGTGTTTTTCCAAGTCTCGCGCTGCATATAAGCCTAATCCTTGAATTTTCGACCTACGGGGGAAAAGAACCACGTTTCGCTGTTGAAGTTCCGGTTGAAAAGTTCAATAATCACTGCGAATTACCTGGCTAAGTAGACGTTATTGCGCCATTCTTGCTTCATCTTCTTATATTGCGAGCTCTTCGAATGCACAAATTGCTTACTATAAGGACACGCTACCTCACCCGCGACTGAAGTTGTCGGTGCCAGGGTTATCCTATGGCTTGTTGACCCGGTTCGTTGCGTATGAGGCTTCCTCCAACCGACAGCTTGTTTTTGCTTGGGCTCTGTTCGAGCAGCACCTGAGGGATTTATTGCTAGCGGTAACTCTAACAGCGGATTTCGTCCGTATTTGAAACGATAATCGGTAAGCGTTTCGATTCCCGGGAGGCTCTCCAGAATTCTAACTACAGCTGGCTCGGTCAAACCGAAGAGATCTTCACCCGTTACATATTTCGGGAATAACTGCACTAAATGGTGGTCCTTGCGCAATGTCGACATCGGTTCTAAGATTCGTTGCCAGACAGCTTTCGGCGTAGCGTCTCGTAGTTCGATATCGTCTTCTGATGGTTCTTGGACGATCACCCGGAATTCCGGTCGACCGGCTACGTCTGCGATTGAGCAAATATATCGACAGCGTTTGTTTGGTCTACGCATTGACCAGTAAAAGCGAATCTGAAAATACAAACCATTTAGCAGGTTTTTCGAAAAAAGGGCAAGTAATATTTAACTTACAATTTTATATCCTATGGGATATATGTAGTTGGGTGTATGGAAAGCTTGTAATTGATGCGGCAGCAGTTGACCAACATTTAAGAAAGTTAAACTGCCTACACGCAACAAATTGCTCAGCTCAGAATGGTGCATGACAGCAGCAACTTGCCGACTCTCGTCCCTATCTACGTACACTCGTCTTTGCACACTCAATGTAGTAAGTTCATTCTCTTTTTCATTTTTTAGAACATGCGACATGCAGTGCGTTGTTTTATTTTTGTAGAATGTGCATTTGTCCTTAAGCGCACACGACAGATGATAGACGTTGCTGCATCGATTCTTAAAGCATTTTATTGTCGCACCCAGATTATGGCATAGGGTGCACATTTGATTTAAGCTAACTTGTAAGGCAGCTTCTAGATTCATTAAGGCCCCGTTTTCTGTTTCATAGACACCGTCCGACCACAATGCACAGTTCAAGTGCACCTGCAAAGGAAATCATTCACATAATAACTGAGCTATCTCCGTCGTCCACATGTTGCTTTCACTTACCCATTTATCTACGTCGAAATTTAGTAGTCTCGATGGTCCATCTGCGACACCGTCCCCAATCTGATTGCAGAATATGCACTGCCGTGTATCGTCTGGCATTTTATTTGTGGGCGCCACAGTTATGCTCATTCTGAACAGTGTATCGGTTATCTCTTTCTCCGATGGTTTCTTGTATTTAGTGGCTGGCGACGCAAACGTGCTGGATGAAAAGTAACGATATCGCGATGGCTTCTGTGATGCCTTCCCATCATCCGTTTTGGTTTGCTCGCCCAATCTTTGCCGGCTACTATTAATCTCGTGCGATAATTTCATCATTTTGTTTTTGTGGTGACCATCATCCAAGTCGACCATCGAAGCTTTTCGTGCAGGCTTCCCTCCACTAACCGGATGTTCGACCTTTATTGATTTCACATCCGGATACCCGTCAATTACGAACTGATTACTATCCCATTCTACATTCAGTTTCGAATTTAAATTATAATTATCATCGATAATATTAGTTGGTCGCCATTTAAACTGTTTATAACAACTCTTACTACAAAAGTACAAATCATCGCTACTACTTAAAAGCTCGCTATCGGATGCCAGCAATGGAAATTCACTGGCTTTCGCCCGTATTATTGTATTTAATATAACTACATCACAATGTCGACAGAATTTCGCAGCACCATTTAGTATAGTTTGTATGTCAATCGGATCACCTTCCTTACCGTCTTTACCTTTTGTTCGATACAAGCCCAATTTCTGACTAGGTGGTGTCGTTGTACGTTCCACAATTTGGTATGAGGTCGGTGCGGGTATGTGTAGAATATTAGCCAGGTCACGTAGTACACCCATTATATCTTCTGCAGCAGATGATGTTAAGGTCAGAGTTACAGTTACGTTTGGATCTTTGATGGGAGTTTCTGGTGGTTGTGTGTTTCTGGAATAAAAATGATTTGTGTTATTTGATTATAGTGATTTGGGATATAATGAAAAATGTAAATGTCTCAGAATAATATTCAAATTAACTTTTATTGCATCTAGGCTTCGATCGTTGGGAGAACTGTGATCTTCATAGGTTATAATCCGTACCTGCTGAAACAATGAGATCTTCTAAATTTTTACATTTTAAAGTGCCATTGTCTCGAATTTCTTTGCGTACAATGGTGGCTCTCATTATGAACTTTGCGAGATATCATTTCGTTGCGCAATAATTTGTTTATTAAATAGAGCTATGAAAAATTTAAAGTTATCAAGCCAAAACAACCCAGCAGGTATTGCTAATCACTTCAAGAATATAGTGTTGAACTATCTTTCATATTCGATTCATCTCTGAATTAATGCTATAAAACAGACAACTGCCAAGGCAGACAAAAAATCGCACACGACATAAGTAAACAAATCAACATCTGAACTCAAGGATGCTATTTATGATTTAAATCAAATATTAGTTTTAGAATTACTGAATCTAAATATATACCTCTACTTTTTCTTTACTATAAGAACTATCAAAACAAATCAACAAAAACTAAATTACATACCTTAGCTTCCAATCCCTGTATAAACTATTTTCTTTATTATTGCGGTCATGCACTTTCCGATCGATCGACAAATCGATCCCAGTTTTCAATCTGATCGGTATAGGTGCAATAACTGGCACAACCGGTGACATTCGACTATACGGATCATCGTCGCACTCATCTTCGCTAATAACACGTAGCCCGGGAAACGGCAGAATCGGTTCCCACGATACACACTCTGGACTGGAACTAGTCACCATACTCTCTGGTGTATGAACATCCCAGTCACGTGAGCTGTAATCCATTCTCTCATCATTATCTGTTTCGAATTTAATAGGTGGGAATTCTTGATCGTAGAAACCATTTTGGATGGGAGGATTTAATGGTTCGGACGGCATTTCGATTGGTCCAAATGGCTTTGTATTGTAGAAATCTAGAATATTTGTACTTTTCACTTTGCCAAACTCCCCTTCGAATCCACCAGTCGAACATCCACCCTCTCTGTTGCCTAGTTTCGTAAGGTCGCCAGCTCCGTACGGCGGGCGTATTCCGTAGTTTCGACTCAGCAGCGGCTCGAGAACTTGTAGTGGCTGCATCTGACGTAGTTGTGCCATTAAGTTATCGATAAACATGTCATAGTCTCCGTCAACTTTCGATGTTTTCCGTGCTCGTTTCTTTGAAAACGATTGGTCCTTGTTCAGCAGTTGCATTTGCCTGCGATTTTTTTGGTATTCTCGCTTCTTTTTCTTTTTTAGTTCGATAGAGCTTTCCAGATCAGTAGGCTTCGTCGCCTTGTCATCCTTGACTGTTTGATCAGAGTCTTCAGCTGCAGGCTCTGAGTTCGTCGAATATGACAACGGTGTAGAGTTTGGTCGTTTCAATGACGGAGATTCATTTGAATCAGATTTAGTGGCCTCGAAGCTGTCGTTCAAGGAGGGTGTTTTCCTCATTTCCTCATCCTGCTTTGTAGGTTTCGTTTCACTTGCACAAGGCTCGGAAGTTGTTCTCTGAATGATGATTGTCTTAGGTTCTGGCTTCGCTGGTACTGGTTGCTTGGACGGTAATTCCAAGACCGGTTGCTGTTGTTGTTGTGGCGGCTGTTGCTGTTGCTGCTGCGACTGTAATTGCGGCTGACTAGCAGATTTGTCTTGAGCTGGCACAGGATCGGGAGTTCGCGAAGGTGGCCTCACTAGAACTGGACTCGATACAAACGATGTTTCGCGTGAAATCACTTGCAAAGGTTTCTTACTTTCCTCCGACGCTTCAGTCTTTGGAACTTCTACGGGAGTTTTGGTGGAAGGCTGCGAGGATGTGCTCGAAAGTATGCTTGATGGAGTAGCCGGGACTGGTGGGATTACAGGACGAGCCAGCTGGGCTTGCAGCGAACTAACCAATCCAAGACTTGGAGCACGAAGCCCTGGTACCTTACGGGTCGCAAGGACTTGTGGCGCAGACGGAGTGTTGGCTGTGCTACTACTATTCTGTAGTAGTTGCTTCAGCAAAACATTTTGCGAGTCGTCTGATCTGCTCGGCTGTGAGAGAACATTTGAAATTTTGCATCCATTAAACGATTGTTCCGAGCTTGTCACGGCCTCGCTTTGGATATTTGGTTTTGTCTGGCTAGTCTGATTTTGGTATGATATTGCACTATCTGCCAATGAATCACTCGCTTCAGTTTTAGATGGAACGACTTCCAAGCTATACCTTTTCGCCCCTGTGATTTGAGCTGGCAGCTCCTTCTCGCGCTCGAAGCCATCGTCCGTGGATTTCGAACGTTTCAAATGAGTCGAAGCTAAGTGGGCACTTATCGTTTTCACAATCCTTTTCGAAGAGTCCTGGCTATTTGGCGTTGTTGTTATCGAATCATTAGAAGCTGACAGCGAGTTTGTAGATGATGAAGGTATCGTCGTCATAACAATAGCAGAAGGAAGACGTTGCGCAAGGACAGATGTAGGGATTATTTTGGATTTCTTTGATTGTAAATCAGCAGCACTCATTATTGTTTGGAAGTGAGTGGTCGTTCCAGATGCGCTAGTCAAAAGAAATGTTACTTTATTCGAATTTCCAATGGCCGTCTTCGCTATGGATACAGGTAAATCGTTTGTTGAAATAAACGTCCTCATTTCTTTCTGTTCGCTGCTCTGCTGCTGTTGCTGAGATAACTGCTGTTGATGCGATTGTTGCTGCTGAGATGACTGCTGCTGCTGAGACGGCTGCTGCTGCTGTTGTGTTTGATACTGTTTCTCTGTTTTGGTCTCCGATGAACATCGCGCTGCATCCTTTTTTATATCGCTTTCGTTTTGTGGTTTTTGATCGTGTTGATTCGAGTTTATGCTTGACATTATTGTGCGTAATTGCTGAGAAACGTTTGCCATGTTGGTGGTCATTTCAGTGGGCTGAGACAGAGGCGAAAGCTGTGGTACCATTGATTTTAAACGAGATTGTAATTTTTGCGTATCCTTGCTGACTGCGAAGTCTTGTTTCGCTGGTGTATCTTCCTTCTGCAAAGCATCAATGCGACTACTTTGATTAACGGGCTTCGTTTCCTCGGTTTTATTGAGTGTAGAATCTTTTTGTTTCGATGCACTTTCCAAAATCTTGTTTATGACAATGTTCTGCGGTATCTCGGATGCAGACTTTGTGATGGATGTTGTCATGTCAGTGTCTTCTAGTTCGACTACAGTTTCTGGCGATGTTGGCTCATTTTGAAAAATTTTCGTAGGTAGATCCTGCAGAACTGTTAAGGTCGAAAATTTCGGATAACTATGAGTTTGAATCAGATTCTGCTTCGCATTTGCCAGATTTTCCACCGCTTTCTGCGGTAGTTGCACTTTTTTGCCTACAACTGTTGCTTGGACAATTTTCGTATTTGTCGTTGGTTTTAGCTGTAACGATGACAATGAAACGATCGTGCCGGGATTGAGCTTTTGTCCACGAAAGTTCAAGATTGTCGGCTGCTTTGTAAGGGTTATACTCGTTGGCATTTTTCCTTGTTTGTCCGTTGTCAGTATGTGCGGCGATGTTATAGTCATATTCTTATTCATAACCAAAGGAACGGAGATAGTAGTGTTTCCGAATGAGACTTTGGTTGTTGTGGTTGCAACATCGGTTACCCTTTTCGGTGTTACTTTCAGCGCTGTTGAGTTAGTTGTTTGCGTTAAGTTAGCTGGCATAGTCCCTCCCTGTACAGATGTGAACGGTAGTCTGTTCAGTGTCATTAGATTTGAGGTCGATATATGGGTTACATGTTGCGCCTTTTGAGTTGTTGAGTTGATGATGCTAAAATTATTAGCTTCGAGACCAGATGATTTCAACTGAACGGATGCTTCTTTCAAAACTTTACTATCGATCATAGCTTCGAAGTCTTGAGACGTGGTGAGATTGTTCGTGTCTTTTGAAATTACTGATAGAGAAGTAGACGAATTGTCTTTCTTCGACGAAGCATTGTTTTCCGACACATCAAGCTTGTTTTCGTGCTTCGACATGTCGAAATCCTTTTCGAAGCTGCTATCGCTGCGTTTCGAAATATCGTCTGGTGGTGGCATCATGTTTTGCTTCATCGAGTCATCACTTACATAGTCAACAACATCTGACGAAAACAACACATATTCTTCGTCTACCTCCGTTTCAAGCGGACTAGAGACAATGTCTGTGAGTTCAGACGGCGTGAAACTTTGAATGACTGGAATATCATCGTTATCTCCGATATTTTGCGCAACTGAACTCAGTGAAACTTCGGTCGCTACGAAGCCTTTATCCTGAAAGTCATCATAGTCCATCATCCGCTGCTTTTCTTCGGGACTGCTGTCGATTATTACCACTTCTTGCTCACTTTTTCGCATTTGTGTACAATTCGTTGAACTGCCTGCCATCGAAGAAGCGTTTTCGTTCTTCTCTTTTCGATCACTTTTCCCGGTATCACCCGAAGAGCTTTCACCGCTGCATTTCGCTCTCTCTATGCTAATCTTTTGGTTTATATCGTTGCCTAAGCTCCACATCGGTGATCCTCCGAACAATCCTAAGCGAATTTTACCATATCTCGCTGATGGGCCGCCTCCGGTATACGGCAAAAAACCACCTGTGAGACTTGAAAGTCCACCTCCGCCACCGTTGTTTCCGCCGTTACTATTATCTTGATTGCTTCTACCAAAGTTCGAGTTATCGCCGCACTGTTGTATATACTGCTGATCGGGCGAATTAAGTACGAAATTATTTGGACTCTGTTGGATTGAGCACTGCAACAGGGGCGAAGATGGCGATGGGCTCACATGACTTGGACTCGGCGATGACACGTGATTCGGTTGTTGATTTTTCGGCTTATTCATCATTTGCCCCATCATATTCTGACTAACTTGTCGTTGCATGATCTGCCGCTGTGATATAAAGTGAATCCTTTGAGACTGCATTAATTCTGAAGTCTGTTGTTGGAAGTTCGACATGTGCATTGACGTAACAATGTGCTGTTGTTGGTGTTGCTGCTGCTGTTGTTGTTGCATCTGCGCTTGTTGCGATTGTTGAGCTTGTTGCTGATTGTCCATGGCCATTTGTGCTTGATGTAGAATTTGCTGTTGTTGCTGTTGCCCGATTTGAACTCGAATTCGATCGTGTTGCGAGTGCGGCGCGTTGAATTTGGCATTGTGTTGTACAATCATTGGGTTGTATGAGTGGCCAGGACTAGTTGCTATCCGATTTGGCAATTGCTGTACATTGATTCTGTGTTGAGGTGAAGTTATTCGTGGAGCGGGTGACGCATGGCGACCAGGCAAGGAAGATGGAGACGACCTGAGTAATTTACAATGTCATTCATTTGTTTTGCATGAAATATTTATTATTCACTTACATTGTGGCTGATGGACTAAAGGAATTTTCATCCATTTGTGAATGTGGCGTTCCGATACGAGGAGACGTCTGTATGGTGTTGAAAGGCGAAGGATTCGAATTCGACTGATGGACTGGACTCTGTGCTATGCCGACTGGGCTATGTGATAGAAGAGGACTTGGCGATTGTATCGGACTTCTTGCCGTCTGAAGTATGTGTGTACCCAAAGGAGATGGTGAAGTACGCTATGATTAAAGTCGTAATTAACACGGTTTATATGTTTGTATATTTGCACGAGACTTACCATTAAAATCGATGACTGCGAGTTCGTTGACGGAGAAAGCATCGGTGAATGAGGTGCCATTTGAGAAGGCGATGGTATATTTGGAGATGGCATTTGAAGTTTCGATAAATGTTTACTTTTGTAATCTTTCATTAGCATTTCGTGCTGTCTGAATTGTTTCTTGGCGTTGTCCAACTGCTTCTGAACGCCAGGCTGCTCGGCGTTTATTTTTGCCAGTTCTTCGGCATCGTGTGGCTGAAGTTCGCCACCAGATTTTTTGACAAGTCGCTGTTTGCTATTTAATGACTGCGAATAGAAAGTAATTGTAACTTGCAATCTCACTTGTTGTAGTTGAAAATTTAAAGCCTACCTTTCGTATCTTTCGGATTTTCGTGATTTTTTCCTCAAAGAATTTCAGTTGTGTTTCAAGTGCAGCATTCTGATTATTTAACCATTGTTCGTAGGTGATTTGCATTATACGATCTTGATCTGTGACAATGTTTTCTGGTGGTTGTGGTGGTGCTGGTTGAAAATTGAAGTTCATAGGTGGGGCAATTGTTCTGGAAAAATGTTTTTAACATTATTTTATACGAAGCACATATTTAAAATATATGTTTTTACTTACATTTCTTTTTTCGTTTTTGAATCTAAATTTGAAATGTTTGGACTCGTGTTCTGCATTGGCTCTCCAGTATTTTTACGCCACGTATTTAAAGCCGGTGTAGCACTTCGATGCATAGTCTCCGTTTTCAAAACGAATGACTTCTTCTCGTTTAGCTGACTTGTAACTATTGATGACGAAAGCTGTTGCTGCTGTTGTTCGCGTTTCTCCTGCTCGAGCAAATCTTCGAGAAGAAGTGGTTGGTCTTGCTGGCGAACTGGTTTTGACTTGCTGTTGGCAGGATAAGGCGGTGGCGGTCCCGGGTATGGCGGTGGAGGCGGTGGAAGTGCTGCTCTTTGAGGCATCGTATGTAGAGTATTTGGTTGTGATGTGAGAGTATTGTTGTAGCGCGGTGGAGCTTGATTTATAATTTGATTGGGCATGGTAGGTTGCGCAGCAGATTGAACAACGCCTTCTTGTCGTTGAATATTGAATTTGCTACAAGAAAATAATATTACAAAATATTAGGAATTTATGAACCGTTTCAAGTTTGGTGACATTTTTTTTGTGTCTCGATCAAGAGCTTGTTAGGGTAGGTAGCATTTGATTATATCTCTCGACTATTTTAAAAAATGTTACCAAATATAAATACACTTACTTCTCTGTCGATGATTTTCTCATTTCCGGATCGCCTTCATCAAAGTCCAACTTATCCAAAAGATTTTGATTGTTCCCACCGGTCAAAGCATCCAACTCGGGATCTGCATATTCCAAAATATTAAAATCAGCTCCCATTTCAGCCGTCAGCGATTTGAGTAGTTCTTCGTCGTCATCTTCGCCCAAGCCGCCAAGAATATCTCCAACGCCCTCAACTTCTCCAATAGCTGCGGTAACATCCTGCTCGAGTTTGTCAAGTTCAACCGATACATTATCATTGATTTCGGTCCCAACCGCTCCGACCTTTGGAATGGCTTCCTTAATTTTCATTTTTTGCATTACAGCCTGATTGCTAGACTGTTGCATTTTTTGATTAGCAGCATTTGTAGGAGCATCGAGCTTCTTATCATTTTCACTCTGGTTCACCAAATTCACATTCATTTTCGCAGGTTGGAATTGCGTATTCTGATTTGGTATATCTCCAGGACCCGTGGTTATATGCATTCGTATCGGGCCAGGTTTGTTCACTATTCTCGGATTTCGGCCCTGCAATGTCACTGGGAACGGTTCTCGGAACGTACTGCCACTGAATTGTTGATTTTGGTTAGCGTTTAGATTATGCTCGTCCCCGTTATTCCAACGGACTGGCATTTGCTGTCCAGGCTGTGCCGCTACATTAATTACTGCATTCGGATTATTCACTATACCACTGATGCTTTCCTGACGCTGTAATAGATCTCTCAGCTGTTTATTGCTTTCCTGCTGCTTAGCTGGTCCTACTTTTTCAGTCCCTGTTGGGTTCATTTGCATGCTGGATGGCTGATATGTATCCAAGGAAGCGTAAACGGTTGGCTGAATTATGTCTGTATTGAATTGTGGCCGAGGCGTTCCTGGTATTGAGCCATATGGTGAACGTTTTTCCAAGGATATGTTTTGATCTGGGATGAAATTCGGTGAATTCGACATCATTGATGGTGATGTTTGACCTGCTGTTGGAACGGAAACAATATATTTTTCAGAAAAATCGTCAGTTTGTCTTCAATTATTATAAGTGAGTCAAGCAGTATATTTTCAAAGAATTATACCAAAATTAAAATACCTGGTGTCGGGAACTGTTGTAATTGCTGCTCCTTCGCCCGCATTGCTTGCAACTGCTTCCATTGCCTCTCCTGTTCTTGTTCTTTCAACGATTTATGTTGTGATGCCATTTTCTCTTGATCCTGCAATTAGACAATTACACCGAATATCTAAATATGCAGAATAAACAAACTGAAACATGCATAACAAGAAAAGCATCTTATCGAAAAGCCACAAATTTGGTTCTCATTCAAACACGCATTTCGAGAAATACCATCTAATCGAACACGTTCATATGAAGAAAATCAAAAGCAGACATACGATCTGCTCGAAATCAAATGAAAAAAGATACCAAAAGCTACATAAAAGTGTACGATATAGTTCAAATCCATAGAGTTGTATGTATAAAGCAACAGCAGCGGTAGCGAAATATCAGATATAGTTTCAAACAAACTTTCAACACTGAATCGTTTCAAAAATACTGACAAACGTAAAAAACAATACCTAAGAGCAAACGAAAAAATACGATATGCTTATAGAAGATCTGCCACTTGACCTGTATGTAACTAAGGATATTCATTTGAATTTTTGAATTATTGGCGTAGACTTTTGTGAATGCAGATGTTACAATGAAACAAGGCATCGTGTAAGATCTATATTTAGATTTCTATTTTGCAGTGAACGTGAATTTTCAACTAATTGAAAATTTCGGAATAACTTCCAATATTGCGTTTGATTATCAGAAGAACAATACTTCATGGAGGCAGGTAACATTAATTTTTGATGGTTGCCGATAGCATTGAATTGTGACCTTCGTCTCATAAATATTTTTGATAACGAACATACACTGAATTCATAATATATTTCTTTTGTTTTTGCTTAACATGCAAACAATTAAAAAAAACTATGGATTATATTGAAATAAATAACACCAATTAGGTGCAGTATATATTTTAAATTGAACGTCGAAAAACATATAAAAAATTATTCCACAGCACCTATCACATTTGAGTTCAATTTCTTACAATTCAAAAAAAAGCTTAAACAAATACGAGTCAGACTAATTCGTTCATCAAAAAGTCAAAGAAACCAAAAACAAAGTCATATGATAGATATTCACGAACCAATTACAATACCAATCTAAGCCATAATATGATTGATTGACTTCTGTATAAAAAACGTAAGAGATGCAACAATGTCATATGAAAATCCTCACCAAACAGGCAGTTGCTCCTGTTACGATACGATCAGTGAAATCATTGGTAACCGTTGCCGAAGATGTTGCCGTCGCAGCCGAAGATATCGAATCTTGGCCGGGAATTATTGGAAGGGTTTTCATTATTTCTGACGGTGTTAGAACCCGAATATTTTGATCCAAATAAATCGAATTGAGTGCCGCCGTACCACCGCCTGCAGGGCTTAACTTTTTGCCACTCAAATCTACAAATTCTGCGGTAGGATTGATGTGCAGAATTTTTTTATTTCCAACTTGAATTTGCTTGGTTCGAGCATCGTCTTGTAAAGCCTCGTTTATCATGCCTCTAATTAATAATTGTTTATTATCTCTAGGCAAACCATTGCCGGCATTTGGAACTTCGACAGCGAGACGTTGAGTTGGTGCTTTGTTCATTACGAGAAAATGATTTGCGATTGGTCTTGTGGCACAGTAAGTGTGCAGGACACTTTTAGAGCCTGTATTGAACGCTCCGTTTGCATTCACGGTTACATTCGGTGCCGGGCCGTTCATGTTTGTACTGATATAGAATTTGGGGAACGTGTTCCTTTTCACTGTATTCGCATCTTTAATAACTTCCACGTTTTTCTTTGGAGACTGCACGGTATTCTCTTTGATAACGTTTAGTTTATAACGAATCGCAAGATTAGTCGGAGTCGTTGATGTCGAAATCGTTTGGTACGTTTTAGGCCCGGTTGTTTCTCTGATTAATTCTGGTTTTGTTTGGAACTTATCGTTGACGGCGTTATTTGAAGCCTCAGTTTCTTCTATACATTCTTTCAAATCACACGTCGATGATGACTTGTTATTTTGTTCCATATCAATGCTCGACGAACATGAACTCAATCTGGATGTGCTATCATCTTCGTCGTTCTGATCAACTGACAAATCCAAATCAACGGAATCGGTACCACCTAATAAATCTGTTGTTGTATTCTTATCCTTGTCAACATCGGAAGCCTGTTTGTAATAATGTTACGCTTGTTTTAGTTATTTATTTCGAATCATCAGACCGGCAGAGTTATTGCGTATTTGTTTCAACGGGAATTTTTTGTATTCAGAGTCAAAATTAAAGGATCAGAAAATGCAATCAAATAAAGTTTTAATAAAGAGTCAACTTTATTGGTATGAGAAAATTGTTGGAGAGTGTGATTGCATAAGAAAATATGCCTGACCTCTTGTATGTTGAAAACCCCAAGACTTCGGGCGGACACGTAATTAGAAACATTATATTTTACTATAAATATGCTAGGATGCAAATTCGTTATGATCGGTTTGAAAAAACCGGTTGCATTCGTTGCAATTTAAACGTAATTTAGAAAGCGTTTTTACTTTCAATGATGGTTGGAAAGGCTAACAGTTGCCCTCCTGTAGTTAGACAAAAGATTGTAGACTTGAGAGAGTTAGGCTTATCATACCGATAAATTGCCAGCCGCCTAGAAAATGTATCGCCGCCTTTTCAGGCGAAAGTAGCGATATTTCTGTTAGATCAATCAGAAGACGTCTTGTGGAAGCTGGAATACAAAGCAGGATAGCCAGGAAGAAGCCCCTGATAACAGCAGCGAATCAGAAGGAAAGAATGGAGTTCACCCGGGAACAATTAACCTGGAAAATTGAGTGGAAATACATCGTTTGGAGCGACGAAATAAAAATAAATTGATATGGCAATGATGACAGGATATTGCTAAGGCGACCAAGAATTAAGGAGTTTGACACTCGCTACACTTCGACCATTGTTAAGCACGGAGGTGGTTCCATCAGTGTTAGACCAATACACCAATATAATATTAACCGAACAAAAGTACGTCGACATCTTAGCACGACAACAATCTCAAACATACGGCAAGACACACAAGGAGATTTCTGGAGGACAATAGCGTTACTGTTTTAGACTGGCCGACAACGAGTCCGGAATTAAATCCAATCGAGCACTTGTGGGGAGACATAAAACAGGCCATAGCAGAATGAAATTTCGCAAACATGAAGCGACGAAAAAAGCGTGGACATTCGTATCTGTGGAGAGATGCAGGAGACATAACGACAATGCTGAATTGCATACAAGAGGTTGTAAAGTAGAAGGATTTAACGACAGGATACTGATATTTTTTGAAATTTATTGTTTTTATTTGTTCAAAATATTTACTTAAATAAATAATCAGTAGCTCTAGTGATTCTATGAGTTGCGACATTTACACACTTTCACAAGACTGATTACAGCAGCCAAATGAGCCGATATTATCTAGTTCGCAAATGAAAACAAAATGCGAATCATGATGTACAAGAAAAAGATGACCGTCGCTATTAGACCATCAAAATATGTCATATAGACATAACCTATTGCAGCTAAATATATATTTTTACTTCCGCAGAACAGTTTTCAAAGGGGACTGCAGGCAACAGAAATATAAAAGCCATTACTGTTTGCGAATATAACAATCTTCTCCTTCCTAAGGCAGGAAACGAAGTTTTAAGTCAATAACTAGAGGATGATTACGCTATGAGTGCGAAGCATAAACGCTTTTGCCAACAACTCAGATAATACTTAATGATTTAAAAAAAGAGGAATTCGGAAAACTGGATTACGAGTTGAACGCCGACGAAAAAACTACACAATAATGTGCTATTATTCAACAAATCGAATAGCTAAAAAGTAACAAATTTTACAACCTATGATACGATGTTCGCTTCCAATGCATAATTAAATCATTTGCACTTTATAATATTTGAGGTAATCTGACGATTTTCGTGGCACCGTGTTGGCTTGGCAAAATACAAATATACAAAAATGGACACGGATGGCTTGGGAGACAAATATTGTTAAGTGCTTACACAAGGGATTAAAAAAATGATTGTTAACTTCACAACTAGTCTACTTAACCAAAAATCAATCATTACCTGTTGATTCTTTCTCATTCTTAATGCAGTGCGATTGTCGCGGGCTTGTTGCAGAAACGGTGCCTTTTCCTCATTCGATAACGCTCTCCATCGTTTACAAATTTGCTTCTGACGATCGGACCAGCTCGGATAGTCATCCTTAAGATTTGGATAATTTGTATTTGCATACAGAACGGCAGATATTGTGGCCATTTTCCCAAGTTCTGAAAATTTCGTTAAAATATTTATGGTGAACGAAATTTGAAAAAGAAACGAATTCTCTGTTCAATTAATCCATCTAAAGTTTCACACGGCAGTTATAAATGCCTCGATAGATTTTATATAATATAAATAAGTATTATATATTACCTTCATCACGACGCATTCTTTCCGTAGACTTCATAGCGCAACTTTGTGTTGCCGGTGCCGATATGCTTTGATCTTCGCTCACCGCTCCAGTGAAATCCATATTCTGACGCGGACTTTGCGAATTAGATGACCAAACGCTCGGCGGAACTGGAGTAGTTGACGTAAACGTCAGCGATGAGCTCGAACTACTGATAAACAAATATATTAATATATTGATTCCTTTTCGATTTCGGATAAAATCTCAATACTTACTTCGAATTTTGGCTGTTTTGACTGACAAAATTTGGCGTCGGTGTTGTTGAAGTTGAATGCACCTGAACTTGATCCATGTTTTTAATGTCATTGGTGCTTCCGAACGGTTGATGTACCGACATAAAATTGCTCAATCCCAGAGGTGGTTTAACATCTTCCATTACATTATTAGAAACAAACTGAAGATCTGATGGAGGATTTCCTTTGGGAAACTGATTGCTCACTGGAGGAATTACTGGGTTTTCTTGTTTGATGATAGTTGCATATTGCTTTGGTTCCTATAAAAATAAAAATAAATGTTATATAAATGTTGTATATGCTACATTCAGTTTTTGAAACTAGCAGTGTGATATGAAGAAACTACTTATTCCATTTAGGATTTTCGCGCAATTTTGCCATTACTGACGTACAGACTATAGTCCCCAACTTTCGGTTACCATTATAAAGCACATCAAATGTATATTTATCTACTTACTGGATTTATTACTTCTTGGAATATTTCATCTACGTCTGTGCTGTTAATTCCAATCGAATCGAAATTAAAATTTGGTCCGAGAATATCAGGGAGATCATCTTTACGTGAGCCCACATTCGAGTCGTACTGTGCACCTAAATCGCCTGAACAAACAAACCAGTTATCTATTTTTGCGTTTCTTAAAATAACAATTTCATTCTCACCATTTTTCACTAAATCATCACCATCGTTTATAATTGAATTCACTAAATCTGAATCTAAGAGATCTTGGGGAAGGATGTCTTTGAGAGTGTCTGCATGACCATCATCAGCATCACTAACCTGCTGTACGGACTGCGATGTCGATATTGATTGCATGCTTGAGTGCGGTCGTTCGTTTGCATTCGTTTTCATTATGATGTTCTTTATATCGACAATTTTTTTATTCGCTGCTATCGACGCTGCATTTTCAGAGGGATTGCTTTCAGTTTTCATACTTTCTAGCATCTTTAGCTCCTCTGGAGAGAGCTTTATAATTTTATCATCGGACACACTACTCTTGGCATCGTCATCACTACTATCCGATTCAAAGTTTGTGACTGTTGCATCTAGGAGTGACTTGCCGAAAAACGCCTCTTGTAAATACACGGGATATGTTTCTACCAATTTATTTTTCTGCCGCTTTCTAGCCGGCTTCTTCTTTTTGTCTACTGGAGTGTTTTCATTTGATCCAGCACCAGCATCTACTTGCTCATCGACATCTTCCTTGTCCTTTTTCATTGTTCGATTTCGGACATTGAAGCCACCAATTCCAAGTTTTTGCAAATTACGTTGTCGTTTCTTCCTAAGGACAACCACACCTTGTTCGTTTGTGCAAAGTGCGAAACCTTCCGGTGGACTCCCATCAGATCGTTCCCAAACCATACCGTCTTTGTATATTTCAGCTTCTTCTTTCGGGTCGAGCAATTCGACTTTTATATCTTCATTTAAACAATCTACGCCACTCCCAGCCACAACCGACTCTATCGACGCAAGTATCCCCGCGTCTTTGCTGTTTACGTTCGAATCCGAGGCGACTTTCGCTTTTCGCTTCTTTCGACTGTATTCCATTTGCATAGATTTTATCGAATTCATACCATTGTCGCTAAGAAAGACCCCATCTACGAAATGTGAACCTTCCAGCCCATGATACACAACAGGCTCTGGAAGATCTTCACCCTTTATCTCACACTCTATCGGTTTCGGAACTGGCGTTTTACATTTCGTCGGAATCATATGCAGCGGCGGTATTTCTTTTGGGCGACATGAAACACAATGATAATTTTCATCGTCGCACTTCTCGGCATCTTCTTCATTCTTGATTGAATCACACTTGCAATGAAGCCAGCGTTCGCAATTAGCACACTGAATGATCAACTCGCCCTCAGAATAAGATTCCGAGCAAACAGAACAACCCGTCTGACTTGCACACGGACCACATTCTGAGTAGCTATTTTTCCAGCTAGAATTTTTCCCCGGTGATTCCCTGCCACATTTCTGACACACTGCACACCATTTGCACTTCCAATTACCTTGTGGAACATGCTCCAACGGAGGGTCCATGCAATAAATATGATACGAGATATCGCATTCATCACAAAGTATCAATCGAGCTTCATCATTCTTCTGACCACAACCTTCGCATACTGTACAATCTAAACACCTCCAACCTTTCGTTAGTATCACCTTTGTTACTTTCACATTCACGCAATATGGGTGGTAGCATTGACCGCATTGTGTACATGAAATAAGGCAACCTTCATAATCCGTACCAATCGCACCGCACATCACACATATGTCTTGTGTCAGAATGAACTTATCCTTGGCCGAGCATAGAACTAATCGGTTTTCAATACCAGGCTCGTCGTCCACTTTATTAGTTTCAGCAGTTGGTCGTTGCAAACTCAGACCGGGCACACCGAATATTCCCCGCATTTTCGTTTTGGGTCCGCGTTTACGACCGAACTCGGACATTCGAGATCGCTTTCCAAATGCTAGCTTACCGCGGACTTTATTCATTGACCCGAAAGCCGGTCCGATGCGTTTCTTTGATATTTTCATCGCATAAGGTTTCCCCTTCCCCAGTCCGAAATCTGCGTTCTTTTCTAAGGCATCCGGACTTTCCAGATCGTCCGAGCATATCGGGATATCTTGGGAACTTGTCATTGACTCATCATCAAAATGACTACTACGACGAACCAATGCTTGATTAAAACGTCCGCTCTGAATCAATTGCTTGCAAGGCGGACATGCGTAGTCATAATCTGGATTGTTTTCTTTTCTTGCGTGATAAACAGCCAAATCGGCTTCTGGATCACAAGTGCTATGAACGAATCTGAAATGAAGGAAAATTTGAGCGGCTGTCAAAACAACGTTAGAAGACTTACTTATTACACAGGCTACATTTCACCATCTCCCTATACGCGGCAGCTCGATATGCTCTATGACAGATTGGGCATGAGAAGCCCTTGTTTCTTTGCTGGTAGCAGGAGTCGCAGACTGTGTAGTGAGCATGCCACCGAGATGAAGCTCCCGCTCCTGGTGTGCGCGACCCGCAATCTGAACAAACTCGGCAACGCTGCAATAGGCACAAACGACCAATTTAGTTATTCTATTCAATTTCTCGAACACATTTACCCTGCACTTCCACCCGTATTTCGGTATTGACGACATAATCGGTCGCAAACAATTCGCATGATATACTTTGAGACATTGCTCGCAACTCAACGATCGTCCCTCGTTTGTATCAGGTACTCGACAGATCTGGCACTTATGGCACGATGTACACTGCCAACCAGTTCGAACTCCCGGTAGCTGTGGTAGACCGATACATGTTCCGTGATAATGGTCGCCACATATCGAACACATCACCAAATTTGATACATCACCCAATCCACAGCACGAACGACAATTTATATCGTCTGTACAAATAATAGGGACCTGGCCCAAATGCTCCTTACAGAAGGATACATATGATTGTATTGTTTGAAAGCCACCAGATGCGGCCACGCATGGATAGTGGAAAAATTTCGGGCATGCCATCTGAAAGAGACTTTGTCGATTTCGCCAATCGAAGAATTTGGGCAACTTACCTTGCATGCAACACTCGCTCCATAATGACCACAATATGTACACTTTCTTCTCAAGCTCTGCGAAACTACACACGCTACTTTACTTAATGATCCAGTAGCTTCCCTTATCACACCAGAAGACCATGTTGCACACGATCTGTGTATGTAATAATAATTGCCATCTGATATTTGCGACAATTCGGTCGGTTCAAAATGACCGATTTTGTCTAGTTCATCCACGTAGTCGGATGTATTTACAGGATTTCTAGAATGTCGTTTTTAAGTTACTTGTTGAGCTTTCCCATTTTTCGAGGCAGGAGTATTATACTTACTTGCACTTGTTTAGCCCCTTTTGCCTTCTATTACTAAACTGCGGGAATGTAGTCGAATTCGTATTCAGATCATTCGAAATCGCTTCCTTGCCACCCGAAGTGGGAGAATCCGAACCAAAAAGTTCACGTTCCTCCTCGGTAATTTCCATTCGAAGCATTTCGCCTTGGCCCAATTGACTTCTCTCGCCTAGATTGCATAGAGCGCATACTTTACCGGGCCTACAAATTACCGTGTATTAAATCGCAGATTCGTCAAAAATTAACACTTCTACTCACCATTTCTCCGGAAAATAAGGTGGTTCTTCTACTAATTGCAACGACTTATCGGATAGTTCCGCTGAAATGTTTGATTCCATGCTATTGTTGAGAAATTCGCTAGGAGGTGATTTTGATGTTATAGCCGCTAAGAAACTGCTACTGTATTGCGGCGTTGAGGTGCTATTGTTTAATATAACTGTTGTTTGACTGTTTCCATCCTTTCCGGGAAATTTCTTCTTTCCCGGAATCCATTTGAATGTACCGCCTCGACACCGTTTCATAATTGCACGTGCATCACGCAAGGCTCCTCGCATCCCAGGATAATCTTTCCGTGGTCGACCAGGACCACGTTTCGTTCCATACGAGGGTTTGCCACTATTACTAGTAGTACTGCTGCTGCTGAAAACAAGCATATTTCCATTTTGCGCATAGAATGTGGAAACCGGTGATTCATCGTTGTGGCTGATCGGTGGCGATGATGTACAAGAATTTGGTGTAGATGGGGGGCCTATGACAGGAAAATAATTTAGAATGAACGGTGTAGTGGCATTTATAATAGTTTCGGAGCGTTTTTATTAATAATTATTTCCGAGGAGACAACATTGAGAGATCATTTTATTTGAAGATTTTTCGCATCGTAGGCATACAGATACGAACTAGCTGACATAAATCGATGGAGATTTTTAATTAATACCAAAAATTAGTGCAATAAATTTGTTAAGAGTTCATAAAAAGGAGATTAACAATTTGTTTTGTTCGCAGTCGTAACAGACGAACTGTTGGCATTTGACGACTTTTGTATGAAATGCAAAAATGCAACACGGCGTGTGTTATATCTGCTGATATATATATATATATATATATATATATATATATATATATAAATATGTATATATATATATATATATATATATATATATATATATATATATATATATATATATACATATATATATATACATGTATATATATATATATATATATATATATATATATATATATATATTTATATATACATATATATATATATATATTTATATATACATATATATATATATATATATATTTATATATACATATATATATATATATATTTATATATACATATATATATATATATATATATATATATATATATATATATATATATATATATATATATATATATATATACATATGCATATATATATATATATATATATATATATATATATATATATATATATATATATATATATCAATGCCTTTAGCCTTGAAATTATGGATAATTCAATTTTTTGTTGCAAATGGATAGTTTCCGCCAATTGATATATTTTGCTTTTTTCATTCATTTACCTCAAAAAAAGCAGAAACTATAATACCATTTGAAGGAAACAGTTTAATTTTATAGTAAAGCCAAACAATACGGAATGACATCTTCCGAACATAAATAATATGAACCGTGAGAAATAGTCAAACAAAACGAGATTTCAAGAAGCTGGAAGAAATCTGTATAAAGCCACTAGAATAACAACCGACATGAACCCAGCATCATGCTTGAAAGCAAGACGTCAAGCCAATTTCATTTCCCTTGGTAGCCATCATGGAATTCCAAGTGACAAAATTCGATTTGACACTAACTCATGCTGCAACTGATTTCACATGCCTCTTCGCATTCCCGACAATGTACATTCGTGAAATTTCTGAATTCCTTTGATTTGTCGAACAAGATGAAAGATGCAAAGTGGGTCTTGAAACGAAAGCACAGATTTAGAACTATCAGGACGCCCTACTAACTCGCTTCTAGATACGATTGCGTTTGGCAACTACCATGATAATCTAGAAGCGTTTCACCCTAGACAAGCTTTCCGCCACAAAAAATCGCATACGATCTGGAATTAGTCCATAATTCTAGCGTTATCAACATTCGCCATTTCAGAAACTATATACTCTCTGACATGTGCTATAT
Source organism: Nemotelus pantherinus (assembly GCA_963978885.1). Lineage (NCBI taxonomy): Eukaryota > Metazoa > Arthropoda > Insecta > Diptera > Stratiomyidae > Nemotelus > Nemotelus pantherinus. Next base: position 235,457,656 of record OZ022263.1, on the reverse strand, counting down.
GCTCGTGGTTTCCACCGTCTCAAGTGACTTCTTTAATTCGGTGCTGTCTATCGTCGATTTTCTTACCAGATGAGGGCTGCGTTGACGACGGATCATTGAGATACTGGAACTCGTTGTCGGCATCATCGGAACCTTCCTCGAAATCCTCGTCTAATATTTCGTCCACATCCATTTCGATCTCACTATTCAACATGCGAGAATTTCCTTGCACACTCACTCAATATATGTTGGTAATCTTTTTTCTTAATTATGTTAAACTATCCGCCATTTTAGTACAAAGTAAAACGTCAACTCATTTCATAAACAATTCATCGGTTTCACATTGAAATCTTGACATTCCGTGATCGAATTCGCTCACAAAAATGCGCGGAAAACAACAGCGTACATTTAAAAATCAGAGAATTAAAGAAAAATACACAAAACAACCGATATTAACCACCATATTTTTTTTACTTTTCGTTCTACTGCGCTCGGGTGGTACAATCAGCGTTTGACTGAAGAACGATCTAGTACGCTCTGCCCGGCTCTAGGTCGTCGAAGGGCAAATGTCATTGGCTGTTGACAAAAGATGACGTTGAATTGGAAACCAGCATGAGTAATTCTGCAGTGCTGCAGCGTGAAAAAATTATCCGAGGATTCTATCCGATATTTGATTTTGAGTTTTGAGTGTCAAGTCAAGTAGAATCGTTGATTTTTTTTATTTCGTTGGCGAAAATAATGACGACGGTGCCTGAAAATGCTTCGCACGGGTGCCCCGGAGTGGAAAGTACGAATGCCGGTCAAGCAAGTGCATGTGCGGGGTGCCCGAACCAATCAATTTGTTCATCAGGATCGGCAGGGAATAAAGATGATGCGGCCGCGCAACTTGTGGTGGAAAGGCTCAAAGAGGTGCGAACGAAAATTCTTGTCTTGTCTGGGAAAGGAGGTGTCGGGAAGAGCACTTTCACAGCTTTGTTGGCTCGCACACTGTCACAGAGGCATAGTGAAGAAAATTTCGGTGTTTTAGATTTGGATATCTGTGGTCCATCGCAGCCACGAATGCTAGGCGTTAAGGATGAAGTTGTTCATCAGTCAGGTATTGAATAAGTTTTATCTCCGTTAGTAAGTATGACGAGAATGTCTATTCATTTATAATGCCCCTCCTCCATATTTTGTCGAACAGGGCAGATAATGCTCAGTTTATTTCGCATTGCCGCCTACTTCCGAGCTTGTATATTTTTTTTTTAACTTCTGACAGCTGAGCTTGTGGCTAAAGATTTTACGAGCTTATTCTCCTTTTCTTAGGATCTGGTTGGTCACCAGTATATATCGAAGATAACCTCAGTTTGATGTCAATTGGCTTCCTACTATCTAGTCCGGATGATGCGATCATATGGCGCGGACCTAAAAAGAATGGAATGATTCGACAATTTCTCAGTGAAGTCGATTGGGGTACGCTGGACGTTCTACTCATGGATACACCACCAGGTACATCTGACGAACATTTATCATCGATAACATATCTGACACCAACACTGGGCAACATTGGATCGATTATTGTAACAACACCGCAGGAAGTGTCCTTGCTCGATGTTCGTAAGGAAATTTCCTTTTGTAAAAAAATGAACATTCCAATACTGGGGATAGTTGAAAATATGGCTATATTCGAATGCGGGAAATGTAAGAAGTCTTCAGAAATTTTTCCAGCCAGAACTGGCGGCGCCAGAGCAATGTGTAAAGAGATGGAAGTCGAATTTCTAGGTAGTCTACCTTTGGATCCGGTCATAACGCAACATTGCGATAAAGGATTGAGCTTTGAAGGAATTAAAGATTCAGCACTGACAGTTTTAAATGAGATATGTGGAAAGATAGATAATTTTAGAAAATCATGACTTTGAGGTTTGGTTTTTTTTATTTGAAATGTGATTATATTTAAAATGACACATGCTCCTAATCTAATAAAGTATGTCTAATAGTAAATGTGTACGAATTCAATTACCATTTCTCTATTATTATAGATATTATTAAACTAAACACTCCTGGTACTGATACTTGTGTAATACCTGGTACTTTGAATTTTTCAAATCGATTGAGTCTATAGAGCACCACAAATAATGCCATTTATACGAACATAGATTCCTATGTTTCTCATGACTCTGAAGAGGCGAGAATGATTGAACCAGAAGCAGCATAACATGTTGATTGGTTTTTTGGCAACTGTGTTCTTTTTTCATGACTATCGTAACAAAGTTCAGCTTGCTTCCAAGGATTACAAGGCAGAATGCAGCACAGAAAACAGCAAATCGATATCCTAGAAGCTTTCGCGTCGGTAGAAGAACTAGTATACGATCCAGCAATAGATGGCTCGATAAAAGTAATTAAACGACTACTTCTATACATAATCGAGTGCAACTGATCAGGCACTAAATCGGTTTTTTTATTTGATCATAAAATGCTATTATGGTCACCGCAAATCACAACTTGTGAGACAGGGTTCGACAAATATGGCAATAACCTGGTCTGCAATAAATATTTTTTTTCAAATAAAGTTAAAATCTAATGCAATAACTTGCTATTATTTCTTTCACAAAATTAATTAATCTACTGTCAAATAAAAGTTACGTAAAACACTCATTTTTTTACGCCACTGACTACCCCTGACTCATTAATCATCCTTCAGGATTTTGAAGTTTATTCTAATTTCCTATTCGTCGAAAATTCATGTGATAGTAGGATAATAATTTTCACGGATGCCTCGATGTATACCTAATTAAATCTGTCGGTATGCGTACATAATACAATTTCAATTTTATACAGGTTAAGGTTCGCAGGATAAGCGTGATACATTGCAAGCGAAGGCATATAAATAGCAATTTTTCAAATTTGCCGCTTAATCAGCTTCTTTCTCAATCTTTTCTTTCTTATTGCAATCTTTAATATTTTTTATTGCAATCTTTCACCCCATATTCGCCGATTCTTGTGTTTGAATTTCTCTATGCACACACAAAAGCCATGCGGTTCAGCGATTTTTTTTTATTTTAATATCATTATCAACTACATACAGATACAAAATATAGATTAAAACAAAAGAAAAAACAATGGTTTCATTATCATAAAGGATTGCAATAAATAATGTAATGAAAAATATTATCTATTTTTTAGTACATTTAAACATGATATCTTCTTAAATTCTTCTCCTGCGAGAAATTCATATTTATTATTCTAGTCTTTTCTCCGTACCACCCTCTGTCTTGTTTACGCTTTTCGAAATCTACACAATAAATCCTCATTTTTTTTTAATTTTCTTTCCATGTATTTATTTAGCATATACTGTCATTTCGATCATTCATCTAAGCTGGTTCTTATAGATTATATCATTATGAATTACATTATTTTATTATACAGTTACATACTAGGAAAAAAACTTAATGTTAGCACAAATTCACAATGATTCACAATAGCATTTCTAGGTAAAAATAAACATATAAGTTAATATTTATGTGTGGTGGTGGTAAAGTTTTGTCACGTTGTTGAATGATCATGTCGAGTTCGACGATATATATTTTACAATTACATTAGTGAGCACATAGTGCCACTCCAGTGTCCTTTACGCATTGGTAGAGTGTTAGAGATAAGTTAAAATTTAGTCGAGGTTTGGTGACTATCTTTCGCGATACCATCTGCCGCGCGGTTTCCTCAGTCTCCTTGGTGAGTTTGGGCATACGGAGCTTGGACTTGACTTCACAAGTCCTGGTTGAGATGCCGATGATGTCCCCTTCAAACTTTTGTCGACCGGTGTCACAGACTGCTGTGAACATGAAGAATTCGACGCCGGCTCACTCTCTTCTCCTGTGTCTGGATGTTCAGTCTTGATTTGTGACTTTGTGTGACGAATAAAACGATACTTACTTCGCCCGAAATTTATTCGTGATGACTTTCTGATCTTAATGTCCTGTGGTAGTTTGCTGCAGAGATTCACTTTACACTTTCGACTGGCAATTATATCTTTCTGGGTTTCGGTTTTTAGTTGGCTGCCGACATCGAGTACTGTGTCAAGACTATCAGACGACACTGTGAACATATCTGAATTTTCCGCACGCTCACTAGGAAACGTAAGGTTTGTATTTTCGTCACGAAGTGGCGTCAACGAATTTTGCTCAACCTCTACCTTTTCTTCCACGTCGGTCTCAGGCGGTGTAATCGGCGATTGTGCACTAATATTTACCTCGTTATTAAGCTTGTTCGCAAACTTATTTGTTATATCTACACTCGCCACTCCGTTGAGTTCTGGCATATTGATTGTGTTTTGCTGCCTTGTTTGCACCCGTCGTTTCTTCGGCCAACCCGTCCGATTTACTTTCACCTTCTTATTCGCTGAAAACAATTTATACATCCGCAGTTTGCTCGAGAGCATCCTTCTCGTGTCAAACTTGTTAACGGTATTAGTAGTTCCGTCGTATACTAACTCATCCAGGTTTACATCATGTTGGAAATAGTCTATGGCGTCTTTGCTTCCCAATACAGGGATTCGTTCACTTGCTACGCGGAGGTCCAAGTCGTTTGCGGGTGTCGAAAGAAAAATATCGATCTCGCTATTCAATCGCTTCACATCTACGAAATTTGTCTTTCTTTCAGAGAATGGAACCTTATCTTTATCAACTTGGGTCGGTTCGAGACGCTTCCGAACACGAGGAATTACACCGGGATTTCTACGCGGACGTCCAACTGGCCGTTTAACAGGATGCAATAGCTTTGCGGGCACACCCAGCTCCGTTTTCAGTCTCTTACTTTCAAGTAATTTCTCACCTCGCCGCAAACGCTTTACACTTTCGCCGATTTGCGGTGAAATTTGCACGGTACTAATGTCTTTGGGTGCTGTGGATACAACATCTTCTTCAGATATTGCAGGTAGCCTACTATTTTCCTCGCATATTTTATCTGAGATATTTTCCTCAATAACTTTTATACTGTTTTCTTCTTTGAATGCTGGTCCGCTGCTTTCATCGTTTGATGTTGACCGCGATATATCGGTTGCGGATTTCGTGGGATTCTCATCTTGTTTTTGTGTCTTCCGCGGATTTTTAATTTTCTCCTCCCTTCGATTTATCAAACAACTAAGAATAGCAAGCGTGGAGGGATGTTCACGTGGTGATTTTCTAGGCATATCCATGCTAAGTAGCTCTGCCGCGCGATCTGATATTTTCTTTTTCACTTTTTCCTTTCGTGGCGATTTCATTTTAATCACAGTTTTCAAAGTAGTTTCATTATCTTCCTTTGGTTCGGTAGCGGATTTTAGCGCGTTTATAGCTTGCTGTGACGTTGAAGGTTTGTCGCCGTCGCTTTTGCTTCTGAAGCAACTACATTCAACAGGTAGTGGTGATAGCGGACCCATTTCATATGGTAGTTGGCGATAAACTGCAATTAGAGAATCTTGTTAAATTTGTTGGTGTTAACATGGTAATTAAGGAGAAGATTTCAGTAGCTTTACATATGCCTTTATGCATAATGCCGCGAAAACTCACCTGTACTTCCATAATATTCAAATGTTCTTTCCCTGCATTCATCCTGCCTCCGATACACCTCGTACCACGGTTCGCTTCGTGGCAAGCGCTCAAAGGCGAATTTGTACTTTCCAAGCTCGTTCTTGAGTAAACTGTCTAAATCGACAGAGTCTTCATCTTTCTCCCCCATCCCATCCTCCGGTGGATACGGACGTACTTTAGGAACAAATCGCGCCTTTACAGACCTCTTCGGTTCCTTTTTTATTCCTCGTCCACGTCCACGCGACTGGATGGGGGCCCCTGGAAATCGCCGTTTTTTATAACGCCTCTTTTTCTTTGGCTCCGGCATCTCGCATCCATCCTGACTCACTTCCTCATCGGCCAACACCAGCGACGTGTTGTTTAGTTTCTTACGTTTCACCTGACTGCTATCAAGATTATCGTCTGTACTTTGACTTACCACAGATGACTTACGCTTTGGACTACAATTGGTTTTGTTGCTACTGCTGACGTCACTCGTGTGCGTTGTTCGGGAATCGGACGTTGTGTGACGATCCACATCTGTTGGCATGTCGCTAGACATTTTCGGTGGAAACATGAAATTCACTGCTTCGCCATTCAATATCGCTAGTTCAGTCTGGCGAACCTTGCGGAATTTCACTATGAGCGGTTCAGGCAGTTCGGACTTTTTCTCCGTGACTGGCTCTTTCTTGTCCGATCGACTTTCAGTTTTGGCATCCACGACTTTATACATCACAGTGGACAATGGTCTCTTTGGTTTCAACTCCAATGAGCTATTCATATTCACTTTTGTGGTTGGAGTAGACACATGTGCGGTAGAAGCCTTTATCGGTTTAATTCGTTTTGGCTGCGTACTGGGAAATATGGCATCATCTGAGTTTTCCAGATCCTCTTCTCCAGGCTCTGCATAGTTGATTTTCTTGACTGACTCCCTTCGCGACCGAACCACACCGCCTATTATGTCCGATTTCGATTTCTTCTCGTTATCTCTGCGAAGCAAACCTGTATTTCGAGGCATACTGATCGATTGTCGCGAAAATGATTGTCGCGTGTACCTAGAATTTTTATTAGTCTCCGACAGAGACTTCCTCCCCAAATCTACACTCGGCGGTTTTATCGGTTCCGCGTCCGATTGACATTTATCGTGTATAAGCCGGTTGTTGGTGGTCGTGTTTCTTCTCGACCTCTTTGGGAATATCTCGCAATCACTACCGTTGAATATAGTCTTGTTAATACTTAAGAATTTGTTAACATTAGCACTAGATTTAATAAGCGAATCTAATTCCAGAAAATTACGATCGTTTTTAACAAAGTTTATGTGCTCATCCGTTTTCAAATGGGCGGTCAGAACATCATACTCGACGCGACATATTTCACAGAACCCGCACTGTTTCTCCGACGATAGCCTACTGCTAGGCGGTACCCGTATATACTTCATTGATCGATTCTTACGTGTCATGTTGCTATTTTGTGATTTCTTCGGTTCCGGCGGATTTTTCGATGTTGCTTTTATATTTTTACTTGGCTTCGACGATTGTTCATTGGGGTAGATATATGCACCTAAATTATCATCACTTCGCAGGTTTATGGCTGGCCATTTAGTTTTCAAAATAGTGTAATAGGGTCGATAGTGTTTTTCAAATGACTCAACCTTGATATAGTTTGCTTTTAGGACTTTTGCATTTCCTGGTTTTTCTTTTGATTTTGGCGGAAATTCACCTTTGTAGTGGTCTTTGATTGCGTTGTAGACTTTTTCGAAATATTTCAGAGCGTATTCTGTATTCCAAATTGGCGTGCCCCACTTGCGTGCTACTTGCGATGGACTTCGATTGATTGACGTCTGGCGTTCAGTTTCGGTTGTAACTTTTCGAGCACGTTGAAGCATTGCATCCGCACGGCTCTTTATTTTATTACCTCCACCCTGTAATTCAACATATTTAGCTTGGCCAATGAGAAAAGTCAATGGAAATCTGTTTTAATTACCTTGGGGTCATTGCCAACAGAGGCATTACTTCCAATTTCCGAATAGTTTGAAAGTGAAGTTCGTGGTGAGACAGGCGGTTGCGGGGAGTTGACAAGAGTTTCTCGATTATCGAGATTTCTGTCGGTTATAAAGTGTGTTACGTCCTTTGTGAGCAGAAATTCGATTGACTGAAAATTAGAATAGAGATAATATATAGTTGAAAACTTATTCACACTCAATATGAATTATATAGACAAGGCAATCATGCATCTAAGATTAATGTTTCTAAAATTAATTATAATATTTTATAATAATAGATTATAACAGCATGTCAGACTATAATGTCATACGCCTCCAATTGTCTCAGTCCAACGACCGCATCATCCAATTTCGAAAGCCAAATAGCGATGCTCAGTCTTCGACGACGAGTCGGACCAGCATTCAGCAGGAGTTCTTTGGCCGATATCGAGAAATATGAAAGCATAATGTTGTTTGTCCGCCTCGTTGGTAGAGACCTTAATTTTCTTTTTTAATAATTTGGTAAATATTTTACAGGACGTACAAAGCTGTGATGTGTCTAATTTTCACGTCTTTATTCGTCTCCTTTTTTGGGGAGAAACTATGGCGGCAACTGAAGCAACTTTCGGTTCAGCTTCACCTTTGGTACGATATTAGCTCAATTGGTCGGTTGTTTCTTGACCGTAGGCATAGGTTTTTTCCTTTTCCTCCTTCTTTCCACTCTCTCCATCACTCGATCAGTATGCATCAACGTATTATCAAACATATCGCCCTAGCACTTCACAGACAATTGAAAATTGGTATAAGGGAAGGTAAAATCGTTATTAATTTTAATTACATTTCATACCCTAAGTTATATGTTTGTACTCATTGACATGTATCCAGAGAAAAGTCTACAAAAAACTCTGGTATCTTCTTCATAAAGGATTGGTGTTTTTGATGTGATGTGTTTATCTGAATAAAGGCGTTTATAGGACATTTGTTTTTCTACTGGAAAATGATGTACTTGGTCTTGTTGACGTTTATAAGCAATTTGCTATGCCTTAGCCACACTTGGTATGTTTCTAGATCTTTATTAATTTTATACTTCAGAGATTGTTTATCCTTTCCAGAATATAAAAGAAGTGTGTCATCAGAGAAAAGGACCAATTTGCCAGACACCTGGAGATGTTGGATGCAGTTCACATACAGGATGAATAGTACCGGTCCAAGAATTGATCCCTGCGGTATGCCTATATTGATGAAACGTTCCCGACTGATGCTCTGTAATTGTTTTGTCACAATGCGCCTATCCAATAAATAATATTTTATTATCGAATTAATCTTCTTGCTAATGCCATATTTTTCGAGACGTTGGAGCAAAATTATGTGGCCAATAGCGTCAAAGGTCTTCTTGAGATCGACAAAAATGGTTGCTACATAGTTAACTTTATATAACTTTAACTCAATCCAATGTTAATGAGTTGGACCGCGTCTAATGTGTCCGCTATTGTATTGCTGTTCTTGGAAACCGTACTGAATCGGTGCTAAAACTGAAGCCACATTATGTGTTACACTATACAGGAATTTGAGACCCTCTCAAATATCTTGCTCATTACACTAGTAACGGCAATTGGACGATAATCAGAGTCAACTTAAGGCAAGAAGGAAAAGAACCTGCCTCTTAGTGACTGTTAACAATTTTTGTTAGAATCTCCGCTATTTCATTTTTAAGCATTTTGACGTCTTCATTCCTCATTTTAAGTAATGATATATTTCATGACGTGCTGGTAGTCAGAAATCATCATCAGATATTAATATGACCAGATATAGCATTTTCCAGACACAAAACACATTTTAAAATAGTCAATACTGATCCAACAATTGAACAACTTCTCTAATTGTCAACTATTGATTTTTAAACATCAAATCTTTGATTTCCTGTTGGTAATCATTCGATGTTTGTGGTCGGGTCGATTATGGTGCGTTTTAATGCTTGCTCTGCCTTCTTGAAACTGTTTGAAACAATTGTAAGTTTTTTTTTCAATGTACATATGTGCCGTATGAGTATACAGTAACATTGTTCCACACATATGTTTCTACCTTCAAAGACATGTAATGGAGTTTCCCTTTGTTGATTATAAATTTGTTTCCAAGCTATAGAACTGATTAGAATAAAAATTAGAGCGTACCAACATATAATTTAGCTCCGAAACCGATTGAAAATGTTCCACTTATCGCTCACTGCACACATAGTTTCCGTTGATATCAACAATCTTATCATGAAAATCGTTTCATCGCTCGGAAGGGCGTATGGACGCTTTTGCAACATATATTCTGCCCACCGAATAGACAAATAATTAACTCCAACTACTCTGGCCTACAAATCGAACAGCCAAACACTTGGCTAGTTTCCTATCTGTGCTGCCTGACGACATGCATTACTAACAGTTGCCTGCCTCGCAACCGAACAATCTCAAACACCTCACAAAAATGAATTCACATCGGCCATGAGCACTGCGCCATTACGATGCACGAAAAAATAGCTGACACGTTGTCCGCCAACTTGAAACAAGCCTGAACTTTTTCCATCGGGATACAGCCACTCTACAATGCCCGAAGCCATGAAAAACGCACTCTCCGTCTTCATGTTCTTTGTTACCGGCCGTTTCATTTGGCGGGTTGTTTGCGCCGCGCGCCATCCAACTCCAACCCAACAACGACGATGCTCGATCGATTGACATGCGCGCGGCGCGCCACGAAAACTTGACACATCTCCCGACATCGGCATACGTCGACAAAACTCGCCATTCGACTTGCATCTGGACTTCCCGCTCCCGCCGCATCTCTTATCCTATTCGCTTCTGTGATTGTGTACGGAAAAATTCAATTGGAAGTAAACAATCAAAACAAATCGAACACACTGACTCTCTGCACAAGACCTTCCCGACTCGAAGCGCTTCACTTTGAAACTTGGAGCTTACTGCTCCACAACAAGGCGTCTGATCATACGTGGAACGGGCTGCCACATTTTCTGCTTTCGCCCGGCTCTATATCTTTCGGTTCGGCACTGCTCAGACGGCCAACAAAAATCGCAAAGTAGAAACATCGGCCGCCAGCGTTCCACCATCGCGGCAGCTACAGCTATAAATTAAAACCTGTGGGCAAAATCGAATGCGGTGCACAACTGAGTCAAACACAATGCCCACAAGTCAATGCACAGTTTAATAAAAAAATAAATAAATAATAATTGACTACGAACAATTAAAAAATAAACAAAACTTACGCCGCCAAGTTCTTTGATTTTCGACTCGACTTTCAGCGAGAGGTTGTGTTTTTCGATGTCTAAATAGAATCGAAAATGAACCAGAGGTTTTAAGCTTTTCACAACTTTACATTTGCCTGAAACGAAACGGGGGAATATATTAGACCATATAACCAGCGCTTGTTCGTGCGTGATTTTCTTCTCAAATCTACAAGAACAATAATCGAGAGTTTTTAGTTTCTAATCCCCGACTGGTGAACTTGATACTGTCGAAGAAATTCGAAAATTCTCGCCACACCGACGACATTTATGTCTTGGCTTACTTGTTTTCACGTTGGCGACTCTTGAACATTTCACTTCTGATTGAGGTTTCATGCCTTCGATCAGCCAACAATTTGTAATTTCGAACTTTTCATCCGAGAGTTTGCAGTAGTCGTAGCAACTAGCGACATTTTTTATGTAATGCCAGAGCCGCGATCAGGAGGCGCACTCGACGAATTCACCAGCAAATAATCGAAACTTTCTTACAATCGCAGCCGCACCTAGCACGTCTCTAGCCTACACATTCACGACACAATGGCAGAGCAACCAAGTGAATTTCCCTATACGGCACACGCGAAACCAAAGAAATCTCCAAGTGACATAGGTAATGTTGCGGCCATTAAAATGCACTCGCGCCGCGCTCTACTTTGCTTCTTCGGCAGTTTTCCGACATCGCTAAACGTATGAATTGTGCACGTTTTGGTGATCCAATAAGCTATTTCCGGAAGGAGTCTGTTTCGCGGACAAAGAAATTCAATTTAAATGGAGCTGCTTTAAGTTGTAATCGAATATTTCACAATTTTCACGAGACATCCACGCTCCGACGTTAATCTTCGATTCCGACCAACTCGCGTTCCAGTTCCACATACACTGTCAATCGGATGTGTTGGGATTGTTACGCATACATAGGGAGGGATAAGATGTTGAGTTCGTTCAGCTGTGGATAGGAAAAGGAGAGCGGTGCGAGGCGGAATCGGGTGAGCTTGAAAACATGAAAGAAGAATTGATGACGGTTGACAGTGTATCGAATATGACGACATCTGGATGTGGAAAATTTTCAAATAAGATCCACTGATTTTTGGGAATTCTTATTCGATAGGTAGAAAATTAGCCTTAAAGTGGAGCAAATCAAATTTAGCGATACCTAAAATTGAGTAATTTAAATATGATCTTTGCGTACTTGTATTTACCTAGTTTGTGGGTTAAACTCGACTTGATGCACCACATAGCCGTTACATGAATTTGGCCGATAGATGTCTGGCTCGTATGTTTCTGTTTTTGTGGCTGTGTGTTTGCTTTTGGGGGTGTTTTTGTTTGTTTAATTGTTTTTCTTAGTTGTCTTCTCGAGTATTTTTTTGTATAACATTGTGTTTTTATTCAATTTTATACCCCTGCTACCTCCTATTCTCTCTCTGGTGGTAGAATTTCCCGGCTCAAGGCAATTCAGCTCAAGCTTCTTGAAGACGGGCGAACCGGAAGGGGTAGGAATCAACGGGAATCGACGTATAACGTATTATTCGTGTATCATAAGCTTCTTGATACTTTCCTTTCGTTCCTTCTCATATGTGTCAAAAGTCGTGGACAAATAAATTTGGGGTAAACTCATGGCCTTCATATAAAAGGCCTATCGCGACTTGCAATCTGACAGGTATTAAGCTACTTTTTAAAATGGTGTAGTCCTCACGTTATTAAGATTTATTGGGAATTGCACAATGACAATTGTTTGACATTTCTCTGACAATTAGTAATGTGAATGGTTCTACTCGGTTGAATCAGGGAATAGAGTCTATTTTCCTATTATCCGGAGACTCGTTTCGAAGTTTTTGTCGCGTAAAAGATATTTCGGATAAGTGTCGTGAAAGTGATGTGTTTATTGTGCTGTATACGCGAGAACTTTGCAATTTGGAATACCTGCCACCTACTCTCGGCAATGTGAATTGTAAACAATTGCCGTTTGTGGTTGGTAGGATTTATTCCACTTTAAAAATCATCAAATATTGATAATCTGCAAATTCTTCTACACAAACGATACTTCGGATAAGTGTCCCGGTGAATTGAGGTCTGATGCTAAAGACTTTTTATATCTAAATTGCTTGTGAAAGATCCCAAAACAACAGTGATTAACATGACATATGAGTTTCCTCATATCTCCTGTAGGTGGATCTCGTGAATTTCTTTATAACCATAAAAAAACATCACTGTGTGGACTGGTTGGGAAAAGTAGCTTAGGTCCGCCATCTTGTAGCTTAATTGCATTTGCGATAGGCCTTTTATATGAAGGCCATGGTAAACTGGACTTGATGCCCCACACCCGGGAAATTCCACCACCAGAGGGCGAAAAGATGGTAGAAGGGCTGAAAAAATGAAGAAAAACAGAAAAAAGAAGACAAAAAAAGAAAAAAGAAGATAAAACAATTAAGAAAAAGAAAAAAAGAAAGAAAAGAAGCCCCAAAAGCAAACGCACAGCCACAAAAACACAAACATATTAGCCCGACATCTATCGGCGAAATTCATGTAACAGCTGTGTGGGGCATCAAGTCCAGTTTTACCTAAATTTGTTTGTGAATATTTTGCATCGACTTTGGAATGATTTTACTCGTGTGTGCAGATGGATGCTGGGACGGCCAGGATGCTGGACGATTTCATAAATGAGTGATTTTTAAGGAAAAAATTTAAAAAAAAGGTGGTAGTGAGCCGCTGTAACGGTCCAGTTAAATTTAGTGTGGTTAGTTTGTTGCATCTGAACCTGATCGCAAGAATAAAAAGGAACTGTCAAAACCGCCTGATAATAAAATGACAAGAGACTGGGAGAAAACAATAAAGTCCGTGCCTAAAGTAAACCGGGGTTGGCTCGTGGCTCGGTAGACGTAATAATCATCTCGATTTAGATTCTGCGCCTTCGTGTATAATTCGCAAGTTTTTCTGTCTTGTCGTGCCGCGCGTGTTAAAGCCACCAAAGCGTCCAAAGCTATCATAAACTTCGGCAATTCGTCGATTTCGGTTGTGATCGAAGAAAAGGAATTTATTTCAGTGAGCCGTTGGCGATTGTGGCAGTCAGTCAGTTGTTGGAGTGTCTCGGTGAAAAATGGACGGGGTCAATAGCGGTGCGAACTCGCGTTCACTACGCGTGCGTAAGCTAACTGATGGCAATACGTCAGTAAGCGAAATTGCCAATGAAATACAATTGTGTCCGAGTGTCATGTCCGAAGAAGTGAAGAAAATGCTGCCTCCGACGACGGAAACTGTGATGACAAAACCATTTCCTATTCGTGGTATGTTATTTTAATGTGAAATTAACATATAATTGATTATATAGATTGTATTCGTCGATTTTCGATTCGAAGATTTCAACCTCGTTTGCCGGACAAACAATCGTTTGACTAGTGCAAAGTGGCGAATTTTTATTTCCGCGTGTCAACCATTCATCAATCCAAATGTTTGCTTGTTAGAATTTAGTTTTCTTTCGTGTTGAGACGTTGTTCCTATTTTTATCAGAAATCGCCCACAATTTTCGCAGTTCCGCGAGATGATGCTGCAAACTTTCCATTTTATATGCAGCAGCGCATAGAATGTACGTTGCTCCAAGATCACGCCACCCGAAGCTGCCAGTCGCCGGGGAGCCTCAAACTAGTCCGTCGTCACCTCGTTCCAATGCGAGGAAGTGACGGGTCGATATGATGCGAATCTTGAAGAAGTTGCATATCAATGGAGTAAGTACACGTGGGCTACGTGGTCTATGCGAAGGCTAGTAAGTGATCCACAATCTTGTACACTCGCGGCAAATCTGATCAGTATTTTGTACAATTCCCTTATTTATTTATTAAAATGCCCGACATTTCAACAATCATCTAAATAATATATCGTTTTAGAGCAAGAGTGTTGTGATTAATTTTTTTGGCTTTGCGACAGTTCCGCTACGAACATTGAGAAATAAAGATACTCGCATGTAGATGAAGTGAACGCGAACTCTTAAGACGGGGAACGTCGGTGGGAACAAGGTCAAGGTTGCAAGCAAAGCGACAAGTGTGGTTACGGGACCGGCGAAATTCGCACCGGCTGCAATTCAACATTTAGGAATTTGCAAAGTGCATAGCGCATACGAAATCTTGGCAATGACGACATTCAGTATTGTATTTTTAACATGCAGTTTTGTGGGTTGGTTGTTCCGGTAAATGAATCGGCGACAGTTGTGCGGGCGTAACGCCGAAGAGAACAATACAAACCGAAGTGGGGCTAATTATTACGATGGATAGAATTCCTATGAGTTTAATTTTATCATTAGCTACGCGAAGTTGTGAAGACACTTTGCACGGAACATGTGAGATACTTGTCTACATCCAAGCGACAGGTGTATGGATGGCGGGCAATTCGAAATGTGATGCTTTCGTTGGCAGTACAACACTATGGTTTGTTCAGATTTAGCAAATAAAACTGGCGGGCGCCACCGGTTTGCAATTTGCTTGAGTCACATGTGTTTCAATTGTTTGTTGATTTATTTGATCCGAAAGGGTAAAGGGAATTCCTTATTAGATTTGTACATCTAAAGGCTTTTTGATCGTATTCTTAGAAGACCTCGAGTCAAAGGCTCAGCTGTTGTCAAACAAAGGGGATGATTAAACTGAAGTTAATTTCCAAACTTGCGTTATGAATGGATATCTTAAAATTATTATTTATCAGTGCCTGGCTTGATTGCAATTTGGCATGCTATTTATGAATGTCCATTAATTTTTCATACGAGTTTGTTCATCGAACTGTAATCTTAACGGAAGCTCCGATATGGGTCTTGTCCATTAACTTTTTTCATGGCTACGGTAATCATTTCAATGGTTCACGTGGACATATGGAAATATTGCACATACCTACACTCGTGAAAATAAAATTCCACATAGTTTATTATGCATTCAATTTTAATTTAAAAAAAGGCTTGTGTTTCTGCGACTAGAAGAGTATGGGATTTGCATGAAATTTAAATCCGTTATTAAAAACTATCTATGGGATATGAAAATAGTGACAAAACAAGGAAGCTACAACAGTCAGGAATGTTCTATAAACGAAGGTATTCTACAGGCGTCGAACCTAGGGCCTATACTTTTTCTTATCTATGGGAGTATCGTTCAAGATTTCAGGCTTCCTGGTAAAATAGTCCTATTTGCAGACAATACACTCCTATTGTATGATGGAAAAAAGAAGTCAGCTATCCAAAATACAATAAATATGAATTTGGCTAAATATTTGAGATGACTGCGGTAGACCAAGCTCGTTATAAATGTCCACAAAACCAAATACATTATGTTCCAGCAAAAAAATAAACGCCCTACTAATCCATGTTTTCGAATTGACGGAGTTCCACTGGAACAAAGTGTATATAATTTTGTATACCAAAAACGGATAGATTGGAAATGGATCCAATACAACAGGCTTTCTACAATACATTGCCAGATATGGTAAAGAACTCATGGAACTCATGACAATAAACACCAGAGTTTTTTTGCATACTTTTCGCTGGACACATATCAATGAAGACAATCATGAGACAATAAAAGAGAGTCTATCATATTAATAATAATTATGCTGTTCCTTATACCAACAAACTAATTGTCTAGGAAGCACTATGAAAAACTTACCGGGGGGAAAAATGATGCACACGGACTGTGATGGAGAGAGTGAAAGGAAGGAGGAAAAAAAATAGTTTTTTTAAAATATCGTGCTGTGAAGACTTCCGACAAAGTTCTCGCCAATAGCCGAAATATGTGGTAGGGAAGAAGTAATGACACCTTGGTTTATAAAAAAAATTTAATCCTGAGTAAAAAGGAACCATTTTTGCCAGCCACAATGTTGCTGCCGGTGTGTTAATTGTGCGCAGACGATAAGGGAGAACAATTTGAACGACCAAAATCCAAGAAAAGTGTTATGTTGACTCATACGCAAGTCAAAAAGCGTTTAAAGTTCACTGTAGAACATGCAAATTTGTCTGCGAAGAAATAGTGGAGCATTCTGAGGGCAAACGGAAGTCAAATTGGCATGTACGGCGCTTCAGTATCCTGATCTCAAGTTAGAAGAAAAAACATCAAGCATGGTGAGTCATCGGTTTACTTTTCGTACAGTGGCGCTGGATCCATTTATTAAAACAAAATGGATCAACATGTTTACGTCCAAATATTGCCAGAAGTGATGCTCCTTATGTATCAGAAGATATGCCAAAGCACAAAAATAGTAACAGAACAACGGCATAAATATGAGGGAATGTCCCCCACAGTCCCTAGATTTGAATCCAATTGAAAATTTGTAGGCTGTAGTGTAGAAGGAGGTCTCTGAAATCCATTCACGGAATAAAGACGATCTTTGGGCTGTAGTAGAGTTCCTGGAAGAATATTCATTCTGAAAAGTACCAAAAACTATTTGATTGCTGTGATTACTAATAAAAGCCATGCTGCAAAGTATTAAAATATGTTAGGAATAAAGGAATAAAAAAATAGAAATGTTGCTTTGTTTTCAGTTTCGCGCTAGTAGTAGTATAATGGTGCTATTTTTTTGACCGAAATTATAGAATCCTGGGTAAATTTGCTGGCAACCATATAACTGTAGTGGAATCGTGAAATATTAAGGTATCACCGAAATTTCATCGGGAGACTATATACCTAAGGAAACAAATAAGTACTCAGCACCAGGATTGTTTAGGTAGTCAACCCATTTAAATTTAAATTTTAGCTGGATTAGTGGCCACTGTTTTGTAGAAAATCACGTCACGAAACTATGACTCCTAACCAGTGACACCTGTAGGAAGTATCAGGAGCCGTGTCTGCTGTTTGACTGTCCTGCACTCAAGAAAACCAAACAGCGCTGCTTCGGTATGCCTTAGCTGGTGGACGTCACGCTCGTGGCAGAGCAGATGGTAAAGGGCATCCTTCAATTCGTTAAAAGGTCTGAGACCTTCAATGGTCTCAGCTTGAAGCAAACCTTTAAGCTCCAGATCTTCTTATCTGGTATCGCTACGGACTAGTAAATATATGCGTAATCTTGTGTCAACCAGAAAAACCTAACTTAACCTATATGCTCCTCAACAAAACAATTAGTATTGATGAAAACGTCAACTCTAAGTGCTTCTGTAAATGTAAAGATTAATATTCCCATGATCTGGCAGTGAAATCAGCTGGCTAAAAATAAATGTTGGACGGTCTTTATGATGAAACCTACAAAAAACTTAGTCAGTTACCAATCACATAAATATAATTAATTAGCAGTCTAATTTAGAATGTGTAATATCGTTCTTTTTACATGCTTCATGAAGACCTCCATGTGCAGAGTTATACTCAGATATAGCGTATCAGCTACCAATCTCGTGGCTTCCTTTGATACTAACATAACAACATGTTTCACATACATGCTTATTATGAACAATGACAAGAAAATTGATTATTTACTAGATGACAACCAACCGCGCACTTTAACTCATGACGAAAAATTTAATAAAAAGAATAAAAGCAATTTTTGGTATCAGCTAATTGTAGGATTAAGCAGAGAGCTAAGACCACAGATATAAAAGCTAAGACAGTCCTGACAGTTAACATATGTAATTATAATCGTGACAATCGGAAATCTATTTTAATGAATCAAATGGTATTGTCTGTGTGATAATGATATTATCTATAAATCACGAATATAACAATCAATGAAAGTAAAACGGTGGACTTTGATCAACTTGAAGTTATTGTTTGCATTAATTGATGTGAGAAATGTGAGAGATGTGGTTAAAAATAGTAGAAATAAACTTACACTTGTTTTGGTGTGAATAGTTTCTTATAGACGATACCGAAAATTAGCGTCCATAACTTCACTGAATGTACAGTTTGTTTTCGTAATAAAACGCATGCCAATAATCTTGAATACCTCATTAAATATCTGTTGAATCATCAGATTAAACATCTGTTGATACATACATATGTCACTTCTTGTTGGTCCTCGTTCTATAAATCGTAAAGAAACGCTCCTAGTCAAATGCATATACGAATAATTTTTATTGCATAGTAAATGCATATACATACGTACATAGATGTACACTTATATAAAATAAGCTTTTATAGGAAGCGAAGCGAATTTGTGGTGGCATTGCGATGGCGCTAGTAATTCTATTTTTAGTCCTAGTACGATGAGAAAATATACAATGTGCATATGATTCCATGGCATAAACCTAATTGCACCCAACTTTTATGGGTACTCGACTCTTGTAATCAACAGACCCATTTTGTTGCATGCTTTGATGGAGATTTCTTCTCAAAGGCTGGGATTACATACCGGTCTTACATACATATGTGTCATAGGGATCTTGATCGGGTGTCCTGATTTGTTCTGTTTGAAAGTATGCATAGTGTAAACTAAGCTTGTAGCTATATGTAAATCAAAAGGAAGCTATATCCTATAAAATTGTTTTATTCAAAACTGAAAACAATAAACCTGGTCTTATTAATTTGCAAATATTCGAAAAAATGTTGCAAATAAAACTTACGGCAGCATTTTGCATAAATACACGTTAATTCCTCTTAAACAAATGCAAAATAATTACTCTCGAAATTCCGTTCTAAAATATTTCCGGCTTACCGATTACATAAAACATTTGTCATTGAAATTTTCGCTTATGACAGACGCAATTAAAAAGTTCGAGTTTGCGCCAAATGCGTAATTGCATTGCTATTTCTATTTTTTTGTAATTTATTTTCGGATAGTAGAAAAATTTGAATGAATTCTTGACATCGGTGGCAGGAAGAATGTTCATTCAATTTTTCCCCAAACGTTTGAAAATTGGCAGAGTTTTTGAAAGAGTAAGGGCGAAATATTTTAAAGATTTGTTTGTTTATATTTGTTGGCTGTGATGGGATGAATAATGATGTGCGATCTGAGTTTTATAACTATTAAAATAAAAGAAGAACTGCAAGGGAAGTGACAGCGCAATTGTAGAGTACAGGCAGCATACATATTGTATATAATGTCAATTTCAGGAATGGTAAAGGTTTGAAAATTAAATAAAATTCAACCATGACGTATGGGAACTATTAGAAAAGCTAATTTTCATACCTGATCCAATTTTTACGTGAAATATGATCTTATATTCTTCGTTCATGGGAGAAAAGTTTCCCAAAAACACCATCTTTAACACTTATCTTTTAATTTCTTTCATTCAAGATGACTCGCGCATAGCCTTAAACCAATAATTTTTGTTCATCCCAAAATGACCATGCCCATGAGCGCGTCTAAAGAACTCCTTAGATGGATGAACAACATTAGACATCGGTTTAAATGGCGTACGTGTAATCGTGTAATGAATTCCATCCAGCAATAAAGATCATCCTAGCTACCTGGACGTAAAAATATTTTTTTTTTCATTGTCATAAGCCTTGTATATTACCAGGATCGACTTGGACTGGCTTGACGAGGAACGGATTGCAATGAAACTTCAAAGTAGGTTTTTGGTGTGACTGGATTAAAGTGGATTAACTGAATAAAATGCAGCTAGTTCTACTAAAGTGAAATATATCGCATCGTAACGTCACATATATGAATAAAACTCAAGTGGGCTTTACATTTTTCAATCCTCAATCCATCAATCCACGTCTTTTTACGCCCAAGTCGATCCAATCCAGTAAAATTTCGTGATTGGATCGACTTAACTCAAATCAATCCACTGCACGTATACAACACGGCTTGACTAATCCTAAGCCGGTTTGAAACCACGTTATAAACACGGCTATTATAGTAAGCGCTTTACAGTCTGTAACATTCAGCAATAGAATTGCAAGGTCTGACTCAAGGCCAGATGCATCACTGTGCAATTCTGCATCAATACCGGCTCGATACAATTTTGTATCCGAGTCGTTGAACAGAGCAAATTTTAGTGGTTGAAACGCCTCGATTTCCGGAGGATCGGATTGAAATTTGGGACGATCACCGAGTACCTGGAAATGAATCTCCTAACATATTCGGCAGGAACTAGGAAACTCTGCAGATCTTTCACATTTTTCGCTTTCGGAAAATTTAGGCCTGCATTAGTTTTGTTATCGGATGTTTTTATAATGTCCTTTTCCACATGCTTTGCACCTGTGAAAATTTTTCCCGCTTTATGATACCCTCAAAACAGCTTTTAGTTTTTTTATTGCTTCTGGATGTTTCATAGCTAGGATAATTAAATCATCCATTTTATTTGTACCCCTATAACTTCTAACGCGGCCATCGGAGCGAAACGAAATTCACAGAGAAGGTTGACTTCAACGTGGGGCAGATGCATACTTTTTGGCTTTGTAACTTTCGGTAAAATCAGTGGATGAAAACGAGATTCATATAGGGTACCTTGATTTTGACAAGAAGCAGTAGTTGCAGTGCTCGTAAAGTGCCGCAAGCACTGAGTATTGTTTTCATTTGTGGTACAGGAGATGCTATTTTCCAAGCTTTGTAAGATAAGCCACCGATAATAAATATAAGAAACAAGTGTTTGATTTTCCTTAATTTTGAAACTCATGCAAGTGGCAATCCTCGAAACCTTTCCGCCCTATTAGTTTAAATGCAGTAGTGATATCAAAGCGGTACACTGCCCTCGAAATACGTTGTAGAACATGCGAAAAAAATATGCACTAAAAATCTGCACCATTTCTTTACTGTTCATTAGTGTTTCTAGCGGTTCTGTTGCGCTAAAGTTTTCTTTCGATATTGTTCTTAAAGTAAACATGCAAACCTTTTGATTAAACGCAAAACCACCATCAATCAAACCTTTAATTAAACGCAAAATCACCATCATTGATGTTATTAAAGTAGCAATAAAAATAAGTTTTTTGTTCTTACTGAGAGTTTGGCTCTTAACTTTTTTACCCACTGTATATTCAACGGCCTTCATCAGCCATGTCTTCTTCTGTAGAATCGAAAACTAAAACTAAGATAAAAAGTAAGCGTGAAAATGCTAATTTTTCAACAGATCTAATTGAATCAGGGGCGGCTCGTCAATGTACGCAAGGTAAATTTACAGTGACGCAACGAAAATTCAAATGCTTTACTACAAACTACAGGCACTGCATACCATTCAATTTGAAATATACAGCTCATTGAGATATACTACACAGAACACTGAAGTGATCTTGCTTCAATGCTCAAACTCATGATTGTCGCATAGATCTACTAAGACGCTTTGCCTAAATGATGCCCACAAAAATTTTGCAATCTATGTACTCAATAGTATCGCGGACGCTGCTCAGTTCACAGCGTCTTAGTGGATAGAGAAATTCAAAAAACTCTTACCCCAACCACCCGCTGAACGTCCCGGAAATCTTTGGGAATGAATGCACTTAATACGCTAGAAAGTTATTAGCGTCTCTGTAATGTTTCTATTTTCCATAATGATTTACGTCACAGAATTTGCTCTTCTGCTCCTCTTCTTACCAGTTGTTCCCCTTCTGATTTGATGCCTTTTATGTTTTGTTCGCATGGTGTATGTACGGTGCAAGCTATTTTGATGTTGATATGGAGAGTAGAATATGTAGGAGTTGTATTGTTTCGTGTGCGATTTTCCCCAGATCGGGTTTTTTTGTATCTGTTTTGGGTTTATTTTCGCAAAATGAGTTTCTCGGTTCTGGTGCTATGGGTGATATGACCACTTGATTGCTTTCGTCTATGTTATTTCTATGTTGAATTTATGAAGTGCTTTTTTTAGCATTTATAGTTTATATTAGGTGCTTTTTTTATGTCTTCTTCGCAAAAATACGCACCTGCTATAATTCTTTTGACTTGAATTTTTTGTATTGTCAGTATTAATACGGTCGGTTAAAGATAGATAAAAGGATAGTTTTTAAAGTAAATTATAGCATAAAACTCGTTAAAGCGAGAGCGTATTGAATAGATTCTGTTTCGAAAAATTAATATTTATCCGCTTAATATGGATTTTAAAGTGGAAAACCAAAATTGCTGTGATTGTGCCATAGAGGATTTACTGCGGCATTCTTTTTCATCTAGATCGATTGTGCCGAAAAAAGATCTTATTGTTTCTTGGCAACCAAGACCACTAATTTCGCTCAGCCAACTGTTTTCTTGCAAATTATATGAGGAATTTATTTTTGTTGTGGTATTGGGTGTCTAATTGAATTTGCTAAAGGATGCATTATATCCTCAACTTTGAGCTATTAAAAAACGTTGACCACTTAGCTAGCCTGTAATATGTTTCCAACGTACCTTTTTTTATGATTAAAAAAAAATTTAAGAAATTAGTATTTTTTTTTGCTTTCAAATACAATACATACATAATTTGAACTTTTCTGAGATTATTGATTTAAGTGAGTAGGAATATAACTGAAATAAGCTGTTGACAATCAATCACTAACTTTTAATACAAATATGGTCAGCATTGAAATACCTAATTGATTTTTTACACGATATTTCAAAGAAATCGTATGTGTAGTTCACTACGCGCTTCATAAGCATGCTTATCTATATGTTTACATATTTTGCTTGTGCTTCCCTAAGTCTCAAAGCCACGAGCCGCCACTGAATTGAATACAATGTTTTTCATTCCGAATGATTTTTGCATACATTTAAAAACCTACATAATGTTTTTGGTCGTACGGAACAATATGCAAGAATTGAATTTTCGCATATCAAAACTACTAAAATTCATAAATAACACGCTACGCTATTTTAAATTTTACCCAGAAATTCGGGGGGTAAAACTACAGATTAAATGAAATCGATATTTTCCTCGTAAAAATTGTTGACTTTCATAATGCGTTAGCAGATTATTATTGTTAACAAAAGCATACACGAAGCTCGAAAATAGAAAGTGAATGTAAAAGTTTCGTAAGACTAACAACAACGACGCTGATTTTGATGAACTTTTGACTTGCCTTATCTTTATTAATACGCTGTGTGTTATCTGCCGTTTAATATTATTTTGCTGACCCAGAAGCAAACTCGGTCCGTTGTTGTGGTGTGATTGTGACTCGTTCGCGCTGTTTAACAAGTGGGGATTAATGACGCGGCAACAAGTACAATGATTATCAATATCATAAACGAACAATAAAATGAAAAATGTCGTGAGGGAAAATATCGGCACAGTAATTTCATGCGATCGAACGCATTTCCAAGTGCGTTAATGAAATATAATCACCGAGATTAAGTAAATATTAGCGGATTTTTTGCTCCAGACTTACTGGGTTTCGATGGTCATGTGCGAGACACGTGTTGATTCTACACGATCGTATTCAATGCATCAATAATTTTCGATTGTCATCAAATCAATTAAATCTTCGAATTTATAATCAATGAAATATTTGTCGCCCAAATTCTATCTTTCTGCTGCACGCTTTAGATTTCAATGAACCCATGACTAAACAGTCGGTAGAAACATGTTATGCATTTCTCCAACCAATGCCAGTTATGTGTTAAACAAGCATTTTGATGACCGGTGAATTAAACCAGCAGTTTAAATGCCGGTTCAGCCGGTTTTTACACTGTATCTCTCTGCAATGGCTGGTTGCTTTTCAGTTTTGGATAGTTGTCGATCAATTCGGTGTTAGTTATTTAGTTCGCTGTATGTTATCGTGAGATTGAAGGCAAACGATTGCAATGGAATTGGGTATATTTAGTGATAATTAGTAGAATAATCTTTTCAAAACTTATTTTAGAAAAAAAATGCCAGAAATTTATGAATTGCTAGCATTGTGTTAAAGCTGTGTAGATTTTATTTTTCAGTGTGGTGTAATCCAATCCAAGATCTAGTAGTGATGTGGCTCAAACTTTTATATGTTGCTGAAAAAAATCGTTAATTTAAAAGTGAATCTATTAGCTAAGTGGTCTACTCTTAGTACCCCTATACATAGTTCCATGTACCCCTTTATTTAGCTGGTAGGCTGTTAGTTAAAACATTTACCTCTTCTTTATTAGCGTTACATTTTGTTCAGGATCAGAAGAAGCTATAAAAGTCATCCTCAACTAATATTTGTTCAAACACGCAAATCAGCAAAGGACTGATATCCATTTTACCGCAAGCTTTTCATATGTCTCCGTATGGCTTTATATTTTTTGAGCTGGTCAGAGTCCACTCTGGAGCCCGATTATACTAACTGGTTTGCTTGCCTGGGGGAATAAGCTAGTATATATTATACATTTTTTTTTGTGAACTCTTTGCAGCTTGCTTTTAGAAAATTTCGTTTAACACTTCAACCGTTAGATATGGAATGGTAAAATGTGTACCCGATTCGTAAAGAACTAAAAACAAATACTGAACTAAAATAATCTACATTTTTCGTGAAATACAAACCTAATTTTTTTTGGAAAAATTTTTGTATTCGTACACTGCTAAGCTGCCCTCTAAGCGCAAAAGCGGTATCTCAAAAAAAAAAAATGGAAAAATTGTTTTTTATAACATTAGAAAGCTTAAAACAATACGCATCTAATGAACTAAGCCTTTTAATGGTATCTTATTTAAAACATATGGAAAACACCTTAAGAAAGTTTTGTTAAATCTAAGTACCCGATGTATCCTAGAGCGGAAGACCGCTCACCGAGAAAAGTGGAGTAAAGAGAATCCTCCACCAGCTCCAAACGAACCCAGTTCCTCGTCGCCTATCTCAATTTTACCTTAAATCACTAAGGGAATTAGAGGTATATCAATATTACTACTTTTACAAAACTTCAATTATCTCGAAACTCGCTTTCATTGAGATACCGCTTTTGGGCTTAGTAGGGCAGTAAGGACCATTTTAATCAGTCGGTATAACGAATTTGATAACAAAATATATAATAGTTTTTTGGAATAAATCGGGAATCATATAATCATTTGTTTTATGCTTGAGTCAAAAAGGATATTTCTTACGTAAAATAGGAGATTTTCGTAAAAGGGCACATTCTACAATACAGTGATGGCTGCAAAGATCATATAAAAAAAAAATTAGAATAGAAAAACAACCGAGGAATAAAAAGCGATATTTGTTAACCAGACGACACAGTTCATTTATCCTGCGGCAGATCAGGCAGGATCCACTTATAATTGGACCAGAACTCTCTCGCCTGTTGAGAATACTTCTGGGCTTAAATGGGACACCACAAACATGTCAATATTTTGAGAAGTAATTTACCAAAAAGTGAAGAAAACTGCCGTTGCAAGGGCGTTATATCTTTCAAAAAAATAACGACCACGAGCATACCGCGCTGAATACTGGGTAGTGAATACTGTATAACTGCCCAAAAAACTTGGAAACTCCTCAATCCCATTAAGGGGTTAGTCCACTGTTAAACTGCTCCAAATGAACTTTTTTTTTAAACAGCTACCAAAAAAAAACTATTCAAGATATCGATTTGAAATTGTACATGCATCCTTATTGAAGTTAAGAGTTAACATTTTCATTGGAAAAACTTATTAGAAAACAAAATGGCGGCCGCCCCAATGGATCGCCGCAGCGCCGCCCAAAAAAAAAAAGCAAATTGCGCCTCGTAAATTCCTGGACAAAATAAGCATCTGTGAACAAATTACTAAAAATATTTCATTAGTTTTGAGTATAAAGGACTGCACGGGCCTAAATTTAGAGCCCTAAAGCGATTAAAAAAAATTTGGTGTACTTTTGAATCAAAAAAATGAATCAAAAAAAATTTTTCAATCAAAAAAATGTTTCCCAAATCGTCAAAATATTTTTTTTGTTCTAAATTTAGGCCCGTGCAGTCCTTTATACTCAAAACTAATGAAATATTTTTAGTAATTTGTTTACAGACGCTTGTTTTGTCCAGGAATTTACGAGGCGCAATTTGCTTTTTTTTTCGGCGGTGCTGCGGCGATCCATTGGGGTGGCCGCCATTTGGTTTTTTAATAATTTCTTCCAATGAAAATGTTAACTCTTAACTTCAATAAAGATGTATGTAAAATTTCAAATCAATATCATGAATAGTTTTTTTTTGGTAGCTGTTTAAAAAAAAAGTTCATTTGGAGCAGTTTAACAGTGGACTAACCCCTTAAGAATATGTGGTGACTTTTTTGCAGATCTTTGAAAAATTACGGTATTCGGAATATAAGGGTCTCAGGTCGACTTTGAAGGATGATTGGGAAAAAATTATAAAGAATAATACTCTAAAGAATATCATCTGGAAGCATGTGCGATCGATACTAGAATTATCATCGACACAGAAAAGACCACCTACTAAATATTGAGGTCTATTTGTACACTCCTTTTTGCATTGCATTATAAGTGTACGATTACAAAATTTCTGACCTAAAAATTGAAAAATTTATTTAGTAGAATATGCAGATTATTTCGTGAATTTCAATCATTACAAATAAACGTGTGTTCAGCTTTCTACACATTATTTTTACATTTTACCATTCCATATATAACGTCCCCTGCATTATTCGTTTTGTTTTCCTGAAATTACATGGCGTGTACGGATCGGATTTTTTTTATCCCGCAGAAATCACAAAAGTTGTGCTTAGAGTAGCAAGTATTTACTTCCAGCTGCGACCTTTTCCAGCACGTGGTGACGAAAACACTTAAACTTTTCAAAATTGTTCATCGATATATGCTAGCTCATTTATTATTATAATTTTATGTTTTCATTTAATATCTCAGATTCGACTTGGTGTTCATTCCAGCTGTGTATCAGTACTATAACGGACAACTTATACGTACACTGGCTGACAGCCAAAATGATGTGGCCAAGTATCTTATGAAAAATGATCACTAAAGAGTTTGTGTACTCTGACTGAATTTGGTTCCACTCTTCCTGCAAAGCTCTTTTAAGGTCCTCTATGTTGTTAGTTTTGTGTTTCATGATGCCTTTCTCCAACTCTGACCAAGAATTCTCGATAACATTTGAGTCCGGCGCCACGTTTGAACGAGTTGGGAGGAATGCTTAGGATCATTGTCCTGATAAACTCGAAAATTATCCCTTATATTCAATATTTGGGCATTTTGCAATAAGTTTCCTATCAAAATATTCAAATACTGGTGTTTGTCCATGATACCATCGACGAAAGCCAGATTTCCGACCGTAACATGTCCACCTCCGTGTTTCACAGTGGCCTTGAAATGTTTTGGATTGAGCTCTGTATTTCGTGGCCTTCAGACGTATTTTCGACCTTCAGATCTAAATAAATTAAATTTGCTTTCATCATAGAAAATGACGGTTTACCAAAAAGTAGTATCCTTTCTCAGATGTTCACGAGCGTAATCAATCCTGCGCAATCTGTTTTTGCGATTGATGAAAGGTTTCTTCTGGGCAACTCACCAATTAAATTGTCATTCCTGAGCATCATCCTTATAGTTTGGGGTTTGCTCTTTTTGCCGAGAGCCCTTTCAGCAAACACTGCCAATTTGGGGGTACTCAATGTTAGGATTCTTTTTTGTCTGTCGTCGATCCAACGGCAATCTGTTTCAGAAAAAAATTTGTTGTGAGCTTTTTTTGACTCGATTTCCTACACGATTTTCGCGCACAAAACGTTCAATAATATGCTGCACCGTTGAAGCACTCCTTTTAACAATCTCAGCAACTTTTTTTTGTGATTTCCCGTCCTTGAAATGGTCTATTATTAACTCTCGCTCTTCAATAGAAGTGTGACGACCCATCGCCAATTAAACGTTGTATTGTTCTTTACAGAATAATGATTTCGTTCAAAAACCAACGCTGCCTGATAGTCATCATATCTGCAATGCGATATTCTTTCCTCACAAACGGATTTTTAAAATTAGCGGTACTTTTTCTAGGAAAAACCATTTCACATCATTTTGGCTGTGAGGTCAAAATCAGCTCTTATCTGGATTTTTATTAATTTTTATCGTAACGGATTATATTTGTTTGTTTTTTTTTTCACTTAAATGATAAATACACATTATATCTGCAATTTCTCACAAAAGTTTTTCTTTATTTCGTTCAAAAGCAACCAGATATTGATCAATTTTCATAATTTACCTGGGTACATCATTTTGGCTGTCAGCCACTGTATCATATTATTTTATTTCACTGTTAAGTTAATTTTTAATTTTAAGCTTCTAGGTGACAAAGTTTGTACTACTGATTTAATCTGATCCTATTTTTATCTAGCTTTCAAAACCAACTATTTTAATTTAATGGCCACTTTTTACTTTCGAAACTAGATACATATATTTCAATTTCTTAACAGATATAGATATTTCGGGGGGTAATAAGCCCACGTTTCAGTGTCTCTCGGACTAATTCTGCTT
Source organism: Nemotelus pantherinus (assembly GCA_963978885.1). Classification (NCBI taxonomy): domain Eukaryota; kingdom Metazoa; phylum Arthropoda; class Insecta; order Diptera; family Stratiomyidae; genus Nemotelus; species Nemotelus pantherinus. Next base: position 235,428,694 of record OZ022263.1, on the reverse strand, counting down.
AGCTTAATTTACCTACTTAATTGCATTTTTATGTATTATCAATTAGTTTTTGGACATTTAGTTTCTACTGCTGTTCATAAAATGACTGCTCATTTTCTTCTTTGTGCATTTTCGGAAGGCATTTAATTCCTGGGTTTCGAACCTGTTAACCCCTTGCACTCCTTCAAGAATATTTCCGCTCGCTTGATAGAGTCTGGTAAAGGATATTTCCTTAGCTCATGGTAGTCTCCATTGTGTTTTTTCCATAACTAATGGTTCATATTCATACTTGCCCAAGATGACCACAGCGTTTCCTTTATCTGCTTTAGTATAAAACACCTGTTTATTAGGTATGTATACTATTGAGCAATTATATTGTACTATCCCTTATTGCAATTCTTCTTTATTAGATTATTGCTAGATATGAACATATGAATATACCTTGTTTGTTAATCATTGTTAAAAATTATGTTCCCAAACAAATGAGAAACAATAAAAAATATAAAATAAATTTCGTTACATTATTATTTCTTTTGAACTATGAAATAATGTTTTATTTTTATGATTTGCAAAGATGTAATACTGATATGGGAATTTTTATTGACCCATTAAAAGTTACTGTATAAATATTAAATTAAAAGTTACTGGATAAAATAAACAAAGCAATATTTCATTTAGTTCTATAAACAATTAGGTATATTCGATTGTGAAACATAGAACACATGCAATGAGCATTCTGAAAATAAATGTTATATATCACTAATCACCTAGTATATTACAAGTGATTTTAAAAATAACATAAATTCATAAGTATCCGTCTTATTTTAATCACTTTGAAATGCACGTGCCACTGCAAGACAAAAGAGTTTTATCAATTTATTCTAAATCGATTTGACACAATATGATTCATAGAAAAGGTGAAAACAGTCCAGCATTCAGCATTATTAGTATTTCCATAAATATTGTTCAGAGCTTTAGAGATATGTAAACATTTTAATGCAATTTGCATTAGATTACGTAAGCAACGCGCAATATGTATATTCAAAAGTGTGCTGTATTACGTAGGAATATATTTGTTTTTACTACTCGCTTTTGTCGATTTGTAACTGACATGATTGATTTTGTTGCGAATTGATAATCGTGTTTGAACGATTAGAACGTATCAAAGGCAATCTATGGAAATCTGTTTACTCTCACATGTTTAACCTTTAGAATACTATTCTAGCACAATGAATACAATTCTAGCGAGAATGTGTGTATTGAATTATTATATTATCGCACTTTTGCCAATAACGTCGATAAAAAAACAATTTATTCACACATTTCTAATTGGCATACTACGCTTCGCGAAAATATTAATTAATTTACCTTTACACCTTTTGCGTTACAGGTGAGCGAACAATCAACGATGTTACGGCGCCACATGTTGTTGCTATGGTTGGGTTGCCAGCCCGGGGGAAAACTTATATATCAAAGAAGCTATCACGTTATCTCAACTGGATTGGGATTAACACAAGAGGTATGTAGCTTTATCAGTTCTATGAATTTTCGCCCTTAAATGTGAATACTCTGAATTGAACATTCGTATGTTATTTTTTTAGTGTTTAATTTGGGAGAATACCGTCGACATGCCACAACCGCTTACAAGAGCCATGAATTTTTCCGGCCAGACAATGAGGAAGCTATGGCTATAAGGAATAAATGCGCAATAAAAGCGCTTGAAGATGCATGCCAGTGGCTACGGCGTGGTGACGGAGACGTTGCGGTAAGTTTTAGGTTTATTTTCTTCAAATCAAATGCCGCATTTTGATATATTAATAATTTCCTAACTTCTTAACCACATATCAATACAATTTTAGGTTTTCGATGCTACAAATTCAACAACAGATCGACGCCAGCTTATATATAACATTGTTGTTAAGCAAATGGGGCTCCGTCTTTTCTTCGTTGAATCGATATGTGACGATCCATCGATTGTGGAACAAAATATAATGGTAAATAGATTTACGCTCCTGAAAAACTTAAAACTTCAACTGAAATCTAAATCGAATTGCAGGAAGTTAAAGTCAGTAGTCCTGACTACTTAAATATGAATACAGAGGTAGCATTAAAAGACTTCCTCTTACGTATCGAACACTATCAAGAAAAATATCAAAAATTAGATGAGATAAAAGAATGCCACCTGTCATTCATGAAAATCTTCAATACAGGAAAGAAAGTCGTCGTTTATAATAACGAAGGACATCTACAATCGCGTATTGTTTATTATCTAATGAATATTCACATAACACCAAGAACAATTTATTTGACGAGGGTAAGTAACGGTGCCGTTACTATTCGTGCATTTGGTGTTAATCGAGAAATAATTCGCGTGTTTACTTATTATGCTTTTTTTTGTTAGCATGGTGAAAGCGAACACAATTTGAAGGGACTGATAGGTGGGGATTCTAACTTAAGTCAACGAGGTCGAAGGTATGCAGCGTGTTTGGAGAAGTTTATTAGCCAGCAGCATATCGAAGGATTACGCGTGTGGACATCGTGGCTACGACGATCGATACAAACAGTTGCAGATATCAAAGTGCCACAGGAAAGATGGAAGGCACTCAATGAAATCGATGCGGTAAGTTGTTATTAAGAGAGTGCTTAGCAAATTGTTAGTAATCTATAAACGATAGTAGTTTAGCACGAAAGCTTGTTACGTTGTTTTTTACGATGTCTATTATTGAATTTAATGGTATTATCAACTTCCCATTGCAGGGTATTTGTGAAGAAATGACCTACGAACAAATCAAAGAGAAATTTCCAGAAGACTTCAAAGCTCGAGATCAAAATAAATTTGCATATCGATATCCACGCGGAGAAAGCTACGAAGATCTAGTAGCGCGACTCGAACCAGTCATCATGGAACTTGAACGACAAGGAAACGTATTGGTGGTGTCACATCAAGCCGTTTTACGCTGTCTTCTAGCATATTTTCTTGACAAACCCGCCGGTAAGCTTTCTATTTGCCTTTAACAAAATGAGACAGCTGCTTATTGTCCGCAAACGGCATTAAACTTTACAGAGGAACTTCCCTATCTGCACGTGCCTCTCCATACTGTGATAAAGCTGACGCCTGTGGCTTACGGGTGTCGTGTTGAGCATATTAAACTACCAGTGGACGCTGTCAACACACATAGACCTAAGCCGAAGGTATATTTTTTTCTTCCGGCTATTAAATTATTTCTAATTGTGCTCTTTCGTTACTCCTCAGATACCTGGTGAAGTTTACACCGAAGGACCTCAAAATGGTGCTGCTTAAATTCCTAATTTCTATTTTCATCTGATTTCCATGGACAAAGAAAATGAAGAAAAAACAAAAAAAATTAACGTAAAACTAATAATATCTCTTAATATATATTTAAAAAATTGAAAAGTGCATTTTCTAGTAAAATTGAATTTGAATATATATATATGAGAAGACAAGCTATTTTACTGTTATAATTTATTGTTTCCCTTCTACTTGTCGATGATAAATGTGAAAAACAATGAACAACAACTAATTTAGATTAATTAAAACAAATCAAAATAAGATCAAAACTAAAAGAAGTAAACGTGCATATACATATATGAAACGAGAGTTAAATTTTAACTTCTAAGTGAGTGTCTGTGTGCTGCATACTGGAAGAACTTTATTTTTTTGTACTTTAGAACATGCCATTTATTTATGTAGTTCGATTATTTTTACGAATAGTAAGAATTGTTGTAGTTTCGAATAGGTTGAAAGAAACAATCGAAAATTCCATTAAACAGAGGATAATGATTGAAGCAAAGTGTTTTAAAAATTTAGCAGGAAAAAAGGCAAGTTTAAAAGAACAATTTTCAATATGTTAGAAGAACTACATTTGTTTGGAAAAAATGATCAATAAAACTGTGACTGATTTTTCTAACCTTGATATCTATGTAAATGTAATGTGGATACGATTTGAATTTCTTTATGCATCATATTGCTTTGTGTTAAGGATGATATTGAATAGAAGGAAAAATGAAATAAATATTTTTACAAAATATTCGCAACGAGTTTTTTTGTTGGCATGGAAGAATAATGGAGTGAACTTGGTTCCCGGCTGGGAGGTTCGTTTATCATTTTGAAATTCGAATGGAACTACACTTTGAGCCCTATTCTGAGAGTCACGTCACGTGGGAATTTTCTCTACTTGCAAAGTTACGTGATCTAGTAACCGATTTCCTGAGAGTCACGTGCAGTGACTTTGTGTGAGGTGACTACGATTTTGTGAAAAGCAACCGGAGAGTTTCCATAGCGTTTAAATGATAAAGATCTGTGATAAAGTTCAGTAAAAAGCAGGAATACATTTACAAATAGAACAGGCTAGAATGAATAATATAATAAGTGAGAGTAAATGAAACAGAAAAGAAACAAATGAGATGTGGCTTGATAATTCGCTCGAGGACATAAATCAAAACTGACCGAAAATTTAAAAAAAAATGCCAATAAGCCATAAATTTAGAAGATGAGTTTATAGCTGTTCCCATGGAAGGGGTTGACGGAGAAGGGGCAGCGAATTATAGACACATTCAATCGTTTTTAACAGTAGCGAATATGTGAATTAAAATATTGCGTGTCACTATTCAAAGTTATTTATTTTACATAATTATAGCAATTGTTTCTAGCTTAAAGTGTACATTAAAATAAATTGCAAATTATAAAATTGATCTAAGTTATAATTCTTAAATTTCAATTTTTTTCGTTTCTACTTTTAAACATCTATTTTCACCTTTAAGGCAACAGCTTTAATTTTAGATATTTCTCTTTGAATTCTTTATACACTTTGTATTTTTTTTTCCTTTATAATTGATGTTCTCCTAGCACACTTCGCTAGTTTGCCCCATTACAAATGAGCGTAAATCCGGACAAAAATACCTCGTCAGGAAGTTGTGATGATTCAAGGCAACGGATTAAAGCGAAAGATGAAATAAGAAGTAAATTGTAAACAATTATCAACAAAATACTTTTTTTTTCATCTTTTTGTTATCATTCATTACCTTTACTTATCGCCGCTTCCTGGCGGAGTCTCGTTGTCCAGATTTTCGCTCATTTTTATCGGGGACGCATTCTCTACGTTTTCGTCGCTTCTCAACGGGGTGGGGATTGCATATAGGGGCCAAGGGAGCAGGATGATATTGCAGTCCAAATACTTTCTCTAAATTCGGCATTATTTTATCCATAGATAATGAACGTATTGCCACTTCCTTCATAGCTGAAAACGGCCACACCGCTTGTGCCCCTTTTAAGGCAGAAGTTTGTTTTTACTAATGTTCGAAGAAGAACATTAGTATTAAAATCACTTTGGCCAAAAATTCATATTTCTATATATATATATATATATATATATATATATATATATATATATATATATATATATATCTTAATATATATAAATTACGTGTCACGTTGTTTGTCCGCGATGGACTCCTTAACTACTTAACCGATTTTTATCAACTTTGTACACCGTGTGCAGTTTGATCCAACTTGAAAGATAGGATAGCTTACATCGCAATTTATGATCGCAATATTATTTTATTGCAAATTATTTGTCTATTATTTGACAGTCACAATTATCTGTTAGCTCCAAATGATTTTAACAGATTTTTTTAACGATTTTAAACAAAAATTGAAATCCTTAATTGATTTTATTGTTAAATATTCAGTTTTCGGTATCACACGTTGTTGGCTGTATTCGATTGAGTGGCAAAAGCGAGGTTTGCCTCATGCCCACATTTTAATTTGGCTTCAAGATAAAATCCGTCCAGAAGAAATTGATCAAATAATTTCAGCCGAAATTCCAGACTCATCAATTGATAAAGAATTATTTGATATTGTTACGAAACACATGATCCACGGGCCGTGTGGTGCTTTCAACATAACGTCACCGTGCATGGAAAATGGAAAATATAAGAAAAATTTCACAAAGCCGCATACGAATGACACTATCACGGATATTGACGGTTATCCAATGTATCGCAGCAGAAATACTGAGAATGGTGGCCACACATTCACAATGCGACTGCCGAATTTTACAAATCAAGTTGAACTTGATAATCAGTGGGTGGTACCATACTCACCATTACTTTCAAAAACTTATGAGGCTCATATCAATGTTGAGCTTTGCAGCTCTGTAAAATCAATTAAGTACATTTGCAAATATGTAAATAAAGGCAATGATTTGGCTATATTTGAAGTACAGAATGTAAATAAAAATGACGAAATAGCACGATACCAAATGGGTAGGTACATTAGCAGCAACGAAGCTATTTGGCATATTCTTAGCTTTCCCATACACGAAAGAGACCCTTCTGTCCAGCATCTAGCAATACATCTTGAAAACGGTCAACGTGTATACTTCACTGAAGAAAATGTTCTCCAAAGAGCGCTTGAGGCTCCAAAAACGACACTACCTGAATTTTTTACATTGTGTCAAAAATCTGATATTTTTGGCCGATTCGCAAAAACATTGAAATATACTGATGTTCCACGTTATTTCACATGGAACAAATCCAGTAAAAAATGGGAACCACGAAAACAAGGAAAACCACATCCTTACATCACAGGCATATTAAAAGCTAAGACATTGGGGCGACTTTACACGGTACATCCAAAGCAACGCGAGTGCTTCTATTTACGTTTGTTATTGGTGATTGTTCCCGGACCAACATCTTTTGAATTCCTGCGAACTGTTAATGGTCGAGTATTCAATACATACCAAGATGCATGTCATGAACTGCAATTGCTAGAAGACGATAACCATTGGGACTTAACGCTTGCTGATGCCGCATTAACATCAACGCCCAATAATATTCGTCAGTTGTTTGCAATTATTTTGACGACATGTTATCCATCGCAAGCACAAACTTTGTGGGAAAAATATAAAAATTGTATGACAGAAGACATATTGCACCGAATTAGACAAACAGATCAATGCCAAAACATAGATTATACGCCTGAGATGTTTAATGAAGCGTTAGTGTTAATCGAGGACTTATGTGTTTTAATTTCAAATTTACCACTTAATCATTATGGTATGCCATCGCCTGATCGCCCAGCCACCGACTTAGTCAACACCGATTTACAACGAGAAAAACAATATGACCAAGGTAATTTAGCAACAATTATCGCGAACAGCGAGCCATTACTGACAGCAGAACAAAAAATTATTTATGATCGGATTATGCTGGCTGTTGCCGCTGAACAAGGCGGTTTTTTTTTTCTTGGACGCACCAGGTGGAACCGGTAAGACATTTTTAATATCGTTAATTCTTGCCAAAATACGGTCACAACAGAAAATTGCATTGGCAGTTGCATCGTCAGGCATTGCGGCTACTTTGCTAGATGGTGGGCGAACGGCACATTCAACATTCAAACTGCCATTGGACATTCATAATAAACCAAATGCAATATGTAACATAAAAAAGAAAAGTGGAATAGCTGCAGTGTTGCGGAAGAGTTCAATTATAATTTGGGATGAGTGCACAATGGCTCACAAATATTCACTCGAAGCATTGCATAGAACTATGCAAGATTTAAACGGCAATGATAAACTTTTCGGTGGTGCTCTTTTACTTCTGTCTGGTGATTTCCGCCAGACCTTACCTGTTATACCTCGCTCTACTTTCGCGGATGAGATTAATGCATGTTTGAAACAATCATTCTTATGGCGAAGTGTTGAAACACTTCAATTGACCATAAACATGCGCGTACGATTGCAAAATGATCCATCAGCACAAATATTTTCCGAACAATTATTAGATATTGGGAACGGTAAAATAGAACTGCAACCAAATACGCAATGCATTAAACTGCCAGACAATTTCTGCACTGTTTTTCAGGGAAAAAATGAATTGATTCAGAGTAATTTTCCGGATATACACAGTAATTACTTAAATCATAACTGGCTCAGTCATCGGGCTATTTTGGCAGCCAAAAATTTTGATGTTGACGAAATTAACTTCCAGATACAACAGTTGTTACCAGGCGATCTGATGTCTTTCAAATCAATCGATACTGTTGTTAATGAAAATGATAGTGTAAATTTTCCAATTGAATTTTTAAATTCACTAGATATACCTGGAATGCCACCACATAATCTTCGATTAAAGATTGGTTCACCTATTATTCTCCAGCGTAATTTGAATCCACCTCAATTATGCAACGGTACGCGTTTGGTCATCAAAAACATCACCGGAAATATTCTTGAAGCAACTATTTTAACTGGAAAGTTTAAAGGGAAAGTGGTCCTGTTGCCACGTATTCCAATGATACCGTCAGATTCTACCATACCCTTCAGAAGGTTACAGTTTCCAATTCGTTTAGCTTTTGCCATGTCTATAAATAAGTCTCAAGGCCAAACAATGTCCATTTGTGGTTTAGATTTGGAAAATCCATGTTTTTCTCATGGGCAGCTATATGTTGCATGTTCACGTGTAGGAAAACCGTCGAACCTATTTGTGTTAGCTAAAGACGGGTTAACCAAAAATATTGTGCACCAATTTGTGTTACATTAAATTGAATTTGAAAGTATTTATAATTCAAAATAATAAATATTATTGTTAGAAGATTTTAAACTATCCACCCTACCTACCTCATTTATAAGTTTAAGTGTTACATGTTGTTTACTAAAAACTTTGTAATATACTCATTTGTTACAAACTTGAATAAAAATAATAATGAATTTTAAATTTAATTCTTTTTTATTGTTGAATTTTAAATTTTAAATTTAATTCTTTTTTATTAAAAAAAGAATTAAATTTAAAATTTCAACTATACGAAAATTTTGATCAATTGTGTTCAAAGTCCTTCCCCTTCAAATCCCAAACCAGGAAATTTTTATACCAGCTTTAACGTTTCCGTCTTCGTTCGTAAATAATAATTTCATTGTAATAAGGGGTAACGGTAGTAGAAAATCAGACATGAAGGTCGCCATGTTTTTTTTACAAATGGCATCTATGTAAAGAAGCATGGTGGTGCCCATGTCTGATGTTCTCCTACCGTTCCCTTTAAATAGTTTACAACAATGTAATATGACAAAGACGTTAGCTACAGCAACGCGTGGCCGGGTCAGCTAGTATATATATATATCATCAAAAAATTTCAGTGAAAAAATCTCAGGAACGCGCCATCCGATTGAGCTGAAATTTTCAGGACACATTGGTGTATATGCAGAATAGTGCCAGGTCTCACAAAAAGTTAATAATCTTTAACCCTTTGGCGCCGGCGGCCATTTTAGTGATATTTTTAATATACCTATTATTCCGTACACAAATAAGTTTTGCAAAAATAAAGTTGACGAAATAAATTTTGAACGTGTTTTACATGTGAATCGGATAATGTTTTGGAATTTTTTAACCCCATGTGTGCGCTGGGTGCCAAAAAACAGAACGGGAAAACTTGAAAATTTTTAAATTGCGATAACTTTTGACAGAGTTATTCAATCATTACGAAATTTTTAGGACATATTGGTATTATTTAGTTGTAGATTTGTGTAGCTTTTGATGAGCGTGCTGGCAACCCTGTAGCTAGAGCAGGCACTGAAAGTGAAAACCTTCAAATCATCGTCTCTCTTGAAAAACTGCTGCTTCTTCAAAAAAAAGCCACTCATATGTAAATCTTGTGCTTTGTTTACATAAACAAAATAAAAAATTTGATATGGTATAACGGGCACGCCTGGTAACCCTTGCCCAATTTACCTATATTTTTAGCATCAAAAACTTCTGTTCACGGAAACTCACGATCCAATGAGCAGAATTTATTGAAATTTGCAGAATGTATTGGTCCTATATAGGACCAGGTCTGATAGAAGTGATTTTGAAATGCGGGTGATTCTGTGCCAGTGGTGCCATCTTGAAAAATCACTAAAAGAGATAACTGCTTTTAGCCCTATAAATTCTGATTGAATCGTTCGATTTTGACGAAATTTACACAGTAGCTGAACCTTATTTAATACCATGTTTGGTAGAAATTTGGTCGAAAAATTCGGTTGGAGCTGCCAGCTATGATAATTTTGGTGTCTTAAATTTGAAAAAATAAAAATATGGAAGTGAAAACATTAAACCATCGAATTTCCAAAAACTGTCCGTTTCTTACAATAAAACCAATCTGTATACAAATCTTATGCTTTATCTACACGTTCAAAGTAAAACTTTGGAAATTTCATGTCGGACAAGAACGGTAACCCTTTCCCAGTCAACCTATATTTTTAGCATCAAAAACTTCTGTTCACGGGAACTCACGAATCAATAATCAGATACCATTGAAATTTACAGAATGCATTGGACTTAAGTAGGACCAGGTCTGATAGAAGCGATTTTGAATTGTGGGCAACTCTGTGCCAGTGGTGCCATCTTGAAAAATTACAAAGAAAAAAAACTGCTTTTTGCCCTATGAAATGTGAATAAGTTATCAGATTTTCATGAAATTGACACAGTAGCTGAACCTTACTTTAAACCCTGTTTGATAGAAATTTGGTTGAAAAATTCGATTGGTGCTGCCAGCTATGGTAATTTTTGTGTCTTTGGATTTGAAAATTCGCTCAGGAAAATAAAACTTTTTGCCCTATAACTTCCAGTGCAGTCATGAAATCAATACGAATTTCATACAATTAATGTAACCTACTATAAACATTATTCAGGCCAAATTTGGTTGGAAAGCTACGATAGGGTTGCCAGCTATTGTTGGTTTTGTGTTTGTTTGCAATAAAGAGATTTGTAGCTTATTAAGCGGTTTTATCGTAGAATTTTCAATTGGTAATGATATTATAGTGACAATAAACAGGAAATATTAAGTTTTCCATTGTTTGAAAAAACTCGCTGCAGGTAATCCTAAATTTCTTTATACTCCTATAACTTCGAATGTAATATAACAACGTGAAGCAGATGTGATATATTTTTGGCTTTGATACTGGCGAAAGGTTGCCAGCACGAGTCGGTTGTGCTACTTTTGTTTCAATAAATGCTTACAGTTAGTATTCATACCGGAAACATTTACAATGAAAATAAATAACCGATGTTTCAATTCCCAAAGTTCTGCAAATTTTTCGGATCGCAGCCCCAAACACCAACTTCAGTTACAGTGCTGCAGGAACTGAGCATTTTCTTCATTGATGTTATATGAGATGCTGCTTTCGAAATTTTGTGAAATAAGCAACTGATAACGAATATAATTAACCCGTGTTTTGCTCTCATAAACGTTGAAATTCATGCCAGTGGTAATATCTGAAACCTTCCACCATATGAGTTATAATGCATTCTTGAGACCAAAGTAGAACGTGGCGTTTGAAACAGTTTGGCCGTAATAAGCAGCTCATGTGGTGGATTATGCACTCAAAACCTGCACGGTTCTTCTACTGTTCTTCGAACATTAGTGTTTCTAGCGGTTCAGGTGCGCTAGAGTTTTTTTATTTTGGACAATTTTCTTTCTAAATTTTATTTTGAGATCGTTCCATACCAAAAATACATTTCTTTTAATATACTTTCACCCCTTTCTTGCACTTCTGCCGGTACTCTTTCTTTTATCGAGTGACTTAAAATATCATCTCATGTGGTTCTCGTCACTTGAGGTGACTCTCGGCAAAGCCGATGGAACAAAAATGTCACTTGAAGTCAGATAAAGTTACCTCACGTGACTCTTAGGTTGCCAACTTAAGAAAGTCACTTCATTCGTCACGTAAATTGATTCTCAGAATAGGGTCCTTGTTCTGTTGTAGATGGTCAAAAAAAAACTTCAAAAGTTACTCGGGATCCAAAACCACGTGTTATGTAAGATTTTTATTTTCTATAAAAAAGGCCATATTCAGGGCTACATCAAATAGTTCACTAATAATCTTATTAATAATGCGGAGAGAATGAGAGTATTTCGCACACCTTTAATAATGAGATTATTATTGAGCTATTTAATGTAGGCCAGTAAATGGCCTTTTTTTAGGAAGTAAAAATATCACCATTAGCTCATGTCTGATGAGAAACGGTGCATATATTCGAAACCACTTAGTTAAAATTCAGTTTGTGGTAGGTAGGTGCAATTGTCATTTAAGCTGGGATCTCAGCTCACACGCATGCCGAATTACGTAGCACTGTCAATTCTGGTATCAGATTTCTAATCTATGATAATACCATGGCATAATTACCCTTGTCCTTAAAGGAAACCAAATTTTATATGAGTAAACAAAACAGTTCCTAATTATAGAACATAAAGCAGTTTATAGATCGACGAACATGTTGACAAATTGACGAACATGTTAACGAATTGACGATCATGTTCCCGAATTGAAGATCATATTCAGGAATTACAATGAATACGCCTATCGCAATAATTGCCACATATGTTTGAATTTATTTCAATGTTCGCGCACAGATTCGTGAGCATTTTTTCTTTCCACACTATAAATTGTTTTGTGCAGTTACCTAGTAATGAAACAACTTCCATCCTCTCAAACTAAAGCCGCAAACATGTTCACCCAGTATTGAACAGTGTTTATTTTACAACCATTCGAAAAATAAACTTGCAGGTGGCTCGAAACTACATCAACATTGTTGATTCGTCCGAAAATTATAAAATTACTCTCCTCTACTTCTACCATAATTTCTGAAATTGCATCCGTATGTTCGATTTCAGGGCCATGTAAAAATCCGGAACTATTCTTGAAATTGTACTTCAGGTGCATGGAATAAATAAATTAAAGACTGATAACTGTCACCTGAAATAAAATATTATTCATATTGTTCTTGTTTATTTATTTAGAATACGTACCTAATCTTCCATTTATTACTAGTCGTTTCACTGTCGATATGGCTTTCTTCATTACTGTATCTTTTTGTATTAAACTAAATAATTAATGTCACTAGTACTCATTCGAAAGAGGTTTGTTTTGATTTCCGGAAGGAGTTTGGCATAAGCACCCTCTATGTTTCTTTTCGCGATCTATTCTTTAACCCATGGCCGTTTCTTCCTTTTATTTTTTCACATTTTCTTTCACTTAACATACTTTCCACAAAAAAAACGCAACCTCGTGTTGTTATCGGAAGACACTTTTCTAAACTGTGTTCAGTTTGCATACAAAAACCACTTTTACCAGATAAAAATTGACATCTGTCGACGCGACGGTATAATCACTAGGACAGTTATCTACCTGCAAAAATTAGCAGAAATCTGGTATTTTGGCAGACCGTGTAAGAACACCTTGCCCTACAAGAAGCTAGGCTAAATTTCTACAGTTTTAAACGTCTTTTCATTGTTCACGCTATATTTCACAGCTAACGAAAAATTTGGTTATTAACAATCCGTCAACCTGCTTTGAATTTTTGGTAGTACAGAACAGAAGATATTTAACACGATTGTTGGCCTCGTACTTAAAAGGAAACACGACTCCACGAAAATGTCAGAAGAATACGTTGAAGTGAAAAAAAGCAGCAAACCTCACAACATCTGGCTCAAACTGTGAAGAAGCGGGACATCAAATCGGAAACACAATCCTTAAACGCTATCTGGATTTCAAGAAAAATATGAAAGCCGCCACCACTGAAATTTAGAAATACTCGAAATAATCTTTTTTTTCAACATCAACATTTATATAAATCTGCTTTTGTTTCAACATCGCATAATTCAGATAATTATGCTAATATTACCTGGATTAACTTAGAAAGAAACTCATAAAACCCCGACATAAGATTCTACATCGCAATTTTTCTTTTTCACTATCATCATCATATTTTTCTTCTCAAATTTCTCTATGATAATTCTTTATTTTCATCATCATTTTGCATAATTTTTATTCCTATGTATTAAATATTGACGATTAGAAACTTTTTTTTCTTGCATAGTGCATATAACATAGTTTCTACTTTACGATGATCATACATATTTTTGTTAATCCTACTGCGTGTATCCGATGAGGAACTGTACAATTCCGTCACAGTCTACCACAAAACCACGACTCACCTTATATAATTTTTGTTCGTTCTCTTTACGATTGTATTTCTTTTAGTTTTTTTTATAATTTATTTTCCGTGTTTGAAGCTCTCGTATTTTTTTCTCTTTGTTGGTAAGAACGCTCATTTGTATTTACTTATGTAATACTTGACCACTGTTACTCTTTATTTTTTATCAACTAAACAACAAGAAAGACTATAATTGATTATGACAATATCGCGCTAATTTTGGAATTTTACATATTATACTTGTTACTAATGTTAAAAATTGGATTTGTTTCTCCCTCGAAGGGATCGATTACTTTCATCAATTATTAATATTCAGCTTGTTTAGTTTCGTGTGTTTTTTGTTCAATTACTTTAATCTCTTTTACAGTTTTTTACGACTCACATTAATTGTATTCGTGTGGGAAGATATAGAGAGATGTCATAGAATTTTAGAGAGATTTAGTTTTTCATTTGATATTTTCTACGAAGCCTTTTAGCTCTCGGCGAGGGTGTGATTTTGTTGTTTTTTGTTGAAAATTTCATTTTTCACTCATTCTTTCTTTTGCGTCTCAAATAAAAACTATTGTTAGATGTATATTGCTGCTTTTTTTTTTTGAATGGAGATAGTTTCCGATTCGATTGGCTATTATTGACTTTTGTTTTGGCAAAACCGACAAGTCAATATGATTTTTAAATTCGATTTTCTTTTCATTTATCTCGAATTCATATTTTTTGTGTTTTTTGTTTTTAAAAAAGTATGTGAGATTTAGATTTTTGTTATTTTTCGTAATAAGAAAGGAACTAAGTGTATATAAAATCGGTTAGGCATTTTCACCTTTAAATACTTAAAGGGTACACAAAAAACGCAATTACTATAGTAGACATTAAATATGACTTAAAATGTAATATGTTTTTGCTTGTATTCACTAAAACTTTTTCCGTATTTTCACAATATATATATATATATTTTTGGTTCAGTGACTATGTTACGAGTGACGATTAATTTTTTTCTTTCTTTTCTTTATTTTACGATTCTCTATTTTTCTGCTTTTCTTGATTTTCTCATACATTTATTGATGTTATTTTTTTGTGGTTTTTCTTTCTCCAGCTATTTTCTATAAATTCTCATAAGTAGGACTACTTAAAGCCATATTTTTATATTTTATTTATTTATGTATGCATAGATAGTATAACTAGTTTACTCTAAATTCATTCTTTTTATTGAAATGTAAAATGTTTTTATTACTTTTGCTAACGATAATCTTCTTGAATTAAGTCCATGCATGTTCCTTTAAATGTTGTATAAAATACTAAACAAAAAACATAAAAAATCGTAGTATCAAAATAAACAATAAAAATTAAACTATAAATAAATATCACTAGCAATAATAAATTATAGAAAGTGTTATAATGCATGCAAAGAAGCACGTAAATTTGTGAATTTTATAGTTTTTTTATGCGTTTCAGACAAAAAACAAATAGTGTTCGTACTGTCTTTGGATTTGATCAATATTGTATGCCACTTTTAGTAAGTGTGATTAAATACTGATTTAGAGCGAACGAAGACTTATTTTGGTTCTTGTTTTCGTTTTATCATGACTGCGAGACTCGCCTAGGTTTTGGATATAGTTTGACACGAATCCTAGCTTGATCAATATAATACTTTCTAACAGATGAAGAGCTCCTTTAAACGAAGGAGCCAGTTGCAAAAAAAATTTGTTTAATATTTCTCACGTATAATCCAATTTCGAATCGGCGCGTTGATTTGAACCATCTATTTATGGCTATTTGAAATGAGCATTTTATTTTAATTTGCGCTAGGATTATTTAGATTATCAGCCAAGTACTCTATCGACATCGATTCCCCCAATCAAGTTTTACTAATTTTTTGAACGAATTTAGCGCATGTCACATAGCCGATATCAAATTTTTTCAATTAGTATTGACTTTTTGTTGGATTTTTGAGTCATTTAAAAATCACCCACACATCAACAGAGTACTCGATCATAATTTGTGCAAGACATAAATTAGCTAAATTATGTATACGGATGCATTTTCCGGCTCGAACACTAAATATTTCAATTTTTTAAAGCTCTAATTATCATATGCAGCACTAAAACATAAAAATCCTGACGATTACCTTCACTTGTTCTTTGAGATTTGTACTGTGCTAAATTTGGTTGCGAGGTTGATTAATTTTACCGAAAGAAATTCATTCTGAAATCAAGATAGTTAATATACCATGTTTTTAAACCCAAATGTAGCCAGATGTGTTAAAAACGTTTCACAAAAATAGTCCCAAAAAAATGAAATTTTGTTTCACACACACATATACTATTTACTTCTAATGTATCTTACTAGTGTTTTTTACTTTCATTTTTTATACATACAATAAAATCTCCGAATTTGTTTATTTATACATTACTCGGCAATTATAATCATGATCATTATCATCTGTTTTAAAAACTCATTTTTGAAATTGTAGTCTCAACTTGGTTTCGACGTTAATTTGCCTTAATATAGTACATATTCTTTTATATATATCATATCTCTAATAATTTACTTTTCAAGATTGTTATTAGTATTCTGCGCAGTTGATGTTTCGTGGTTTAAACACTGGCTTCAGAGTGAACATATTTTCATTTCATTTTCTTGCATCCGTTTTCTTGTTAATAATTTCTAGGTTATAATTTACCTTCTTCCACTTGAAACACATTTCATCTATTTTCTACTCTGTTTCCCATTGGTTGGTTTTTAAAAACACTCTACGTATCTTTGCATTTGAATTTATCGATAGATTCTTTCAGACGATTCGGCTCGATAAAACAAGACCGAGATCGTAAAAGTAACCGCTAGTTGGATCCGTTCGTTGTTTTTGTCGTAATGTTTGTTCCTGTAATGAGCGGTGTTTTGGATGCTTCGCGTTCCGTACCGTAGATTTTACCGGCTTTCTTTGCCATTGAACCGAGAAGCTCTTGAGACACCTTATGAGCTGAACGAAGTGACAGTGCCCATTCTTTAAGTCCGATTTCGTCCTAAAAGTCGAGAAGCAAATCATATTTTATGTGTATGACGCAAAGTTTTAATGTGACATTGTAACAGCAATTATTTTCTGGATTTTGGTGATGAAAAGTTTTAGGCATCAAAAAATATTGAACATATTTGAGACTTTGTGTTTTTTGTTTGTTTGTAAATGTTGAGTGATTTCATAGAATGGTTGCTAGAAAGTATAATAAGGCACATATTCTTAAGTGTCTTCTAAGAAAAACCAACAAAAATTTTCCTGTATCGACACCCAAAGTTGTAGCAAAACTTGGGATGGATTTTGAAAAAAACTGGAGAAGGAGAATGTCCAAAGGGTTCTTCGTTCTAATGATTTTTACGGTCGATCAGCCAGGAAAAAATGCTAGATATCTCAAAAATATAAAATCATCATGCTCGCAGTGCAAGATACGAGATGGCACGGTAAATAAATATTTGACATGCGCACGCACACCGTATTCCAAATTCCCATGAGTTTGTACTGGCTATCATCGTCGACTACATGTTTAAACAAATTGTTAGCTACTTTAAACTCATTAACGAACGGATTTGTGCGATTTGCATCAAGACCAAATTCTTTAACGTCTGGTTGGTCAACTGCTCGTCCGCGCAGAAGATAATGGGGAGGCAATCAAGGACGATTTCTACAGCACGCTGGAACACACCGTCGATGATTTGCCCTCAAACGCTTCAATGCGAAAATCGTTCGAGAAATGACACACAGAGGAACAATAACTGGAAAAGCTTTTGGGACATTGGCCAAGCAAAAATATAAAAGACTAGTATGATGCAGAATGTAAATACGGTTGATAAAAGGAATCGAGCCTACAAAGAATAAATCGAGCAAACAACTTGTGCCAAAGCGGAACATTTCGACACCCTCCGACGCCCAGCAAAGAAAATGTGCCGATGAAAGAAACGATTAATCATAAACACCAATATTCAGCAAATTAACGAAAATATGATACGAAATGAAGTGAGATCTGTGTATGCCTCTATTAACTAAATAAAAGAAGGCTACAAACAACGAACGAGTCTGTGCAAAAGTGTACAAGGATCCATTATAGGCAACCCAATGCAGATCGAAAATAGATGGCGGCAATATTCCTAGGAACTAACTATTTCCAACACCTCCAACAACTACCGGAGCTGTGAGCATGACGAAAGCTGAACAAGATGGTTCAGTCTCATCACCAACCATAGACGAGATACAGGCAGGCATATGACCTCCGAAAAAAATCAAGGCTCTGGTAGTAAATGCTTTAGAGAGGAGGTCCAAATCTATATACCTGTCTCCACCGGTTGACATCCAAATGTGGGCAGAGGTGCAGTTAGATAATATGTCCTATACACCAAAATTCCAAAAGGCAGTATCTATAGACTTTACTTGGGACTCACTTTCCGGGCGCTCGGGTGATTGAAACTCAGAAGGCATCTGCGCCACTGACCAAACTTCCTGCTCTTCGCAGTAGTAGCAAGTGCTGGTATACAGCTAAATCTGTGGTGACTAGTGAAAAGGTCAGGGACGCAATCATGTGTTTTGAAAATTTCAAATCGCCGGACTTGGATGGTATCTATCCAGTTATGCTTAGGGAGGGAATTGACTACTTGGAGGCAGATTTAAGAGAAATCTTCTGGGCATGCCTAGCCCTGGGGCATGTTCCGTCACCTTGGCGAGAGGTTAATGTAGTTTTTATACCTACACCGGGGAGAGATGACTATTCCGATACACGGAGCTTTGGGCCGATCAGCTTAACTTCGTTTTCGTTGAATTGATTGGAGAGACTTGTTGAACGACACATACGCACTAAGGCGCTTAAGGCTCGTTTCACACATATGAGGTTCCATTCGGTTCGGTTCGTTTTCGGTTCGTTTTCGGTCGCTGCCGACAAGTGTGAAACGATAATTCGGTTTCTATTCGGTGCCTAATAGGAACCGCATAGAACCGAATACTCCCTGAGCACGAATAGGTTTCATCAGGTTTCTATTAGGTGTGAATTCGTGTCCAGGGAACAGAAAGCAATCAAGGCGTTCACACATGCACGGTTTAGAATCGGTTTCAAACTGATTGGATCATTTGAATTTTTTTTTTAAATTTATAAATTATCTGTTTGGATCTCTTAATTTGAAATATTTAGATGTTTTACCTAGTTAGATTAGTCAGTTTTAGTTAGTTTTATTATCGCCTATAATTTTTTTGAAATTATCAGTCGCAGTTTTTCTGATAAAATGAGCGATTTATAAGATGTTGATGTGGATCGGCTGATTTGTCCTATGCAATCTAAAATAGCACTGTGGGACAAAACTTGTGCAAAATATGAACATAAATTTAAGACGCAAGAGGTATGAAAAAACGATTGTGTGGAAATTTTTGAAGACTTTAATGAATTTTTTTTATGAAAAAACACAAAACCTAATATGAACCGTGTAGGGACCGTGCATGTGTGAAGGGGTCTCATTCGGTTCGGTTTGTTTTCGGTTACAACCGAAAACGAACCGAACCGAATGGAACCTCGTACGTGTGAAACAAGCCTAAGTCTAACCTCTTGAATGAACATGCATACTAGCGAGGAAAATCATTCGAGTCGGCTCTTTATTCTCTGGTTTCCAGAGTTGAGGGAGCGATCTTAAATGGTCATTATGCTTTGGGGATATTTGTGGACATTGAAGGGGCCTTTGACTCCGCGCCCATTGTGGAGCTATCTGAAGCTACGAAAGCTCATGGTGTGAAGGCCAATGACCACGTATGCATCCGTAGTGTGATAGACTATTGTGAAGCTATTGTATGCTCGCAAAACGTTAGCCACGCTGCAAAAGCCTGTGTGCCTGGGTATCTGTGGTGCCATGAGCACTACTCCGTGTGCGGCCCTTGATGCTTCTCAATCTGTCGTCTCTCGACATTCAAATTTGGAGTGTGACGATGAGCTCGGCCAATAGACTAGCTCAGCTTGACTTATGGGTAGGAGAAGACGATGTGGGGCACTGGTCTATTAGGGGTTCGATGCGTGAGATCTCTCCGATTCTCACTATGCCTTCGGACGCTCGAGTGCCCTTCATCGACTTCGGGAGACGGTACGAAGTAATCTTCTTGAGCAGAAGTGACTGGGACGATCCAGATCTCTGTACGAAGAGATATTCCGAGATATTCTTAACGGACGGCTCGAGGATAGATGTTAGATCTGGAGCTGGTGTCTATCTGCATTCATCGAATGACAGGTGGACTTCTTCTCTTGGAGATGTACAACAAAATCTGAAAACAATCTTTTTCAGATTTTTTTGCAATACAACCTTACAGAAAAGTATGAAAACGAAACAGTTTCTTTTTTCATTAACATAGAAAATATGAAATCTTGAACTAAATATTTCTTGCTGTATGACTGTTGGGAATAATTGTATATCTCTTTGAAAAAAATCAAAAGAATACTTACTGGATTCGTTAAAACTATTCTTGCATCTCGGATGCCATCTTTGAATCTAATCTGTATACATTGTTCGTTTTTATATTGCACAAAATCGGGAGATACCTCCTCTATTTGGTCCATAAATATTAATTCGGGTTTCGTATTTCCGCTTTCGGTGTGTAATTCTAGTCTGCAATAGTAAAGTTGACGATTGCATTAAAAACTAATTCATCTTTATACATTAACTACGAAAACTTTCCAACTTACCGATTTGGATAAAGCTTAGCATAGCGAGTTTGCCAAACTGATGCAAAGGCACCGCCTAATTTTTTAATATACCCGTGTAAGATACAGTCGGATTCTTTTTCATCAGCATCGAAACGTTGTTTCTGTTTCGATTTTTTCTTTTGTTCGATTTTGTCTGTTTCTAAGTTAACTGTTTCGAAAACTGTTTCAGCAACTTCTTGCTGCCATCTGAGCAAATAAATCAAGTATAAGAATAAGCTGTCTAGGGAAAATGTCATAGTATCTACCTTTCTGATATTGTTAGTGGAAAATATTTGTATAATTCTTGATCTGCATCGGTTAATTTGATGCCTTTGGTATCTTCTTCATCGAACGAGCCAATATCGAATGCATCGGCCGCATTGACTTCGCCTCTAGGTGGGATTAACGGTGGAGTATATTTTTGAATGTAGACTTGATGCCAATCAATGCCAGTAAAGAATCGATGATCTTTCACTTCATCAGCCCTAAATGTTAAAAATTGATATATCATGTATGGATGAAATCGACGGCCAATTTCAATTGACATACCCTCGTCCTTTGCAACCTAATCTTTTATCGACGTCACGTTGCAGCAGCGCCTCTAATAAATCCTTAAGTTCTTCACTGAATGAATCTGGCAGTTCGACATTCTATTTGAAATCAGAAAGAAGTTGACTTTGCATTATTTGTAAAATAATAAAACGAACAAAACTATCGAGCTTTCAATTGAACAATAAAAACTAGGAACTTAATTTGTAACTTACCATAGTTAAAGTCATTCGATCGATTTCATGTTTATCTTTCGTCTTATGCTGTCTAAACGGCGAATGTCCTTTCAGCAATTTGTACAGCATACATCCGAAACTGAACCAGTCTGCACTAGAATCATACGGCGTTCCTTTGGATAATACTTCCGGTGCCATATAGCCGTGCGTACCAACTGACGCATGTGGCTTCTTCTTTGAATAATCACAGGCAAGACCTAAATCTGATATTCTAACGTGTCCGTTTTCATCCAGTAAAATATTAGCAGGCTTCAAATCTCTATAAACTATAAAACGCTTATGCATATGTTCCAGACCTAGGATTACCTATAGGAAAAATACAATAAAAATCATATAAACTTACTGATTTGAAGCAGTGTATTGTAAACACTTTAAAATTTATCTAATCTAATATCAGCTGAAAATCATATTGAAAAACTTACTTCAGCGGCATAAAATTTCATCTCAGACTCTGTAAAAACTCCATGTTGTGATAAATGATAGTGTAAGTCACCTCCGTTCATCAAATCGAGAATAAAGCATAACTTATCTGGAGTATGAAATGCATATGTCATACAAACTATAAAAGGGCAGTCGACCTGTAATAGTGGTGGATAAATATAGAAAATACGTTAATATGACACATTTTCTTAGCATTTCATAGAAAATCGTTGGATCCTTACATGCATAAACTTAAAAGACACAACGGATTTATTTGGGGGTCACTTACTCCAGTGCTAACTAAAGATAACATAGTCCGCTCGTTTAGGGCCAGCGTTTCGCCTTGTTTCATTTTAATACGCTTCTTGTCTAAACATTTCATCGCATACATTTTGCCAGTATCTGCCTTACGACAGCCGTACACTTCGCCGAAACCACCTCGTCCGATTATTCTATGTACACTAAAATCGTTCATTGTCAGCTACGAGGCAAAGGAAATGTCAATGATTATATAGCTGAAACGTCATCAATTTAAAGTTCTTACTTGTATATTCAGTTCTAGATTTTTCCACTGACAAAATCTTGTAAATTTATCACTACGAAGATATTTAAATTGTACATATATATTAAAAACAACAAATAAATAGTATGTACCTTTCTAAAAACTTCTGAAATGGTTTGCCTTTCAAGTGGTTAAAAATCTCTTCGATATATGGCTAGAATAATAGAAGAACATCATATAGACAATACTTTTTGATATCATTAACATTAAAAAAAATAAATAACATTATATTTATTAGCTATATACATATTAATGTAACAGTACTCATGAGAATATTCTCATTGCGCATGGAAACTTCATCCAGTTAGGATGGAAAAGTTTTACTACACGGCTGAGGATATTAGCCGTACACATAAGGAGTGTTGCTTTACACCTTTGCACCAAGCACCTTTGGCTATGTAACCGCAGAGTCCAGCGGTAAAAGGAAGAAATTATCCAAGGTAAAAAAAACCACCTCTTGGACTCGAAGGAAGCGTCGTCCAGCAAGAGAAATTGGTACTAGGTTCTGTCAATGAGTGAGGATGAGCACGATGAGCTGATAAGAAATCAGATGGGGGAATCAGTTGAGTGTACAGTAACTATAGAAGAATCCGGACCAATCAAGAAGTATAAAACCCCGAACTTCTGTGAAAACCTCAACATGAGGGAATTGAAGCAGAGCATCAGCGACAGAATCGGTGAGGTGGAGTTCTACAATCGAGGAAAATATATTATCAAAGCAACGGATTCGAAGAAGGTTTTCGAGCAGCTGAAAAGATGAGGTTGAATGCTTATCAAAGGTCAAATAAGTAATTTTAAGAGGAATTTGTCATTTGTTTTCAGCGGATGAAGTCATATTTTCCTTTGAGACAGCGCTTCCAGGCTTTAGTTGACTGAAAACTCAGCGTTTTGACATCGCGATTTCAAAGCAGCGAGGGATTCAGCTTGACTGTTTTTTGATGCAACTTCTACCGGACGGTAAATTAGATCAGTTAGTTTAAATTCATTACCAAATTCATTACCTTACGCATAATCCTAAGTTTGCCACGATTCGCGTGCAAAAACAAATAACTTCTCTATGTAAGCATTATGATCAGTGGGGGGAAACTTAACGTCACAAAATCTGAAACTGTTCTTGTCAAAAAATCCGGCAGCAAAAATAAATGTATGCCCCTGACAACAAATGGAACTGAAGTTCAAGTGAACAAATCGGTAAAATATCTGGGATTCTTCTGGGACAATAGGAATAAGTTTCATCTCCATGGGAAAATGCGCTAGTGAAAGCTCGCTATGCATATCACCAAACCTATTCTCTGATGAAAAAGTTGTCTTCACTTTCTCAAAGGGCAAAGTTATACATATACCGACAGCTAATCGGGGCCATACCCAGCTAGCACTTCCTGATCTGGATATATCAAAGCTATAAAGAAGCCTGGCGAAATTCGAAAGAATAGTTCTGGGAGCCTGCACAGGAAAGTATTTCAAATTCGAAACTCGCTATTTCTCAAACGTAGGATTATATGCAGGAATAAACATACCTTCACTTCAAGAATATCTACTAGAACTTGATGACAAATTCCTGGCGAAATGCCAGACCCACCTAAATCCCCAAATTCGTAGTCTATCCGAAAATACTGTAGAAGCTTCCAACAATATCAGCCGTTCACCATACGAGGCTAACTTGTACATAGTGGCTGCGCGTAATCCTGTTTAAAACGACTATTCTGCTTCTCTATTTTCAGACTTAAGTTAACCATGATCATTGAAAAGGAGTGACTAGAACCTCATTCGAAGTCATCAATTCAGAATCGAAACCCATAAACGAAATACACCAGGAAGAGGATATCGCACACAGATTAAATTAAGAAAACATGTTAGATTTTAAGTTTAAAGTTGAACATATGTTAAGTCTGAATGAGTAAATAGAGTCTAGGTACTATGCTCACGCATTATATATTTCTAGCAAAAAATGTTAAATTTAATCTAGGAATAAGTATATTGTACATATGTATTTTAAAAATGCTGAATAAAATCTTAAATTAAGTCACAGATATCCCAAATCTATTTGAATGCCGGAGAAAGGCGTAGATATAACAAAGACGATAGTAATGAAAATCAAGGAAAATAATTTTAATCTCTACAGTGCTCTATTGAAGCAGAGACGAATGGTCGTTTCTTAACTAGGTTTAGCTTCTTGTGCGATACATATATTCGTCAATTGAAATCAAAAATTTCTGAATGTATACGTGAAAAACTTTTAGCCATTCATTACTTAGAATACTTTAGACATTCAATAGTATTAGTTAATTGATAATTTTAAGAATTTAAACGAGCTCCAATCAATGTATAAAGAAGAAATAGAGAAAAATGTGGTGATGAGGACAATCTGCCAAAAACAATATGTCGATGTCGAATTTAAAATGTTAGTTCAACTTCGTGAGTAGGAGGATAAAACGAAACCTGTACAGCATTTCAAAGTGTAAGACAAGGTTTTCAGCTGAAAATTAATCTATGTAAGCAGTGGAACGGATCATATTACAACATGTTTTCGATTTTATGCGTATTATATATAAAACGTACCTAGATACTATATAATAACATTTATCAAAGAACATAAGAAAATTTTTATATGCTCCTCAGTTAGAGGTTATACATATGGTACATGCATAGAATCTTTTTCATTTGGTCATAAATGCTCGCAATTCCGTTTGAAACAACTTCTTAGCGTGGATGCATGAGCGTTTTACTCGGAATTGTTCTCTACGAAATATGAATTAGACTGCATTGTAGCGTTCGTGTCGTAAACATTCCAATTCGAATGGTTTATGGACAATTAAATGCCTTGGGAATCGACTGTGGATGTTTTTGTCGAAGGAACGGCGAACAGTAAAGTAGTCTGAAGATTTGGTTTTTATATTTTTCTAGTTTTATAGCGTTATGTATTTCTTGAAATTCAGTATTGTAACAGGCATATAGAAGAAAGGAAACCGACTGGTAATAAATTCTATTAAATATTCTATAATTATTCACACTGCGCTTACCTCAAATAAGTTGATGGGCACCTGGTTTTTCATTAAGTATTTTTGTACATTGGCAACGGCTTCTTTGGAATATTCCTAAAAAGTTCAAAGATTTTCATTATTTGAGATTCGCAAAAGTAACTGATTATCGATTTATGTGTTTGTTGATTTGGAGGAAAATGACATTAATTAAATATCATCGTCAATTTGTAAAAAAAATCACTGATTTGAGTTCGTGATTTTTGTAAATGATTTGAAAAACTCGCAGGTAAAATTTATTCTGTCCATTTCTTGTGTAAAATCTCATTTCTTTCTAAAAAATTATTTCGCTTGTCTTCGCAAAACGATGATGATACGGAAATGCCAAAAAATTATACTTGACGGATGAGTACATCATCTTATCAACTTACATGAGTGTGAGAAAGCATTTCTTTCATAATAAAATTGTCATAAATTTCACGGGCTTGTTTCATTCGCTCTTCAGAACACTCGGTCTTTTCAAAATTCTTGATCTGGAAAAACGAAAATCGATCGATACATTAACCGATTTAAAACAGCATAAATGGAAATAAGTAACCACTTGAAAATAATTGTTAATTTTGCTTTTATTACTTAGATTTATATTTTACGGAGCATAATGTGATGGCTAAACAGAATATTTACCTCTTCGTAAAATTTAAGCTGTGGAACTGGTTCTTCCGAGACATTCTCACAGAAGTCCTTAAATAGTAGATAGCCTATGGATCCATGTCAGAGGATAGAATAAAAAATCATTAGTTCAGAGGCGATGAGATGAAAATAATAGCGATTCTCTTACCTAATACTTGATTGAAAATTTTATGAAAACTGATTTCGCTCTCCTTTTCCAGATACTTGTACATAACGCTCCGGACACTGTAAAAATAAAGAAGAACATAAACGTAATTAGTTGCGAAGTCTATAAGGTACGAGTTGAAAGTGTAAATATTATTTTGAGCATTAGTCTAGGTAATGCTATCTTCGGCTTATGCTGCTATCACATCATAGTGTTAGTGGAATGATTTGATTACATTTTATACTAAAAGAACTTCAACGCAGAAATTTGACTAGTACTATGCTTTTTATAGGATTCTCCCGCAATGTAGCTGCTGATAAGCACATAATTTGACCAGACCAGTACATTTTTACTAGTTTTTCTGCTTAGCAGCCTGGTAATTATTCTAATTTAGACATCCGGGGATTGTGCAATCGACAAGATAAATCGAAGGGTTCGATTTGAAAGTCCGTGATGCAAATTGTTCGTAAGAAAATTTAGAGCTTTTTTTTACTCAATACTAATAAGATCTATTTATTTTCATTTTTTCGCAGTAAGAAATCAAATAGAGGAAAAAAAGAGAGATATAATACATTTTTATTTTGACCTAAATAAAGTAGTTGTACTGCTTTGCATATGCCAGCCAGCATCTCAATGCTTATTACAAAGCATATAACTTTTATCATCCATGAATGAATGAATGAATGTACGGAGCGGATACAGAGAGTCCCAAGCACTGCGATTTCCAGGGTCTATTGTGTCTCCTCAGCGCTATGTCTTACAGGATATCCAGACTCTTTATGAACTTGGATGATAGGACTTTTCGAATACCCCAGTTAGAGACCTTGATACTAGCTTCCTCGTTTCCATGATGTCCCACAGGGCAGGGACCCAGTTGTTCTTTACCTCTATTTCATTTAGTACATTTTGCACCTGGGTCTCACGCTCCCTGCTCCGACTCCATAATTCATCTTCGAGCTGTCCGTATACCACATTTGCGTTCCTCTCTGCGAGGGGGTGGACCATTCTCCTATGTGTTATTCGATGCTATTGTGAGATTGAACCTTTTTCTCGAAGATTGCTCCAGTCTTTATTTGATCGCTGAATTTTAGTACTGTTGTTATGGGCCTGATGTCCGCGAGGATACTAAGGTCCTTTCCGAATTGATGTCTTCGCCTTCAGCTTGTTATGACAGAATGTGACGTCAGACCAAATCGAGCTGATCCGAATTCAGATATCTGCGTCTTGGCATTGCTCTCCTGTATAACAGTTGACAAAGTTACGTTTTGATTTGACTTTAGGTTAGCTTGATGGTGTGTTGAGGCAAAGTTACGAAGCAAAGTCAACGATGACGGACACCTCGTCTTGGTCTGCTTGAAACTGTTAGTATGGCTCAGCTACTCTGCTAACGTCACAATCTGTCATAAGAAACTGAAGATGCGGACGAAGACGTGAATTCGGAAACGCCCTAAAGATGGCTTTGTAGGTTTCCTGATTTGTACCTTTTCGTGATTTGTAGGCCTGTTGCAGATTTATCGCCTCTTCTCCCACTTCCTCTTGAATTTTTAGATGTAGCAATTCAAAGTTTAGAAGTGCCTCTATACCTGCCGTTGGGGTGGCCATCCTTTGAAGCTTCTTGAGCCTGTTAAGCCTTTTTTTGAGTGGTATTCTTCCACCAAACTTCTGATTCATACATTATGATAGGACTCACAGGTGAGTTGGTGACACATCTCTGTGCCCCTAATTTTTAGGGCTCCTATTGGGATTTTTCTTTTCCTGGTTAATGAAACAAGGTTGATCACTATTGTGTTGTTTCATTTAAGGTGCTTTGCATTCTGGATCTCAAAGTATCCGAGTGTGAGTCTCTTACTATGACCGGGCTGCCATACGCGTATATACTGTTGAGGATTTAGAGAATGTGGCAACCTAGTAAGGACCATAACAGGGGGATAATACCTCTCCCTGCGGACATCCCCTTCTAGTGTTCGCCTTTAGCTGCGGACATCCCCTCCTAGTGTTCGCTTTTAGCTTCCCCCACTTCCGCGAATACACCACGGTACTTCAGTACTTTACTCACTCATTTCACTATCTGTTGAGAGGCTTCTTTGTGCATGGTGCAGCTTGTCGTATCTTGCATTGTCAAAGGCGGCTCTATAAACGCATAGTGCAATTTTCATATTGTCCAATGCTTTTTCTATTATTTGCACCAGCTTGTGTGTGGCTGAAAAAACTATCACCTATAGAAATTTTTTTAATTTACTTATTTTACCATAAGTACGAAATTTACAAAGATCTACACACCTAACGTGCTAAGAGCTTAAACTTCTTAATAAAATATTCTAATTTGAATAATGAAACAATTTCACTACTATACGCTTATAAACTACACTGTTTCCATTATCATATAATACCGAGTGCTATCTGTGTAGAGACTGCCTCCTTTCCGCCATCAGCATCCTTTTCGCTGCGATGACTTCAACATAACGGCGACGACGACGACAATGACACACATTCGGAGGCGATTCAAAGAAAGGAGCCAGAAAATCAATATTATGAATATTATCTCCTTTCACTAAACTTGGCACACGGCATTTTAAATAAGATGTGCTTTCAAATTTAGTATGACTACTAGTAGGTGGATAGAATGCTGATGTTGATGATGGTGCCGGAGATTGCTTGGAGGCTAGCTGCTAAACAGAACCGACAGCAAGTGAACGAACATTGCATTCAGGCTTGAGGTTTTGCAGTTGTCTATTTACTAGACCCCGTTACAGAGTTTGAAAAACTGGGACAGCAACATCTTGTGAAAACAACATGTAACATGCCCACAGAATACTGATTGCCCTGAATAGGAAGGATGAATGGATGGATGGTGATAATTGTTTGCTCTGAAGATGTAAATGATGTTTTTCGAGAGGGTCTTGTGTAGTGGCTGATGAATTGAGTACAATTTATGAGTACCATGTAACGGCACTTTGTATTCTTAAGTTACTTTGATATATTTTCATGAGATTTCGCATCATTTTTCCTGCTTGTTAACTGGTGTTAGTGGTACTGATGTTTCTCAAAATTCAAATAGAATTTTAGATTGGAAAAATTCTTGGCAAACGGGATTTAAATGAGGTTCGGTTCATGGTCCACATAAACTGGGTGTTTCGCAGTTGATTGAAGTTTTTGAGGAATATTCTCGCACCTGACGTCATTCTCATATTAGGTAACAGTTGCAAAAATAAGCATTACATATTGCTTGCAGGGAACAAAAGTTTGTTGTTGCTTATATTCATAAACAAAGTAAGAATTTTATCGCCAGGCAATGAGTTGCTTCAAAGTAAAGGGCTTCATATGATACTTTTCGTGTTTAAAGTAAAAAGTGATCTTTACTTCTGAGAAGTGCATCTAGTCTACAATAATTTTTTTTTCGCAATAATTCCACTTGTTCCAGTAACTACTCAGTGCTTATGTTGACGGTGTAAGTTAATTTTGAATGTGATGTCTTTCCTCCGACGATGCGTGTACTTGTAAAATTTAAAAAAATAATCAGGACATACATTTCATGAATCAAATTTCAAAACGTTATCTAAATTTAAAGATGTCTATATAGTTTGGTAAGCGAATCACATTCTGAGAGAGAATCTAAAAATTGGTCCTGTCACCCGTGCACGAGACGAAAATATTTATGCGCATTTGTACGGATCTAGAATTTAGAACAGACTGAAAAAATAGAAAAATTAATTATTAGAAAAAATTTGGATGTAGTGTTCCTTGCCTCTTAAAATAACAATTGTAAGTGATGTGAAGAAGAAAAAGATTTGTCACATTTAAAAGGGAAGGAGGAGAATGCTGGTATGCAAGGATAAGGCAAACAGGAACAAGTGACATACCACACTTATAATAATAAGAAGATTGATGAGTATGCTTATTTTGTATTATGTTCACAAGAGAGAATAGGCATAATTGATTTATGTGTGATGTCACGTATCCGAGTATATTGTTTTCAAACAACCCACTGAATAATGTATTTGACTGAATAAATATGAAAAAAACATCTTCCAGTTTCATAAAACATCTTCCAGTTTTTGCACTCCTTCTAGGTTTGTCAGTTTTTGCTCAGATAAGCTATGAAATTTTCCAACTTCTTCGTTCTTAGGCTAAAATGGTGATTAAAAACGTGATGAATGCATATCACAGCCATATTGAAACGTCTATCTTATCCTGACAAAAACTTTTCTGATAACAAATCCGTTCCATTGAAAAATCTCTATTTGATTTCTGTGATGTATTTTAATGGTTTATATGGTTCGTCCCTACAAGAAATTTATGAACTGTTTGTGTTTCTTTTTTTCTGCTACTTTCAGCAAATTTCCTCATTTTTTGTGATATTTCTTCTTCTGATCCTAATAAATTTTCCTCGCATTGTATAGACCTGCTAGAAGTCGAATATTTGCTAAGTAACTGAGACAGTAGCAGGAGCTGTGGTGCCACTTAACCTCAGTGTTTCGTCCAGTACAATTCCTTCCTTCTGGAAATCCGCTAATATTTTGCCCATTCTAAAATCGGGGTACACGTTCTGTGTTGGCAAATATTATTCCATTTCCTTTTTATCTTACTTACCTATGAAATAATTTTACAACTGTCCACTCTTGTTTTTCCTCCCGTTTGCATACTACTTCTAATTTTCCGCAACGCTCGATTCTTGGGCCTTTGCTTTTTCGCTTGCTTATAAACGATCTTCTTTCTCTCTTCAACTCTCCATGTCTCTTGGACGTTGACGGTGCGGCTGGGAACAGTAACGAACTGATTCGATCACCCTAAATATTTTTAGATCGTCAGCAATATTTATAACTCGGCGGAAGTAAACAGCAGGTTTGCCTCGGGCACCTATAAAATGGAGCTAATACAAGAGCCCTGGTAAATAAAGGCAGAATAAATGGCCTGAATATAAAAAACAGTAAGTTAATCTGGGCCGCAGGAGAAGAAAACCCGAGGGCGGCGATAGTAATTAACAACAAATATTAACACAAATATTAACTTTCTTCTAATTCCAGAATACACCAATAGGGACACATTGGCGGTCTAAGTACAGGTCCCCATCGAAGGAGGAATAGTGAAGGCGGTATTTGCCTCAGCCTACTTCCCAAGGAATGACGATCAGGTCCCAAATAACAATATCAAGGAACTTGTTAACCATAGGAGCCTTAATTATTAGGGGTACAGTCGTATGTCTGCAGGAAGGGGTAAAATATCTAGGAATACACCTAGATAGGAAAGTCACCTGGGGCAATCATCTAAGGCACTCTGGGTGACAAAAGAAATGCTTGGATGTAATTGGGGACCATCTCCAAGGCAGGCACTATGGGCATACAAACAAATGGTGAGACCTATCCGCCTATATGGAGCTACAGAGTGGTGGAAGAAAACCATGCAAAAAACTGCTGTTAATAGGCACAACAAGCTTCAAAGAATCTCCACCCCAGCAGCAGGAATGGAGGCTCTACTGAACCTAGAGCCG
This sequence comes from Nemotelus pantherinus, assembly GCA_963978885.1. Taxonomy (NCBI): domain Eukaryota; kingdom Metazoa; phylum Arthropoda; class Insecta; order Diptera; family Stratiomyidae; genus Nemotelus; species Nemotelus pantherinus. The sequence continues at coordinate 235,396,972 of OZ022263.1, read as the reverse complement.
CTACACCTCGAAATTCAGGAGGGAGCAGCGAAACAGGCCATTAGCCTACAACAGACCTACAGGTACGAATCATGGGACCTTAAAGGCCACCTCAAAATCCTGAAAGACATCAGGCCTATAATGGAAATGTGGAACCTCAGCAACCAAATAAAACCCGAAGCAGCGTTCGAGAAGAGGTTCAAGGTCACAATTCCATCAAAGGACAAATGGGAGGATGGACCACCTCCCTCGTACAAAGGAGCGCAAATGTGGTATACGGATGATTCAAAGATGGATTGTGGAGTAGGAGCAGGGATTGTAGTTCTCAAGTGCAAACTTCATTTTCCTCTCCCAAAGGAGGCCACGATCTATCAAGCAGAACTATCTGCCATATTAAAAGCCTCACAAATAATAAAGATAAGGAGCACTAAAAGGGTCAGAATTAAGATCCTATCGGATAGTCAAGCGGCTCTCATGGCTATCAATCGCGATCAAATAAATTCAGCTATACTCTTAGAGATGAGAGAGGCCCTAAATGAAATAGGGGCACAGAATAGCCTCGAGTTGATATGGATCTTCGGCCATGAGAGGCACCAAGGAAACGAGGAAGCTGATACCAAACCCAAAGACGGAGCAAAAATGCCCTTCATAGGTCCTTCTCCGTACTGGGGTTTTATAAAGGTAAATACGGACAAAGAAATTAAAACATGGAGCAAGAAAAAGATCGAAGACTACTGGCTTAATATTGAGGGTTTAAAACACTCAAAAAAATATTTTGTCTTCCATAACAAAAGGAGCAGTGGCTCTCTGCAAAAGTAGTATAAGAGCCTTGCAGAGCATTGACAGGACCCCTTCTGTGTAAAAAGGATCTCCACAGGATAGATGAGGAGTAGGACGACCGCTACAGATACTGTGGGGAAATCTCAAAGTGCGTAGAGCATCTGCTCACACTCTGTCCAGCACTAGAGAGAAGAAGATTCGAGCCCTCCATCAGGGACACCACAAATGTCCCGTCAAGGAACATATCCAGGTTCATTAGAATCCTGGACATCATAAAGATCGTAACGCAGAGGAGGCACAATAAACCCAGGAGGTCGCAGTGCTAGGGTCCTTCTGGATCCACTCCAGGCTATCAATCAATCAACATTTACAACTCCTCTTTGCTTCCTTTTTCACATACATTTGGTTTGGAAACATTTATTGCTTAGTAGATGATTAATTTTTTACTTCCTTGCATTTACCTGCTGTGGTACGTTCTACTTCTGCTTTGAATTCGCCTTTAGCTACTTGTTACTTATTGTTCAAAATGCTCTAAAAAAATCATGAGAAAATAATACTGAATGCAAAAGAAGGTAAAGTAGAACTTTCAGCTGTCTCGTAGGATAATAAAACAAAGACAGGGGACATAAAACAAAGACATAAAACATCTTTTTAAACATTAATTTAAAAATACATTTAATAAATATTGAATACATTAACTTTGTCGCGAACGTTTCATGATATTTCATTCATGATACCAATTCACTGAAAATATCCAAATTTGTATTCTTACTATGATAATCATTCTCAATTGCCATAAAAGCGATTATTCTTTGATCCAGTAATTACGTCATTATATCATTATCCAAAACTCTTTGATCACTCTAATTAACCACTGATTGGCAAACAACTAACCTCAAACTCAGTAAACCTACTGGTCAACCACTTAATTCTAATCATAATCACTAACAATGAATTTTTATCAATTCCAATCAAATCCAAACGGTTTAATATCCCGAAATTGTTTCATTTTAATAAATAAATTCTATTTCTGGACGTAAACATTTCAAAATTGAATTACACTCGAAAATTCACTCAATCGTCTCTAATACATACATTCACTCTGAACATGTGTGCACTAAATTTTACCGGTGTTCCAATCTACGTACTTGGGAGATTTGTTGTATCTATCTATCTGTTCAATGTACAGATATAGACGGTACTTGTACTCAAATATTTTGAATGTTTGAGCACGTACAAGTACGTAGAGGGTAGAGTACGTACGGTAGAAATAGTACATGCATACCCTGTCGAATCACACACGAAAGTATGTACAGGCCAGCAAGTATAATCCACATACGAAAGTTTTAGGGACTAAGTCATTCACTAATTAAATTAATTGCCTCATTTTAATCGTAATTTGTATGTACAGACATATGTGTATAGTAGCTGGACGGAAATAGCGGAAAATACTTAAAAGGCGATGATATGTTCCGAGTATGTATACAACATTTCAAGGCTAAGAAAATGGAAATTGTATGTTCAGTGATATTTGCAAGCTAGTCAATAAAGAAAATCAGAGGTCAAATGTTTGCGGTATTTTGCACGATAGAGGCGATATTACTGTATTATACTATTTTGTTAGTAAATCTATTGTGTCTAGAGATTGCACGTCGAGATACATCTACAAATAAAATAGTTTGTTGACCGATCAGCGATAAGGAAGTATGGAATAATTATGGTTGAAAGAATTAATTGATAGTCGCTTATATAGGTATGTATGTCTTGTTGTATTGTTTATTGTCAGTTATCGTTTTTATTAGGCAGTATTTATAAAAATCCAACATTTACTTTCAAGTTAAAAATAAAAGCAAAAAGTGAAAGAGCAATTCAATTGGTATTAAAAATCTTTATCGTCTGCACGAAAATACCCATAGGACAAGAATGGAGATGAGTAAAACAGCACAACGCACACAACACTCTTTTACAGTGCCGCGCAGTGTATCAGTACACTGTACCATGTCCATATTATTATGGTATGCGCGAAAGAAAACAGAGTTGAACTTTTGGTGGTGCTGACTGAGCGATTTGGCCACTCGTGTACTGAGAAATGCTGGCATTTTTGCACTATTGTGAGTGAATTAAAAGTTACGTCAAGTACGCAGTTTGGGTAAAATGTCATTTTTCATACAAATTTTACTAGAGGTAAAATAAAAAGCAAAAATTTATCGCATCTATACGGAGTTTCGAGGTAAAACTGACTCTAATACTGGCGTGCACTGACTCTAATAATAAATATAAAAATGGCGTTATATATGCTCTTCATTATTTTACCAGGTTTTTAAACGTCCGATGCAGTAAAATGGGAAAAGTTTCAAATTTAGCTAGAATCAAGCGGTTATCATCAGTTTTTGTGTAAACTTAATAGTTTTAAGCACTATCTTTTCTAGTATCTTGAAAATATTCTACATAAATTTGAAAATATTCTACATAAATCTGATTTCATTGAACGCACTCTCAAATATTATAACTAACTTCACACTATACTTAAGAATAAACTACATAGTCACTTCCGACTTTGACTTTACCCGATCAGTGTGTTTCTCTCTGACCGGTCTAATTAAATCCACAGCAATAAAATTTTACTTTTCTGAACAAAGCACATTTGTCAAGATATTGAAGATATTTATTGAATTTATTAAAGATATTTATTGAATCCTGTCACATTAATTTTAGCACATAAATTCACCGTTGTGGAGAATTCTGTTCAATTTCTCTATACCGATGATTTTACTGCTATCATTGGGAAACTTTGATCTAATGTTCTTTTACAGAGTTAACGGACTTGGCTATGATGGAGAAAGTGAACCAGCAATTTCTGGTTGTGCTATCTAGCTATGCATTTTTTTGCAGTATTTGCTCAAGTCCATAGTGAATTGGTTTCTGTGGCTATTGACAAAAGACAAGATTTTTACCTTGTGTTCGCCAATTCATTTAATAATACTCGCAACAGTATAAAGAAACTCTCTGCTGCGTTTAGAACTTCTAAGGTGACTCCTAGCTCATCGCTTAGGTGCATCGAAATTGATTTTCACTTGTTTTTGAGATTTAATCTGTATGTGCGGCAGCAAAACATAAATGCTGCCAGATCTGCATTTCAGGGCGTTAGGCACCTTTTGGTTAAAGATGGGCTGACCAGCATAACTAGATCTATTCGCTTTCAGACCCTCATCCAGCCTTTGTCCTGATTATCTGTTCCAAGACTGCTTTGACAGGGCCGAAGGTAGTTGAAAGAAAAACTCTATGTCTCTCTACTGGCAGGTTCTACAACCCGACAAGAAGTGGAAGAAGAAGTTTATGCGCTCCGAAAAGGCAGCGTGTCAACGGCAGCTCTTGGATGCGCTGTTCAATTGCGTATTCCTCCCTTACTTAGTTCGAATTGGGTATAATTTAGTTAATAATTTGCAATGAAAGGTAGATTTTAAGTAACTATTGTTAGTACCGCAAGGCAGTCATCTAGGTCCCCTACTTTTTAACATCTTCATCTCCGATCTTTCTGAGACATTGCTTGGTATACCTCATCTCTTTTATGCAGACGACTTAAAAATCGACCAAAGCGTTAACATGCAATCTGGCCCAACTTGTCTACAATTCAAGCTTCAATCTCTCGAACAGTGGTGCAATAAGAATAATTTAAATCTTAACATTAACAAGTGCCATGTAATAAGCTTTTCCCGTAAGAATACGATCAAAAAGTATTCTTATTGCCTTAACAACACCATATTGAATAGGGTTGATCATATTATAGATCTCGGGGTAGTATTGGACAACAAGATGCGGTTCAACTTCCACTATGACAAAATCCTTGCCAGGGCTAATAAACAGCTCGGATTCATTAAGAGACGTGCTAAAGAGTTCAAGAATATATGGGTTACCAAAACATTATATATCACTCTGGTGCGTCCTCTATTGGAGTACGTCTGCATAATATGGAACCCAGTTTTTAAGCTACATAGTGATAGAGTAGAATCTGTTCAGAAACAATTTGTACTTGTCGCTTTGAGAGACCTCTATGATCCAAAAGACTTTCAACATCTTCCTTCTTACAAAACCAGACTGAGCCTTCTTAATTTAATGCATTCTAGAAGAATACTGTTAAGTTGATATTATAAGTGGTGCAGTCAATGTTGAAGTTCTCTCCAACAAAATTATTTTCAATGACCAACCAAGACGCACTAGGTATGCAAATCTACTCAAGGAGTTCAATCACCACACTACCTATGCCTATAACGAGCCCATAAATAGGTGTTGTAGAATATTCAACTCTATAAGCAGCAACTACGCTTCGGGGATCTCTAAATACACTTTTAAAACAAACTTATTAAAGGCCCTATCAACATCCTAATCCCACTTAATTTCTCATCAAACTAGCTTAAATTAAAACAAACATATTTAAGTAAAGTAACTAAAATAAAGTTGTGATGTATTTTGTTTTCTAATGTGTTGGAAAATTATGTATTTTGTTGTTATATTGAATTGTTAATGTTTTGCTGTTGTGTATGATGCCTTGTTTGGTAAATAAATAAATAATAATAGTCACTTAAAGTAGTTAGAAACTACTGTTAATGTGGGGACCCTGGTTCGAATCCAGGTACGGAGGGCGGACTCCGAACCCAGCTTTGAGTTAATTTAGATCAGAGTAGGCATTTGAGTCAAATCAGGAGCGAAATGAGATGTGAAATTAAACATTTTATCCTCGTAAAGTTTCCATTATGAAAATGGATTCTCTACCATCATCACTCCCATAACATTGCTTTTATTTTTAGGACAACCCCAGTCAGCTGTGCAGGCAAGGATATTATTAGCGTGTAAATCAACTGTTTCGACACACCAAATAGAGTCGTTTTCCCATTTTACCGTACATATCAGCTGATAGTTTGGTTATAAAACTGGGATATCCCACATTTGAGAAGGTAATAGAGGAATACGAAACTGCTGAGCGCTTTAAAATTATAATTTAAATTATGTAACTTTTGGATTTTGAATCTAAGACTTTAAAGACTGAAGAGACTAAGTACTGGTGATCGGCTGACCACCGGCGATTTTTCGCTCCTCCATTAAAAATAGGTTCCAGGAATTCTATGCAATAAAAATGCCAAAGCCATACATATAATAAGCTTATTACATTGCGCTAACAAGCTACCATCGAGTCCTTCTTCTGCAAATACGTAGCTGGAATTTCAAAAATCATTCATTTACACAAGACCTACTTCAATTGCAATAAACGATCCTGGATAGTTGAGTTGAATTCATTACATCATTCAGCACACAAATTATCGAAATGCTCTGAAAACTTTCCTAATCACTACGTCCAAAGTTTCTTGTAGATCTTTCATTCTATCTACTACACATTCTACGGTGCTTTACTTTGTGACCACCGAAAATCTTCCGGATTTTCTCTTTCCATTACTATCTTTTTCATACACATTCAAGCAGAAATATTTGCCATCTATATAAACGCATATACTTTCATCATCAATGTGGCGAGCGCTGAGGAAAACATCAGCATCAGAACTACTGCCTTACTTTCCCATTCTCTTGAATTTTCAAGATTGCATTGCATCTTTTCAATGGAATGAATGGTTCGTTCGTTTCGTTCTATATGCAGAGAAACTTTCGCATTACCAAAACAACATGTTCACGAACGTAAATATTTCTTCGAGAGCTTACCATAATTTTTTATTGTTTTTATGCGACGACGAGTGGGAGCGAAACAAAGTCGAGGTTGCAGAGTGTTTTTATATAAGCTGTCGTCGACCGCTGATATAAACTATTGTCTATATTGAGTTGGAATTTTCCTTTTGGAAAATGCTTTAAAGTGATGGAAACTTATTACATAGAAATTCGTCACTAAATTGAAAATCGTTCATAGTGTTTCCAATGTGAATTTTGTGGATTTAGATGTGTTCTGGATCTGGAGAATTTTCTTAACGGTAATGTGCAACCTGTTGGTAATCAGCTAATTCTGTGACGATTTTTCTCTAGATGATTCTTTCCATGGAACTGTTTTTGTTATTCCTGAGGTGGGGCCTTAAAAATTTTTGAGTACCGAAAAAAGTGAAGTTGAGATGGTTACAATTCGTTATCAGTACACGCATAAAATATAAGATAAGCTTAGAGCAATTAATAGACATATTTTCGATATCTTTTACCAATAATTTATTCAAAACTAGACCTAAAAACCGATTTCTACCTATCTACTATCATTTTTTGTCTCTCATAGATCACCTGCTAGTAATAGATCATTTGAGTTTCATTGGAATATTATTTTTATCCGCAACAAACTTATTAGCCTCATTTTATCAGCTATCAATCGTACACAGAAGAACCTCCTCACACATCATGCCCAGCTGACTATAACTCAATCGATTCCCATCGAACAATTCGGTCGATACATTTTTCTTTCTTCAGCAGCCGAAGCAGCAACAGTACGTACAACAGACTGCCTCATCTTGCGGCATTATTAGCATAATACATGATTATGCAACACATTAATTGAGAGCTATTACAATCATTTCCTTTGTGGAAGTATGAAGAAAAAACGACCGAACCTGGCCAGCTAGCTAGCAAGCTAGCCAACAATTCAAACAGGCAATTAATCAATTTTAATTGCAGCGATTACGTTCATAAAATCACCAGAACCAACACCACCACAACTAAAACATCTTTTACGATGCACGAAAGTTACGGCCAGATTTACTGGAATTATCAGATAGAATGGCAAAATACATACAGTACGGTTTATGTGTAGTAATGTAGAGACGAGATCTAGGAGGATATTTATTTATGAAAATCAAATGTTTTTAAGTAGAAAATAGCATCTGGTGAATGTCTTGATTCTTTTCAGCTTGGTAATTTTATTTTGAAGCAGGATGGGGAAGGAGATAAATGAACATTTGTAGATTGAGAGATCCGCCTCCGCTTTCGCCGAAAGGTAATTATATAGATCGATCGCTATAATGGATAAATATTTATGCTGTGGATTGTAAAGAAACTATTATTTTTCTTACTTACACAGTCTTACGAACAGTATAAGGGGTATGTTTTTCGAAAGATTAAATTGATTGTTTCTCGGAAGAATGGGGAACATAAATTTGATAGAAGTAAAATTTGGTGGCGCAAATGAACGGTTTATAATGACATTGTAATCAAGACTTTCAATGCGAGAGTGTCGTGTTTGAAGCAGGCTCTATAAACATCTAGATGCGACTACAATCAGCGTACAGCTAAGAATGTTTTGATGTTTTGAAGTACACTCAGAAAAATATGTTTCCGAAAATCAAAGAAAATATTTGCTTGTTTACGAGATGTGAAATCTTCCACAAATCAAATAACCTTTTATTTGATATCAGTAATTTGTATACATATTATGTAAAAATTTCTTACATTCAATGGAATACAATTTTTGCTTTACCTTATTTCAAGTAAGTAATTTTCCTCAAATCTTGTAAATTACGTCTATGAATTTAGTAAATTATATCTACAACGCGAACATTTTTTTTTATGTTTCAACAACAACCACGCTTCAATATTCGACGAAGAAATTGATAGTTTTTCTGACTTCTATCAACTTTTCCTTTACACAAATAAAGGGTCGATAGCTTAGCTCGCTAAAGTGTCAGTCCAAAGCAGCGATCTACCGCTCGTGGGTTCGAATTCCGCCGGGTTCATGGTTGACTTTGTTCGTCTTCAGTTGTCCTAACTCCATTGATTAAGTGTCACATTATAGCTTAAAGTGGCGACTAGGCATAAATAATACTGGCGCTTCAGAAAATAAGAAAAAAATATGACATTTAAAAAAAGGAAAAATTGATAATTACTATTTTTTTTCTACTTATTTTTTATTTTTTCACTCCCTTCAAAGTAAGCCACTCTTATGATATGAAGGGAGATAGAGTTTTGGCGTGCCAACAGCATGCGATGCTTTCAAAGCGGTCCCCCATCTAAGTAGTACCGCGCCCAGCACAGCTTAACTTCGGTGATCGTACGTGAACCGATTTATGCCAGATGTTCTTGAAACTTTATCAGATTTTACTCAGGGCAAATGCAATTTCAGTGCTTTGAAATGAATAAATTCCTTTCTTTCGATTGAGTAAATATTTCTTTGAAACTATACCAAATTTTACTCAGGGCAAGTTCAATATCAGTTCTTTGAAATGAATAAATTCCTTTCTTTGGATTGAGTAAATATTTCTTTGGCGCAGAATCATTACCAATTTTCTTTGATAATGTGTTCATTTTTCTTCAAAAAATAGAAGTATTTTCTGAGTGTAGGCTATAGTCAATGGACTTATCTCAAAAGGAAGCCTGAGAAAGGAAGTTATGGCAAAACAGAGCGGAGGTTCATGATATGACGAAAGCACTGATTATTCCATTACTCTTGTCTGATAAAAATAATTGGGTATCCAACATATCTACCCAAAAAAAGGCTTCAAAGGAATCCGCACCAGATCTTCAGTTATATTTCTCTTCTGAGTTATTCCCCAAGACCAAAAGAAATGTTATGATATCACAAAGGATGGAACATCCGCCTCAAAGCTGGAGTCAAGTAGATAGCTATTGAGGTTGTAGGACATTGAATTCGACAAAGTTAACAGTGCATTGAAAGATCAGCACGATTCGAAAAGGAAAGTTACGCCGCGCTTACGACAAAAAAGAACCTCTGTAAGATGAAGGTAGTAAAGAACAGATGAAGATGAACTTTTTAAATTTTCTGGGTTATTCAAATAGGGAATTATTTAGAGTCGACCTGTTCAAGATCACAAAAAATCAGAGCCAACAATTCAATCATTTTTTATTGCTAATTACTTTATAAGATTCTCTCTTCATACTGTGCAAAAAAGAATTAATCTCTAAAAAAAGGATTACTCGTTGTGTGAGTACAGAGTGGCGGCAAAGCACTTTACTTTTTTTTTCAAAATGAACCAAAAAATTGTAAACCTTCGAAAGACTGATTTTTTTTACTTTTACTATAGCGGTTTTGAAAATTATATTTGAAAAATGTCATTCCCTCTTCACATACTGGAGAAGTCGTTATCTGAAGTGGTTTTAGCTGTGTAACACTTTCAGCAAATTTTCGCAATATTTATTAATAAGTCAACTCAAGTCTAGTTCAGGAGCCTTGGATCTCTGCGGGAGGCCAGGTTGCTGAACTTGAGTCACGTCATTTCAACCTTTTCTTCCCCACTGCATAGTAGCTAAAATAAGAACGGCTATGTTGGTGGGGAAGTGTTTTCACGCTTACTTTCTATCTAATTACAGCACGGATGATTTAATTGTCGTGGCGTGTGAAGGGACATGGAGGAACATGACCTTGTGGCATCCGCCTATAATGGCACACGACAGAGGAGGCGATTACTATGCCTCCTCCGCTGAAGGAGGTCATATACTCACCTCGGAGGCACACAAGATGAAGAAACTGCTGCTCATAGGAACGAACGTCAATTGCGCATTATACCAAACAAAGTAGTGACATCCACGAAAGAGGTCAGTCTGTATTCAACTTTATCATTAACCAGAATCTAAAAAAAATCGGGGAAATGACCCTACCTATAGGAAACCTCTCAGCGAAAACGTACTGGACAATACTCAGGAAAATAGATTCAACAAACAATTGATAGGGAACTTGAGAATCATTGGAGAGATCCTCGGAGAAATTTCACTCTGAGATTCAGCTCAACCCTATATATATAAAGCTATTTGCCCGTTATCTACCGTCTCTAAATTATTTGTATGTACTAAGAAAACCGCACCTAATTCTTGAGGATTGAAGCCAGATTCCAGAACTTCAATTTGATTTTCGAAGAAAACATTCATCGAATTGTGTCAGAAATCAAAGTAGCATTTAAAGATAAGAAATATTGCACAGCAGTTTCCCTAGATGTAACTTCAATCCTTTCATAAAGTCTGGCATAGACTTGATCAATAAAAATAAATTCCAAAAAGCTTTCATAAAATCAATTCATCCTACTAATATATTCCACATTAGATATGAAAGCTTTGACACTGTTAAGTACCAAGCACATGCATATATACCTGAAGGAAGTATATTGGGACCTGTGCTCTACACAATTTTCCCATCTGATCTACGCTAAGGTGCAATCTAACTATAGTAACCGCTATGTGGAGGATTCTATGCATCAACTTAGATCCAAACATGGCATCACGAGTCCTAAAAACGTACAGTTCAATTGTTGAAGAATGGCTTACTTTCACATTGCTGAAGCTAGCTTGCCCTCAAGTAAGTCTGAAAAAAATGTACCAACATTTCAGCGTAATGAAGCAAAATATATTGGAAGGTGCAGGAAGCTTATCTGGAAATGTCATATTGGAGCTCGTATTCAGCAGCTTCTTCCAATGGATGCTCCATAGCAAGTCAGAACTATTTCTACGAAGTGCTTATCTATAAATGTTCTTATTTTATTAGTTACACCCACAAAAGTCCATTATTCTTTTTTACTGCATAAGTCCACCGAAATAGGACCGTGCGCTGTCAATGTAAACATAATGAGTCACAGTATATCTCACGTGAGAAAATCATTCTCAAATTTGGAATCAGCCACAAACGAAGTCGAGTTAAGGGCCAATACTTAAGTAAACTAGTCCTACTACAACTCTTCTCCGATCTGGGCGCTGAAGATAGCAGATAGTTTTATTCAAATTCCGTGAATACGATTTTGGTGTGTTTTTTCGCCTGATTTGACCCTCAGGACCTACTTTTTCCCCTAAACGCGACTTACGCTGATCGGATGATTACTTCACTCATATTTCACCGCAGCTTTTAAATGAGATGCTAGACACACGCGAATCGTACATTTGACTTCCCTGATTTTTCCACCGTTATATAGAGCTATCCAAATCTTTTGTTTACATTATGCATGATTCAATTTTAGGTAAACATATTTGTTTATGATTTGAAGGCAAGTATGAGCACATTATTTATGTGTTTCTTTGTTTTGTACTTCCAGGTCTTTAGAGAGCATTCCACTTGTTATTTTTATTGTACATTTTTCTTGTATCCAGAATTCAATAAGGTCTATGTTAGTGTATGAATATGAAATGTGAACATTAACGCTTATCTTCGAAAAGTTACGGGGTACTTTCAAGAGGAAATTCCTCCGAAAAATACCAGGTTCAGGGAAAGAAGGGGACGAGCGGTGAGTCCGGTACGGAAATGAGTAGTTCAGCGTATACGTTAACTGCAAATGGCGCGTTGAACGTATGGACCAAACCAGAATACCCATAAAGTCAAAAGACCCACCGGCAAGCCGGAGCAGCGCCAGGACAATTCAACTGACAAATCTAGAAAAGCACTATCACTAAGAGATGCGGTCGTTGAACCAAAACTGTTAGTGGATAAAACTTCGAGAAATCTCCTACGTTGAGTTATTTTTAGTAAATTTTGGTTAATTTTTCATATTTGAAACCTTTAGTTGAATTCGTTTGTTACGATAAATCGACATATGAAAAAGAAATAAGGAGTACTTACAGTCTTTCGACTTTTGACTCAGATACTAACCGCTTTATTACTTAAAAAAATAATAATAATAATGCTGCATACTTCAGAATATGGTGACCTCTGGACTGACAGTTTTAATCTATATGTTCCATTTGCTGCCATCAATATATTAGCACTATCTGCCATTTTTAGCGTTCAATCTTACACCCTCATCCATCAGTTATCTTCTGGCCCATTTCCAAACTTTCGTTCAAATCTCTATTTAGATTCGAGCAAACTGAATACAACATAATTTCCGGTTAATTCTATAACAAAGATGTCCCAACAAACTCTTGACGCATCCACTTCATTCTTGTAAGTGAGTCGATGCTCCTCACTGCCGTGCTTGACATAATTTGCTTCTTGTTGAATGTTACTGGTTACTGTCATACTTACTAGCATACTTGATACATACACCATACGCGCTTAATCGAATTACGATCTGTCATTGCTTGCGAAATTTTCAGTTCATGTTGTCCGTTTATCGTGACAGACAACAGGGTGGACAAGTATTGCGTTTGATAGTACTATAATGGTAAGCACTATGATAGTATATGACCTCTGCCTGCTTCCGAAACATGGCCTAACATTGCTTGGTATTGTCTACCTTGATTGTTCAATCAGTGAGCTTTATTGGTCCGTGTTGGGAATAGCACTGGATTACTTGTCGACATGTGCTGTGTTCTATGCAAGTTTAGGCGAGAAAAGAGAGTGCGATATCGTAACGCACAAACAAAACAACAAGTTAATAACAAATATACAATGATAAATTTGCAAATGCCGTTGGGATAATAAAACGTTTTTATTATTAGCCTGGCGATAATGGAGTGATGGTGTATGTATGTACGTAATGTTGCTTGGGAGTGATTTCATGGTGGTTGTGCTGCTGGGACCTGTATGAGATTATGTTTCGGTTTATTGTCGCTAAAACTGTAATACAGAGTTTAATATTTGTTCGTTTTATGGACTATGCAAATCATGGAGTTGATTTCCTAGAATCAGAATATGTTCTCGGATTTGCGAGTCTTTGGTAATATGTATCTATTTCTTCATGCCGGTTTGTCAAAAGACGTAGATTAAATTTTGCGTGGATAACATTTTTCTTTCAATTCTTCTTTCAATATTTGGAGATCGGTCTTTTATTATTTTAAATATCAGTTTAATTCCCGGATTTAAAAACTGCCAAGTAGAGAAAATTGTGACGACGAGAAAACATTACTTAATAATGGTTTATTAAATATTATAAAAAAGGCATCGACAGCCGGTCAACACAAGATTTAAGGAAAATAGGAGTTAGGACCTCACTCCCTGTTGACTTGGAGTCATCAAGTAAAACTAATTTAGTTTTTCTCGACCTGAAACAGCAAGTAAATTTTGAGAGGGATATGAGAGATCTAACATGTCATGCGATATATTTTATGACATTATGCTGTTGGCGATTACTTTTGGAACATCGCAACTACTATCATTCGACTAAACTGTAGCCGGCAAAGAGTTTTTTCATTCTTATAGAGTTTGCAAACGTCCAAAAGTGTTTGGTATTTGGTGATATCTGATATTTGAAAATTTAATCGTAGCATCTCTTAGCAAAAACATTACAGCAAATAATTCAGAAATTATCAGAGTTGGCAACCTTATCATAATTTTTCAACCAATTTTTTTTTATCAAAACTTGACTCACAGTAAGTTTCATGTAATTTGTGAATTTCGTTTAAATATGACTGCATCGGAATTTATAGAGCCAAAAGTTTTTATTTTGCCGAGCGGATTCTCAAGATGGCACACCACTGTCATAGGATTGCCATCATATTCATTAAACTTCTATCAGATTCGGTGTTACTTGACGCCAGTGTTGCTAGGCTAAGCGTTGAAAAATCCCCACGCCAGGCTCAAAAGCCCCCAAAGTAGTGTCAATTCAACTGAAAACCCCCCAAAAAGTCTTAGAAAATTTCAAGAGAAACCAATTAGGTGCATATTTAAGGTAAAATTCATTATATTGATAAAGTCTAGCATACATTATCAATTAAGAAACTTTCCTCAATAGAACTGTGACCTGTAACTGTGTAGGCATACATTTTCTGCAGTTTCCTTGTGCGCGGAGAGTATGTATTTTATAGCACAGCTTTGAAAAATATATAAAAATCAAAATATTTTAAAAGCACAGCAACAAAAGGCAGAAAAAAGAACGCACTCATAAAGCGAAACGACTACTAAAACTCGTGCCATAATTAAGGTCCAGATATCCACGACTCAGTTCAACACGAGGTGTTACCTCAAAAAATTGTTCTGGGTATTTACTTAACCCCCCCCCCCCCCCTCCTCAAAAATTCCCCAAAGGACTTAAAATCTCCCTGTTTTTGTTCAACCCAGTCTGGTCACGCTGCTCGACGCCAGTACATTCTGTAAATTTCAATTGGATCTGATTATCCGATAGTGAGTTCTAACGAACATAAGTTTTTTATTTGCTAAATAAATATAGGTAATTTGATTAAGGGTTGCTGTTCTTGTGAGACGTGGGATTTTGCAAATTTTAAACTGAAAGAGTAGATAACGCATTAAAATTTTGTTAGTTTGCTTTTTTCTTAAAAAGTGAAAACTTTTCGCGAGACTCGATGATTTGAAGATTTTTTTCACGTGTCTGCTGTAGCTACAGGGTTGCCCACATATTAGCCGCCATACAAGCTTGTTTCTTTTGTTTATCAGCGTGCCCTGTAAATTTCGTAATGATGTGATTATCCTGTGGAAAGTTACCGAAATTCCAAATTTTTATAAGGTTTATTTGCCTGCTCTTAGGCGCTTAACGCACGCATTGTGTTAAATATGGTCAAAACCTAAAAACATGACTAAATTTCAATTCGTATACTATTTTTTTTCTCCAAAAATGTCTCCATAGAAATCGAGTGGTATGATTTTTTATAAATAGACTAAAACAATTGGGTTAAAAGTGCAGAAGTGCCGTTATTTCCAAAACTATAAAAGCGAAATAAATAAATTTGTGTACGTCGAATGCTAAAAATCTACTTTGTGAGTAGGTAGGTAGGTTGAAGTGGCTGCCGATCGATAGAGGTTTGCCGACAGATGCACATAGGCACAAAAGAGACCCGTTGTGATGCCACAGTAATTTTTTCTCGCTTAGTCACTAAAGTCAGGAAACCATCTGCTATCTTTGATAGACCGCACTATTCCCTTTAATTGACCAGGGATAGTTCGGTCAAATTTGGGAGAAATAGTGCACCAAATGCCACCACCCTTTGAGATGGAGGAGGGATTTCTTCTCGCCCTCCAATCCACAGCTCCGACAGAAGTCGTTCAACCCTGTACCCAACCATTTCGCATATCGTCATATGAGACAGTTGCCCGCAAGAACGCTCACAGCACAACGCACAGGACATAGAGTTAAGTCTAATAGCTGTCTGGTGTGATATGCGTCCATGGAGACCCAGGACTGTCTTTTTATCGAACAGGAAAACTCGTCGGGCCAGGACTTCCTAGTGTCCTAGAGCTATTTTTGCCTAGTGTCCAATTTGACCGACGTCATCGGTATTCCTTTCGAGAAGGAGCATGAGACCTCCGGTAGCAAGGTACCAAGCCTCGCTAGTTCATCGGCCTCACAGTTGTCCTGAAAGCCCCTATATGTCCAGGTATTCAAATCAATTGTATTGCCGAAGGTCTCGACATGTCCCTTAGAGATGCACGATCTTCAGGGCCAACAACGGGCTTAATAGTCGCTTGGCTATCTGTGAAAATACCAATATTGACTCCGAATATTTGATTACACAGAAGGCAGTCAATTGCCTGATAAATAGCCATAACCTCCCCTTCAACGACTGCAATGTTCTGGTAGACTAAAGGAAAGTTTTACATTCAACTCGGCCGAGTATACACCACCCCCGACTCTATTGTTTAGCTTCGAGCCATCGGTGTACACATGGATAAGCCTACTTTCCAGGGTGACACTATCATGCTATTCATCCCTACCAAAAATGCGGGTTGTAAGCTCCAAATCTAGTAGAACGTTCGAAGCAATGTATTCAACACCGGCTGGAGCGGGAACTGTCTCAGCCAAGATCCTAGCATGGCCGATCTCCGTTCTATTCCATGCAGAAATACAATTCAGTCTCACAGTAGCAAGATTAGCTTGCTGTAAGATCAGTATATTAGTCGATATCCAATGAAGCAGAATAAAAAACTGCCTGAGTATGGGTGGTGTGGAGTTCTCCAATCACCAGGAGCTAGCCTTCGGTCTCCTTCAAGCTGACGTTTGCAGGTAGCCTTAAGCCACCCCCAAACAATAGAATTGGCTCAGCCACTGCGGTATAAAGCCAAGCAGAAGTACGAGGCTGCAAACGCCAATTTGCTCCGATGGCTCGTTTGCAGCAGTAAAGTGCACTGAAAGCCACTTAAGGCAGTCGTCTAGTGTGTCAGAAAATAAAAATCGATAATTTTGTTTTTTCATAAATAACATTTAAAACATGTATAGAAGACGTGGGTAAAAGAATTTTTCGAAATTTGAAGCCGTTGAAAAGTTACAGCCGTAAACCGTAGGAAGTATGCAGTGTTACCGTAGGAGGTTTTCGTAAACCGTAGGAGTTATACGCTTACTTTCGCATCGAATATTTTCGAGCCCAGCTCCTTACCTGGCTATTTTGTGTAACTAAATTGTCCTAATTGTACACAGTACTAATTGTCAGCTAACGAGTACCTAGAACTGTTCACAAACTCAATAATCTGGACTTTCGCTCCGAAGCATCTTCATTCTGGTGCAAAACTCCTCGAAATCGCCACATTTCTTGCTGTGCTGATCTTCAACGAAGGATTCGAACCTATCTTAAAAGTGATGGAAGTCATGGGAGTAAATATTGGCCTAAATGCCCAAGCTTTCGTTCATCAACGTAACGATTCTCGCATCGACCGCTCAGAGAGACGCTTGAGCGATTTCGCCAAACAAGCCCGGATATCCAACAGAGAAGAGAAAACGGCCTTACATGACTTCTTTGAAGAAGAAGAAGGTGTACTCTATGTTCCAGGCATAGCTAATTGATCGTGAGATGAAATTTTTATCATGAATTATATACAACAACTTTCAAACGCGTTTTTCTCAAAACACGATTTTTTCAATCTGCTGCCATGATATCTCAAAAACTATTTGATTGATTCTGGTCAAATTCATACATCATTTGAAGTACATAAATAACTACAAAATGAACTAAAATAATTAAGATTGGTTCATTACTTTTCATTTCACACGCTAAACAGACCCAAAAAAAATCACGAAAAATTGATTTTATTTTTCTAAAGCGGTAAAAAAATATTAGTTTTTGGAATTCTATCTTAATTTTACTTCACTTTGGAGTCTCAAGTCTCACAATCAAAATTGCGTTTGGTTTTTTGATTTCAGAGAAGTAGAGCGGCCGGAATCATGGCAGCAGTGGAGCACCTCTTTTTATATATGTGTTCTTCTTGGGCGGTGTATCTCCGACTATTTTGTACAAATTTACTTCAAAAAATGCACAAAGTTTGTCTAAATAGTAATGAAAATGATATATAATTTATGAACTATTTTATTTCAATGGTTTGTCAAAAACAAATTCCCCTAAAAAGCATTAAAAAACGGTCTTCACACTAGACGACCGCCTTAATGAGTTGGAAAAAGAAAATTTGAAAAACAAAACCCTGTATATCTTTCATTTTTTAGCAGTGCAAACTAATTGGAAGCAGTTGAACGCGAACTTTTTCTAACAAGTATATGTATTTTTGGTGAAAGTGATTCTAATACTAATTTGTTCAAAAAAATCAATGAAAAATACAGTGTGTTCCACAAAAACGTGACTCATGTTATTTTTTCCTTTGTGTTTGCACACATACGTGTAACAGTAAATTACTTTCAATACACTTTTACCGATTTCGCACCTCATTAATTTTGTCATTATAGTTTGAACTTCTAATACATATAAAACAATTTTTAAACATGAGTGCCGCGTACAAGAAGCGTTTTGAAATCGTATTTTTAGTTACTCATCCCAAAGGCCCTAAAATGAGTATAAAAGAGACAGCAAAATATAAGCAAACATGCGTTTCATTTGTGAAGTGGATAAAGAAGTATAAAGAATACGGGAATGTGAATGATGGGCTAGGTAGAGGCCGCACTAGAGCTATTTCGACAAGGGTTGATAAAGTTGTTTGTGAAAATCCAAAGTTTAGTCTAAGGCAGGCCAGAGCAAAACTTCTTAGAAAAGATGTTCGTGTCTCAATTAATACGATAAGACGGAGACTCCAAGAATCTGGAATACGACCCCTAAACTCCTACTGACAGCAGCACGAGTAGAAAAAAGGCTGAGCTGGGAAAAGAAGAATTTGGAACGTGATTGGAGCAAAGAAATATTTACCAACGAATCATTTTTTGTTGTCTACAACTACTGGCGGAAGGCTTGGACAAAAAAATGGAGAACAATTTTTGCAGCGTACAGTTAAACATCTAGCCAAGATGCATGCTTATGGCTGCTTCTCAGAAAAGAGGTTCGCAGAGTTATTAGTTTCACTACAAACTTGGATGCTCAATTCATGCTCACTTTGTATAATAAATGACTACAGAAATTCTGAAGAGAAATTATATGGAATTGATAACGATGACTGGATTCTACAAGAGGATAATGATCCCAAGCATCGAAGTCACCTCTGCACATCTTGGCAGGAGAAAAATGAGATACAAACTTTGAATTGGCCATTATATAGTCCAGATACAAATCCCATTGAAAATGTGTCGTCGCTGATGAAGCTTAAACTAAAAGGAAAAAAATATTCAGTACACGGCAGCTTATACGCACCTTGAAACATATTCAGCGACATCTTACTGTGGATTAGGCTCCGAAATTGAGCCAAAGTTGTCGCAGAAGATGCGAAGCAATTATAAATAATAAGGGCGCTTGGACTTCGCATTGAGATAATTTGCACAAATTGTGATAATGTATATTTTCAGATATAAATTGTTTAATGCTTTTTTTAAGACAGGTTTTTTGGGTAACATACTGTATTGTCCAATCAATCTCATCGCATACTCGATAAATAAAGAATCTTTCGATTCAACTTCGAGAGTGTTTATATGTTCGCATCCTTCGAGATTTATTTATCCACTTGTGCAGACACCCGCAACCAGTCTCACTGCGATTTTTCCAAAGTAAATTTATTAAGAAATATACACATAAACACATCGATTCACTCAACAGCCTATTCCATCAACTAGCTGACTTTTAGTTTTCGAGGAGCAAGAATCGACCTAGCAGCAATTGAATTTCTAATCGCTTTGAATTGGGCTTTATCGCTTATTTATGATAATGTCGCAGCAACGAAATGTTTGCCGAAGATCCAATAAAACAAAGGAAATGACTCGATAGACTTTGCATGTACATATTTTAAAGATTCGTCGCTGCGCCGTTTTCATTTTTGCAGAGGCCGATTCGAAGCAACTGGTGAACGAACGAGTATGAGTATCGGAAGTATCCAGATAGGCAATAAATTAATGTCCAATTAGCTAGATCTGAGTCACACAACACATAGTTTCAACGAGTCGTCGTTGTTGTAAGCGGTACCAGACTAGATTGATGACATTGTTTAGACCTTCAACTCATATTGTGGAAGAATTCAATCGAAACAATAACTAACGCTTGCATTGAACCAATCGACCCAACAAACGAACCCACCAGCTCCCGGTCCAGCTTAATTAGTCCCATAATAAATTGTCGTTGGTGTTTATCAACAATACGCGAATCTGTTACTCTAGCTGCGAGAGAATGTGTGATTGCATGGCATAGAATAGCAGAGAACGTGCTTGAAAACATGTTTTTTCTTCACATTTTGATATTTGATGTGACATCAATGGACCTCCCCTCGACTGCAACAACACTCTAAACTACTCTTGCCAAGGTCATATTCATGACGCTGTTACATTTTTTCGCAAATATCCGAGGTATTCTGGTTTTTTTTTTACGAAACTAATTCGATTTCGATTGATTCCAACAGACTGTCGCGCACTGATAGACAAGTACACTATCATCGTTTGGCGTCATTTGTTATTCTAGTAGTGCAGCTGCAGTGTGGTATGCACGTAGTGGACAACTAGAAACGTGTTCTGAATCAACTGATTTTTTTTTTATTACGAATATACATTGTAGTGCATTGATGAGTAGTATCTGAAGGTAAAGATGTTTTATGCACTTGGTTTGGTATATTATGTGAGGATAAGTTTGCAACTTGGCTTAACGTCAGAGTACGTTGGAAGTTGGAATCATTATCTGAATGATCGATGGATGGACCGAAGAGAACATTTTTCAACTTTGGATCTTACAGTTAAATACTTATGACCTTGGTGAACGCTTTCCATGGTAAAATACATGATAACTTTCAGTTGAATTTGTATTTTGAACCTCGGTCTATTATTATCAATTGACTTGTTTGTTTTTGTCAGTTTTAGCGTAAGTAAGCGAATGATAAATGACATAGATGGTCTCAGAGTGCAAACTGTCATAGTACCTCGAAAAAAAAATATATTTAGGAGAAAGCAGTTAAGCAAGTCAAGCGTGAGAATTGGGAAAACAAATTCTTCGATTTTGATTCTGGAAGTTTGTGCTACCTGTAAAGAATTCGAAGAAGATTCTACCAACATTGCATTCGAGTCACAAAAAATAACCTTAATACATATCTTTATGATGAAAAAAAAACAAAGAGCAAAACAGCCATCTAGATTTGTCCAGTTATCGGAAAATTCCCATGACTGTATCATATTAAAATCCATCGAAACATGCCTTAACAGACTTGATCACGAAATTAGGGCTTATAAATATAATTGTCCAAAAGTTATGAGCGCTGTTAGATATCTCTAGTGCCTATGAAAGGGTGAATTCTGTTACCCAAATGGAATGCCTGGAGCTTTTAAAAATTCCAGAGGGAAACATTTTCTGGATCTCACCATTCCTTGACAAGAGAAGCCTAAACTGGGAAACGAAGTGATTACAGTCAATAATGGCACTCCTCATCGATATGTACTAAGCATCCCCTCTTTCCAATCTGCACACGGCGAAACCACACAACATTAACCACGATAATGTGACAATTTTTCAAAAGACTGATGTTTTTCTTATTTTAGCTAAAGCTAAGTCAACTTCGAAACTACTCTAAATGACAATCAACCCCTCCAAATGCAACTCCTTAATTTTCATGAAACATCCTGATGGATAGCAGTTAAATCCAATGAATGAGTATGATTAGATTCCTAGGAAAAATCTTCCAGCATAGCTTTACAATTTCTGACTTCTTCAATAGCAGAATCAATCACATGAAATTAGAGCTCAGTGCAGTTAAAAATGGTACAGGTACGAAAATTGGACTCCTGCCAGATAAGAGTCTAGTTCTGTTACAAATCCTTTGTCAGATCTAAACAGATCTACTCAATATTTCATTTTAGCTGTTGAACTCCCAACCAGAAGCCAACGGCTGTGGCTAACGGGCGAGAGAAAAAGAATTATTAACACCAACATGAAAAGACTTGTACTCTTTGCTAAGCTTTTTAGGCAATAAATTTAGAATAATTTTATCGAATTTCTAAAAGCCTTTTAGATTCCTCTAATTTTCACATAAGTATTATAAAGATTTCTCATCTTATGAGGCTCTCGCAAAGACAAAGATCTACTAAGAAACTCTGATATTAGAAACAAAGAACAGGCTCGAGAAAACTATACAAGTCTAATCGATATAGTGAGCTCTGTAAACTTATTTGCCATTCTTAGACTAAGGATACACAGCTGATATTGATACCAGGGTATGGATACCATGTTATGGATAGCTTGGGAGGGTGCTACAATGCGCCTACGTGGTATTGTGTGACACCACCTGTCAAAAGTGAAAGCTGTCAAGTTGAGTGTAGAATCAAAAGTGAAACGAAATTAAAACGAACCTGTATTTTTCGAAAACACTTAGTTAAAATTTTTTCAATTTTAATCATCCCACAAAATCAATTCCATTTTGTATTTTCTGTCAAATTTGCTTGATAAAATTGTACTTCTTTTCTAATTCATATCAAAACAAGTGATGCTTTCAAAATAAAACCATTCAGTGACATTTGTCAATGATCTGTATTGGAAAGTTTAATTGCTAAGCTCACCACTGGCTGGAAATTGTCTCTGCCAGCAGTAAAATTCTCACGGTATCAATACCGTCCAACGACGTAGATACCCCGTATATACAGTTTTGCCGAGCTGGTATTAGCCTAGAACTGGTTGATACACTGGTGGTATGGATGATACTATAGTATCAATACCAGCAGTGTATCAGTAGTTTTACAGACGGATCCAAATCTTGCCTTGGGACAGGATACGCGTTCTGTACTCAGGTTTCAGAAGATTTCAGGAAGGTTCTTGAGGATAAAGATTAAATATATGTGAGAAGTTGACAAAGACGACAGGTTAGCGTCGATGGATGGATAAATGTTGACAACCTCCAAAACCCCAGACGATAAGTTAGAGTAAATTCTTAGCAAAATTAAGGATGCTTGACAGAAAAAATATAGAAGCGAAATATGAAAGCGAAACCTTTTCACTTGGAATAAGACTTTTCTTGAGGTATGATTCAAAGGATCTGGTTTAAGCGCATATACATATCATACAGGTAAAAGTAATCAATAAATTGTTTGCGTACAAATGTTTTAACAGAGAAAATTAATCCAAATGAAGTTAATAGATAATAGAGATCATCCGATTTTTGTTTGTCAAATAGGAGGCTTTTCCGAATCTATTCAATTGATTGATTAATAAAAGTAGCAACAGAGAACATTTCAAAGAACTGGCTGATATGATAATTCAACCTTTACGTGGGAAAAGGGAGTGCTTAGCCAAAATAAATATTGTAGTTAAGAGAAGTGGTAATTAAAATAAAGAATTCGAACTATCAGAGAAGTGGTAAAATATATATTTTTACTTTCAAGCATATTAACTTTCAGTCATATTTTGTAGATTTTTTCATTTTTCTTAAAAATGAATTATTGTGCGCCTATTTAGAATGTGCAGTTCATTCTTTCGAGCTAATAAGTGACATTTGGTTAAGAGAATTATCCAGTTATGGTACAGTTGTCTCTAATTTTATCTTTAGTATATAGGGAGATTGGCCCCAAAGTAGGCATACTGTCTAAAAAATGGCATATAAAGTAAGTGCAGTGGCTACCATTCTAGATACTGCACTGAGTATATCTTTTTGTATGTTTACTTTAATCTTTCTTTTGAGGTAAGAGAGGGGGTGGGTGACTTTTGGAGCAGGCTGAAATTAGGAGCATTTTTGAGCCACGTTTTAGGTCATAATAACTCTTTTAATAATTCATTCTGTGGCAGCTCGGACGAATGCTGGCACGAGGAAGTCGAAAATAATTGCCTCTGACGATCTGGACTGGAAATTACTCCGCTCATAGCACAGCGAAGCCCTAAGCTTTTGGAGTCGGGAATTAAGATCGATCAACCAAAACTCGGGTGGATCTTCAGCTCAATGAATCGAAGGACCTAGCTGAAATTCGACGGATTCTTTCGTGGAATATCAAAAGTCAACACTTAAATATATTGTTTCAAAATTTTTTTCGTAAAACTCGTGCATTTGCAGATCGGCAATGAATATCCAAACCTTTCCGCAACGGTCCAGGAGCAACAGAGTTAGAAATTATGCTATGCTCCGTCGACGATATCCAATCAGAACATCATCAGAAAGAACACCCACAGCAGCCATCATAACAGCTTTCACTACATTCGTGAATTAAAGTGGCTCTCAGGGTCAGCAACAGTTCAACTTTCCAGGCACAGCTTTCTAGAAACAACTCAAGGCCCTGGTTAATACTCCGCCATCGCCCTACATCAACAATTTGGTTGATATAATAACCATAATTCAGGATTAACATATCAGTTTGATCGTGTCGAAATGCAGTAAAAGATCGAATCAAACGAAATCGCTGCCCAAAGTTCGTGATCAAGGTGCACCCGACTCACAGGGCCGAGGAAGGAATCTTCCAGCAGATGAAAGAACAGGTCCCGAATGGGTAAGAACGTCTGAAGCAACACACTTACAATCTGCACCACGTGCTGCACGCGTCTAAAAATCACATGCTTAGCCGCACATGAGTGGAGAAAGTTGCATGGCAACGTAACAGATTGTTTTCTCAGTGACTTTTCATTTAGACTCGGGAAAAGTATATTACATCTCTAACCTACACTGGCGCAACTTAGGCGAAAATATTTTGTGCATATGCTAGGTGAAATTGTTCAGAGCTAAGTTTTTCGGACAACGACAAAACATAAACAGATTCAATTTAATTCAAAAGGGGTTAAGCTGTTTTACTAATGATGATTTGCTATTCTTAATCGATTGAATATTCTGTAGATGTTCGTGGAATTAAATTTTCTTTAAGAAAAATTCGGTTTCAACAAAATTCAACATCTACATACATACAGTGGCGGATAAAAGTCTACGGCAGCACCTTATATTGAGGTTCTGGTTAATTGGAAGCTTTAATCAAAAATCCATTGATGCGCATTAATTTCGCTATTTAATTTCGTTGATTGTTGGAAGCCAACTTGTTTTGAGAGAGTAATGCGAATGGACTATAAAAATACAAAAAAAAATGAAGTGAAATAAATATTTTAGACAATAAGTAAAAACTCAATAATTTCTATGTTGTGTACGTTTCCCTTGACTTGTGGTAGCTGAATTTTTATAGAAATCTTACGCAACATAACGATTTTTGATTAAGTTACAAGTTTTATATTTGTTAAGATATTGTCGAACAATAGTTATTCTAACGTGAACTACGCACACTTTTGTAATACATTGGTTTTTATTGTTGATGCTTTACCCTTACGGAGCGACCCTGCTCAGTGTTCATATAAATATTTCACTTTTCAATAGGGGAACGATAATTCACGCACACTTACTTCAATTCAATATTTTACATACACTTGCCGACATCTAACACATAGTTCAGCCGAACAATTGCTTTTCAGATATGTGCTTCGCTATTTCCGGAAGCTAAGTGCACGCTTCCGCTTAATTGAAGTGAATATTTTTTATTTTGCTCGCGACGTCATACCAAGCTGCAGTGCGATAGTTTCAACTTTTATTTCTCTTACTCGCTAGGTTCCTACAAATCGATTTACGAGTATCGTCTTCAATTGCTCAAGTACTTATATTTCTCTGATCCAAAAAGAAGCATTAAAGAATTTCGTAGAGCTCTTGAACATAGCATAGGATAATCTGCAGGGACACCGGTTTCAAATAAATGCAATCAATCAACGTGTCACTAATTGAAATATAAGAATTGGTGCAGACGCATGGAACAGAGTCCTTGATAAAACGGCGGATACCGTTAGACCAGGTGCAATAACTTTTAGGTCACCATCACCTTAGTGGCGTCGGATTGCCGTCTATTTTTAGTAAGCTAATCAACTTATAAAAATTCATTACAATAAAAAAGTTCTCGTTGCCATAAAACTAAGTAGTAAGTACGCTATTCGAAGCGTTTGGAGATGAGTCAAATCGAAGTTCGACACTTCGTCACATTGCCCATACATAATCCGGCACGTTCGACGCCTTGGTTTTCGTTTTGCACCACATCACTTGGAGCGAAGGCGCAGGAAGCGACGGAAGGAAAACTGATAGAAGAAAGTACGGAGTCGGTTCTGCAAACGAGGCGAAAAGCATTGGAAAAGTCAAACTAGCCATTATCCAAACTCATCACGGCTCATTAACTTTCCATATTATTTTTTGTTTTGTTTACGATCGGTGGCATGCGGATGGGGTCATCGGTGTTGCGAGAGAGTTCGCCATATTTGGAAAGGAGCCATGCAAGCGATAAGGTAGAGGAAGGCAATGGTAGAGGGAACTATTCGTTATCGGACACTTTCTACGACACCGAAATTTCAAAATGTTAGAAGAAAGAACAGCTGGATCCCATCTGGGACCAGGGTTTATGTTCAATACATTGCATCTATGCATATTTTCGATTATTGAGAGCTAGCATGCAACAATATCCACTTCTTAATGAATCATTCAAAAAGAATGCACTCTAAAATCAGCGGTGGCCAGGAGTCGATGCGCCTCGTCTCCCGACAGCTGCCCACATCGTGTGCGAGAATCATTTGCCCGGTGGTTCACTGAAATCAACATGCAAATAGCCAAGGCAGCTCCAAAAAAAAGACTAGCCACTCGATGCCCCTTTAAACAAATAGCAGAGCGCGGCCCATGTTCCAAGGAAAATAAACAAATCGAGAATTGACCCTCGCAACGAATGACAGATTAAAGACAGCCTACTTCCGGACGTTTGCCTGGGTCTACGGCCGTTTGACGGCCCGTCACTGCCCCGCTCGAGTGACTATCGGGGCAGGATTACTGTTTTGTGCAAAGAAATCTTGCCCACCTGGGATCCGGTAAGATGATTTTCTTGCTAGCTCTTGCTGCCGGAGTACACTTGGATTTCTCCATAGCCATCAAGTAGCTAACGTCGGCCAAAACTGCTTCCAGATCCGCCATCTTGCTGACAATTTCTCGGGACGAAAACTTATTCGATTCTGATTTGACTTTCACGCACCAGAAGACACTTAAATTTCACAGATTCCGAGTTTCATAGTTTCGCGCGACAGCACTACGCGACACTCGGACACACCTTCAAACACTCCGTGTCGCGTATTTCAGGTTTTTTCTCATGTACGGACAGCGACGTTCCTTGCGTTTTTCTCGGATCCGCGACTTCTGCAATTTATTTTCACTTCGCCGATGTCAAAGGCAAAAGAAACGCAAAAAACGTCGAAGTGTTTTCTGTGTTGTGGCAATACAGAAAAATGGAAAATTTACGACAGATTCGCAGTGACGGCGAAAGAGCTCGCTCCAGCTCGCTCGCATTCGATGCAGGCTAGGCAACTGTTCTGATTGGAAGAGAATGCGATGTTTTCTAATTACAGTCGAGATGTGAAATAGTGGATAGGTAGAAATCAGGCGGAAGTTTTTGTTTTAATTATTTATGCGTTTGCTGAAGTATGTATTATTTGCATTTATTGATTTTCAAGTAAAAGATTATAAATAAAATACTAATATTATTAGTTACTTATCCCAGTAACTAGAATGTTGGATGTTGTGGCAAAGCGATGTTTTGAGGAATCGTTTCTGAATGAACAATTTTTCACCGTTATAATTTGAATTATTTTGTTTGAAACGTTTTATTCCAAATAATTTTCTGAATCAATTCGAACGCCAATGTGAAAGCATTCGAATAGAATATTGAAATAAATCCTAGCATTGTTACATGTGTAGTACAATAATTGTAAATTTTAAATTTGAATTCGAAACTGTAGTACTAGAATTAGGCACAGATGTCGTTAATGATATTGTGTGGTTTAAGTGAAATGTCAAAAATAGAGAGAAGAGATCATTAATAAAGTGATGTTGAGGTGAGTGTGGTTGTTTTTTGTTTTTTTGACGAGTAAATTATACATTAAATGATTGAAAAAATCAAAACTGCGTTCTGCCTGATCCAACGTAGGGTAAACATCACTGGTCATCAAACATTATGGTTCTAGTGATCTAAGGTGAGTGGAATTAGTCATCGTAGACTAAATTGTTAATTTAGAGTACGTAAGTAAATGACAATCACTAAGACGAGGTTATTCGAGGTGTAAACCTCTAAATAGGCCCAAATAACTAGATTTAGAACAAAGATGCAATATTTATTTTTATTGCGGAAGTGCCAAACATAGTCATGTCTTAACATAATTTGAAATGTTAAACGAGAGTTTCCCACAAATCGTATAACCTAGATTGAAAGCGGCCAATAAAGAAGAACATAAGTATTAAAATCACTTAGGCCAAAAATTCATATTTCTAAATATATATATATATATATATATATATATATATATATATATATATATATATATATATATAAATATATATATATATATATATATATATATATATATATATATATATATATATATATATATATATATATATATATATATATATATATATATATATATATATATCATCCTCGGCCATTTTAGTGATATTTTAAATATACCTATTATTCTGTGAAAAAATTACTTTTGTAAAAAAATAAATTTAATGGAATAAATTTTGAAAGTGTTCTTAATATGGATATGATAATATTTTTGAAATTATTAACCCTATGTGTGCGCTAGGCGCCTAAAATGAGATTGGGAAGTTTTGGAATTGCGATAACTTTTGACCAGATTATTAAAACATTGTGAAACTTAAAATACGTATTGATATTATACTAAGTTGTGGACTCGTGTAGTGTTTAATGAGCGTGCTGGCAACCCTGCAGCTACGGCAGGCATTGAAAGTGAAAACCTTCAAGCCATCGACTCTCAGTGAAAACCAACTCATATAGGAATCTTATGTTTTGTTTATACAACCAAAGCAAAACTTTTGAAATTTCACATCGGACAAGAACGGTAACCCTCCTCCAATTTACTTATACTTCAAGCATCAAAAATTTCTGTTCACGAGAACTTACGACCCAATTATCAGATACGGTTGAAATTCACAGAATGCATTGGTATTAGGCAGGACTAGGTCTTATAGAAGCGGTTTCGGAATGCAGGCTTCTCTGTGCCAGTGGTGCCATCTTGAAAAATTATAAAGAAAAAAAATTGCTTTTTGCCCTGTGAATTCTGATTCAGTTACCAGATTTTCATGAAATTGACACAGCAGCTGAGCCTTACTCTAAGCCGTGTTTGGCAGAAATTTGCAGTGAGATAGTAGAAATGGAGTGGACATGCCCATAAGATTTACATTGAAGGGGATGGTAGTAATTTTTTAGCAACTCATTGTCAAATCGAGTCAAACCCAAGTAGTTCCCCTCCAATTTGACAATGAGGTCGAAATGGCGTAAAGGCAGCTTTAACATGCTTTGTGCGTGAGAGGATTGAAGGGGCTAATGGTGGAAAGTTATACCGTCCGTGTCCAGGGGCTGGAAATTTGGTTGAAAAATTCGGTTGGTGCTGCCAGCTATGGCAATTTTGGTGTCCTGGGTTTTGAAAATTCACTCAGGAAAATAAAGCTTTTTGCCCTATAACTTGCAGTGCTGCCATGAAATCAAAACGAATTTCATATGAGAAATGGAACTTATTATAGGCATTATTCAGACGGAATCTGGTCAAAAACCCATGATAGGGTTGCCAGCTATTGTTGGTTTTGTATTTATTTGAAATATCTTTATTACTCGTAAGTGATTTTATCGTAAAATTTTTAAACGATGATGATCTTGCGGTGACAATAAACAACAAATACTAAGTTTTCGAAAATATCAAAACTTTTGCGACTGGTAACGCTAAATTTCTTTGTGCCCCTATAACTTCCAATACAGTCATCGGATCAAAATGAAATTTGCAGGGTAGGTTGATTTCAGTGTGAGGAAGGTGTTATATACTTTTGGCTTGGATGTTAGCGAAGGGTTGCCAGCGCGAGGTGTTTTTTTTTTGCTATTTTCGTGTCAATAAATGATTCCATTAAGTATTCATATCGAATGAAAGTATTTAAATTTTCTAAGTTCTAGAAATTTTTCGGTCCCAAACATCTTTCGTTTTTTGATCCCAAACATCTCTCTATCCATATAACTATCGACGAAATCATCGGATAAAATCGAGATCGATAGAGCTATTTGAGGCAGTTGTGGGAGACTTTTAGTTGCAGTGCTGGTAAAGTGTTGTAAGCACTGAGCATTTTCTTCGTTTATGCCATGCTATGCTGCTTACAAAGTTTTACAGTGTTTGGCTTTACTAAATCTTGAAATGCATCCAAGTGGTAGTCCTGAAATCCTTTCCACCCTAGGAGCTTAAATGCATTGTTAAGATCAAAGTGGTTTTGTACTCGAAACAGGTTGGAGCTCGTGTGGTAGAATATCACTCAAAATCTGCACGATTCTTCTATTGTTAATATAACATTAGTATTTCTAGCGGTTCAGGTGCGCTAGAGTTTTTGTCATTTTCACTGATGTCTTGATTTAGGAGTAGAGAGAGAAAGAGAGAGAGAATTCTCTATTTTTTGTTGCAGGCATAAGCACATAACACTCCTTTGTTTATAAGTTTATGATCTATTGAGCATCCTACAGGCTTGATCTTGGCGTGATTTTTTTACGAAAAATTATTTTACCCATCTCGAATTCCAATAAACACGATCTGCACAAATACTTATTTGAATCACAAGAACTACAAGTATTTCGTTCAACAAATTAGCTTTCCCCAAAATAAATACACTTGTATATGCAAATGTATGCATATCAAAACTTCATAAATTTGATTTCGGTGATTATCATCATCATCACCATCATCCAGCTGCCATGCCTGTAACTTCAACTGGAAAAACGGAAAACACCGAAACCATCCATGTGAAAAAGTACGATATTAACCGTTGGGCGACGGCGTGTAGTCAACGGGGCGTCTAGATGGGAGCTAATTGATAGAGTTGTGGTGTATCCAGTGACGATGAATCCTATTCATTACATTGGCAGCAGAGTAATTACCACGAAGGAAATGAATTGTGCCTAAATAATGGATAATACCGCACCGAAAGTCAGTCCATATGTTTTCTGCGACAGAGTCGACGATTCCACGGCACACATCCGCTGCCACGTCGATTTCAGCAGGATGAGACCCGACAGGGGGCCAATTTCGCCTGACTCTTCAAGGCGCAGTTGGTGAGCTGAGAGTGTTCTATCAGACTTAGGGCTACCATTTGAGTTGTTACGCGTTGTAATGAAGATTATTGATTTACAGAGGGTATAAAATCTTAAAGTCGTCCTTTTGTTGAAGTTGAGGAAGGACTCGTATATCTGAACTAATTTCAATGTGAACATAAAATTTAGTCATCTCTTATCACTTGCCTCCAAGCAACCGTTCGAATTCAAACAAACAGCTCGATTTGTTAAAACGGCAAGCCAAGGATATTTTTCCAACTTGGCTCAACACCCAGCCAACGTCAGGCTCGCGCCCAATGTGGCAGGGCGGCCAGAGCACATCAGTCCGAAAAGCTGTGATCGAGTCATGAGTTCGAATTGCCGCCACTCGGCAGCGAAGGAAAATGCTAATGGAAAATTAGTCGGACGGATGAAAAATCTACTGAATTGTGTCACTATGTGTGCGGATGTATGTACACGTTGTCCGCATGCTTCCACCAGGCTGCTCGAGAATGATGGAGCACAATGCTGTGGAAAAATGAAAACAAATTAGCACGACTTTATAGTGAATTTAATCGTTGTTTTATGACGACGGCTTGTGAAGCGTGGCCTAATAAACATGCGGTTTTCGGACACTATGGAAATAATTATGATCGTAATGGAAATCAGTTGTAAATATTATGAGGTCAATTATTTGCGGTTTAATGAGATCAATGTGGTTTTTCTCATTTTCATGATATAATTTTTTTTTCGCGGTTGGTTTGACGGGGTGGTTGGTTTGTATTGTTTATTTTGATGGTTTTGCGGCCGGATGGATGGATTTTATGACAAGTTTGTTTTTTGACTGTGATTTTATGGGGACAAGTGCATTGATTAAAATTGACATGAAAGTTGTCAGGGAAGTGATGAAGCCTAAGGGTAGGTGGCTAATGAAATATGTTACTAGAAAAAGGACTATTGCATAGAAACTACTTTGCGGAAAATTCTATGCATTTGCAAGAGTACTTTGAAATATTGTCCTCGGTATAAACAAGATAGATAACGTTTCAGCTCAACCACAAAAATGTTTTGTTTTGCTGTAATCTATGCGATACTCAGCTTGCATTTGCAGCTTCGCTTCTGTTTCCGTGCTTTTATGTGGAGACTTTGATATACCTCTGGATTGGGATGACACTTTTTTGAGAATTTTGTCTCCAAGCAGTATTTCACACATTACTTCTTCCTGTTTTGTCCCTTTTCTCACTTTCTCAATCTAAAAATGCTAACATCTCCATCTCGTCCTAATTAAGTGTCCTCCTTCTTCCTTTTGCTGGAGTACCTCTCTATCTCAATATATGCGACCTGATCTTCATTCACCTCTTCATTTTCTGAATGTAATTTTGAACTGCTCCTTTAAAGTTAAATCAACTTTTACTCTCTTCTCTTTTACTCGCTTTAAGTTAAAAAAAAAAACAGAATTATTTCGCTTCGTCTATAGAAATAAAAGGTACTAGCTGGTATCATTTCTTCAGAGTACTAAGTGTGGATGATGCTCTGCATACATTTTATTCGTTCTTATTCAACTTAATCTCCTGTTATACTCCTTCTTATTGTTGCAAAATAAGTTTCGACCCTCCGTAGTGATGATGTCGTGATTACTCTCCGAGCCAAAGATGCAGCGCGTAGCAAATACAAAAGATCTGGTGTAAGTAATGCGTGTTTCATTTTGTGCATAATGAAGCTTCTATTGCATGTGCTAATCCTAAGCCTTTCTGGTTATATGTCAACTTCTTTAAAACTTCCTCTGGCATTCCTTCTGCTATGAATCTCCATGATACGTCTTCATCCTCTCCACAAGATTCCTGTAAGGTATTTGTCCAATCCTCCCCTTTTTCAGCTTCGATTACAGTTTTTCTATAGCTCACCCACTTGCATTCTGACTTTTTATTTTTTCTTTACTAATCATTAGTCGAATTAATAAGGAGGTCTCTTGACGTAAGTACTGGCTTCGGTGCCGATCATCCTCATGTGTTCCAATGTTGCTGATTTTAAAGCTTAGAATTTCAAACGGTACCTTTCCATCACTTTGGAAATCCACTAACGTATTTCCCACCCATAAAGCTGGTGAAATTTCTTACATTCTAAATTACCTTTCCAGGATCTTACTAAAATAGGACAAGAGAGATATGCTTTTGTCATATTTTAGTAAGATCCTGGAAAGAGTCGTATAAAATAGAGACAATAGAGTTTATCCTTTCACTGGCTGGCAAGGGCTGTGAACAGCATGGATTCATCAAAGTGAAGTCAACAATAACAAACACCATTGCTTCCGCAATCGACCAGCGAAGTCAAGTGAATGTTTTATATATAGACCTTGTCCAAGCTTTTGATTCAGGGAATCATAATATTGTTCTTCAGATCATAGGAAAATTTCTCAAGTGCAGGTCTTTTCGAGTCAGAGTTGAAGGTTTTCTGTCAAAGGCGAGAGACACCTCGCAAACTGACAGTGAACGAACAACAAATAGAATGGCAACGAAATACATACAGAGCAAACGAAATGCCTGCAACTACCTACTTCAAGCCCTGTTCACTCTTATAAAATCCAAAAGACCAAATAAATCTAACAAAATACTTATCTGCAAACAAATATTGAGACCAGTGAGGTAGTAGAAATGGAGTGGACATGCCCATAAGATTTACATTGAAGGGGATGGTAGTAATTTTTTAGCTACTCATTGTCAAATCGGGTCAAATCCAAGTAGCTCCCCTCCAATTTGACAATGAGATCAAAATGGCGTAAAGGCAGCTTTAACATGCTTTGTGCGCGAGAGGATTGAAGGGGCTAATGGCGGAAAGCTATACCGTCCGTGTCCAGGGGCTGATTGAGACCTACAGTATTATACAATGAGACCTATACTATTATACAAAAGCGCAGCGTTTGTACTTCAGGATGAAGCTTCAGGACAAATCTCGCATGTTAGATACACAGACATACACATAGATCTACGGCTAGAGACAATCGATCTATACTTACTTAACAAAGCTTTCAAACTCTTTGACAAAATCGATAGACAATCTAACAGTACTATGGGTATCCTAAGATTCCCAAATAGGGCGAACGAGAAGCATCCACACTTGAGGAATTTCCATAAGCACCTAAATGCACCTATTGTGCCTATGGAACATAGCTGTGCGCAAGACCGCTCACTGATAAGAATCACTAGCTCCAAAGCTACATGATTCCTTGCGTGATATTCTTCGGTCTAAGTTAGCTGGGTTTGGTCTTTCTGGTGTCTTTTGTTTTCTCAATTCTCTTGTGATTGTTCTTGTATCGCTCTTCAGCATCCATAACTCTTGCTCTTCCACACCCGTTTTTCAACACCACAGGAGTTTCGCCAGGATCTATTCTTGGTCCTTTATTGTTTCTTTCGCTAATAATTTTAAATCTATCTTTCATTCACTCTGGGTTCTGTACGTTGATGATTTTAAAATGTTCAGTGTGATTGAATCTGAAGGGGCTTTTAGTGACTGTTCCATGGTGCAAACTTTTACGGTCAATTTAGTTTTGGATTTCTCTCCATTTTCTTAGTTTTTAGTTTTTTTTTTGAAATTTAGATTGTCAACTTTATAATTGGACTTGTTTCTGTTGATTTGGACAACAAATAAATAAAAAACTCTACGCTTGTGGGCGGTTAATTAAAATTAATAATTTTCATATTGTGAAAACCAAAAATTTTCGAAAGCCATATTATATTATAAGAAAAGGATTTCAATCTTAGAGCTTTCATTGAAAGCTAATTATTTATAAGCTAATTGATCATGCAGATAGTTGCAAAAAAATATTCTGAGATAAAATCAAATTTGAAATTTGCAGGATATTTTATAGCCATTTCAAATATTAACTCTACCTCAAAACATCCACTTCGAAACACGAATCTACCTATTTCCTTGGAAACATAAAATCTCACTTCAACACATCACACCCTCACACTAAGTGTTGATTTCATTTTAACAACTCTTCAACAAGCAATTAGAACCCAGCATGTTGACAACGAAACAAGTATGGAGAGTCAAGGCAGACTAGCTAGTCCTTTCAAATTATCCATTCCGAATCTCTTATTTGTCCCATTTACATTTTCCCACATCCAATTCAACACATTAATTGTTCGCTCCATTCATATCCAACCCTTTGAGAATATTTACATATTTCCTAGTATAGTCGTACACACTCTGTCGCCTACTCCCACAAAACTCTCAGTTTGGATTAGGTTAGGCTTAACCCGAAGGCTTACTCATTACCGAAATGCTTAGGGTTCTATTGGTATTTCAAAGGCAAGACGACGAGAAACCAGTGAAAATGGAAGAAAAATTGCGATAGAGGACTTTTGTGGGTGGATTCTAAGTTTGTGTGCCAAGTCGAGCGAAGAGTGTTCCTTCTCGTAAGTCTTCTATGCCTCCAAGCGATAAGCAACACATTCAAGCGATACTTTGATTGAGTATGGTTGTTTTTCAACTGTTTTAAATGATGGAGCGGTAATATGAAAAAAAAAAATATTTAGGATCAGAAATTCAAAGATGTGTGATATTCTGGATTCGATACCTCTTGGCCAAGGGATTCGAAGATTTAGCTTTTCAGCTTGATTAGTATTATCCATCAAAACCGCAGAAACTTTCAAGAGGAGAGTTTTATATATGTTTTCAATAATAGGCAGCAACGAAACTAGAAAACTTCAAAAACTATTTTTTTTCACTTCTGCCCACATTGGGCGCTATTTTATTTCTATCTGATTTTCATTCTGCAGACACAATTCTTTTTTGAATTTAATTGCAACGAGAATTCAATATATATCAGTTGATATAAAAACAAGATATTTGTAGTAGTAGCCAAATTCCTACCAAATTTTCAACACCTACTACCTGAGCTCAATGAATGTTAAAAACGTTACAACAATATTCATTCTAGCGCAACTTTTGCACGATCATACCTCATAAAGTGAATTACAAAGAAGTCGTACGCTCTTTGAAGGATATTATGAGCACAACAGAGTCAAGTAGTAGCATTGCCATCAGCCATCATTCACGTGAAGAATGTCGGTAGCTACTTTAAAGGTGCCTCTCATGTGCAAAAGAAGCTCATTAAGGAATTTCTATGTTAAGAGGATTTAATTGAGGTGTTGTGAAGAATATTGAGTGGGTAGGCGAGAAAATTGTATATATGAGTAATATTGTAAAGCTTAATAAAGTGCGGGTGGGAAATCACGTATAGTACTTATAATATCGTAATCATTGACGTGTTCGTAATGCAATTTAATTTAATGCCAAGTGTTTCAGCACTGTTTGAAGTTCATACGAGCCTGATATTTTCATTCAGAGTAGAATTTCAGAGTCATGTATTTATGAAAACTTGAAGAATTACTTTATTCTGAAATTTATTCAATCTACATATGTCGTAATGTTGGTGTAGAAACGTACATTAAATTGAGTAGATAGGGGTGAATAAACATTTACTACGCTTTTTGTTGTTGTCGAAAAAATGGAGTGGGCTACAAAAATTTCCAAATAAATGAGATGAAATAAATGTAATTAGAAAGTCATTTTAAACCCTTTGAAGACTGTATAGTCTATCTGAAATAAGGAAAAGAAGTATTGTTTCTCTCTAGCTGTTAAGTGTGGCTCCAGGAAATGTTAAGAGAAGTAGATGCTGTGTCACGAATCCCGCCCTACAACATTTTATTTTCTTTTTTGATGAAATGACTTTCTGGACAATATATAAGGGTTTGTAGTGTCCACCTGATTCACCGCTCTGGATGTTTCTTTTTGTGTGTACCTAGAATCGAATTTTTATTTCAATCCGGCTTCAATCAACCTTCGTCTTTTGCGTCTTTGACGCTGCAGCTCCTGCTCTGCCGATGCAGAAACCTCAGCGCGCGTGTTGGTGTTCCGAAAATTCCAGCAGCATCTGAAATTAAATTTCACCTGGTCACTATAGGATCCAGCCTGGGACATATTTTTTCACCCCTAACCTGGTCCTGAAGCCGAGTGAAGTTTGGATGCTAAACTTTTCAAAAACCACACTACTTCATTTATTTTGAATCTCTCAGATCGTGTCTTATTCTCTGCATTGTTACGGATTCTGACTCGGTCGAGCCATCTTTACTCTAATATTGTTGCTGATGTAGAGTCCTGAAACGTGCAGTATGCCAAACTCACCAATAAGCTCAGCCAGGCGTGAGTTTTTGAGACGAACCCGACTTCCATATGATGGTACACAAATAAAAACAACCCTATAACTCCGATGAACATATATTTAGGGGGAGCTATGGCTACAAAGTGAGAACCATTTCCTCTAAGGCAGCCCGCACTGGCACTGACACAAATAATTTTCTAACGATGCAGAATCAAAAACATTTGAATTTATATTGATTAACTTAATCATAATTCAAAAATATAAAGGACAATAAACTAAAATTGAACATAATTTAATGAAATGAAATTCATCTTAATTTAATTAATTTAATTAAATGAAATCAACGAATGCAATAGTTAAAAACTTAGCAAGATAAATGAAATTATAATCGCGAAATTCCAAAATCCGATCTGAATAGCCGTCAAAGGTCAAAAGGTAGTGAAACTTAGAGCTAACATCGAGGTAAAGGCCCTTGATTACCTCACGGTCAATAAAGAGGTGACGGCGGTGATAATGCGTGGTCTGGAGGAAGGGAGAGTTGGTGACATCACAACCACTTTGTTTGCTTGTAATTAGAAGGAGCAGAGAAGGACAGTGCTAGAGATGGAAGAAAAGCATCGCGGTCGTTAGTAAAAAGCAGGCTCAGATCGTCCTGATCAGTGAGTCTCACAAGATAATAAACTCGTTTACTTGATTTTCGTATGCCATAAATGGATGCTTTCAGCGCATGCATCCGTGGCGAAGGCTTTGGCAAAATATGGAGAGATAACTTTCGTAAAATATTACTTTTCTCATAGTGACTCAATGTAGGAATTCAGAAATGAGTTCAGTTCACTGAAAGACACTCCCCGTAACATTGACGGTGATGCCATAGTGGGAGCTGACTTCACTATTAAGGCTCTGGTGTTTGGTTTTTCCACCGAAAATGCTCGCGGGTGGCTTATGTAGAGCCACTTGCCAGTCGGTTGTAAATATACCGAAGATTCGGCATTGGCGAATCCATTTGAATCCGATGGAGGTCCAAACAGTTCTTCCACAACACTGACACCAGACACAGAAAACAACACATATTCCGGAAAGGGCTTGATAGCCAGTCAGGCTAAACAGAAGTAAGATGGTGGCGTCAATCTGTGAGCCTTGAGGAAGAAACTCTGCCTATTAGAATCCCAGTAGCCGTGATACAGTTGGTTTTGCTGCTACTAGCATCATGGGGTGCATTTACGGAGCATCCGATGCCTCGATAACCCGACGCAAACTTTTCCGCGAAAAAAAAACAAGCTTGCTGGGGGAATGATCAAACCGCTGACCTACGACACATTGCAACAGGGTATAGCGTGTATAGCAGAAATAGATCGTAGGCTGCCAAGCTTTCTGTAGCCCACACTTCAACAAAAAACGGTGCTAGCCATAGGCATTAAGAGGTTTAAATGCTACAAATGGCAGATTGTTTGTGAACAGGGCAATTCCACAAGTTGGTTACCCAACGACTCAGCTGCATGCGGTCTAGCGTCCTCTAG
The DNA here is from genome assembly GCA_963978885.1 of Nemotelus pantherinus. NCBI lineage: Eukaryota > Metazoa > Arthropoda > Insecta > Diptera > Stratiomyidae > Nemotelus > Nemotelus pantherinus. Next base: position 235,358,282 of record OZ022263.1, on the reverse strand, counting down.
GAGGTAGCAACCCTAAAGCACAAGGACATATGATGGTTTCATTGTCTACTTTCTTTGCGGAAGAGCTGATTGAAGCGGTGTCTGGAATAAAGAGTAGAAAGACCCCAGGTACTGATGGAGTGCCATTCGAAGCGCTTAAAATTAGAGGGTGGGAGGGGCAATCGTGGCTTTTGCTGGAGCTACGTAACGCTTGTTTAGCGACGAGGGTCTTTCCATCGTGGTGAATAGTTAGCCGATTGGCGCTCATCAATAAGGTGAAGAGATGCTCAGACAGTATGTTTCACGTACCATCTACTCTGCATATTAGACACGGCAGAAAAGGAGGGGAGGCATGTCACAGCGCCAAATCAGGCGCTAGATATTCAACTTCAATTCAGCGAGGTGGACAATCATTATTTGGACCCTCGAGCATAGATTTCGAGTTCTTCACTACATGTTGGTCATGATGCAGGATTATCTCAGATACGGCACAGACGAAGAGATTTAGAGGGGACTTATCACCTCAGAGGTAAGGCAAGAGTCAATCCGCGGACCAGATCTAGGAAACATCGTTTACGATGAGATGCTGCGCTTGGAATTACCAGCGGTTGGATACCAGCGGTTTTTGGTGGATAACTCTGATGATGTGGCTGAGGGTTGCCAAGTACGCCCAATTGTGACTTAACCAAATGATGCTGAGGGTGGAATGGTAGATGACCGCCCATGGAACAAACAAATCGTCATGTTGACGGGAAGAGTTCGTTATACTGTCGTAAAATCAATATGATACCTGGAAGTGTTGCAAGATACTAAGCTGACCTACTTTAATCCCATCTGCGAAGCATGCGATAGGACTTTGACAGCCATATGTTTGCCGAGTAGGCTGTTGAGCCTCAAACAAACATGAGTCTGCGAACATAAGCAAATGTCAAAACGGACCGGTTCCTGAGCAAAAATGCCACTTTTTTTTTATATCTGCAAACACGAGTGAACATTAGTGCCCATACAGTCGTATCTCATCACCACTTTACATACGGACAGCTCATAGCAACAATTGAGCAAAAGATTGCTTAATGTGCATGCCACTTTTCTGGCTGCTCAGGAAAGTCATGTTTGGGTGCAACATATGCTTTGCGTGGTTTACCTCGGCGCATATGCATCGCCGCATACGCAGAATCATCACTGGTTGGACCTTTGGTCAACATCGGTGGCCGCAGTGAATCGAGACGGTGGGTGTTGATGGCTACGAACAATTTCGTCTTGCCCTACAGGGCGTAAATTTGGGCGAAAACACTTCAAACTAATAAACTTAGAGCACGAATTGTCAGCGTCTGTAGCTACCACACCATGTCCTAAGAGGCTGTACATAGACTTGTCGCAAAAACACAAGGCAGGGTACCTCAATAGCTTTGAGTTGAAAAGAATTGAAGCTCTAGCGTGAACGAATGGGGAGTTTCCTGGTTTCGCAGCTGCATTAGAGTGCAAGTAGCACAGGTCGCTGGACGGCTAGACTCATAAGTCTCTAATTTCGACATAAATGGAGAAAGTGTTGAACACACAGCTTTAGAACGGTTGCCTTCTTTAGAACGGTTAGAATCTGTGTAGTTTTTGAAGTCCAGGTTGAGCAACTGGGTTGAAACAATAGGCGCGTTTTTTTGCTCCCCTTATCCATAACAGAACAATGCTAACCAGTGCAGACGCATTGGAAACAACAACCACTCATGTCTTGGATAGGGGGAGTTGTTGCTGTTTCCAATGTGTCTGCACTGGTTAGCATTGTTCTGTTATAGATAGGGGAAGCAAAATACACGCCTGATATGAAAGCGGACTCCGACATAAACCTTTGTGCTCTGTAGGTGGATTTTCTAATAAATAAATAAAATAAAAAAATAAATAAAATAAAATAAAAATTAATAAATTTTCCAGCTCGAGCAATGTAATCATCATACAATCGACGAATTTAATATGTGCGTGTCCAGCTCAAATATCCTTTCCTCCGTTCTAATCCTTTCAATCTCTACCATAAGACTTAATTGCACCAAATAACACTAACCATAACTCACTTTTAAAATCCAATTTTATGAAACCATAATAATTACGAAAAAATAAATGAAAATAATTAGACCATTTTGTTTAACGATGAATTGCAGTCATAACTGTACTCGGATTCATTCCATAGCTTTCGTGCTAAAAGCAATTAACTTTCTCACAAATTCATACCAAATACCCACATACTTGTAACAGTTTGAAGTGACAGTCTCGATACGTAGCTATAAAAAAATACAACTTCAAATACTGGAAAAAAATCAAACAATAGAACGTAGTAAACGCTGAAATATTTTATTGATTCCATTTCGAAGCTAATAGCTCAATTACCTACGAATTGCAATAAAGCACTGAAATATGATGGGAAGTTATATAAGTGGTGGGCGGACGTTTGGACGGCTGCTCAAATACATTTAATTGGAAATGTAATGATAGAATTGACCGATGCAATTACCCATAATCTAATTTTCTTTGAATTTCAAATATCTTTTTACAAACGAAATGACTATTGAGCCCTTGACGTTACTAACCTGTTATCATCATTAAATATTGTGTAGTGAGGTTTTGTTTTTTATTGGCTGAAAATAGTAGAATAAGTTGAGATGGATATAGGTATTTATTAAATATTACTTAAGAGTTCTTTTAAAGACATTCTGCTGATAAAGTCTTCAAGCAAGTAGCAAATTATTATTTTATTCTAAAAAGTCCAAGCAACCTGGATCTACATACGTATGTACATAAAAACAGCCTAACTCTTATCTAACTGGAAGCTATAGAGCTCTGTGCAAAAATACCAATTTCAAAACGTACGCGATCATGATGAATATTACAAGCGATGAATGTTACTACTGCGTCCCGAGGGAACACTCGAGCTCATGATACCCAAGCTCCATCGTACCGCATGGAATCATCACGACCGAACGGATACATTGCGCCCATGGGAAAATGAAAATCAATAAAATGAGCCAATCATAAGGATTTATTCGACTGAATCCCATTATGAGATAGACATCCTACAGCTTGATGGTGGCTTGTGGTTTCCTCCTCTTCCTGGTCCGCTAGTCTAGAGTTGGTCTGTTTGCTGTGCTCTGTTCATCGGTCGAATGAAAGGAGGATTTGCTACGATGAACGGAATGGAACGGGAGCTCATCGCATTCGTGCGAAAAGAGGAAATGATGAAACAAATTTTCAGCACCTTTCAACTAACTTCCCGTTAAATCTGAAAAATTGCTCATTTTACGCGATGGGACAAGAAAAATAAGAATTAAATTGAATTTGCAATTTATGGTGGATAAGCGGATTCTTTGAAAATGAACGGGCTATGGCGTTGAGTGCTGCTACTGCTGATTTTGCATGAACACATTTTTGAAGGGAGTTGAGAGTGATAAATAAAAAAAAAACGTGTAGGTATGTCGTGATAATTACTAGGTACAATGCTTGCAGAAAAAAATAGCTGAAACTGAAAAGGGTAAAATGCATTTCAAATCAGAGTAAGTGGGGCATGAATGAAAACAAACCGTGGAATATTATTAATAAGGCAAATTTTGAATTTGATTGAAAATAGTAGCATGGATTGGGTTGTATATATAATTCTGGCCCTGATTAATAATTCTAAAACTGTAATAATAATTGAATAATTCTTTCGAATGTTTTGGTTAATGAAAGTAACAAGTTTATAAGAAGTAGAATAGTAATTTACAGACAATTTCATAGCTTGTATTGAAGCATCTATCTAGCGCCCAACGTGGGCCGCGTCATTTGTTTTGAAAATAAATGTGCTTAAAAATTTCATTAAGGACAATACATGCATTTTACATATTACATGCAACACTACTTCCTGCTTAGGCGTGTTCGTCCGGAATAGACTTGTCCCGAACAGGCTCGTTTCGTCACCTTGACAAGGCGTTCTAGGTGGACAACCTTAATCTTCGATCGGAGTTTGGGATGCTGGTGTACTCTGGTCTACTCTGTACTCTACATCGTGGAGGCATTTGGTTATGCCATACGGATCTTTTAATTTTGGTTGCAGCATATGACTTGGGCATTTACGCTGACGGGAGTTGAAAAACGTTTTCTCGGAACCCAGTTAAAATCGCTTTCAAATAATACCGAGTTTTCATTCGGTTTGTGTCTTCGTTTATGTGACTCCTAACTGCATCGTGAAGAGAATTTAGGCGTTTTCGGCTAAAAAAACGTTTTTAAAAACGTACTCCAATCAAACTGATTACCTTCTCACATTTTGGCCAGGTTTTTGATCAAGATTTTGTTGAACCTCTCGACCATTCCGTCGGACTGTAAGCGAAGTGAAGCGGTTCTAGTTTTCTTCGCTCCGAAGGTGTCGCAGAACTCCTTAAACACTTGTAACTCAAAATTTCAATCTTCATTGGAATGGAGCTCAGTTGGGACTCCGTATGACTCTAAATGCTTTCTGATTTGGAATAACGTAGACTTCCGGCCATTTAATAAAACACACTACCAGCACGTAGCGATTATCTTGTTGTGATACCAGGGACGATTCTGCTACATCAATGGTGATTTTTTCGAACGGCAGTCCTGTGTTATAAATTTTCAGCCCACTTCTAGGCTTTGGCCTATGACTTTTCATAGATGCAGAAGTTGCACATTTACATTTACTGCAATCTGCATGCAATGCAATCAACGATCCGTAGCCACCATCAAGATTCAAGGAGTTTCCTTGTGCCCAGTAGTTTTTTAGCGTAGGCCTTCGATCTTTTATACAGTGTCATTCAGCCTGATATGCAGACTCTTTCCTGACTATGATTTCCCTTACATTTTCCTTTGATCATGCACATCTTACAGCTAAGACTGGGACCATCCTTTTGCTTGTGAAACCGATATCGATTTATATCGGCGTCGAATGCCTTTTATTCTAACCGATGGCAAAGCCTGCATTTCGGTGAGCGTAGTCATCTGGAAAGAGTGTCAGGATTTTCATGCATGCGACCTTTTTAATGGACTATATTGAAGTTGAAAGCCTACTACCTTGCAATAAACTGCGCATTTTTTCCTTCAGAATTCTTGAAATTAAGCAAGTATTTCCGAACGACATGATTGGTCCATTCAGTACGAGGGTTTTGTCATACTGGCATTTATTTATTTCACGGACGATGATTCTCAATAGTTCGTTACCCTTCCTGTTGCCTACTAATGCTAATTCCATGTTTTTGAAACCGTTAAGGCCTAAGAAATCCCACTTCTGACACCAATTGCTGTATTTTTTATTTGAAAACACGCATTAGTGATTCTCTGCGTTTAAGTATTAACGCCGTTTGTTCACTGCTACTCGGCTATATGTCTAAAATGGTTGATTGCGATTGCAAGCTGCTAGGTTATTTTGGATATTTTCGTCCTTTGGGAATTGGTTTATCCTTACACGTGTTTTGGCTACTAAAAGTTTCTTATCGGCGTTTTACATGGAATTTTTCGTAGGTGATTCAGAGTACAATAAAAGTAAATGGAAAGAAAAGTAAAAAAAAAATATTTTCTTTTGCTTTTCTTCTCCTACACATTGTAGCCCACATTTTGGTACCTATAGCCACCAGTTAGTCTTCCATTATTCGCTCACATCATCACTCGACCGTAGTAGAATAACATTCCTTGCACCGTTTTCACTCGATTCCACATAAGCCGCCATAATGTGGCCAATATTTCAAGCTAACTGTCAGCATCATTAAACAGCTTTATTTCAATTGAAATCCTTATTGCTTCGGTTGCTCGTCACCCCCTTCTCTCCTCCTTTCTGCCGACATATCGCGCACACAAAACCCAACCAACTTGCTAGCCTATGCCAACTCATCGCAACCACCCGACGGCATTTACGTGAAAATCCTTTCGATTTATTCTATTTGTCCAATTATAAAAATCATCGGAAAATACCGCTTACGGAAATAAGATATGCCAGCGAAGCACTCTTATTGGGATATGGGGTAGCAGGCATGGTAGTTGTGCTGTGAAAGCTTGTTCAAATATTACCTATACCGCGCTACTGTCGGTGAATGGATAATCGGCTTAAAAGTGGAACAGTTGCCGCTCAATTATTTACAATAATGTCGTACTAATAACGGTTTCTGCCTGGTTTGAGTCAGTGATGTTTCGACGAGAGACGATTGAGTTTGAGCGAGTAATAATAGGTGAGTAGAATGAGTAAGTGTTTAGGTATTGGAATCAGATTGGATAAGATGGTGATTAACTAGCCTCGATAAAAAATCTCGATTATTGGAGACATTTACGTATACATATTTGGTGTTTCCGTTTAGTGGACTTGCCCTAGAAAATCTCAGTAGAAAAGTGATTTGCGTTTGTTTGGAATATTTTCTTTTCATGTTGATGTAGATTTAAAAAACTAATCGATAAATACTTAAAGCTAACCTACAAGGCATTAAAAATAAAACATAAGTGTGTATATTCAGAATTCACTTTTAACTTTTGTTTTTAGTATTAAATGTGTTTATATAAAGAAAATATATTCTTAGAGCTATCTTATTGTTGTTCTTTCATTCATAGAGTTGCCTTGAGGGCATAATATTTCCAAAGTTAACCTGATTTGATCTGAAAATTTATTTTAAGTAAACGACTCAAAGTAAGGACTCAAAGTTGAGACCTATTTCACGGGTTTTTTTTTCGAGCATGGCAAACTATTTATCTCTAGCTCTATAACCTTTTGTATTCCATCTATTTCTTTTTTGTATTCCATCTATTTAGCTCTATAACCTTTTGTATTCCATCAACACCAGCTCAGGCATGCAATACTTTGCTAGAAAAGTATTTCCGAGAATTATTTCTATAAAGTCCCGTGCATTGACGGAGGACTTTTCATCTAAAGCTTTAACCGAATTACGGAACCACCAGATCGTTGCGCCGTAAAGAATTATTTTTCGTATGAGAGTGATGTAGATTAGTGCTCTAACCCTTTTGGATGAATTTGATTTTCGGAAGAGGCAGCACATCGTTCCGTACACTTTAGAGGGCCATGTCTTTGTGTTGACTGAATGATAGAAAAGAATCGAAAATTAGCCCCAGGTATTTGACTTTTTTGACGACTTTTTGACGAAAAAAAACGAAATAACCTTGTTGCCAACCCAATACTTCTAAAAATACATCATTCGACGTATCAATTGATGGTGCCTCCATAGCATTATTTTTCAAACTTAAACAATATCACTGTTTTTAGTGCTAAACGGGGGCTACGTCTGATCATCCATTCGATGGTCCGTTGAACTTTCAATCTTCCTTTGATTTGACATCTGTTTCAACTCGATTGATACTGACGGCCACCTAAATTTCTCCGATAAAATTTTCCTTCACATCTTCACGATATTTCGCGCAAAGTTTAGAGAGCTTCTACTGAAGGTAATGATAGCCTTCTTTATTTGTACCTGTGGATCGTCTGCAGTTGAGGATGCATTGCCGTCAACACCTTTTTTCAGAAAATTCGAATCCAAGCAAAGTTCGAACTCCTGACGATGTTTATGTGTTGCTGTGAAATCTTCACAAAAGACGAAATCGATATCGCTGAAATCTCCTATCCCGGAAATCTGTAATGACCAAATAAATACGACTGTTTCGCTGCCTTCAGTGTTGGCTGTCCGCTGTCAACCACTCACTGTGACTCTCTGGAAATGGGGTTTTGCATGAGTCAGTTTATTAAAATCAAAAATATATAATGGTTAGAATTAGTTTGTTTCTTAATACGAATCTCAAAGTTCCAGGCATCCGAGCAATTTTAGATTGGTGCCTTGCTCTTTATTTGGTCGCAGATTAGAATAATTAGCACATCTTGTGAACAACCATTAAAGTAACAATTTCGAAATCTTTTTAAACAAACTGCCGAAACAAAATACTTAACATCGTCGTCCTTTGAACCTCGGATGTGTTCGACAGTACTCGCCACAAAGCTCTCCCAGCAACAGCATCTATTCCGTTTTCTATCCTTTTTCCACCACACAGTACGTTTACAAGTCCGTTTTTCGAATGGAAACAAATTACCAGCATAAATAATTTTATGGCAGGCCATAAACCAGTAGAAATTCCATTTTCACTGCTTGGACTGGATATTGCTCATTTTTACACTTTTTAATTCTCGTCAAGACTTCCCGCTTGCGGCTCGGCCAACACAGCCAACAATGATGTATCACAAAAGCCATAACCAGGTGGAAACGATGTTTAAAAAGAAATCATTAAGCAAGTTTGCTATGTTGTCGGAGCCTTCTAATGTTTAATGGTCCCGTTGGTTTCTTTCCGAAAGTAATGAGTGCAAAGATGAGAGGTGATAATTATCTGTGCCGTAAGATATTGTTGTTGTTCGGTGAATGTTTAATTGCATCTAATGAAAAATTATTAAATTTCCCTGGTAGGTTATTAATGCGAGAATATAGAGCAGTTTGCTGGCCATCGATTTCGGACTTATGATTAAAACCGCTTTGTTCTCCAAACTTTATTATTTGCTTTAATGTCTTGGGCGCTTCGCAGCACGGTGGGCTTAATTAGGTCCAAACATTACGTACAGTAATTAAACTGTCAATATAATGCCCCGGAAAATACTTAATTGTAACAATGCTGCAAATGAATCGATTTTCGCCAGTCCCTATGTATCTTTCGCTTCGAGTCGCACTAATTGTCGTCTTTACCGATCCGAAAAACCCTCTTGAAAGTCGTCGTCAGCGTCGATGGTACTTGACGGATCGTCATCATCCTTGTCGTTCTTGTCATCATTATCATTTCCATCATTATCGTTTTTTGTTTCGAACGTTTTTCCACGTCGCATTGTCTTCAACGTCGTCGTTGACTTTCTTGGACTCGACTATCTCGTCCTGTCATCTCTTGCCACCACGACCGACCGATTTGTAATCCGCATTCTTGCCAGGCCGAGCAGTAAAGTGGTTCACGAAATTCATACATTTTGCGAGAAAGGATTATTGTATTAACAATAAGAGGGTTGTAAAGCAATTGCTTCTGTCTGTCGCTACTGTGTAGCATCATTCGTTTTGTAGACTTGATTTTATCTTGTGGCTCTTACGTCGTTCTTATTACTCGGACGAGAATTGTGGCTGTTCGTGCCACCCACTCTATTTTTCGGAAATCATGTCGCTTTGGTGGTCGTAGTTTAGGGTTTATTATTATATCGTGATGAGTGAAAAGTTGAAATTTTCCTCGACTTGTTAATCTGGGTAAGATTTGAATTGTTTTAGTCGAAAGACGAAGAAGATCACAATTAAGGCAAAGTTGCGATAAATTCAATTTCTGAAATATGTATTTTAATCCTGTAAGGATAAAGATTTTAGAGTTTGAGATTGCGAGAGTTTTCCGGCTTTTAATTAAAGTGAAATGTTAAGATTGTTGGTATTTATGTGTCATTTTAAGGGCGATGCTTTATGATCTAGAGCTGATAAATAGAAATTAGATTATGATAAACGGAAATAAATTAATGAAATACTTGTTTGATAATTATTTTGATTGAACTTTTCGCCTGCTGTCTAATCTTGTTTGAGCACTATTTAAATGGTAATTGCGTACTACAGCGAACAGCCTAAAACATTTTCACACATAGTTGATTTGTCATCATACTCGTCATGATGGATCTTTCGTTTTCTGGTCATTGCGAATTCATTGCCCATTGCAGCTTTGTATGATATTTTTGTTTGAGTGATTTTGATTGAGTGTTTTTGGTTGAGTTTTTTGTTTGAGGTTTTTGTTTTGTATATTTGTTTTAGTTCATTTTGATTGGGTTTTTTTTCCTTGATTGTTTCATCGACTTAACAAATGTGACGAAGTGAAATTGATCGGTGTGCCTGATGCCACATATTTCCCTGGTTTGCTTTACTAAACTACATTAGTTTAGTGGCCTACACCATGTAGTTAGTGTTTGTTGCTTTCATATTCAAAAGTATTTTGAGTTCAAGAAAATGCCAATATTTCAAAAATTGGGAAACTCGAAATATTTTTTGTTTTATTTTTGTTTTTGAAAAAATTTAGTAAAATTTTGTTTCTATAAGTGCACAATTCAGCTACTAGAGTACATCATCACAGCTCTAAAAATATTGTTACTAAAGCTTCGTGGTACTTCGTGGTATTGGTACTAAAGCTTCTTCCACCTACAGAAGAGTAATTAAATTTTTTAAAATACAGTTGATCTCTGCTTAAACTTGACACGGCAGCGAAGAAAGTTGGACTACGAATCAACGAGGACAAAACGAAAGTTATGATGCAATCTAGAACAAGGACGGCAGTGCACTCAACCGTCAACATAGGGGACCTAAGCAAATTCGTGAACAACTTCGTTTACCTGGGTAGCAGCCTTTCGAATGACGCTAACGAAACTGACGAAATCAAGCGACGGATACAACTAGCAATTAATAATAATATGCACTTTCTTCTCGGTCGTCCTCATTATGAAATCGAAGTATGTGCACAGAAAGACTATGGTCCGCGTTCATAAAACTATCATAAGACAGGTGCTGAGCTATATCTGTGAAACCAAACCTGACCCAAGTCTCGGATAATATAATTGATATATTTAAAAGGGGGGCTGCTCGCGACCGAGATGGATGGCGCATCCGGTACAACAATAGGCGTGTTTTTTTTGCTCCGATGCAGAGCAGAGTACAACTATGCCGCAAAAACAACGATCTAGTATAAAACAGCAGTGCATTCGCTAAGACTGACATAGGTTGCTGTATTTGCTGTGGTAGCACGCAACAGCTGAAAATAAAGGGAGAAAATAACAAATATACACTATCACAATCGATAGAAAATAGAAAAATAACTAACAGAAAATTACTTCTTTTAACGTTCTACACATTACGAGAGCTTTTTCTAATTTCGTAACTACCAAACATTCAACATAACCATGAAAAACCCAAAGCCACCTCACAGCAAAAAAGACAACTTCGCATGAGCTTTTCTTTTTTCTATCAGCACACTCTACACTTCAACGCGTGAACTACAAATGAGGCATATAATTTTTGTACTAGTGAATTCACTGGTGCAGAAGTGTTGTTGTTTTCAATGCATATACTCTACTCTCTGCTGGATAGAGGAGCAGAAAACACGCCTAATGAGTTGTATGAACTGTACGATGAGCTCGAAATCTCCAAAATCGGCATGCACAACGCAGCGATGACGATCGCATGCCGAAACGAGTTATGAACGGAAGACGAGTCAACGGAGCGAGACTACGAGAAAAACCGAAAGTTCGTTGGGAGAGCTCTTATATGCGGACTGGGATTCCAAGGCTGGAGGACGTGGTTAGATTCCCGACGAGTGTTCCTTGACTAGCGCTTTCTTTTCAAGCTACTCCATCGCTCTATGCTCTCCAATATTGGTTATATGCGCTTATATTGGTTATATGCGCTGCTTACGTAACTTCAATCGATCAGATTGATCTTAATTAATGTTTCCGCTTCCCTTCGCGCGGTCTGAAGTTTATTTTAACTCGCCACTAGTGCAGGCGCAACACAACAATATTCAGCTTGGTTCTTTTCCGTTCTCTCAATTTAAGTCTCAAATTAAAGATTGATTCTTAAAGCTTTTTATAATGAATGCTTGATTATTTTACCGTTTTTGCACTTTCTTCCATGTTAACTTATGTATTGCTTTAATTTGCTGAAGTTTCAAATATGTATACGTTTAATATTATCAATTATTGATTTTTTCTTTTTTTAAAATCTTTTTTGGCTCTTTCTAGTATTTATATATTTGTTACTGGGCAGTAGCCTGTTAAAATAGATTTAAATAAATAAATAAATATATAAATAAATGGTGCATTGTTAAGACCCTTACTCTGAATGTTGTAAAACAACATGTTTTATTAGCTTGTCTTACTCTGCTTTTAATTCCTCTCTTAATTGTCGCTGCATTTGTTCGTTTCATTTACTCGTAGTATTCTGGAATAATGTTATGAAGTGCGGTGTCCTCATTATCAAAACCTTGTGCATTCCTTAGAATCCATCCAATGTAGGCTTACTCGCTCATTGTTTTACAAATTCAACATCCCTTATTGACATTTTCGGGAATCTGTTCGGGAATCTAGTCGACTCAATAGATCCTTTTTTGTTTTAATGTTCCTTTCGCGCGAACTGAAAATTAATTTTATTCACTGTCAAAACATATAGTTAGACAATGATCTGAAATTTTCCCCTTTTCTGTTGACATTTTTCGCACACAAATCCTTTTGAAAAGTTAAGTTAAGAAATATAATGTCAATTTTTGAACATGTTAAATTTTTAATTCTTTGATTTATTATGTAGAACAGATTTTTGTTATACTGTGTTCTTATAGTAGAATACGCTTTTTATTTAATTTTCTAATCTATAATTGCAATATGTATCAGATATTTGAACAAATAAATAAATACACCTGTTTTAGCGCTTTGCGACTATTTTCTATTTCCACGACTGCATTTTCCGATGAAACTTTGATTGATTACAATTGATTACTTTCAAACTGCCGTTACCACCGTCTTAAATAATATTCCCAACAAAGAAATACATAATTCATTTGATGTCCTGATTAATTAACTAATTTGTGTATCCAAGCAGGACGTAATTATATTAATTAATAATAAAGATTCGCATCTATATTTTCATTAGTTCCTTCTGATTTTGAGAAGTTTAGTTATTTTTGAAATGGAGGGTCTTTCATATAATCGATAGAAAAACCCTTTGATTTCTTGTATCGCGTAATATTTGGGATTGCAAACGAAAAATATTTTTCAGCAGTATACAAAACTCAAGCACAATATTAGTACATATATTTCATGTTGTAAAAAAGGATCAAAAGCGGAATTTTTATCATTCATAATTGTTCCTTTTTTAATATCTTTGCGACACTTAAAAAAATCAATCGAATATTGGGAGAATAATATTTCTATCAAGTTTTAAATTTCAGTTCACTTGAGTGAGAAGTTTGTTATTTAAGCTCAGTGATAAAATAAATCTGATCATAAATAGTACCACAAATAGATAGCGATCAACAGCTTTTCATTAAATTTTAATGCAAAATGCACACCTTTATCAAGACAATTCTATTGAAACGATTCTGTTTGACTGCTTATGTTTCATAATTCAGCTTTGTGCCATCGTTGAGCAAATATCAAAATCCTCATGGTTACAATATCATTAAAATAATGGGTTCAAAACAAATACTTTTCACAGAACGCATCAATGATTTTCACTTGAACCAATTAAACGAAATTCACTTTCTACAAATATTTTCACAGACAAATCGAAAAGTCTCCAATCAATTCAATTATTTCCCTGAAAGAGATAGACTAAAGTCAAGGCTTTTCTTGAATTTATTGATTGATGTAAAGAATTACAATATTTTCTCAGCCCGAAACAATCGAGCCCGGGAGTTTCCTGTCTATGATTTGAATACGAGCCATCGTCACACGCGAACATTTTCAAAAAGGAGTAAAGAAGTACGTACTGACGTACGAGCAGCCATTGTATGTATACCAGTACAATCTACAGCAGTATTAGTCGATAGAGTTGATCTATTGCCCTTTCGCAGAAAACATCTTTTTCTTTGCCTGTTATCAGTCCATAATAAATTACCTATAAATTATGAATAGCTAGCATTGCCGCTGTTGCCTGCCAGTAGTGCCTATAGTCTGATTTATGTTCGAACATTAAAGACGACATGATTTTCCGATTCCCGTAATAATTCTATCTTCTGTCTTTTTATCTACGATTTTATATCGGATTGGAGGCGGCCGACGATGAGGCAATCTTTTGTTGCTATTCTTGTTTTGCCAGTGAATTATGGACACGAACCAAAAGTCGGAACGATTGGAAGGTACTTAGAGGGTGGTTAAGTTGACGTACAAAAACAACAACTAGTATAGGCAATGAAACGGAACACGACAACGTATTTGAATTCACGACCGGCGTCGTAACGAACAAACAATAGCTAAAATTATTACTCGGTAATATTTCAACGATTTCGATAGATTTTTCAGATATGTATGTATTTATATTTGTAGATATAAAATGAACATGGGAAATAGAAATCTTTGTTCGTTTTTTTTTCAAGTCATGGATTTTAGTGCTTTTTATAAGTAACCATAATACGATCGAGTTGAGAATTTAACTTGAAAGCTCACTTTGTCAATTAGCGTTGGCTGCGATTTGTGCTCTTGCAGAGCGGAAACCGGATAATACTGGCAAATTTTTGGATACAGTATCGGTTGAATCTTTTCAGTCAGCTGTGCCGGTAGGACGGAAATAGTTAAGCAACATGATTTCGATATGATTAACTCAGCTTTGCAGCTCGTCTCTGTATCTTGAGTGGAGAAGAATCTCTATCCGATTACGTCACGCAAATTTATTTTGGCAGTTTCTGGACAGTGTAGCTGCCAATTATGTGGTGAAATATGTGTGAAGGGATGGAAGGTAAAAATTTCAAACAGAAATGTATAGGAAGAAATGTCAAATCTGTTTGTTATAATATTGTTGCATGCACGCCAAACGAACCGTATGACGTTGTATTGGCGCCAGAAAAAGCTAGAAACGGCGAGGAAAATACTCGACATACAAGTATTTCATACATGTATTCAAACAACGAAAACAATCAGATAAAACGTAGAATAATCCTCTAGAAAGTAAAAAGGGAACATTCCAGAGCCCAAACCATGAGTCAGATCTCATATGATGACAGAATTTCCCATTAGTCATTTTGAAGACGGATCTAGAACCAACAGTTCTAGAAAGGCCTAGATGTAGGCAATAATAATTAATCGCACCAGCCAGAGTATAAATACCGCCGCGAGAGGAGCTGGCAATCAGTTAGTAGAAAGCGGAAACAGCGGAAAGGCTGTTACTTTGAAAAGCGATACAGCAAATTAGTGTATCCGGGCGCGGTTAATTAAAAGCGATAAAGTGCGAGTATTTATAGTGCGAGAGTTAAATTGTAACGTGAATTTATAATAGTGCGATCAGTAAAGTGTACGGAATTGAGTGTTATAAATATTTGTGTGAATAAAAGTGTAATTAGTGTTGATAAAGAAAACTGTTTTATTTCACGAATGTGAAGAATATCGAATCCACGAAAGGTGTTTAACGGTAAAACACAACAATATCACTAATGGAGTGTGACGTCAAGATGACGGCAAATAGAGAACTATTCGTAAGTTATAGAAGCGAGCCACTGATCTGGCCCAAGAACTTCTTTACAGCTTGATCAGCTGTTAACGCAAAGCCTGATTGGCCTTTAAGCTAAAAAAAGCCCAACTAGTCGTGCCGTGTAGAAAAGCTATCAAAGGGATTACACCTTCTTAGTAATAAAAAAACCATGAATGACTTTACTTAAAGATAGAGATCTGTCTCAATTTGAGTGCTTCTTCATAAACATGAATTCAACGAGTTTTTCCATGCTAGTGAAATTAAGCAATAGAAATTCAGTACTCAAGTGTTTGATTCTATTGCATCTCGACTGTATGCACCCCGTCGTCTCGAAGAACCACAAACAACAATAGTAAAACTTTTTCAGCCATAAATTTCATTTCTTTCTCTCTATCTCCTTTTGGCAAAATATTATCCTCATGCAATATCCCGCTGCCGTAGTCAATTCTTATTCTGCTTCGACCACCAATGATTCTATATACGTACTTCAATGGGACTTACATTTATTGTCTTATCCAATACGAAACAAGTACAAGAAAAATTGCTACAAACTGCTTGTGTATAACAAGAGAATCTGACTCAAACCATCCCCAGCAGGTCCCTAGGTTTTACGCCACGTGAATTTATTTATGTATGTTTCTGACAACAGTAACTTTCTGCTTATCGATTATTATTGCAAAATGTCTTCTTGCGAATAATTAGTAAGGCAGCGCTCTCGCTACGTTTCTTCGACTCTTTAAGGTGTTCAAGTTACGGTGATAGCCTTCAGGCTTAAATTACGTGAATCCAAGAATTCGGTTTTGCTATAGCCAAGGTGTTATATTGCGTTTCGATTCGAAACATGATTAATTACGAGCGTGACTTGATAAATTCCAAGATTTATCACAATCTGACCGGCCAAACCACCTCCTCGTCTCCGATTCGACCACAAAACCCAACCCAACCTTCGATTGTTTCAATAATGGACAGTTTTTCGAGTCATAATGAACGGAAATTAGGATCTGACTTTATTGACCGTAAACTATTCAAAGCTGTTACTGTTGTAGATGTGCATACATACATAGTATGTTGAAACGAGTGGATAGTGTTGTAGGCCCAGTATTTTGGTTTTTAGGCTTTTCGATGGGATAGGTTGGTATCCGTGCCGTTGAAATATTCGTGCTTGTTGGTAATATATTAAAGTTGCTAAATGAAGAAAACACGTTTCATAAATTAATGAGATTTATATGGAGTGAGGGTTTCTTTCGTGAGTTGGAGAAGAATGGCTATTTGTTTGGATGGAATTTGCTAGTCAAAGTTCGGTCATATTTTGGATGGGGAGCTGTGAAGTGTGCAAAAGTTGTGTCTTACTCTTTGATTAAGGGCTAATAGAAATACAAAAAGAATAGGGCTGGGGTTGCAAAAAAGAAATCAGCGTCCAAATTGTAAAGAATGGAGGGAAGTGTTTTGACATGTCATCTACGTGTGACCCTCAGAACTGCATAGAAGAGTGCAGCAGTTCAATAGATACCATGTTCCTAGAAATAGTAAAAACATAAATAGTGCACCATTCCTTAGGAAAGAAAAAGTAAGAATAGCAGGCAGTGGTTATGACTATTAAAATCAGTGTTTTAATAGAACCACTGCCCAACGAGCCTAATTGAATACATGAACACGCATTGCTACAGATTCTTTTATAATAATCGTACTTCTGTTACTAAAATGATTTCGTATTCATGCAGCAGTCAAAAGATATAAATTAAGTTTTTCAGAATTTTTTTGTGAGTCGTCCAGGCTGTTCCATTTATTTGGATAACCAATGTTTCGTTGGATGATGGCTTGCTTCTCAAAAAAAAAAATTATGTTTGTTGTAGAATAATGTTCAGTTCAGTTGAATGCATGAGTAAATACCGCTACGGGGTTTTTTTTGGACTGTTGCAAATGTGTGCTTCAAAAGCTGCTTGAACAATCTTTTCCAAAGTATAGGTGAAATAAAAGGGTACTAGATTGAAATTAATAGTAGTGTTACATGTCATCCTCTAAGTTGCTTGTCACCCTCTAATAGCTATCATTTCTGGCTGGGACTTTGAAAAAACCGTCATTTGGTGAAAGAAGTGGTGAACGAATAGAATCAATTCTAACCAAGACGCAAGAACAAGAGTCGAGTTGTGTGGTGTTTTGCGTCAGCCAGCCGGAGTTTTGCCATAGTTGTCGAAAGTTAGGAGGCAAAATCGGTTTGGCTAATCTTTCTTGGATTTTCATAAAGAAAATCACTAGAAAGATGCGATTTCTGTTTGTAGAGGAGTTTGTACAATACAGGTTTGTTCACATGTCTGGTTATCTAGGTCGATACAGATTTGCTCACATGTCTGGTATTTTTGACAAGACAGTCATTCTCGGGGCCAAATGACAATGTCCTTGTTCATCGAAGGCCAGAAGAATTTGGTTGAAATGTGCTTTCGTAAAGCACCAATACCAGGATGAGCTATGTTGTGTTCCGGATCGAACAATTTTATCCTGAACGTAAAAGGCATATGAGGTCGTATGATTGGTGCCAAAGATTGGCAGCTTTTTGAGAATAAATTTTGAGTCCTTTAGAATCTTCTGAAACTCTGTGTCCGATTTTTGGGACGAGACTATTATGGAAAAGACGAGAGTACTGGTAAAAATTATTTCTTCAGGACGAGAAAGTCTGTCGGCCTCCAAAAAGTATCTGAAGTAATGAATGCCTTCATAAGCGGCTAAGAGTTCGCGGGCGTATGCGCTATACTTTTTTGTGTGTCGCTTAGTTTCGCCGAGTAAAAACCATGGGGTTGCCAAGAGCCTTGACATTTTTGTTGCAGAGTAGCCCCGATAGTGTACGTGTACGAATAGACTAAGCTGAACGTTTATGTCCGGGAAGGACAATAAACAGGTTTCTGTTAAACCAGTCTTGACTTGGTCGAAAACTTTGCTAGCTTCTATTGACCAGTCAATTGTTTTAGCACCATCTTTTTTAGAGCAGCAAAGAAAAGCATTGATAGGTTGCTGCATCTCAGCTGTGTGAGGAAGAAAGCGACGATAGAAATTGATCATCCGCTGAAATCTCTTTATGTCTTTAACCGCCTTGGGGAATTTAGCTGATGAGATTGTCTCAACCCGATATGGGGAGGGCTTAATGTCTTCCGACGAAACCGCATAACATAGGAATTTAACTGAAGGTATAAGGAAATGGCATTTCTCCAAGTTAATTATGATACCATGTTCCGCTAATTATTTGAAAATTTGTTCTTAATGAACAAAGTGCTCCTCTTCGGAAGTCGAAGCTAGGAGAAAAAATAAAAAATAAAAAAATACAGGAGACCAGCGTAAGTACAGAAACTGTGAATCTGGACTCCGGATAATAGAAGAAGAAGAAGAGGAGAAATACTTTTTCATAAAAGAAAACAGAGGAAGCAACTGAGCATCACGAAGTCTATGGAAAATATCTGCCACAGAAGGGAACACTCCAAACGCGGCAGAAAACAAAAAAGTGGAAGGCCATGATTTTGAAATCAGTTTTAAATAAAATTTGAAGGTGGTTCGCAAAAGAGTCTAACTGGATGAAAATTGCTCAAAATTACTCCGGATCCGGAAGAATACCGAAGGGATGTTCTATTGAAAACTGTACGATAATTTCATGAAGCTTTAGGACTCGATCCGAATCGACGTGAGAAGTTAAGGGGATTAGGAAGTTCGTAGGAGGAATTACTGCCCATTAAGGCCCCATTGATTCGAGCTGACTATTGGGTGAATTTATGGAGCATATTATGCCTCAATGCATCGACGGACGCTCTTCTGTGAAAGAAAGCAAGACTACTTGTGGACTACTGGTGGAATGTCAGCAAAGAAAAAGTTGGTCAAAGCCATTAAAAGGGATCAACGCTGCAGATGGCAGGCTCTTTGTAAGAAGGAGGAGAACCAAGGTTCTAAGTTAATTACCCGCAGCGCACATAGATGCAGACACGAGGGAGCGTATTGTAATTTCATTGTTTTCTACGCATCTAACCAGGTTACACGACCGTTCCACCGTAAACTAAGTGGAAGTTCCCCCATTCACAGGAAAGGAGCTCAACAGTTCGATGTCAAAAATGAAGAACTAAAAACAAAGGCCGATAGACCTACTGGCACAAGAATCTAAGGAAGGGTAGCTCACCTGCTACGAGTTGGAAAAAACTGCGATTTTAGCGAGCACGCATAAAAAACCTCCAGTTCTGGTAACAGCGTTGAAGTGCAAGTAGCAGGGTAGCTGAACAGCTAGACTATTAAGCTTTCTGGACACGTGGCTTAGTCGTCCCGACGAAGAGGCAGGATTATATCTGTGTCAGTTTCTGGCGGGATACGGTTACTTCAAGAAACGTCTAGACAGAATGATTGAGGTGGGTAGTCGGAGCACTGACAGGTGAGCCAGCACGGCCAGGTTGAAACAATTCGAGAACAGATTCTAAGTGAGTAGACATTTTACATCGCCCTCGATTTGTGGACCTAGATTGTTTTCGGCCATCTTCATACGAAAAAAAATCATGTGATTTTTTCAAACATAAATATTTAAGCATTTTTGTATCACTATACCTTGCTTTGAAAGATAGATCCTGCAAAACTATACCAAATATTACGTTTATGGTATAACCTACCCTTTAAATTTTGATAATTCTTCTTTATTTAAAATTATTCAATTGCATGTTTGACGCCTAAAGTAAATGAAGAAGTTATGGAAACCATGTGTAAATTTTGAAATATTTTCTTCTGTTTTTTCTTGGTGTTATATGGAGCTAATTTCAACTAAAATTACAACAAGACGGATAGTGCGAAATTTATTCAGCCAAAGCCATATAGATAGGAATTTAAGAGAGAGTATAGCCCGTAAATTATAATAGCACACTCAAATATATCAATACCAACCCTAAAATTCAATTTTCCGCATTTCCATTCAACATCAGTTAACATCATCAACCCGACTGCTGATATATTGAATATCTGATTGAATCATATCGCAACAATGATGTTAGCACAACATGCTAAGTATCACATTTTCACAGCAAATATTCCACACAGCAAAAAAAAACAAACCCTTCAGCTTGTATCCATAAAAGTGCATTGAAAAATTTACCGAAATAACTGCATTTTGCGGAATTCTAACAATTGGATTTTTCAATATCCAATATTCTCATCGGCAGTACACTTCACTAATGTCAACTTGTTTCCAAAGCACCCCGTACAGCATCCACTCTATCGTCGTCACAACCCTGCTGAAATGCATGCACGTACATTTGTACGAAAATATCCCGTTTGTCGATTACTAGACTATACTTTTCCACTTTAGCCGAACGGAGGGTGCACGTCAGCCAACCAGCTAGCCAGTATGGATATTTCGATCATGTGGTCCTGGTTTCGAGCTGGTCGTCTTTGTGCATTCTATCTCTAGCATTGTTGTCTCGACCAATTTTTGGCGAATGTCATTGCAATAATTTCGTTTTTCACACGCCAACAAATTTTCTGAAAAACGCATTAAACCATTTGTTGTGCCACTCGACTACCGAATCGTCCGGTAAAGAGGAAAGCCAGTTTTACCGAGGGTGAAGTCGTGAGTGAATGAATGTAAATGGAATTGGGGGGTCTGGCTGGTGGTGAGTGGCTTCGGTGGCTTCGGTGTGTTTATTTGCGCGTATCCTAGCTTGAAATGACAGGGTTGAAATTGGGCAGGAGAAAAAGTTTTTCGCATTGTTGACTGAAGAGTGCTGTCGATCGAAGTTAGGTTTTCAATGGGTGGAAGAATTATTGATTCTTTCTAGGACTTTTGATGTAAGTGAATTTTAAATCTTCCTCCAATTCGAATTCGAAGTTGCTCAAAAATTGACTACGTAGAGCTGACTAAGTTTTGGAAAATGTTAAAAAAAAGGATAGAATAGAGAATTTCAAATCGACGGCCGGTCCTTTGTATTAGGTAAGCTAGAAGATCACTTTTTTTCAAATGGTAAGTATTGCTTCACTGTCAGTTAAACAAAATTCGGTGGTTTTCTCCATAAACAAATGGATGAAATATGCTCAGAGATTGATAGGTTCCTTGAATGCGTATATTGTGTTTTCTTCCGGTTTTAGGAAGCCACAAATTTCTGTATAGCACAAATTTTCTCTAAAAGTATGGCAGCTCTTAGCGCTCATGACCAAGTGACACGTTTTGCATTTGAAAGCTCCATAGATGAACGCAGAGAAAACCCCATCATCGTGAACTCATCCAGGCGAACATCATCTCCCCTAGCCACAATGCCAGCGTAGAATATACTAGACCGTTCAACTTCAACATCGTCCCTCTTGCACACGCGAAATGTTGCACTTTTTGTGTGCATTTTGAAGCTGTAATTGAATTTTTCCAGTCGATTGAGTGGAAACGGGTGCAATCGAAAGGAAGCAGAGATATATTTTTCGAGAGCTCAATTGAAAACAAATTTTCAAACTTGTATTTGCATCGACTCATTCCTTACGATAATATTGATCTTTTATGCATTCCAATGAGCATATTGGCGAGATTCGCGTGATTCGCTTGGTTGCAGTGGTGATGGTCACATTGTTGGTTGTTACCAGCCAGCTGCTTCGAAACTACCCACTAGTTGATCGGCTGGTAATTTAGTGCTGACCGGGGGTGTACTTTGAACTGCCACTGCTCGGACTGCCACGACTTGAATAATAAAATTCTATAAACATCGATGATGAAATGCAAGGATTCAATCAGTGGGAAAATAACGTATGCTGAAAATCATAAAGTGCGGTTTTCGCGCCAATTTGAATATTTGATTGATAGTGGAGGCTGAATTTGTTAAGAGAGGCTTTTGGAAAACCAAAATTGTTAAGCAACAATATTTTTATGGTTCGTAACTTTTTGTGAGCTCATTGTGAGGGCACTCGTTCAATTTGTGTAGTATAGTGAATGCGAGGTTGTGAGCTCTTGAATATTATGGAATTGCTTTGTAAAAAATACATCTACATATGAACGAATCTTTCCTACAAATGAGCGCCGCTTTAAATTCGAATTGACCTAAAAATCTGAAATACCTACAGTGCTACTCATAGCTTAAATGATGGGAGTACTTGATACGAGGAAGACCTTGCAAAACTCCCAGAATATGAAAAGTCAATGTATAAAAATATGAAAAATATTTCGACTCGTGATCTTATTATTAATTTTCGAAGAAAATTTAGTATTAAACTCGTTTCGTCAAAACCCTTTAACCCTTTGGCGGCGGCAGGAATTTTAGTGAATTTTCCTGTACTCCTATATTTACATGCAGTGTAAATTTTTCTTAAAAAAAGTATTGGAAATGAAAGCTTATCAAGTTTTATGCTTGCTTATGAAAAGAATTGGAAATTTTGAGCAATGTGTGGGCACAGAGTGCCTAAAAGTAGGCAAAGATTTTTTTCAAATTTTGATTTGTCATAACTTCTGACAGAAACCTTGAATCATTGTGAAATTTACAAAGCATATTTATGTTCACTAGGACTTAACACATACGGATTTTCAAGACTGTGTGGGTAGCACTGTAGCTACGGCAGCCTTCTGAAAAATATCCTACTAATCATCGACCTTCCTGAAAAACTTTTGTTTTTTGACAAAAAATTCAAATCATCGATAAATATTCATCTTTGTCCACCATGTTAATTTCTAATTTTTCAAATTCCGATATGCACAAGAACGGCAACCCATCACCAATTTACCTCTATTTTCAGCATACGAAATTTCTGTTCATGACAACTGACGACCGCATAATTCATTCATTATGAAATTTACAGGATTTATTGGTAGTATTTAAGACCAGGTATGGTAGAACTGATTTTGAAATGCAAGCAACCCTGTGGCAGTGGTGCCATCTTGAAAAACCACTGAGAAAAAAAACCTGCTTATTCGCTTAGAACTTCCAATGCAGCCATCGCATTTCAATAAAAATCACACGGTATTTGGACCTTACTTTAAACCACATTCGGTAGAAATTTGATTGAAAAATTAGAATACAGTTGCCAGCTATAGGAATTTTTGTCTCCTAAATTTTGTAAATTTGTTCAGCAAAATAAAGCTTTTTTCCATATAACTTTCCATCCAGTCATGAAATCAAAACAAAGTTCATGCAGTAAATGGACTTTATTGTAAAAAAATCATGAAAGTGCTGCCAGCTATGACAATTTTTGTAATTTTTTGGCATTTCTTTATTAAACGCTTATATCATTAGATTTGCCAATGGGAACGATTCTGCAATCACAATTAACAACAAATATTAACGTTTCGAAAATTTGAAAAGTTTTGAGGGTGATAACCCTAAAATTCTTTTCACCCCAATAATTTCCAGCGCAGTCATTCAATCGAAACGAAAGTGACAGGGTTGGTTTAACTTAACGTGAAGCAGATTTGGTGTATTTTTCGCTATGCTGCTAACATAGGGTTTCCAGCACCAAAATAAGGAACCAATTTTAAATTTTCCAAGTTTTGAAATTTTTTTCGAATGGCAGCCTCAAACAACGTTTAATCGCTGAAACTTTCGATGAATTCCTGCGATGAGAACGAAACTCAAAGGATAGGTTGATTTAAGTATGAGCTTGCTATGGAAAACTTATTGCTACTTCGTTGGAAAAATGTTGCCAGCACTGAACGTTTTCCTCATTTATGTTATAGTTGAGGTTTGTTGCTTTGGACAAGGAAAGGTCGAGTGTAAAACGTCTTTCTACATTTTTTTTATCACACAAAGACAGTTTCTTCGAAAATCAGTTTTCTAGTGGTTCTGATGCATTCGCCTTTTTTATATTTCCAGTAAAAAATATTATAACATTAAAAAAAATCGAATACATGTTAAATTCTGAAAATCACCTCACCGCTTGGATGATGTTCGCTTAAATAAGTCCTTAAATCTAGTTATACCGACTTTTGTTTTATACATAACTTATTTATAATACTTCGCAGGATAACTCTTTTGTCTTAAAGCCGCCTGGAAACGGGCTGGCATTGAATATACTAACTTTATTGTGTACTGTGGTGAATGAAATGGTGTTCCATTAATGTTATAGTGATCTTGTCCTTTTGCTTGTTATTTGGTCGATGTTTTGTGAAACCTTCCTCTAATTTGGACCATAAATTTTGTGCATACTTTCGAAACCACTTTGTCAAAATAGAATTTTCAATGTAAATTAAAATTTTTAATGTAAATAAAAAGTTGTTCAATTTTAATCATCCCGCAAAAACAATTCCAATTTGATTCTGCTTTCGGAGGCTGATTCCGCAAAACGATCGAGTTTCCCGTTTCAATGTTCTCAGCTTTGATAAGCTTTAGAGATGATATACGTTGTCCATGCTGATTTATAGACAAGAGGGGAACCGTGATCAAATTCAATTACCTTTCAATGACATTTAAATCCGGCAACTGAGCAGGCCGTTTAATTTGTTGCGGCCAATTCACAATCAATCAGGTTCGCAAAAGTTCAGAGGTGTGTTTCGGATCGTTGCCCTAAAATCGAATTTTTCAGCACTCTGCAGTAGGTTCGCCTTCAAGGTGTTTAAATACTGAAATTTGTCCAGGCGGCCATCGACGAACACCAAATTTCCTACTCCAGAGGACGACATCACATGGCCACCGCCATGCTTAACAGTGCTGCTTAAATTTTGTAGCTGAAGCTCTGAGTTTGGTTGTCTTCACACAAAACTCCTTCCATCGGATCCGAAAATGCTAAATTCACTCTCGTTCGCGAAAACAACGGTATCCACAACGTTAAATCCTTCACCGAAAATTCTCGAGCAAATTTGATTCTACTAACCCGGTTTATAGCACTGATGTACGGCTTTTCTCTAGATGTTCTTCCGTTGTAATTTGCATTTCTTAAAATTCTCCTTTTAGTTTCAGTATTACACTTTTTATCTAGGTACTTTTCAGCTTTTTGCGCTAAATTTTGTGCATTGAGTTTCGGGTTTTTCTTTATCTGCGAGCGAAAATCGGATGTGGAAAGTCAAATAGAAACTAGCTTTTACATCAATACGATTATCAAACAAATCACCTTCAATTTTAACCTGTGAAAAAATTAAAACGAAAGAATTCTCCTTGAGAAAAATGTGTGATATGTGTAAAATGAAAATGATATGTGATGAAAAATTGAGGTTTCATGCGAAAATAAATATATTTTTTTTTTAAATAATAATATATTTTTAGTCATTGGTTTCATTCGATTTGATTTTTAAATTCATAGAACGCTAAGCGTTTAATTGCGAATGAGCACAATAAATAAAGCTACATATTTGTATATACAATAGAGTCTTACCTAAAACTGAAGAGTATTTAACGTTAGAACAACTCCCCAAAACCCATATCATTAATTTTTACTTCACAAAACGACATTAATCCGAATCCTAGCATGGTTCACTGACATCATTTTCATCCATACGAAAAATTATAATTGGCATATTCAACAAAGAATCAATAGCCTTGATAACCTACTCAAATACCTATTCATTTAAAAAAGTACCCTATCATAAAATCGGAAAGAAATATTTTACTGTCATTGCTCGGAACCTTTTTAACTCTCTTTCTATGTTCCGTTTTATTCAACGAATCACTCTAATCCATTTCGAATTTTCCTCCGGAAACAAGCACGTTCGACAAATTAAAGGATCATATCTCTGTAGTCCTTGCTTCGAAGTCAAAGTTCATATCTATCAATTTATTTCAAGCTCGTGCAACATCAAAGCATAACGGCAAATATATACCTACCTACACACTATCACATTGGCCGTTGCTTTCGATCGACCTTCTTCACAGCGCGTTTCGCATTCCAGGATCCGGCACAGCGAAAAAAATGTACATTCAATTAATTTTCGATTTACTTGGGTTAAGAAAAAGATATATCGCATAATCGAAACCATAAAATGTTCGCTCTCTTCATTTGACCGATACAAATTTTCATTTTCGATCCGGTTCCGTTTTCCATGAAAGAGAGACGAAACCTCGTCGAGGTACATACAAGGGTACTCGAGCTCAACTGGCGGCCTCAAAAACAATATTTTCTTTAAACAGATTACATCGATGTCGGAACCAGGATGAGATAGATAGATAGAGCCGAATTGTCAGTGCTAAGGGATCCCACTTAGTGGCATTACAATTTCGGGAATTTCTCAATGCCGGGGTATGTTCCGGTATATTTTGTATGGACCCGTATCGTATCGTATCCTGTCAAGTGGTCTGCTTAACTAACCCTTTCTTTTGATGAACGATTGGAATGCGAATGGTCGAGATGATGACGCTTTTCGATGATGCAATTACGCTGGTCGGACGGCACAAAGCTAAAAGATCGACCCGGAGTGAGTCTTTCAATTAGGGTAATGGGTTTCTTTACGGTGACTTAATTTATAATTATTGTGATTGTAATGATGTTGCTTTGTTGTTGATCTGCGTCGAGAATGCATTGTGAACCGACGTGGTTTTTGTTGAAATTCCAGAACTTTCAGATGGATTTTTGATGAGATTTTTTGTGTTATTTTTAGATGTTTTTTTGATGAGTTATAAAATATAGCTTCAAGGACCATATGAGAAAAAGGTTTTTGCTTCTTAGCTAAAATTACCATTCATAATGGAGTTTTATGCTTCACACATTGTCTCGACTTCTTTTCCCAGAGTCTCGATTTCTATGAATATAGTCGCAACGCATATTATTAAAGTGGAGTAGCTAGCATCAAAATTAAATAAGCTGTGTGGTTTGAAAGAGAGACGCCTTGCTCTTGTAAACATTCGAACCCCAGCCTAACATAGTTTCCTAAATGTCTTAACGAAAACCAGGACCAACGAACAGACTATCTTCTGCATACGTACCACATCCCAGCCAATGTTCCGCAGAGTTAGCTTCTTCTAGGCAGAGTAGGCAGAGGTCCTCCTGTACAACACTTGTTCTGTCCATGTGTCTCCGAGGCAGTTATGTCTAGTCAGTATGCTTGTTATGGCTTTGCAAACTGTCCTACTCTTTCTCAGGAGGAATACCATAGTGCTTAGTATACCTTAGGAAGACCTTAGTATGCCTGGCCACTTTAGAAGAAATCCATCTTTATTTGTGAGCATCAACCATTCACTTGCAAAAATGGCATGTGCAGGTGCTGTCGGTACACACGATGCGAGTTCAGGGCCCTGTATTGTAGCCGCCGAACGTTGCTCCGTAACGGTGTCAGAAGTTTCATCTCCCTCAACATCACAGAGACCCAGCATCCAGAGCAGATGTACTTTATTGGATATTGAATCTGACGAAAGAGTTAAATTGGGGACTCCACTCTTTTGCAATTTTCGAAGTACTCAGATGTCCACGTAGCGCAGCTTGACTGTCACTGAAAATACCGATATGTCCCCCCTCCACTTTTCTTCAATCGTCCAGCATAATATAATTAACACCAGAAAGGTGCGGTTCGAGAGAAAAGGCCCACCTGTCGTTCGATAAATGTAGATAGACACCAGCTCCAGATCTAGGAGCTGTCTTCGAAGCGAGCTAAGAGTGTGCCCTCATACAGACATCTGAGGGCTGTTCTTTGTATCTTCCCCTGAAGTCGAGAAAGAAGAGTCGAGTGGCAAAGGCATCGCTGAAATCAGAGAGATCTCACATATGGAACGTCTAATAGAGCAGTAAACTACCTCGTCCTTTCCTATTCATAGGCCAAAATAAGTTTGTCTTTGAGCAGAGCTCGTCACCATTATCAGATTTTGAATGCCGACAGGATGCAGATTGAGCAGCGCCTTAAAGTCCAACCTCAGAGTAGTACTCATGACACCACACATACTCAGATACCTAGTCCTTTGAAGCTTGGCTTACTTCTTGTGAGCATACAATTACTTCACAATAGTTTACCAAACCACGGATGCGTACGTGACCATCAGCCTTATGGTTGTTACGTAGATCTTCATATCTACATGAGGCTTCAGACCTCATGTGAAGAAAAAAGCTCTGTGGCACTGCCCAGAAGAATTCAAAACTCGCTTGAAAATTAAAAAGTTGCACCCGTCATATGAGAAAGCACAAGTCCTTCCAGTTTTCTTTTCCTGGTAAAACAAACTTCGTTCACTGAAAGGCCATACCTCAAGCACTAATTGTCAAATAAATCCAATGCGTGTTATGTACTACAATATACCATTAAGATCCTTACTGACTGCTTCGCAACTTCAACATAAGCCTGCGGTCGCAGCCGTTCTTGTTGTGATTTGTTTAACAGGGAGTCAACTAGCATAGTTCACAAGATAGGACAAACCCTTGCGGCCATCCATTCTCAAGTAGCAATCGGCTCCAGCTTCAGCCAGCGAAAACCTCTGCGCAAGCATGGTATGTATCCATTTAACTAGGACGTTGCCCATGCCATAAGTTTTCGCAGCTTCACATAGTTCTCTAAAGAGCACGCGGTCAAAGACCCCTTTAATATTCACAAATGCCCTCACCGCATGACTTTTCTCGCATGCACGTATTTACGCATTAAAAGATTAGATTTAAGCGCCCTAATGTGTATGTTTCGTTCAATCAGCCTCTCGATATATTTCAGCATAAACTATGCTAGGCAGTTAGGCCTAAAGCTCCTGGGATCTGAGTAGTCATCTCTTCTCAGTTTAGGTCTAAACACTATTTTAACCTGTTGCCAAGGTGACGGAGTATACTCAAAGGCAAGGTTTACCCAAAACGTTTCCTTAAAGTCGGCCTCTAAGTGGTCAATTCCTTCCATTAACATAACCGGATGGATGCGATCCAGGCCCAGCTATTTGGAATTTCCAAATTACAATATTGCATCACTGAAATTTTCGCTGGTGACCACGGGAGTACCTGGATACCAGCACTTCCTTCTGTTGCAAAGAGCAGGAAGTTGGCTCAGAGGCACAGTTGCTTTCTGCGTTTCAATCACCGGAGCGCTCGGAAAGTGGGTCCCGAGTAAAGTCTACCGAGAATCTTTTTTTTAGACTTGTTCAAAACACCACCCGGATGTTTTAGATAGTCCAGTTCAGCTGGTTGGTCCTTCTTCAGGACCTTGCAAAGCCTTGATGTCTCTCGTGTATCTTCCAGTCCCAAGTCCTAAGCTGAATGATTCCCTTTTGGAGGTCCTCACTAATTCTCTGCGTGGTTCTGTAGGCGACCCAGTTTTTTTCCCTTATTGTTCTTACAAGCTCGATTGAAGAGTTTCATGGTGTTCTTCCTGAACCTCTGCAGCTCTCGGTTCCACCAGGGAATCGTCTTGCTGGATTTTATCTTACTGATCGGGTAGGCCTCTTCATAGCTACCTATTATTTCTATTCAGAGTACTCAACTGGTATTCTATTGACTTTGACAATTTTATCCTACCATTAAGGCACGCTCTGTCTGCAATAAGTCTACGTATTTTTAAATTAAATGCATATAGAAGCTTGATGCAGTTTTCTTAGCTTTTATGCATAAATTGAAGCGTTTTAAGTCCACTGCAGCACGCTAGCCATTTTATTAAAAATACTAATCGCAAAACTCACAATACAGCTAATGTACTTACCAGAATATGCCATTTATATCATATATTTGTCAGAATCCAATAACGAAAGTATTTTTCTACTCACAAGTGCATTCTAATATCCCTAGATACCTTTATCAAGCTCTAACCGAAACCACAAAGCAAACTATTACCATATTGCCTTCAGTTTCCACCGAGTATCTCTCAAACACGGACATATTCCTACAACTTCTAGAGCAAAAGAAGAAATTCGAGCATCTTATTCACTCGATACATCTTTGCTGCACTTATCATATCGGATTTTTTTTTATTGAACAAAGAAAACGTAATGTAACGAGTATTGTTTCTATAATTCTATACATCTGATATACTATTTTCTCTACGAATCGTAAAACTTCTGCCAGTTTCGTCGATTCAGCAATGGTTGGAGTGGAGCACATCTGAACTGCGAAAAACTGAACGAAGGACAACAGCAAAAGAACATATCAGCAGTCGTTGACGTTGTTGTTGTTAAGTTGTTCAGTTGTTGCGATCATTGTCATTGCCATTCTTATCTTTTGTGTAGCCTTTTTTATTTGCTAGCAACTGTGCCACATCCAGAGTTCCCATATGAGCAAATGCATACATATGTATACTGTATTTATTTATTGAGCACAACAAACATATGCCACCTCGCCGCCGCCGCCGCCATATCAGCCTTCACACGCGCCCTAGAAACACTTGGGAGTCTCATCCCTGATCCATCCGAGTCGATATGAATACCAACCGAACGCAGGGCATTGACAGTATGCTATTGTAGTACGACATATGACTATAAACGTACACAACAATAGAAAATAATAAAAAAAGGCGCTGGTAATGATATTTTCGTAATACAAAGCAACAATAAGCTTTGTGAGGCTCTTGGGGATAATTTTCTAGCATAAGAGTTTTTTTTCCACTCCTGTGGCATTCCAACATTTCATATTATTTCGTTTGCTCTACTCAACACTGAAGATGACTAGTACCATGGGCCGCATGCTAAGCTGCCTTTAGCTCAGCTTGGCTAGACTTAACTGGAATTTCGTCGCAGGCTCGGCTCCGAAACTTACTGGCTGGTAACGTTTTCGGGAGAAATGCTGAGCTATTTAATATTCGGATGAGCTTTGTGCATTGTACATGTTAATATCATCATTGACTATTAAGGATATTAGGGATTTAATATGGAAATTACTTGGCCACAGAAGAATGAAGGGAGCAGATCATTTTCGTCAATGTTTGCGTTTGGTTTGGGAAGGAAGAAACATGCTTAAGCTTATATTGCTGCCTTTTATCATAGACAATAGAAAGTACAAAAGAAAAGTTGCCATAAAGAGAGATCAATCTAAAGCTCTTAAAATTATATTAAATGCAAGGAAGCATACGAATTTATTTTTCAACTTTACTCCATTTTTCGAATGTGTTGAAGAGATTTTGAAATATATGCGTGTCCTTGTTAAGCTTTTTGTCAATATAAACTACTACTGCTATCCAAACTAAACCGCAAATGATTTATGGCGCCCAACGTGGGTAGCCCATGCGTAGTGATCAAAACAAATATATGAATTTTATTATTTCCTCAATTGCGAACAGTACGAGTTTTATGATATTGCTTGAAATATAATCGTACCAAACAAGCATAAAAATAAAAGAAAGTATAGTTGGCTATTTCCTGATTATAGCCGTTTTCAAAAAAATCCGGGCTTTTTTACTGCCTGCTGTCTAATTTTATAGTTCCATTTTTATCTATCTTTTTGAATTGAAGTTTCAAAACGAAGATTACTTAAACTATTACTGCTAAACTGATTTGAGCTTCAATGCGATAAGCTACGTAATCCACTAAAAGTAAACAATTTTATTTTCTTGCTGCTTTTCCGTATTTTATTTTCATCTCGAAATCATACAAAACTTTACTTCCAGTCTGAAATGCCATCAAATTTCAACAATAATCCTCGATCCGTTTTCATTTCAACATCAAATGACATTCCGGCCTACACAAAAACACTTTATAGAACTCTCTCTGTAAAAAATACACAAGACAACATAGCGACATTTCGAAAAATCGAGCAAAACAATTTTCACATCAACACAGTCGGCAATCATCCATACCCATTCAGTGAGTTTTGTATTATGTATGGCTCCTATAGTACAAGCCGAATTTCTCTCGACGAACACTTACTATACTTATAAATAATATTTTCGAGGCGGTAACCGCAAACAATTTCGCCTATCTTTTTATCGTCACATTAAATAAGGGAGCGCTGCAAAAATTTCATCTCCATTGTTCAGTGTATCTATCGAACTGGAAAATTCTCTATTTTCCCATTCAAGCCGCTTGTTATTTATGAATTCGCAAATTTCAAGCGACCGGCATTCACTTCATCTTGTGGGACGTTCCTGAGGCTCACCATGTGCTCTGCTCCTAGCTTCCTCTACACCGTCCACGTTCTCAGGACTAAAGGAAATTTTATTCCGTATGAAAATCTATCCAGCTATTCTGCGAGCCGGGCGATAATAGTGAGAGCAAGTGATGCAAGTAAACTTTTTGCAAGGGATGATACGGAGTACGTTAGGACTAGTAAATTGGATAGAGGAATATGGCGAGTAAGTGAGAGTATGCTTGAGAAGAGATTCGGGCGTAAGTTTGTAGGAGCGAAGCGATGCGAGACACAATATAGAGCGTAAGATCCTAGTGAATTCGTCAGTGATACGCTTCACGCGCTTCAGCCTGAATAGAAGATTTTCGGAAACTTGGCGAGGAGATGTGATCAAGGGGAGGTCGGTGTCAAATGATTGATTTGTCCTTTTTGCATGTCTGGCTGGGAAGTAGATCAAAAGCTATAAGCTTTTGGATTTGAAAAACTCTTTTTTCGTCAGTACTTTATTTTTTAAATGATTTCGCTGTCATTTATTTTTGCTCCAGTATCATTCACAATCTATTTATGGAAATTTATCAGTGAACCTTGTAAGTCAATCTTAAATTTTAATTTAGTCGTCCTATTCTCGATGAAATTGTAGCATTGCTTTGTCGATTTTTACATATTGATTCATATATTGCATAGTCTTTGTATCCTACAGCACTTAAATATAATTGACGCACTAATTATTCAAAAAATTGAAAATTACTTATAACTCAAGGAATTTTGATGTATCATATTCCAAAACAACGCAATAGTAACACAATTTCCATTTCCAAAACATTTCACCTCACATATCCCTATCCACAACCAATACACAGCAGGAACGAGGCAAACTACTCCATACCGAGTACAACGAGCCCCAACCAATACACGAGCTCAACCATGAAAATCCTCGGTCCGGAATGGATTTTCCACAAGTCTGATTGATAGCCGTACTTTGCATGTAAAGTGGTTTTTTATTCCTTACAATTTGTTTAAATTTTTTATCGTGCCCTTTGCCTCATTGTTAGTATTTCGTGGGCACATGCCAGCCTGGAATACGATTGCTACGCCTTCGATGCTCACCACCACCACTCACTACTCTCCGACCTTGCCGTCCCGCCTCGTTGTCCAAACATGAGGATTCCACGATACGAATCCTTTCAAAACAATTTCCGTAATAACGTTTATTTATTTCGAGGTCGTTTGGCTTGAAAAAAAAGAAGACTCTAGTGGATCCATAAACTACGAAATGCTTTAGTTTGTTCGGCCATAGTTTACTCGAGCTGAAATTGAGCATACTACCCCCCGCAATATGTGACGGTGTGTTCGATAATAGTTGCAGTTCACCTACATACGTACATGCACACGTAGTGTCCAGCTAGTAGTCAAAGGTTCCTTGGAGAGAAGAAAAATAAAAAAAAAGTTTTAAATATTTCACGTTAACCGCTGAGTGCATTCCTCTGTAGCGTGAGGGGGTCGAGGAACGTTAACTGAATTTGTTAGTTAAATGAAACGGGAGTTCATTTTAATGGTCCATTACTGCACGGGATCTTGTAAGTGTTTCATGGACCGGCTTTTATATATTATTCATTTCTGGACGGCGTAGTTTTTCCCCGGGGAGTAGTGTTTCGGGTGACCTGTTGGATTATTCTGAGTGCTATTTGCAGTACTCATTTATTGTTAAATAAAATAAATCTGCCAGATTTATTTTGACGGACGGCATCATTTAGAGATTTCCATAGGACTGATATAACAATTAAGTGGAACTGAAAAATGAAGATTGCATGAGTTTTGGAAAAAATGAAAGAAGGTCCAGGCGTTTAGTAAATTTTGATGAAGAGAATAGGATGTGTTTGCCAAATGATTTCCAAAATTATGATAAAACTGTTGATTATATTCTAGGGTACAATCTAAGCATAATTTATAGAGACATGCGGATGAATTATAGGTGCGTTTTTATGCAGCCTAGCAGAGCAGGTTAACGTAGGGTTGCAGAGAAAAACGATCCCGAACAGAAAACTTGCTGTATTCTAAAAATGTTGCTGCATTCGCTGAGCTTTCTCTTAGGCTGGCTGTTAAAGAAGACGGAGACATAGAAAACACCTGAATGAAATCTTATCTAGGTTTTAATCGATATTAGACATAAAACTTGCATATCAAATAATCAACAATGTAATGTGCATTGAAACACTGAAAAACAGTCTGCTCATTACAAGGTTTGATGTAAAAAAATTGACAATTGCAAAGTGCCACGCAAATTTATTCAATTCAAACTGTCAGCTTCACTATAATCAACAGCAGTGGTACGAACCGTTTAGAACACTCTTTCTGTTATCAGCACACTCTACATAAAAGCTCATAAACAACCGCTGCTTAACATTTTCTGCTTCAGTGACGCGACATGTGCAGGATTTTGTTGTTGCATTCAATATGCTTAACAAAATTTGATCTGCTCGGGTGTGCAAAAAAACGCAACTAATATAGAAAACTCATAGTTCATAACGGGACCGTATGCTAATATATCTGTATCTAAGTAATTGTCAACTTATATCTAAGTACATGCTTTGTGTAAAGTTACTGTTCTCACTTTTATCATCTTTCTGGTGTTCCACAAAGTTCTATTAGTGGCCCATTACTAGAGACGGGCAAAATGGCTCATGGCTCACCACTGATTGCTCTTTGTTACAGTGCAGCGCCTGAAAAAAGCACAGCATAGTCTACGAGTGAAAACTTTCGTTTGAATAAACTTAATGAAATGTAATACTGTAAAAAAAAAGCGATCAGTGGTGAATCATGAGCCATTCTGCCCATATCTACCCATTACTCTACTTACACGTGTATATGCTCATCTCTTTTTAACGCTAGTTCGTTCGATGTGTCGCTATGTATTCCCCCTTTTTTCAATGCCTTTCGGAAGCGATTGAGGGTGTAAAGCGAAGGAATTAGTTCCGTTTTTCCTTGACTTATTTATGTGGATGACCTAAAATTATAAAGAGTAATCTAACCTGAGCACGATTGTCGCCAGCTTCAAAATGACTTGGTTGTCTTTCATCTCTGGTGTTTCCTTTAAACAGCTCTAAGTGCCACCAAATGCATGTTCTATTTCTCTAGACAAACCACACCACTCACATAAGAAATAAACTTATTAAGTATACACAATTAAATAAACAACTGTGAAGAATCTATTGATATAAATAAGCTCAATTCGATTCGAGTCAAGAGGTATTGCAGGCATTAGTACAAGTTATATCAACAGTAATGAATATCAAAATTCGTTATTTCAGGTAAAATATACGATTTTATTAAAATTTGTCAAAAAGATGCAAATGAAACCCGATTACTTCCTGTGCCCACTGTGGGACCATATGCATCAGAATCACTTTGCTCAAAAATAATGCTTTTCCTATGGCAACACGATATGTTTTCTATGGTGAAATTAAAGTTTCTTCATTCTACCTACATACCTGCTGATTTCCAGAAATCTTGATGCAACGCCCTTTAACCTCAAAACCACAAAGTTCAAAACTCCCCTCTTTGCACTCAGCAACAGTATTTCCTTCTTTTCAATCGCTAATCACTTCTTTGAACTGCTATTTGGAGCAAGTCAGTTCATTCCCATATCCAAATCACTTCCTTCCATGACCATTGAAACAAAAGCATTTCCGACTGAAAAAAACGCCACCCCTATAACTTAAGACTCTCATTCAAATGACACTTGACGTAAATCCCTTCATCACAGGCGTGCAAAGTCACTAAACTTTTATACTTCTATCATACATATATGAACCAGTGTAAACATAGTAGACGTAAAGACTATGATATATAGGATTCGTGATCAACTGAAATTTGTCAGCACCGAACCGAAATCAGAAGGAATCGAAAAACGGGAATTCAAGTGCTTTCACCAAAAAGACCATACGAGCAAAGGGCAAAAGGGAAACAAACACCAATAACAATTTAAGCCGTTGTCGTAGTCGTCATTCAGCGAAAACGCTTCGAACGTCCGTGATGACGTGAAAGGGTTACGGGTTTCACTGCGACGACTTCAAAACATCCACTTAGGCTTCTATAAAGTAACGGAAGCGGTGCGGCGTTAGAGCCAACTGCCAACATGAATCTTCTCATATATTGCAAAAGTAACTAGATTCGTATGTTAGACGTCACGCCATGTCCTGATTGTGCCGAATGTCTTTCGTCCGGACCAAGAACTCAGATATGATACGATATTATGTTGCACGAAATGCCGTAATATGTGATGGGACGTACGTGAAGGACTAAAGTTCATGAGTTAGATTTCTTCGTCGTTGACATTGAAGTCGAGAGTGCGGCAGATCCCCGCGTTCCATACAAATACGTTGAGGACTTTGAGATGTGATGGATGGTCTTTGCTGTTTATGGCGAAGTTTCGATGTGATATGAACGAAACTAATCCTCTATTAAATGAATGATACTCGAAAATGTAGCAATAAGACTGCTACGCGCTATCTGGCTCTGTGCTTCGAGAGAAGCGAAGAGAATAGAATAGAAACCATATCCGAGGATGAAGTGGCCGAAAAGTGGATTCTTGAGGAGGCTAATATTCTTTCATTTGACTTAAATGCTTTGATTGCAAACAGTTCGGGGGCCAGATGTTATCTGAAGTGGATAACTGACGACGACGGCAAAGTATTTGTGGCTTGGTACATCTAGTCCGGGTGAGTGCACATTGTAGTAGATATAAATGGAAGGACATCAACTCCAGATCTGAAACTAACATAATGGAGTAAAGGATCTAAATCACATTGAAGTACGGTTGAGAAGACATAGGACCGACCACCGTCATATAATTCTAGAGCACTACCGTAAATGGAAGCAAATTCTTAAAAAAAAAACGAAATTTGACAAGTTCACAGGAACTCTATAGGTAACTCAATCAGACCTGTAATGTGTTTTGTTGCTTGAACAAAAGAAAGCTAATTGAAACTACTGGAATCCATAATTCATAAAATGTAGTACTGCAGAAATTGAAATTTTGTTTATTTTGTAGGGAAATTTAATAATTTTGTAGGGAAAATACAAACGAAAAGCTAAATAGTGACTAGTGCGAGGGTTTTTCCTGCGTCGGATGTATGTATTTTTCTAATGCCCTGATTCTCAGTTATGCCTAGTACTATACTCTTCGCGAAACGAATTCAACGGTCAAATCCCATACAAAAGAGCTTTTCTGACGAATTGAAAAGCTCTTTTTGTATGGGATTTGACCGTTGAATTCGTTTCGCGAAGAGTATAGTACTAGGCAGGAGTTCCTTAAGCACCAAGGGATCCTAATGGCCACGCGAAGTACGATGTTTTGATGTGCTTGTACTTTGGAGTGCTGTAGATTGGAGTTTATATGTGTTGTTTGCCTGGGCATGAGAATAGGGAGATGCTAACTCCGTTAGAGCTTAGGTTAGGGTATCAGCTGTGTACAGGCTGTACAAAATAGGTGACAAACGAGATTCTTGGGGCACACCGGCTGCCATTGCATAATTGTCTGTACTGATTCAAAAAAGTCCGTTTTGTAGAAAGAATCTGATGAGTTAGGTGAGTGAGGTAGGTATTTTAAGGTAATTTAGTTAAACAAGTTTAGTTTAGTCGATAGACTCAACACCGTCAGCAACGCCTATGAATCAGATGAAAATTAGTCCAACAGGTTACAAATTATCAGTATTTGGGAACTTGTGTGACGGAATCAGTCGACCATAGTGTGCAAATAAAAAAGGAGGATCGAAAGGCTGGGCATTCCTATAACAACTTAAGGAAAACCTTATCAGCTTACGCTTACGTCTAGTGTGATGCTACGTTTGGCCAGTGGTATTATATAGAGTAGAGACCTATACATTGAAGAGCTGCGATATTAACAAAATCAAAGCTTTCGAAATGTGGATTTATCGCTGATTGCTATAAATATCATGGGAAATATATATAACGACCATATCTTGAGGCGACTAAACTAGCAAAGAGAATTGCTCAACATCATCACACCGGGACTCGATTGGCAATTTACCCTGCCATATCCGATGGCAACGACTGCCAATTTATGGTATGCCAGCTGATGCGTGTGCAATTTCATGGTATGCCAAATCACTTCGAAAATGCCTCTGAACGGTGAGGACGTGTGCTTCATCTGTGCGTTGAATGCTCTTAAAAAGTTATTTGAAGTGAAGAGCGAAGGAATTTTCCTGTTGATGAAAACTCCGTGTGTATAATAAATCTCTTTTTTGATAAGCGGGTGAAATTTCAGATGTAAGCGTAATTATTATATGATTTGCTGGGGTCCGATGGGGTTGGAGCAGAAGTCATTAAAAAAAGTCCGCCGATCATCAATAGGCAGATTCATTTACTTACTCATCCTTAAAAATTGAAAAAATATCTCTTTAAAAATATTTCCGTATCATCATTCGACTTTTTTGCAATTTCCCACCATTCCATGCTCTGTAAACTATTTTGATCTCTCGAGATCTTAAAATCCATGAAAAATCAGATTTCCTACATTTTCTTATAAGAAACGGAGCACGATCACGCTTCGACGCCATTTTAAAAATCAAGAACTGTCAAAATATTGCCAGGCAGATGATCAAGCAAATAGCATACCATTTATGGCGTGCCATCAAATATGCCATACCATAGGCCGCCTCCACTAGCAATTTCAAATGTTGTGCCATGGGAAATTGCTAGTGGAGGTGGCCTGTCAAAAAAAGTAAGCTTAAATACTTCGGTCACAGGACAAATCGCAGGAAGAAGAAGAACATCTTGGTTGAAGAATATACGAGAATGATTCCGGTGTTCATCAATAGAGCTTTTCCGAGCGGTGGTATCGAAAGTTAAAATTGCCATAACGCTGCCCAATCTTCGTTAAAGAGTGACACAAAAAGAAGAAGAAGTTTGACAATGAGCCAACCAAGCCGAATTTTGTTGAATGTTTTCACTACAGCCCTGTAGCTTTCCTTTTGTTTCGACAATATCTTATTTGCACAAGATAATTGGAACTCAGTAGAGCGTTTTGATTTAAAGGCAAATTTCTAGGGACAAACAACTTTTCAAAGTGACACTTTCAGTGAGCCATGGGAGAAAAATGTGCTCTGCAAGCTTGGTTTTGAACAAGGGTATGGTCGTCAGTTTTGTTGTTAAAAAGGTAAATCTTTGCCGAGCTTAGGAATAACGGCAATCGTAGCGAATTTTCAACAATTGAAATATGTTTTCAAATGAAAAATAACGCTAATTGTTGTTGCGATGTTCCGTAGGATGTTGCTAGGTTGGTGGAAAATGGTAGGGATTGGTGACTGTATCTAGCCCTGGGGATTTCTTTCTGTTGGCATTTTTTTTTTACCAGGAGTTCCATATCCTCCAGTGATGCTGGGGGTATCATATTCCACTTGTACATAATATCTGGTGCAGCCTGTTTCCTCTCCAAAGTCTTTATCTGAGTAGTTATCCTTCCGAGATTGGAGCTATAAAATACACCTCGAATTTGTCTGATTTACAAAATTTATCTTAGTAGTTGTATGAACCGGTAGCATGATTTGATTGTTTTTCATCCTAAAATATTTTATTTTAGGTTTTTGGGGCTAGTCACTCACACTAATATAATGGATAAATTGCCCACAATCGATTCTGTGTAAAAGTACTATCAAAGTGAATGCAAAACTAATGTCAATGTTAAAGACTGTCAAGCGAAGATGGCTAAAAATTTGAGAAGACTCGTTTTTATTTCGATGGTCATTGCCTCCATTCTTCCGAGGTTAGATCGCAGTTCTTTCCTCTTAGCTGTTAGCCTATCGTTTATACTCGTATAATTGTGATAGTTAAGGATTCGGAGTTGATGTCCCGGTTTCAAGAAGGTTACTTGGAAAAATATGTCGTGGGTATTCATGAAAGTAGTACGTATTGTACTGATCTTTCACCTCGGTGAAAATCTTGGTGATCTTCCTGTGGCCACTACACGCTTCTTTGCTTGAGAATGTACCAGCTCTGTCGAGGCTGGCGAAGGAAAATAAGAGTCCTTTCCGGGCTCGCTTCTGCTTATTTTTCCGAAGAATTTTTGGTTATGGTTTTCGTTGCGTTGATTACTTAGAAAACCAAACAGATTTTTTTAAAGTTTTTAGGTATTCCGGTTTTCAACGGAGGTATTTTTCATTTTGCCGTGCTTGAAGACTTAAGAAAGGGAAGAAGGAACCGCCTTCACATTGCTCTCCTTGAATATACGAGCAAATTCAGGAGCTTTAGGAACGGGTTGGTGATTATCGGATATCACTCGAATCAATTAGACACAAATGGACGACCAGACGTATCGTCTTCAAACAAAATGCATGATTTTTCAATGTGCAAAAAGGATGCGGTATCTAGAGAAGACGTTCGTTGTTTTCTTCTCATTTTACTGGGGTAGACAATTTTTGAATTTTTAGTGCAGCATATTCAGAATTAATCATTTTCCAGCTTTCAAGCTCTTTCTGAACTAGACTTAGAATAAGGTACAACACAGTGTGAGCTTCGTTTAAATCTGATGACTGCATAGAGACTCATTTGCATTTTTGAGTGATTTTCGGAGAGTTCTTTGAGTGATTTTTTGAGTGATTTTTTTTGTTGAGAGCACCCAGCAGAGTTTTCCACATTTTTAAATAATTTCTACCACACCTGCTCCTACTCAAGGCCAATACATGCTGTGATTTTCATATTTATTTTGTGATCCGGTCGTGAGATTTTGTGAAAAAAGTTTCGAATACTCAGAAAATAGATCATTTGGTGACGGTTTACCGTTCTATTGCGAGGCGGGTTTCGAAAAAAAATTATCTCACAAATTAGTCAAATAACGCAAATCAATGATTTGAAATATGTTTTTTTAACGTGCCTGCTGTTGTTACAGGGTTGCCCGTCTAATTTTGACAAACATAGACACATCCTGCGAATTTCGTGATGATGTACATTTTTGATCGATCGGCCTCACCCCCTGTGATTTTCCGTACTAGAGCTTTTCCCTAGTTTTTACTTCAAATTTTATTCATTGAAACTCTACTGAAATTATTTATACTCCTATAGGGCAGCTATATGTAGTCAAACCTTGTTAGAATGAAAATAACAAATTGCACAATTTTTCCACGAAACCCAATACCACAGGATTTGATGTAAAAATTTATTGGCCTAATAAAAACCTAGCGAACTAACTCTCCAGTACTCTTTATGTTAACAAACTCTTCTATTCACTTCCTGACTGTGTGAACGTAAATTGGATGTTAGTCCTAATTTACGGTCCAGTAAACATTTCAAACCAAAGTATTAGTGTCATCATCTGAGTTCATCTCTTCGAGGAAAAGTAGGAAACAGCTCAAGGACAAACAACAAGACGTTGATGTATGAGTATCCTGTCAGCTGTTTGATTTCGAGCAGGAAAGTTGGTTACTTTAATGACAAAAACAGTGGTTGAATCACAAAAACCACCAGACAAAACTACAACAGCAAAAGCAGGCGAACAAAGAAGCAAGATATGGTTGATCCTTTTTCTAGGTTTTAGTAAGTTCGAGCACTAGACGATATAAAAAGATTCTGAGTAAATTTCTTGGACTTTTTTCGCGGTTTGCTGAATTCTTGAAGTTTTTACTTGCTTCGTTGGTTTCGTGACCTCTTCGTAGCAAAGTTGGAATGGGAAAACACCAAAACGATTTCTAAGTTAATTTTCTTTGAGTAAGACCAACTCAGAAATATGATTTCATTTCAGGCCGAAACGTGAGTACTATTTTCGCCAAAGGAACTTAGTGAAAGAAGGAATGCAAACGACGTTGAGCTTATGCACACTGACATTATTATTTCCAGTACTGACTTTATTCTCCTCTTTTGCTGAAAAGCTCCACTTACTTTATAAGCAAACACTCCAACGAATTACCCACCGAAGTAACGAGCTTCTGGAATAGACCAGTTCGATTTCCAGGATTTCCCCAAAAGCTTTCTTATGATCGAAGGATTACATCCTTGCGCAGTGCGGGCAACAACTTTCCAAAGCAATGCACTTAGACTTTCAGAAACAGTACAAGCAGTTAAGTAGCGATTGCAGCGGCAAAAGGGACTAGTTATCGGTGCGCGTTGTTACGGTTATGACACGCGAGACGGCAGCTTTCGCTATCCTTTTGCATAATTCGGTGTTCCGAGTGACTTTGGCTTCTTGTTAGTTGTGCCCTCCGGTATCGGAGCTAATATATATAAATAGTGGTAATAGTGGCATGTGAAGATTATTTGCGTGTGGTAGTCCCAAAGATAGGAGTTCGTCGCGAGCCTGCTCTTCGGATTTATACTTGAAAACAAACCTGCTTGTGATTTTCCTAGCCATAGGCTTTAATTTAAGCAAATCATAAGGAGGATGTAATTTGTTTTCGTTTACCTCTGCGAGAGTGGTGACACTACGTGGTAATTAAAATTCTCCAAGGCGTCGAGTGAAGTTCGATTGAATTTCGGGTCGAGGAACAGGTGTACGGGAATTTGTCCTGAAGCAGAAGTTTGTTGTCTTAAAGCATCGTGTTGATGTGAAGCCATAATTACGTGATGCTGGAAAAGTGTAGGAGAGATAACGGGAGGCGCTGAGATCTGCAAATGTGTGTCGGTCGTAACGAAAGTGTGCCAATTAATAATTTGCCGTCTGAAGAGACTTCACAGAATGTCTCATACGGGCTGTCGTAATTCATTTATTTGTGCCAAGCGAGGCGTATAAGTGAAAAACGAGTGGGTGCGTTTTGTTCGCTCTTGTACAAAGAGCCTTTGTTAATATTTGCCGGCAAAGACAACAATCGAGAAGAAGTTGACGGGTTGCGAAATTGTTGTTGTAGGTTTAACGAAGTTTTTTGTTTCCGCTGTTCAGGGTCTGTCCCACGCTTAGTGTAACTGCGTTGAGCTGTGCTAGGACGGGGCTGGGTGTAGACGAAAATGATGTGGCGGCTGTTGCTTTGGTTCGGATTATGGACTTCAGCTGTGATTCGAGGTGAGAGTTTGCTAATTTTGGAGTGTATGTTGATAATTTTAATCGCATTGATTGGTTATGGTCTATAAAAAGATGTTGTTGACACATTAGAGGACGTTGAATAGATAAAACCAAACGATGCATATGACTTCACTTTATGATATTCATGATTCTGATTTTGTTACGAAGATTATCTGCTTTCTTTCAAGTGCAAGATATTTCACAAAACCACTTCTAGGCTGATTATTTAAAACCTTCATGAATTTTCAAGGATCTCACTGTGATGCTTCACTCCAGAATAAGCACTCATTTAAAATGAAGTGCACTCAACGTTGTTGTGTGAACACTAATTAATATTAAGAGGCATTTAGGCGTTGGGTATATTTGAAGAATCCTAGTGGTCACTGTATTTTAAGTAAGCTTTAATGTTTGAAAAGCCACTGCTTCTAGGCGTATTCATGTTTCCTTGCTTGCACTAGCATTGTTTGCTCAAACGTGATTGTAGTGTTTCTTTTTCATGGGTTGACGCAGTGGAAATTCCTTAACACTAATCAATAAATTCAGGATACTGGGGAAAACATAATATTGATTGTGAGTGTAGAACAAATATTTGTTTTATCCATCAGACGAGTGTACCTGCATCAATGTTCTATAAATTGATGTTGGTGGGCGTTGATGGATATTTGGAATGGTTCTTCGGGTATTTGAATTATTTCAAACCGAGACTAGTACACAAGAATTAATAAAGGTTAATTGTTTGTAGTTACTTTTGGGTAGAGGTTGTACCTTTAGTAATGTTTGAAATGAACTTTATTTTTGTGACACATGTTGATATATACTGTTGCACTATCCTGGCAAGTGTCTCGTGGAAAGTCGATTATTTTACGTGAACTCTCAGCTATTCCGAAAAAAGTGTTGGCTCCAAACACAAATGTATGTTTTTTGGATGCATAATGTCTACTATGTTGACACCCTGCCTGAAAGAGTTTTTCTAATTTTTCGTCGATTCTAACAATCAGCTTGGAGCAGTTTATTTTGGCTATGTCACCAACAAAGAATACAAATAAAATAATAGTGTATTGACCGATCAGAAATGTGGCGTGTAAATTTAAACTTTAAAAAAAAATCAAGCAAATCATTAAGTAATTATGTTAGAAATGTCTTTATCTTTCAACAATCGCTAAAATTATCACTATCAATGTACGGCTACTAGCATAGGAATATATATGCTTCGATGATGTTGTTCACAATAAACGTTACTCTACAAATAAAATTTTTGATTTGACCGCCTATTTCTAAAAGCAAACAAATTTTCAGATGTAAATATTTCACTGAATGAAACTTGCCATATTTCATTTCAGCGATTTGCTGTTTTGCTTTGTTTTTGAAAGCATAAAAATGCCTAACAAATTCAATACCCCTGGTATACATAAAACTTTTATCGGTTCAACACCTCTGATGGTGCAAAAACATCGTATCAAAATGTATTTGCATTTGTGACGTGATTATATAAAAATACTTTGGTGAAATAGTTGTTAGTCCCGGAGAATTAGAGACACCTGATTGATTGTTTTGAAATTATTTCTGCGTCCTTAATTATTTTTCAAGCTTATTGCTTTTGTAGCACCGTCAACAAATTTTTTAGATACCTCGTCAAATTGACTAATTATTAGCGAATTTTGAAGCATCGCAACATTAAGCAACATTTTAGAGACAGCTACCCAAAGAGAAGAAAAAATCCATCCCACGGACATAGAAGAGATTAAGCAGTTGGTAGCTCGGCTCAATAAACGTAAATCACCAGGACTAGACACGGT
Source organism: Nemotelus pantherinus (assembly GCA_963978885.1). Classification (NCBI taxonomy): domain Eukaryota; kingdom Metazoa; phylum Arthropoda; class Insecta; order Diptera; family Stratiomyidae; genus Nemotelus; species Nemotelus pantherinus. The sequence continues at coordinate 235,313,463 of OZ022263.1, read as the reverse complement.
GACAAATATCTGCCTCAGACACCTACCAGTTAACAAAATCCAAGAGATAACGGACATTGCCACGTGTTTTTAGCGGTTTTGTTGCACTAGAGTCTTTTTTTACTAGATTTGCTTCTAGCTCCAAGTTTTTGAGTGATGCAAACCGAAAATATTTAAAATCGTACCTATAGTTCTTCCGAAAACGTACAGATTTTAAAATCAAATTTGAGAATGTTTTTCTGAGAAGTAAAAGATAAATAAATCAGTGGCTATGCCGTAAGAATAAAAAATTAAAAAAAAAACATATTTTTTGAAAACTATTTTTTTTCTGAAGAAACAACTTTCTTGTTCTATTGATAGTTTATACCTCAACAAAATTTTTTTGAGCGCTCAAAAGTTTTAACGCTTAAAAAGTTGCACACAAGCGGCCAAATTTTTGGTAGCTATGAATCCATTAGAAGCTATAGGATCAGAATGACTTTCAGATCTATTGCCCGCAAAACTTTCAATACTTTAGAAATTCACATAATTGATGCTTGGTTCTATATATTTTCAGGTGTTTAGCATAATTTAATGGTTACATCTCTTGGTAAATTAACAACAAAATGACCGGTGCTGGCAGCCCTTGCAGACCAACTTTCTTTGGGAATTTCATTTAATTCCCATGACTTTATTGGAAGTTGGAGGAGTGCAAAGATTCTTAGAAATGGATTTTTAGGGGCATTCAAAAACTTCAAAAATGTTTACAAATTTAAACATATTTTACTTTTGTTTACTACAGCGTGATTAATTTTTTGCCATCAAAAAGTGATCAAAATAATTGTAGCCGGTAGCCCTATTCTAATTTTGCGACTTACACATGTTTGAGCTTTGCTTGCATTAAGATCAACATACTGCATGAATTCCATTTAAATCTGATATCTTTAATAAGTAATAGAGGAAAACGTGTTATTTTTGCTTGATAATTCTTCAAGTTGGCACGACAGCTACAGCTTTGCCCACATTTTCAAATAATTGTTATTAGGCCTTACATAACTCAAAACCAATGCATCCTGTAAATTTCAGTTTAAGTTGATGACCTGGTCGTGAGTTTTGAGAAGACAAATTTTGGGTGCTCAAAAACTCAGTAGCTTGGCGAAGGGTTTCCGTTTGTGTGAAACGCAGTATTTCAAAAAATGTCAATTTGACAGGATAGGAAAATCATTGAATTTGTATAGCAATCACTTATCTCTGAAAAGCGAAAACTTTTCAGAAAGCTGATTGACTTCAAGGTTTTTTTCCTTACATGCCTGCAATAACTACAGGGCTATTTCAAAACATGTCTATTTCAATATTTCGTCCTTACGTCATTACATCCATTACATCCTGCGTTCGTCTGATTTTTGCATCAGACTAGAAATCAGAATTTGAAAAAAGCTATTGTTTACTTCTAGGCATTCAGCGCCAGTAAAAGAGGAAGTTAATCGCTTCCTCAATACACATAATGAGCCTTTGGCCACATTTTCATCCGAAAACCCTTCGGATGATCCGCAAAATGCAGATGACCGGTTTCACTTTGCCAATAGTGAATACTTGGTGCAACTGCTGCGCAGTATAAAGAGCAAGAAGTCTTCTGGGCATGATGGAATGTCTAATTTCATTATTAAACATCTACCAATCTCTATGCTCAGAATTATTGCCATTATTTTCAACAACGCCCTGAACAATGGCTAGTTTCCGAACACATGGAAAGTAGCAAAGATTGTTCTCATTCATAAGAAGGGCAAAACTAAAGAGGCTAGCAATTTCCGTCCAATTTCCTTGCTTTTTGAGAGAATGTGGATGGAAATAATTAAAAACCACTGTGAGCTCACACAGGTAATACCTAACCACCAGTTTGGCTTTAGGCGCAGGCACGGCACTCAGCACGCCATCTCGTACTTGCATGATCAAATTGTGTCTCACTTGAATGAGCAAAACATTCCGACAGTAGTGTGTGCCTTAGATATCGAGAAGGCTTTCGATTCCGTTTGGCACGAAGGCTTCTTATTTAGTTTGATCAAGTTTCGATTCCCAAAAGAGGTAATAAGACTCGCCGCAAGCTTTCTTACCAACAGACAATACTATGTCAGCGTTAATGGAGCAGATTCTCTCATAGAGCCTGTGACATCAGGAGTGTCTCAAGGTTCTGTCACTGGACCAGTTCTTTATACCATATTCACCGCTGATCTACCTATTCCAGTGGGCCAACCCCAAGTTCAAATCCTCTAATATGCCGATGACACGCTCTTATTCGCGTCGAGCCAAGACCCGCTCAAAGCAGCGAAGAGCCTGGAGTACTACTTGGTAGAACTAAGTCTTTACTTTGACGAATGGGGCATCAAACCAAACAGCAGTAAGACTCAGCTTTGTGTATTTCGCAATCCTTCCAAGTATCGGGGAACTCAAACTATCCGCAACAAGGCCAAAAAACTCGCTGTCTCGTTCTAAACATCTAAGATTACTCCTAGTTTATCTCTAAAGTACCTCGGAACCGATTTCCAGGAATTCTTAAAGTTTAATCCCTTTGTTCGCCAAAAAGATGGGCATGACCACCAAAGCTAAATCCATTTGCTATCAAACCCTCATCCGACCCATCCGGACTTATGCATCCCCATTCTGGATTACCTGCTCAAAGACTGTCATGGCCGAAGCGGAGATGTTCGAAAGAAGAATCCTCCGCTTCTGCACTGGCAGGTTCTACAACCCGGTAACTAAAAAGTGGCCGAAGAACCTTCTCTTATATCAGGAGTCAGGATTGAAGCCACTTAGGGACCGTGTTGTGGAATTGACGACACGATTCTACAGACAAACAGACGGACATGAGAACGGACTGATTCGGTCACTAGGGCGTACAGGTGGTTCTAATGAAACATTTGTGCGCCCCGCGAAGATAGCAGTGCAGTGGCGGCTCACGGATGCGCTATTCACCTACACAGGCCACCCGACGAACAGAAGGGGCTAGATTTAAGACCTAGGTTAAGATTTAGGTCTAATTAGGCTAAGTTAGTTATAATTAGGTATAAGTTAGATCGTATTTTAACGTAAGGTAGTTTTTCAGAAAATCATTGCTAGGGCAATCCCAGCTGCTGTACAGGCTGGGTGATACAATTAGAGTGTAAAAATATAAAATTTGTGCCGAAAAAAAGAAAAACAAAAAAAAAAAAACCAACCAGAGCCAGCAGGCTAAAATAGTATAGCCGCTAGATTGTAAGTTTTCTTGTTAATTAAACTTTAAGTTAGGCTAAGAATGTACGGTTAATTTAAAATAAAATATTTTTCAATTCAATTTCAAGGCATTCAGCGCCCACAAAGGGTTAAAAATTACCAAAATGTTGTCATAACCAGGCTTAAAATACTATCAACTTTCATTCTGCGTACTTGTTCACTGAAATGCCTACCGTCAAAGATATCCTAGCTTTAATTTTACGTCGGCCTTATTATATATAACGTTGTTTCTTGAAAGCACCAGAGTAGTCCAGCCCTGAGATAATTTCACTGAATCTTTGCGTTCGAAAATCAGTAAAAACGTATCTGTGTGAATATTTGAGTGACTATAATGAATATAATTATGTAAATATTTATATGAGAGCATATAATTTGAATTAATGGAAATGAATCTTGAAGGCAACTATTAATAAATAATAATAAAAATAATATAAATTAACAGATAAAAATCCGTCTTGTTTAAAAGGATAAGCTAACAAAAAGCTATAAGATCGTTTAGAGCTTTAAGTGAAAAAAAATAAAATACATCTTTTCCATTCCACATTTCCAAGTTCATTCAACTATTAATCCCTCCCGTATTATCCTTTCGACCTAAAAACATCTGAAATAATTTGAAATTATTATTGCATGCTTGCAGATCGTATATCATGAACAATCTTATCCACCCATAACAAGTGTACATTCTCTGACTCGCCTCAAATAACTCTACAGGGTTCTTCAATAAGAATAATGTTAAAACAGTTAAGACTTATAGCGAAACGCTACATATCTCCAAAGAGGCCAACACGTATGGAACAGACATGGCAATGCATTCAAGCGACTCGTTTGGCAGAAACATTCCATCTAACACCCACATACACGTTGACCAGAACGACGACGAGCGAAAATGCGAAACGAGATGGTGAAATTCTTGAGAACTCCGGGGCAATAAATTACTCCAAGGAAACATGAATCCTTTGAAGCTGTACGTTGCGGTGGTGATGATGGCTGTAAGAGTCTTAATGTGAAATGAGTTTCAAATCGAAGTAACTCTTTGTAGTATTAGGATTGACTCGAGAGAACTCTTCACAAAATGAAACAAGACGTGGATTTTAGCCGCAATTTCCGTTACAATTGATAGAATAGCCTTTTGAATGCGATGAACTTCAAAGCAGTCGACTTGGAGCTGTCTGCGCCCTGAAAAAGACATGACAATAAACCATTGTTACAAACCACATACCATCTGACTGTGATCTGATACAAAGCTCATCAATAGATGATTTCCGGGTCGTCTAGCAAAACAGAATTTTCCGATATCGGTTAGAGGTTTTGAAACGGGAAATCAAATCCATTTCTCATCACTTTAAAACAGCCCCCATCTCCTTCTGCGTTCGATTTTCAATCGAACTGGACACAAGTTTACACAAACGCCTGCCCATCCACCTAAGCACATTATTACGGGCGAACTGAGGTGAATCGCCGGATACCATTGTGCCGAAATGAAATCAACAATGCTCAACGGATCGTACGGACGACTCGAATTGAGAAATCATCACGTGCCCAAATGCCTTTACGACTCGCCGTAGAGCGCAACGAAACAAAAGTGAATGGACTCGACTAAAGGTGTACCCGAACCGGACCGTTATCGGCGAGTGGAGAATGAAATGGCAGGAAATGGCTCGAACAAAAGCACCATATGCCGGTCGAATTTGTCACGTACCTGAAAAGAATGGCAATCTAATGCAAAATCGATAGAGTGTTGAGCAGAATACTCAAACACAAGTCGATAGCAGGTCAGCTTTTAGAACGCTTTCACACTGCCCCAGACTCCAATAATCACCGATTGCGTAATGGTCCTGAATTTCGCTTGTCAGAGGGTCAGCTTTCACTACGTCTGGAGGATATTTGCTTTAAAGTGTTCAAACACCGTAGTACGAGCAACTCGGCGGCAAGTCAGACACAGAAGCCACAGAGAGGTTTTTTTTCCAAAGCTGTGGATAGCCGGAAATCCGAAACACCTTAAATACAAACTTGAAATCAATAGCGTTCCGTAACAAAGTCACAAATCCTTTAAGTCGTAGCTACGGTGAAATAGGGAACAGAATAGCAATTTTTGAGTGGGAGGTATTAAAATACTGTTATGATGGTCCTCGATTCGAGTTGATTGTGGCCGCAATAGAAAACTTTCCAAGGATATTATTTGCTGTGGGAAAGTTTGTTGGCTCGCAGGATGAAAACTGATGAGCTCCGGGGGTATGTTATTTCAGCGGAACTTCAGAATTATTTGTAGAGTGAAAACGGAGCTTTTGAAGTGCTGTCAAATTTATTTTAAGAAATTATGTCACGTGTGTTATTATTTTAAGAATAACACGCAGAAAATGGCTTTGTACATGAATTGAAGATACTGCTTAAATACTTGGAACTAAGGATTTGAGTTCAAACATTCTATGTCTTAAGTACAGTCAAATATTCTTCAAGTAATGTATTCTTTTTCATCTGCTTGGAATCGTGGGCAAAATCGATGGAAGATATTTTGAAGTTTAACTAAAATAATATGCCAAAAAACCCACGCTGGGCGCCAACTTTGATAGGAAGGTTTCTTGACTTTGGCTACTGAAATCTGGCATTTTTATCATTGCTTTCAATCCAGCGCAGTTTATAGTGAAATAAAATTAATAAAATAAGGCTTCATTATAACATATGCACGGATTAATTTTATTCATAGAACGAAAGTGATAGTATGACAAAAGTGAGATTAATATGAAATTATCAAAGTAATCATTTACTTCTGATATAATTGGCTCAACATAACAAATGTCAGTCTGATAGAAGTCGCGAAGGGTTATTATTGTCTGGAAAGGGCATTTTGCTGCTATGAATTTTCTATAATTACAGCTTTCGAGCCATAGATAGCCTCTCGTTCAGTCATAATTAATATGAATCACCTGTTTTCAATCGAATGGACGCATTAGCCTTTCGGAAAGTAAGTCGTGAAATACACTATACTCGTTAGTGTACGTTTGTTAGTTCTCCTTGCATTTTAATTTCATTACCTGTTGGGACAAGCCGGGTACTCTGAGTGCTAAACGAAAGTAATTTGACTTCATTGAGGAAAAGGCAAAACTTCTTCTGAACGAGAAATGCTCCAGGGAAATGTATTTCCGTGAGTCACAGTCATTAGACATTCTTACATTAACGACTAGCACTTCATCAAAAGCTTTCCTAAATGACAATTAACACGTCTCATTTAATTTGACTGCGATTCCGGGAACAGTCGTGATTTCGTTTGATTTTTTGTCGCCAGTGTTCTCTTCTTCTACGTCTAGTACAAACATTCCTGCTTCACTATGTGAAAACCCATAAAATGTGTACTCATTAAAAATAAACTAAGCGCACGACACGAAATGAGTTACAGAAGGGCAGGGTGAGATGGGTGTATGTGTGTGTGTGTGTGTGTGTGTAGAATATGGCTGCTTATTAAGGAGTGGCAGCTGTGTTGTTCAGGATCAAACCTAGCAATTAAATGGCAAATGGTAAATTTTAATTAGAAAATAGTTGCATGTCTGCGTAATACTCGTAGACACTGTGGAACGCCCTGAGTTTTACGAGAAATGTTAACATGACCTAGATACGGCGAAAGGTAGACGATGACAGTTTGTTTTTGACTGAGGCAGATGTTCATTCACGTGGCTTTGGATTAAGGCGAAAGATTTAAAAGATTAGAAGGAATTTGCCGGCTTATTGAGTCGGATATCGAAGAGCTTGTTTTCTCATCGTCAACACAACGCTAGCGAGGAATTTAATAAAATTATTGTTAGTGTTGACTAATTTTGGTGGAGTGAATATGTCCTCTAAGGATTTGGATAGATTCTCTGGAAATGGAGAGCAGAAGTTATGTCCTTGTTTATATTTGCATGTTCTTAATGATCGAGAGGGTAGTGTAAGAGTGTTCTTATGTTATTTTCAAAGTTAAGTCTATTTGATGATTCTAGCAAGAATGATTTTTCAAGAAAAGTATAAGAAACTTGGGAATTTTGAAGCATGCTCTACTAAATGTGTTTGCCATTGCGAACAACTTGATACGAGTTGTACTTGTTTGAACCAACAGCTCCATTGGAGTCATGAGGTAGAAAGACATTTCAAAACACAAGATTTTAAAAATGTTAGAAAATAAAAAACTCTTGTAATACAGGATGTTCATAAAATACAGGATGTTCATAAAATGAACATTTCATGGCATTAAAATATGATTAATATGCAACCTAAAGTTAAAATCAAGCTACCCTGTGAATTTCATGTTGATTCGATGACGGTGTTGGAAGTTCTAGGGTTCACAAAAATCTAAAGTTTTCGAAATGGGAACATTGGTTATTTTTTCACTACAATATCATTATTATTTGATAATTTGATAGTAGTATATTTGAATTCAAAAATGATAAGCAAAAAATATAAAAATAAATTTTATTTGAAGGACTTTTATAATTACTATAGGTATTTGAAAATAAATACTATAGTTATATTAAAATACATTATTTGGCCTGTTTCTAATTTGTCGACCAAATTTCTAACTTTAATTACAATAAGGTCCATCTAGTGTATGAATTTCATTTTAGTCTACCGACTGCATCGGAAGCTATAGCGAAAAACCCTTTATTTTGCTCAGCAAATTTTCAAGATAATACCAGTGCCACAGGGTTGCTAGCATATTCATTAAACTTCTGCCAGATCTAGTCCTACTTTAGGCTGGTAAATTTTAATTTGCTGTGAGTTCTCGAGAACAGAAATTTCGGGCGCTAAAAAACAGGTAATTCAGCTAAGAGCGATCTTTCTCTTGCGATTAAGAGTATCGAAAATTTTAATACGACTGTAGAGACAAAGTATTTTTTTTTTGCATCTTCGTTGCTATCTCTTTGTTGGTATCTATTCCTGAAAGGAAATTTTTTTTCAGGAGAGTCGTTGATTTGAAGGTTTTCCTCTTGCCTGTCTGGCGCAGCTGTACTCGTATATTGTTTATACATCAAAAACGACCCAATAGTATTTCTTATGCTTATCCATGTATCCATTATATTTAGTCATGTTCTGATACTCCTGTAGGAAGTCGTCTAAATTAGAAATTGTCTTTGCCTGCTTTTAGGTACCTACCACACGGCTGAGGATTAAAATGGCTAAATCATTAACACAATTTACAGTCGTTTTTTTCACAAATACCTTGATTCCACAGAAACATAGAGGTTCCTGGAAATTCAAGAAAATTGACCGCTGTCGCTAAATTCTAATTTATAGTATTCAATTAATTTGTTTAATTTAATTTTTAGTATAATTTAAAAAAATAATAAAAAAAGACCCAACAGCTCTCTGTGGCGTTGCTCTCTCTCTCTCTCTTTCTCTCTCTCTCTCTCTCTCTCTCTCTCTCTCTCTCATCGTATGTCAAAGCATTGACAAATATTTTCTTGCGATCTGTCTCGACATGGAACGGTATGATTGAAGAAGTGGGCAGGGCAGTGATCGAATTAATTGACAGTTCGAGTTCTGCATAGTTATTGCATTTAATAATTAAAGTAAAATTCAAATTTAAATTTATTTACTATAATTCACACTAAACAGGTTTGTTGAAACTTAATATAGGGAAAATCATATAATTAAAGTAAACATTTAGGATGTATTGACAAAGGTATTAATTGAAAGATGGTTTTAAAAATGCATAGTTGCTTGTATTGAAGCAAAAAACAAAAAACGAAAAATGCTTCGAACGAGATTCTATGTTCGTATTGAATTTATTGTATCTTAAATAATATGTTTTGGCATCTGGTCTGTATTATCTGTATTGTTGTCACAGCCAAAAACCAACTATATCGAAAAAAACAACAGTCATCGCAGGAGTTCTTCAAGGGATCTGTGGATATTGTACTGTACCAAGTTATCGCATTGTTTTATTTGCAGAGGACACAGCTATCTGCTCGTCAAGACTATATGCTGCTCTTATACTGAACAATCTTACTTGATAGCTACAATTAATCCTTCACTTTTTTTTGGGGAAAAATGAAAATGAACGATATTAGAACTCAGGCCATATTTTTTATAAAACAAAAAGACGATATCTAAATGGACTAAAACTGTTAAATACCTTTAAGTTTAACTTGATTCCTATTAACATTTTAAGCCTATATCAAATATATATTAGGTGAATGTTCTAAAAACTCAACACTGTCTCAGGGAAATAAGCTACTGTTTTTTTAATTTTTGGTTCTTCCTTTACTCAGTTATGCTGCAAGAGTATGGTTTAAATGTGCTAAAGACCACTAGCGAAAACTTTAAACAACGCAAAACAAATGATAAAGCTGTTGTTAAATAAACCGTGACACCATTAGACTCGTTGTATGCATATCAAAACAGAAATTGCACTAATGCAGCTTCGAGCCAATAGACAAGTAAATAAATTCTGTTAAACGTTGAATTCCCTAGAAAACCCGTTCATATCATCAATCGCAATTTTTGCACTCAGCTTTTGAACTTTCTGCAGTCGAATTCAGAGAAATCGCCACAATCTGAGAAAACATTTCGCAGATTTGAAATCACACTAGTCGTTTCAATGCAAACCTATCTGGTAATTCGTTTTGTTGCTAAGCTTGTCCCAAAGCTAACGGTATATGAGGTATCAGATAAATTTTTCGAAGGCAAACTGCTAGAAATATATACAGCGTCAAAATTTTTGGAAAGTAATTCTTTTTATCTCAGTCCATATTAGTGAAGATTCCCAGGGTATGGGTCGTCCCCATGTTTGTTGTAGTGAATGATTGGCTGATAATTGCGATGATTTATCATTATCATCTGACTCGGAGTTGTTTCGATGGCAGTTCAAATGACCTATACAAAAAGCCGCCCATTTCGTGCATTCAATATTCATAGATAAAGTGGACGGTAAACATTATTTTGCGCTTTTGTCTAAATTTTTTTTTAGAATCTTAATGTTTTTTTTCAAAAATTTGAGAAAGATAGACAAAGAAAATTCTTGGAATGGGGAAGGTTTTGTAGAAAATTTAGTTGCATTGAGTGAAATGTGAAGAATTATTACAAAGTGTCATTGATTTTGGAATAGGAAAGTTTAATTTATTTTAAATCTGAGCAGCTGTAAAATTAATTGTACTATAAATCTAAATTAATCGCCGATGAGTAAGTAATGGGTGGTAGACATTCATATATAATCGAAAGATGATGGATTGAATATTTTCGAGAAGATGATATTAATTCGAAATTCGCGCTTAAATTGAGAGTACATCAAATGGCGAAGTGTTTCAGTGATTAGTGAGAAGCAGTAGCAGCAGGATTAGGGTGTTTTCTCTCCTTTCTTTCGTTTTTTGTTTGTCTTAATTTTTTTTAAATTTAATATGAACACATTTTTTCCCGTTTTATATTAGTTTGCTTTAGTTGTTGATTGATTTATTAGATCTATTTCATTATATTAATGTGCCACTCTTATCATTAAGTTCTTTGTATATCAATGGATACCTAATGTCTCATTATGGGTTTTAATCTTAAGCTTGTTTTACAAAAAAAATGTATTTAATAAGTCACACCTATGAATGTATTTATTTATAGTACAAGGAAAATTTAAGTGAAGTTGAGAAATTATGGAGTTACTATGCGTTAGGAAAAAAATTGTTTACATAAAAAAATACGAATCCATCAAAAACTGACTGAATCTCCAATGGCGACCGTTATTAGTTACATGTCAGTGTTCAACAAGAGATGATAAATAGTTGGTGCAATTTTTCTGTATTGAAAACAAATAAGAAAACAACCATTTCATGGATTACGTTGCGCCCTTAATTTAATAAAGTCTATTCGCCCTCTATCATTGACATACATTCAGTCCTACCATGGCTACCCTCTATGGTAAACCACAAGCTACTTAAGCAACAAAATACAATGGTTCGACTTTCAAACATTCCATCCGCCAATTATGTGCTCAAATTTAATATTTGCATTCCAGCGCCATATTTATGCTCGTAAGGAATATATTTAAAACAAAAAACCCCGAAATATGATATCTCTGGCAAGGAGCATACGCTTTCATATCTATCCATTCTGCCTCGACTAGCTCCAGTTTCACATTCCAACGTAAATATTTCAATTTCGTTTTGAAAATATCCAGCCACTGTAGGACGTTGTCTGCCGCCAAAAGAATTCATCCTGGCACCAAGGCCAACCGCAACGTTGGCATCACAACCATTATCATACAAATGCTAACATCTTATTTCGGCACATACATTGCTCGAGCTGGGACCACCAATCCGGTCTGTGCCGACGATGAACAGTATCGCATCGCGTCTCTGCAGAAATATACCGCATTACAGCTGGAACGGCCCAGAATATTAGACTGGGAAAATTCATAGTAGCTTTACAATAAATTTTACAGAAAGTAAAATAAAAAGTCCCGCCAAAAGTGTTTCTTCTCTCCGGTCGTAATCCGACCGACTTTTCCTTTTCTTCAACGACCGAAAAACTATGGAGCCGTTTTCCCGCATTCATAATACACTAGCTCGAGGAGCTAATATATAGTTTGGTGGAAGAAAAACTGGCCCACTTTGGCAGAGTTTCTGGCAGTCATCTTTTTTTTCCCAAAAAAAAAAAACAACACATAGGTATAATGTGAAAGTGCCAGTGATACGACCTGACTCCTGGCAACGGTTTCCAGGTCTTGCTCGTATGGTGCTTTCCGCAGTTGTTGATATTGCTCTCAGCCCATTTTCCGGTCTCCGGTATGCAGACCTCGTTCGAAAGCTGAATGTCTATGCACAAGGACGTCGACTACGACGAAGAATCCGGCTTGGGTGACGACGAATGAATGTTTGTTTTGCTTCCGACTTTGTTTTTAAGTCATAAATAAGCACTGACGACGATGGCAGATTAGCGGAAGGGTGCAGTGGAAAATTGGAGGCCACGGGGAGAATGAGTCGTAGCACTCCCAAAAGAAAACATCACTAGAACGGCCCTGAAAAAACAGCTCTTATGAGCAGTGGCAGCAGATGGTACGGAATCATATGACCGAATTGCTCCACTGGGTGAAGCATTTTCCATTTCGGGAATTTCAAAAGTTTCTCGAATGTGGTGATTCTGTGCAGGGCTGAAGAATTTGAGGAAAGTAGACATACGTGTAATTGAGCCAGCCTTCATTAATCTTGATTCGTATCGTAAAATATGCTGTGACTATTTCAAGACACAAATGTTACGGTCGTAAATGTTTTGAAAATGTTGTTTTGCTATAGGCAGCAAATGAACTAACTTACACCGTTGGGAAAGCGCGCAATTTGCGTGGATGTCGACCGTTAGAAGATTATTACTAGTGAATTAATATATTATGTATTTTATTTTTCTTAAGTCTTATTTAATGAACAAAGTGGTGTTATGTGATTACACAAAAAATGGAAATAGCAGAATAATAACCTTCTGACATGAATCACATGGGACTCAAGTTCTCTTCTGTGTAGCATTCTCGCCAATTACTGATTTTCGCATGAGAAGGTATGCATGTATTAGTGTCACCTGTCATTGCCACTTAAATTATGTAGTCATTGTAACTTAAATGGTGTTTTGTTAAACGTTGTATTAATGATTGACGTTAGCAGGCATGCAAGTAAATAGAAGCACACGAATGCATTTCCACATCGTTTTTGTGGAAACGTTGAGCAGCAATTACAAGGCTGTCAGATCCACTCGATACGATCAAGAAACCTTTCACAATGATTTGCATTTGATTAGGATTTTCGAAGAACTATAAGTGCCTGCACCAGTAATAAAACGTAGTTCCAGAACTAACCGAAATTTCGAAATATTGTATCTTTAAAAAAAAAATACCTATCCACTCAATGTGGACACTTTTATAATGCCATATGATTGATGTTGACCTTGGTGTCCCACCAATAAGCGCTTGGCTGAATCGACGACCCATTAGTAAACCGCGGTAAACATTGCAGTGGAAAATGGTCGCAAGGGATTTTATTTTCCCAGCTGCATCATCCAGCAGCAGCAACTTTCACGTTTCAATAACAAAAGCGCTGTGGCCTGACGGTAAATATCATTTCAGGATATGACGAAGGAACGTATGTATTTTCATGTCCGGAAAATGGGTACACTTTTATTCCACCTCACACACAGTAGCGTGATATTTGTCAAGTGCTGGATGTGCTCATCGGTGTCGCTATTCTTGATGCTGCCGATGTCGTTTTTTGCAGTTGGGATGTTGTTGATTCCGCGGAGGACGAGATACTCTGAAGAACTTTTTTTTCGAGCGGTTTCAATTTTTCATTCAATTTCACTTCATCGTAGCCTGGTGGCCTGGCGTATGATTATTATGTTGCTTGCGGCAGTGATGGAATCCATTCTTCGGTTGGTGCTGGCGACGTCATTGACGAAAGTAGTTGAGAGTTAAATTTGGAAAACAGGGATTCGGGGGAATTAAAGCTGTCTGCTGGTGAAATTCGATGAAGTGGCTGTAGAGCTTGAAAATTAAAGATGAATAATGCTTGTAGGAGTTTTTCGATGAAACTCGATATTTGTTATGTGACGTACAAGTGTTATGTTTATTATATGAGGGATGATCGAAAATATAATCGAATGTTGGTGAAATGGTATGAAAATGGTGCTTTCTTCAGGTATGTTATGCTCGTACGAATAGCCTACAGTAAAAAATATATGCTTTCAGATAATTTTACAACTAGAACTAGGCGAACTACATGTTTATGGGCAAATCGTCGTTGGTAGTTGACTTTTAATGGGGAGTGAAATTGCGGCATTACGTAACCGTTTTGGGCTTAAAATGATTACGGAGACAGAGTGCAATTAGTCTTCTGTTGTGAACGACACTGACGTGGATGTACCATAAACATTAATTTGATCTTGTTCAGTTGCTTTGCTCGCTGTGTACCCTTGAATACCTCTGTACCATTGAAATGCTTTAGGCTCGTATAAAGGTTCGTGTCTGAGACCTCATCTTTCTACTTCAACTGTATGGACAAGGTAATGACCCATCCTTTATTTTTAGAATTTTGTAAATTCAAACAGGTATCACGACAGATAGCTTTTAATACAAGCTCATTAATAATTCGCCAGCAATCTGTAAGTTGCTTGTCGGTTATTTCCAATCTGCGTATGGAACCGATTTCAGCGACTTTGGAATGACTAATTTCAATTAATTGGTGAATTCGCCTATGCATCGATATTGCTGCCATCCTTAGCTATATGTAACAGTTCTGACCTTAGTGATTAAGCGTTTTCGCCACTGTCCGCTCATCTTATTGTGATATTCCCAACTTCTGGATATATTCGTCTATAACATCATCATCATCGGCGCTATAACCGGGGTTCGGTCCTTGCCTCCGTCAAAAGTTTTTTCCATCGGACCCGATCGCGAGCCGATGTCATCCAATTTTGCACCCCTAAACTCCGAGCGTCCTGGTCAACGCCATCACTCCAGCACAGGCAAGGTTTCCCACGCTGTTGTCTGCTGTAAAATTTGCCTCAAACGGGTTTCCGAGCCGGATCCTCTTCGCTCATTCGAGCCAGGTGTCCTGCCCACCGGAGTCTACCGAGCTTTATCTGCGTAATTATATCTGCTTCTTGGTAGATAGTGTACAACTCATGGTTGCAGCATCTCCGGAATCGCCCTTCTTCACAAAAGGGGGTAACGATTCTCCGCAAGACTTTCCTCTCGAACGCGGCTAAGAAGTCAGAGTGCCTTGTGCTGAGCACCCAAGTCTCGAATCCATATATGAGTACTAGCAAAAACACGGAGTTGTATAGAATGAGCTTTGATGTCCGGATGAGATTTCGGGATTCGAAGAGCCTTGACAGACTGTATTCGGCTTTGTTGGATTTGAGCAGCCGCCCGCGTATTTCTTCCTCCATGTCGTTATCGGCTGCTACAGTTGACCCAAGGTAGTTGAATGATGGCACTACACCAAATTCATACTCTGGCTATTGTTCCTATACATGCTGCCACCATGTACTTTGTCTTTCCCTCATTTATTTGCAGCCCCAGTTTTTGTGCCGCTCGCTTGATCTGGATGAAGGATTCTCGTACAGCTAGTTCCGATCTTCCAACAATGTCTATATCATTTGCATAAGTATCTGGCTGTATTTGGTGACGTTAGTCCCTCTCTTTGACGTGCCAGAGTCTGGGATTACTTTTTCCAACGCCAGGTTGAAGAGGAGGCAGTCCAGACCACCGCTTGTCGGAGCTCATTGAAGATGTTGAACGGTCTGGATAACAACCCGGCGATTTTAGCTTCGCTTGTTACATTGGTCTAGGTCAACAAATACAATCCAGTCAGTTTATTCAGGATGCTGAATTCTCTCATAGCTTTACACAGTTCTACCCTGTCTTTGCTATCATAGGCGGCCTTAAAGTCTATAAATAGATGGTACAGTGGAATGTTGAATTCCATACATTTTTCCATCGCCTGCCTGAGAGTAAAGATTGTCCCATGATGGCTTTAGTATATGATAGGATACAGGAGAGTATCTTATAGGAGGTACTCAGCAATGTTATACTCCTATAGTTGCTGCATAAAGTTACATCTCTTTTCTTATGTACGGGGCATATTATACCTTTGCGCCAGTCTCCTGACATCTCTTTATGCTCTCATACGTGCAGTATAATTTCATGAATTGCTTGGTGTAATGTGGAACTTCCATATTTAATCAGCTCAGGTGGTATGCCGTTGGCTCCAGGGGCTTTGTTGAATTTCAGCCGACTCATTGTTCTTCGTATCTCTTCT
The DNA here is from genome assembly GCA_963978885.1 of Nemotelus pantherinus. Classification (NCBI taxonomy): domain Eukaryota; kingdom Metazoa; phylum Arthropoda; class Insecta; order Diptera; family Stratiomyidae; genus Nemotelus; species Nemotelus pantherinus. The sequence goes on along the minus strand of OZ022263.1, from coordinate 235,297,483 downwards.
ACACTTGGTGGCGGCAACATAAGGTTTCTTCTTGCGTTGGTGGAGCCTCCACTTATATTTTGAGCTGATCGTTTATCTGTTCACTAAAGTGCACTTCCCATCACTCCAGAATGTCTTCAGGATCGGTGATCAGATTACCGTCTTTGTCCTTAAAGTACGTGGAGCGTGGTGTGTACTGCGTCCTGTTTTGGACTATTTGGTAGAAATTCCGAGCATGGTGCGGACCTCGCTCTCTAGTTTTTTCTTCTGTCTATGAAGTCCCTTCTCTGTTTTTCTGAGCTCTTTATAAAGGCGTGGAGGACTATAGTACATGGCGTGGAGGACTATAGTACATGATGTGGAGGGTTATAAGCATAGCGTCTGCTCCTATGTATTTTTCGCCATGTACTATGGCGTGTGGCGCTATGTTTTATCACAATCCCGAAATCGACTATGTACATGGCGCCAGAAATCTATAAATTATGGCGTCTGGCGCTATGTGTTTTTCAGCAGTCCTTTAATATTGAAGTAAAATGATAGTAAACCCACGACAATCTTCATCGGATAGATAATTTGAAGTTGGTAGAAAGCTTTATTCAATAATTTATGATCAATCCATACGAGTGAAAAGTTACGAATTCCGCGACTACTCCTAATTACATTCAGATACCAATCCAGAACTAGATTAACTCATAGCTCGGTCCGTAGTCCTTCATCTACACCTGAATTCGAATTACGGACCCCAAGCATTACAAGCCTTGCTTACCTATTAAACAATTTAAAAACTACACGCCAGATGTCTTTAAACTATGGCGTCTAGCGCTACGTGTTTTTTCAGCGCACTTCTATCGACGATACTCAAGAGTCACTTGCTGACATTTATACATCTCCTCACACAGTATTGCTGCAAGTTATAATTGGAGTGCCATGAGCCATATTACATGGCGCATGGCACTATGTAATATAGCGTGTGGGGCCATAATTTCTGCGCCATGTAATTATGGCACTGGGAGCCATACTGCATAGCTCAGAGTACTATGTACATAGCGTGTGGGACCATAAATGCTGCGCCATGTTACATAGAACCACGCGCTATGTAGATTCTGACATTATGGCGCTGGGAGCCATATTGCATAGCTCAGAGTACTATGTACATAGTATATGGGGCCATAAATAATGCGCTATGTTACATAGCACTGGGCGCCATGTGGATTTTTTTCCGTGAAAGTCTAAAATAATTGAGCTATTATAACGCAGCAAACTTCTTAAAACTACCAAATTATGATCGTTCGATTTAAATGTGACCGCGAGAATGCAAGCTAGGTTTATTTTGGCTTTTATTGATCCTGAAAATATTTCGGAGCAATTGTTTTAGGATATTTCAATTGAACAACACAGAGAACTATGCATCTGATCTCGCAGCCAAACAAATTTAAAAGTATCAAAAATTACAGAATTCTTAGGGAGCATGATCGGATTGAAATTTATGCACTGCCTCACTGAATATGTGTATCACTTTCACGATTCGAATAAGTCGTGTTTCTTAAAAAACTTACACCATATCATACTTCGATAAACTCATCAGACGGTAGACATCATTTATTCATCGTGATGTGGTTGGATCGTTGATTATTCAAAGCCCCATGTCTTTGGGTTCGTTCAACAGTTAACTTCGACTTGGAAAATCATCCTCCGCCGCTACGCATATGCATTAATTTCACACTGCAACAAAACTCCCCATCCTAAACTACCTAACTTCCCATCAGAAAACCACACACTATGCTCCTAAAAAAGTTCTTTCAACTGCAATCTTCACCTGTAGTCTATTGAGGTCCGGATGTGAGGTCAAAGGAAAGTAAAATAAAAACCCAGCGAAAAAATGAAAGTCCTTTTAGGATTCATATACTTTCAAGCATTATTGTAGTAAGCAGTAACGCTTTCTCTTCATAACTGCTGCTTTCAGGAAACTTTTACATCCTTTAGCAGAAATACAACGCCATCCTGCTCCATAGGATCCTGCAGAAATGCACACTTTGCCTAGTCTGAAGGCAGTCAGCCTCACAGTCCATTCAGCAACCAAGCAAGAAATACCGAGAAGGATATGTTGTATTCAGAGTGAAATCCAACGAACCATATATTGGACGATAATGGATAGACAAACGAAAGCGAACCTCAAAAGGCGGTTTTGCTTGCCGCTCAAAGTACGTTGCTGAATGGTACGCTCACACAAAGATAGAGGTTTCAGTAAGAGAAGGTAAGCAAGCCGTTTAGTTTACAACACAAAACATCCATCGTCGGGCGTTTTTCTTTTTTAGATAAGACCTTCGGAACGGCTACAGGATAGCAAGAAGGCACGAAAGCATATACATGGCAGCGGAGACAACTGGGCTTGGGAGACACAAAAATTACGGGCTACATTCAGGGACCAAGACGTAAAGAAGTCTACTACACACTTGAAGGGTCGTATATTAAAAACATTTGAATGCACAAAACACAGAAAATGACTCGTTGTGAGAAGAATGTCGAGAAAACTTTATCCTTGTCAAAATCTCCTTTTTTATTTTTTTTACTATTCTCAGTATCCTGATCTTTTTCCATTTTGTTCTTGCCTGCATGTTTATCCAGGCGTTTTTTGTATGTTGTTGGAGAGGAGACCTTTGTGCAAACAAACAGTGAGCAAAGTGTGTACTAGCAAGGAAACACAATGGAAAGTAAATGGTGTTTTGAATATTCTTCCTGCCATTAATTTCACAGAACCCATTCGAGGGCAGGGTGTGTGCTTGGGTGTGTTTTTTATGTTTGAGCACCTTGAGGAGAAGCGATTATCGTTGAATGCCCGGAACGTCGTCGAAAGAAAAGGACTTCACGAGTCTCCGGCTCAATTGCTTCGTTTGATTGATTTCCGAAGAGAGCTTGTGTATGCATGGGTTACGGCTTGTTTGTTTCGAGCTGTGTTGTAGGCATGTGAGCATTTTGTTGACAAACGGGGTCCGGGTCAATGAATCAGAAACAAGGAAGGTCATTAGTGCTGATATCATAGGAAAGAAGATATTGTAGTTGTTTTTGAAGATAGTCAATATGGATGCTTGTGATAGATTAATGCAAATTATTTGAAGTAGATAATGGGGCGTTGCAACTATTTACGTCATAAAGCATTTGATTATTTGTCGCAAGAACATTTATTTTTTATTCACGTGAAAATAAATAAAAGATTTTGAAAATGATGGAATTTAAATTGAATCTGAAATAGTTTAGAGTGTGCGTTAATTTAGTAATGAAAGTTTGAAAAGACCCTACTCTAATTACTTTTATTCTAAGATTGTCTTTAACTACAGTTATTTTGTTGTGTCTTTCATCTAAATATCTTTGAAATTTTACAAATGCAATGATGATCTCATTTTTTCTTTTCTAGACTTTACCGAAGCGGTGTCAATCACAAATCTGAAAATTCCGTCAACCTATACCATAGAAGACATGAAAAACCCAGATCCGCTAGTTTTGGATTGCGAATATGAAGTAGATTCAAGTGAAACTGGATTTGTGCTGAAATGGCTTTTGAATGGTGTACAGATATATCAATGGATTCCGGAGCACAAACCATTTCCATTGGTGAGTATGATTATGAAAGACAGGGAAGACATATTGTTAAAGGGAGAAAAAATTCTTAAGTGGATTAGAAAAGTGTATTAACATACTATAATAACACAAGATTGTAATTGTAATATACAATGTAATCAAGCATGAAGTTAGTCAATGTAAAATGATAATCATAGTTCGAATAGTACAATACTAGACAATTGTGTACTAGAACTAACCAGTTTTGAGAACCTGGTCGAGAAGGTAAAAATGTCAGCCGACAGGCATTCAGCCACGAACAGTCACAAGACTCTGAATTATTAAAATAAACGTAGTATGTAGTGAGCCTGAAGTTTTTCTTAATTTCACCCGGTAATACAAATATTACAGTAATTCTTTGATTCATTTGATCAGTTCTTGTTTGAAAGGTAACCTCAAACATTCGGATTGAATTGATAAAAAAAACAAGCCTTTGAACCAACCCTTCTTTATCAGGACAATTGTATTCAATGATCAAAATAAAGCAACATTATTTTGGGTGTTTCAAAACTGTTTGCGATACGACTGAATTATGGACTGCAAGCCCTTCACTTGGCAGATCCCACAGTTGATTGGCGAGTTACTGTTTCTTTTGAAGCCCCAGAAAAGTCAAGCCAAGGAAATATCTAAAAATTATTTGACTTTTATAACATGAGAATCGTAGCTTTGCTTGCCAAGACATCACTCCGAGGCAATAGTCTCTATACGTCTTTTGACGATTGGGTATAAGATCAATGCTCTATTGACTAAATATTAAGTAAAAAAATGTTACCAGTGAATGGGCATAAAATCAGCAGTCTACACTTTTTCATAAAAAAGATCATATCCAAGCAATAGCTTCAATGCGTTATCCCCCGAGCGTTGGCAGTACCATGAAAAAAAACAAAAGTTTCAAAGCTCAATTTCTCTGCCGTATCGAAAAATCTTTCGACTAGATTAGACACAATATTTATCTGGATAATTTCTGGCAATAGGAACAATACCACGACCATTTTTCATTAGAATCTCGTAGAAATAAGGAAACACATAAACGATCAATAATCGAAAGTCACTACAGCCAGGACGCAAACTGTGAGATGTCAAACTTCATATTCAGTCCGTTTTATTCGGTGTAAAACTAGGATTTATGTTCAAGTTGCAAGTGCTGGAAAATTAACGTTCCTAAATTAAAACTGGATTAATCAGAAGAAAGAAAAAAATGCACGGAAAAGCAAACGGTGGCTAGATCCACATAATTTTATATGCTTTAATCTGGAATTCAAACGTAGTTGAGGTGTGACTTGGAAAAATTTGATTGAATGGACAAAAAACGACAAGCTGGAAGTTAAATTCATGGAAATAGACCGAATTGGAACCAGTGGAACATCATGGGTATTATTCTATTTCAGCGAGAGAACGGGTGAAAATAGACGTGCTATTATTGTAAAAAACAAAGAACATCGCAGACACATCCACAGAAATTGGGCAGAAAAGGAGCCTTGCGAGTATGGTGGTTTCTTCTGAATAAATCTTATCGCGATAAGCTTAGTTTGAGTCCGGTAAACCGAACTCCACTCAACGGTTCCAAATTTATATCTAGAATTGTGTGAGTGGCACTCACGACCCGTCTTCGCCGAGTTTAGACCAGGAAAGGAAAGGGGTCCAACTGGATTTTAGCCTCCATTTACCGGGAGGGCAACGCAGCATATAAAGTTATCTTTCTATTGAATCTGGAAGAAATTAGATAATGCGCTGGCTAGTGAAGCAAATTTAATTCTTTATATTCTAAGTAGACTGAGGCTTGTAAATCTTCATCTGTTTCTGGCGAAGGTTTTTTGAAACTTCATTTTAAAATTTTTCAATATTTTTTACCACTTTGAATTTAATTTCCACAGGCAGTATTAAATACGCCAGAAATTACTAAAAACACCTATCAATATGCACTAATTGGCATATTAGCCCTGAACAAATAAAGCGTTGTTGTATGATATGAAAGAATTAAAATTCAGTCGAGGTTTAAGATTTACAACTATTTCACCTTGAAATTTTCTAATCTTCAACGGCTCCGACGAGGAAATGGCCTGTCCTGACTCCTTCCTCTGAGAGAAAGCAATCCAAATCTCTGGCACGGGGGGTTTACGCAGATAAAGCTAACATCAATATAGGACCCGAACCAGCCGCACTTGAATCCTTCGTCCGTGCGGGTACCACAAAAGCTGAGAATGCACATGAATAAAGAAAAGACGAGGTACATGGTGTCTTGGTCTGCAAAATTAACTCCTAAAGCTGATACTTTTGTTAGTGTAGTGTTGCAGGAATTTGAATAATTAAGCTTTTCAGAAGAAATCCGTCGGTATCTGTTTAAATCTTACAAAACCTACTGTAGGCTATCAGGGCTTTTTAAATTCCAAAATTTAGCCAGAACTTCAAAACTACTGCTGTACTAGACCATGATCTTGCCAGTATTCATATTTTGACCCGAATTTGGATATTCAGCAAAAGGCACTCTACTGAATCCTTCTATCCTCTTTTTCGAGAGGATAGCCTTGTGAAGTATTGTCGGCCCCATATGTGGGCAATGAAAGAAAGTTCGATGCAAGCTACAACCATGACTTGTACGTGATGTACCTAGAAGCAGATATTTTGATAAAAATATACATAGCTGGGTAGACTCCAATAGGCTAGGCATCTAAAAATCTGCTTCGAGAATCCTTTGTGCCTAGTTTTATGACGGATAATAACGGGGGATACTTGCTTGCGGTAAAGAGCTCGCACTGACTAAGACGCTCAGAACTTAGGGATTTTTAACTGGGTCGCATCTGCTTGCAATCGGGATCGAAGGAACAACATTTCAGGACCACAGATTGTATTTTCTTGCTGATTTGGGAGCCAGTGCTGAGCACGTGTTGGTATGGATGGCAGCTGCAGTAGATCTTAAACTCGCCCTTAACTAAAATTGTATTTTAAGCTTGTAAATTGTATCTTAAGCCTGCTGACTTGCAGTATATGCGTCAAACGTTAGTAGTTTTTCGTTGACTTAGTTCGGTTCTTCATTTATATTCCCGGTTTTGTCATTTTCACAATGTTTCTTAATCTGTCGGACCTGGTTTTGATGCACCAGATGCTCGCGCATCCTAGCTTTGCTACGGAGACATTCTACTTCCGATTGCCATAACGAGTAATGCAGATAGTACAGTTATATTGGTAAAATTTCTTTTTCATCCCCAAAACGTGGCGTCAAAGTAGTAAAATAAAAATATGTATGAAGGTTACTGGAAAATTTTCAAGAAAAACAAACACGCAAATACCATGTTCCTTAAAAGTCAAGCATATTTGTTTCGAAATTTTCCATCCAAATCTGCTTATAAACTACTTATTCATCGTAAATTTCGCTTAAGAATTCTTCCAACAACTTTCCGACGACTCTATCACGTCGATTCTGGTCTCGTGCTGGCAATTCGAAAATAAGTATGCAAAAGACGCTCGTACACCATATGAGCAACTCTACCGAAATTTGCATAATTTAAAGAAATTTCACTGTTTATCGGAGAGCGTAGAAAATCTCGTTATGCAATGTAGACGAAAGCATGCATTTAATAAATTAATTTTAATACCAAATCGATGCTTGTGAGTATGGCGCAGGATACGTACAACTAATGCAAAGCTCGTCACAAGGATAGAATTCGATGAGCAGTGCTTGCTGTAGCGCCACCTGTTCGACCGACTCGTAATGCTGTTAGTGCTCAGCTAGTCGGTTTTCGTGGTGAGCGCAACTGGAAAATGTTAAATTAGGGACTCCGGGCCAAGCTTTACGAGCAAATACCTTATTCAGACGGATTAAAGACTGGTCCTGTATGGATTTAATAATACTCCGTATGGTGGTTAGCAGGTGCAGCGAAACCGCATGCATTATGCCTTGTGTACCTGCATTAAAACCGCGGAGCCGACCAAGTGTGCTACATTGACTGGGTCGCTCCGAATGGAGATTTCAGTTTCGACGTAATGTAACTTTTTTAATACGCTTACAGCGAAACTTTCTTCGAACATGGCTGGATTCGTGTTAGAAGGACCTGAGCAAGAGCGGGGAAGATGGAGTGAATATAAGTGAGTGAAGTGCAATGCAGAACAGTATATTGCTGTACAGGGTATCCGGCGGGTCTTAACTGGCGCTGAGAGCGCAACTTATGGCAAAATTTAAATTATGATAATGCAACTTTTCCAGCAGTTCTGCCGTTGCCACTTATGCATGCAGCACCGAGGGAAATACTGTTCTATGTTGTTGTCGGCTGTCTGGCGTACGGTTTCACTCGTATTTCATTTTAAAGTGTAATTTCGATGCAGAGTTTCCTAAAAGATGTTGATTAATTTCACTTAGGTATTCATGGTGTAAAAGGGAAATGAGCTTTGGTCGAGCGGAATGCAGTTGGGGCATTTTAAAACACACTGGAACGTAAATATGTATGATTTGATGCTTTTCAATGAATTGAGTGCTTGAAAACAAGCAAGCAACGTCGTCGTGAAGAGCTTGGTTTTTGCTCAGATTCAAAATTTAGAATTTCACTTTGAAGTAAGTAATTGGTTGTTAGGAGCGAGGAGTTTGTATGTTGGTGCAGAGTAGATTCATTGTGGAAATAAGCCATTGAAAAAATTTAAAGCTAATTTATATGTAAGAAATATGAAATTGAAAACCTAACGATGATTGAAGATTTTAGCTTTCGTTGTGAATGAAAAAGTTTCAGAAATTTCCACATCAATGCCCAAAAAATTGTTTGATCGTGATTTTATAGCTATGAGTGAGTATCATACTCGAATGACAAAGATTCACAATTAAAACAAACATCATACACCTGCAATGAACGATGCAGTAAGCCCATGAAAATAATTTTAATTTGCGCTGTATCATTTTTGGGACTTGTTCTGATGTTTGCGTGGATTGATTTATGTTGGACAACAGCAATTGCATCCTGAATACCATCTCTCACCACGCAGTGTTATATCCGATTCGAGTCCTAGGATAATTAAATCAAGAGCTTTAAATCCAAACAAAAACTGTGTGGATAAAACCAATGAAAAGTGAATTAAACATTTCTCATTTCTGGTGCTATGATCTTTTCACCAAAAATCGCGCAATTTCAAATAGCCATCGGCAATAGCTTATCATCAGCAAATTAATTTTCTGTGTTTTATTTTTCGACATATGCCTGATTGCTGTTGTTTTTCCTCGTTTAATTTCAGGGCCTAATGAAGTCACGGATTGATACGACATTTTCATTGTCCACCGACTATCATCATCGACATCGTGCGATTTCAATCATAAAGCCAGACTGGAATATGACGGGTGATTATACGTGCTCGGTACAAACGTTCCAATCATCCGACAGAAAATCATCACATTTACAGATTATTGGTAATTAGCCGATTCATATGAGTAGTGTGCAAAGTTTTTGTGTATACTTAAATTGTTTGAAAAGGCTTAAAGGGGTATTTTATATGAGCGACTGAATATGCTTAACTCCATTAACACAAAATGAGAAAATCTGTTTTTGAATTGGTGTCCATTTTGGGAGGCTTATTGTGATTACGTTCAATTAATTTTATGTTTCAAAAAATGTTGCCTTCAGGGGATTGTATCCAATTTTAAATTTTGGATTGATATGAAAATATAGTTTCAATTTGAATTTGGACAATTTGATTGTTTTCGGATCAATATTTTGAAGCAAAACTCTAAGTGTTGATTACAGATCCGGCAAATTAAGTCAATTTCAAATTATTGATGTTATGTTTATTTTATGGAACTTTTTTTTCTTTTTTTAATGAGCATTTATTATTATATTGCACTACTACACCATTTAAGGTTAGAAATCTAGCGTTAGCGAAGATGAATCAGACGATTAAATTCGTTGTGAACTATTCGTGTTTTTATGACCAACAAGATAAAAAAGAAAACATTTAACGTTTTGCTACGTAGATAGGTTTATGTATGTTTCTCTAAATTTATATAAAATTTCTTCGTTACAGTACCCGAAACTGATTTCCAGCTAACAGCTAAAGTCGATTTCACTGCGAATGATGTGATAATTGTTTGCAGCGTTCAAAATGTTTTCCCAGAGCCAGTCCTTACAATATTGTAAGCATGGATGACGTGATTTTTTTTCGAATTCTAAATCAAACTCTTTCTATATTTACTATTTAGATTCAACAACGATCAACCACTTCATGCTATTAAAAACATGCGAAAATTGCCTAATCACTTGTACAGTGGTAATGTAACTGTAGAAATACCGCGTTCTCAAATCGAGTCACCGACTCCTATCAATTGTGTTCTGACACTCCCCGGTTCGAATTATACGAAACGAAGAGAAACGATATTTTATGGTAAGAAATCGAATCGCGTGTAGATTTTATTAATATAAATAACAGATAAATTACATCCCGTACAGATCAAGGACTAACTACAACGATAGAGCCGTGCGAAGAAGAAATATCGAGTGCGATTTCAAGACTGGAAGGCGATGGACTTAGAGGTGAGTATGAAGTGCAAATGTAATTGAATGCTGAATGGTTTGAGTTGAAGATTTTGTTGTTTTATTTTTGTAAAATCAATTTTTGAGCGTACTTGTACCACCCGTTAATGTAGGATCTAAGAAGGTTCAACACATATTTGTTCTGATGGTGAAAAAGAATAATGGGCGCACTCTGGTGAACTGGCAAGAAGCTTGGTGGTTAGTTTGGTGGTAAATGATATGGCATAAGAGCCTTATTGACCGTCATGAAATTGAAAATTTAATTTTTGGGAATATGTGCAAAGACGCATTAAAAAATAATGAAATTAGTTTATTAAAAGAAGATGGTATGTTTTACTGACTGGTAGCTGATACTGATTTATGGTCACAATTATTGGTTCGATTCTGAGGTATTGACAAGAATCGAAATGTTTTTCGTGATTAGCCTAAGTTAGAAATTAATTTGAGTCGATGATTTCTGTTCAGTTTTTGGCCAAAATTAAAATTATGGTATAGAAAAGACTTTAAAGAAGGGAAACTTCTTGCAAAATGCATATATGTTACAATATTAATTGCAGAAGAAGTCATTTTGCTCAATAAAAGACTTGGTGATTGTGTGTCGTGTTCGAAAGTCAGTTCAACAATATGGTGCCTTAGTTACTTAGTTACAACTCAAAATTCATGATAGTTTTCTCAATGATTGAGTTGATATGATCGTCCAATTTGAAATTCTGATTTAGTTTCCATCAATTTAATCGTGGTTTTCACGAGTGTGCTCAGAAATGTGTGCCAGAGATTAGTTTTGGGTGTTTCAAACATATCAGATACCATAGAAGAGCTACGAACTAAAAAGAGCAAAACAAATGCAGACAATTAGTGAAGTTATCAAAAGAGTGGCAAGATCTGATGACAAAATCATTTGAACGAGATACATTAACGATTATGTATGTGACATAAAGATCTGCTTTGAATTTATGGTCAATTATCATCAAGCGGGCTTTCAACTTTTCAGCAATAGTGATGAGAGACACTTTATACATGTATTTGATGACATCTCGATATATTTAGAGCTTGTGAACCACTAGTACCACTCACAGCAGTCGAAAACAGAATAAAATACAGTCATTCAAAGATTTAATTACATTCAACACCTTATTTCATTGCTTAGTGCTAAAGATCAGCCATTTAGTGGTTTCCTCTTAAATCCTATGTTGTTTTGATATTGACAGCTCTTTCGCTCCAAAACTCTTGACAGCTGCTCAGTGCTATGTCTCCACCGTAAAAATGAACACGTTTACGCTGGAATATTGTTTCGAAAATATTGAAAACTTACTTCCAAAGTGAGTGCTTTGTAGCCAAAGTAGGGTGCACAAGGTAGGGATCCTAGGTTTGACAGGTAAAAATGTTTGCAGTCTGGTGTACGCAAATTTGTTAGAAATGTTTTGGGGGAAATCAAATTCAACAAATTTAATGTCACTGAAATTTCTCTGCATTTGCTTTTTCATTAGTTCTAATTTTTCAGTTACATTAAAAAGCCATACCAATTTTGATGTGTATCATTACCCACGCTGGGCGCACTTTTGTTATTTAATGCTATGGCTTATTTATTACTTGTAATAAATATTTTACCCTATTTTTTCTTTCTATTTCCAAACAAAAACTATATGTCTCCTCATTTAGAAGCTACAGTGTACAAACTGTGAAAATTATTGAATTTCAGAAAATGAATGAGAACATTAAGCCATTAGGTTACTTTTTACCACTTTCGTGGTCTTTGAATAATGTGAAAACAAAAAAAAACCAAATGAAAAGAAGTAAATTTCGGGAAAGGGGCATATCAACGCTTCAGAGACTGCTGATTATGCGGCTTTATGCCGTCAGAGCATGACAATTGCAGATCCACACAATTAACGACCACACTGACCCGGAAACGATCAAGCCGGGAAGACTAATTTTGGTCACCATTGTCGAAAAGTTAAACAATTCAATTCGTACCTTGAAAAGATTGTAACTGTAACTTCCGGATAAGTGGGCTTCGCTTGCCAAGGACAGTACCGTCAAGTCTGCTCGAAATTAATGGGCAGACAACATCATTCTTCTTAATGCGCGGACACCATCAAGTGTCGAGTAGAGATGAAAGTGTATTTTGAGCAAACGTTTTTCTTTTCGAATTGACACATGGATTGAAAGCTAACGACCACGTGCTTTGAAATCGCTTCTCTCTGTGGACCCAAGAATTACTTAAATATAGCACATCAGTCAATAATTCCCGGGACTGACATCTAGATGGCGCCACTACTGACTAATTCGTAGAAAATCTAACTAAACTTAATGTGTTAAAATTTCAAACTAAATCTGTTAAAATTTCATGACGATCTGGTAATTAGCTTATGAATCGACAGGAATTTATGTGAACCAATTATTTGACTTTCACAACCATGAAATCATAACAATTCGGTGTGTTGATTTATTTTTACGATGGATAAAAATATCGTCACAACAAAGGCTTGACTTGATTAGTGTAATCCGATCTATGCTTCGAGGAAATCAATTGTTGAAAATTGGTTTGGTGGCTCTAAACGTGATTGTACAGACACTATGATGCTGAATGCTCTTTCTTGATGAATGAATCTTATTTATTTAAATTTTATCCTATATATGTTATAATAAAATAGCAAAAATGCTTGGTGCTGAGATCCTTTCGCTAGCACCAAAACCAAAAGTATATAAATCTGCTTTCTATTGAGGCCGATCCACCCTGTGAATTTCGTTTCGATCCGATGGTCGGATTAGTAAAAGGAAATTTTACGGCCACTACCCGCAAAAGATATCAAATTTTCGAAATCTTAATATCAGTTGTTTATTACCACCCAAAGATCATTATTATTTGACAATTTAATGATAACATTGCTTAGCAGAGATATGAAAAAAAATTACAAAAGCTACTATAGCTGGCAACGCTATCGTGGTTTTTTAACCGAATTCCTACCAAATTCGGCCCAGATTAAGGGCCATTTACTGTATGAATTTCGTTTTGATTTGATGAAAGCACCGAAACTCATAAAGCAAAATGCTTATATTTTTTGAGCGAAATTTCAAGATTCAAAACTAAAAAATTTCCAAAGCTGGCAGTTCCATCTTAATTTTTTCAACCAAATTTCTATCCAGCTTGTCTTGGAATAAGTTGCGTGAATTTTTTTAAAACCTCGTGACTGCATCGGAATTTGTAGGGCAAACAACAGTTTTTTGGTTTCAGTGATTTATTAAGGTGGTACCACTGTCACAGGGTTGCCCAAATTACTTCTATCAGACATGGTCCTATGTAAGACCACTACATCCTGTGAATATCATATTGATCTGATTACTGGGTCGTGAGTTCTCGTGAGCAACAGTTTCGAGTGCTCAAAATAGAGGTAATTTGGTGATGGGGTGTGGTTTTTGTGTAACTCTGCATTTTTCAAATTCCAATTTGACAGGGTGAGCTCATATGTACAGTTTTAGTGAACATTAATATGCCTTGCGAATTTCTTGGTAATCCATAACTTCTATCATAAGCTATGACAAATTAAACTTTGAAAAAAAATTCTTGCCTACTTTTTGGCACTCGGCACCCACATAGGTTTAAAAAGTAAAGTTTTTTTTTCATAAACAAACATAAAATATGATCAGATTTCATTTTCAGTACTAGTTTTTTTCTTAAATTTTCTTTGCAATGGGGTATCTCGAAATTCACTAAAGTACCTACCGCTATCTAAGGGTTAACCTAATATGGACCTACTCTTTACATACATCGATGAATGGGCCCATGTACTCCCGAGATGATATAACCTAACTCCGTTACCACTCGTTTTCATCGAATATTAGTAATTCTTCGAAAATCAGTCTAAAAAGATTCTACTGTTTTTAAATTCCACCAGCATATTTGCAATAGTGTGTATTCCCATATTTTATTAATTTAAATGTTTTCTCCTTCACAGGTCACTCAAGCAAGTTGCTGTTTTCACTAGTTTCTATACTACTTAGTTCTATCTTTCTGGCCATCAGTTAGTGGTCATTCGAGCATTAGGCAAATTATATGAAAAAAAACACGTAGACAAAACCACCCAATAAACTAAGGTATTTTTGTAGATATGGAGAAATGATAAATATCGTAATGCAGTCTAAATGTAGTTAAAAATCTTGAAATAAAGAAAACTGAATGGAAATATGGCGTAAGAATATATATAAACAATAAGCAAATAGCATTGACATACGTATGTACAGTGGGCTACATATTATTAAGTTTGTTAGTTTATTTAGTTGAAAGTACGTATATATTTTATTGCATGGAAGAAAAGTGCAAGCTGAGCACAGAGCAAGAAAAGAGCACGAGAAATAGATGTAGAATTAGGAGTTTATTAAGTGAAGAAAAAAAAATCTATCGAACTAATTGTATTTTAAAACATTGCTGTCCGAACAAGCATACATACGTAATGAAACGGGAATTTTCGTAGGATGATTTGTTTGCGATAGTGCTTAATTTTGCGAATAATTTAGCAGCGAACAGTAAAGTGATATGACTGTCAGCTTCAATTAATGAAGAATTAAATAATTTTTTCCATGTAATTGTATGTCTAAAAGCTTTTAGTTTTCCTGCTTAAAACTTTAAATGAACAACTGGGCCATGTAAAAATCATAAAACGTAGAACTATTTTTGACAGGAAACGTGAACAAACTATGACTGTCAAACTATAAACTGTCAAACTATTTTTGACAGGAAACGTGAATTGGCAGATTGAATCATTAATGAATGCTAATGGACCGTTCATTTTAAATAGTCAAAGCGAGTTAAAAGACACGTGAAAAAACTATCAAACGTGAATGTAGAAATGATAATCTGTCTGTAGTGAAAATGAATTGGATTTGGAAATATCACATTTAGATTTTATAATTGCAATCGTTCCGGCTGATTTTTGAAATAAGTGGAATATGAAATTCAAAAGAATGTCTAGGTCTAATTTTTAATTGCCTGTGATATTGCCTACGGCTATTTATTGAAATAAACTTTGATTTAAACGAAGTTTAAATTTTTTTCAGCTGAGTTTGATTGAAAAACTTATTTAGCTGCATGAATTAAATTCTTTGCACGCAGCATTTACTGTTGATTCTTCAAAAGTTTCGGTTATTTTGTATACTATATTACACGAAACTTCAGTTTAACATATTGAATTTTGCTGTTATCATTCTATTTTATTCTGTAAAAAACTGTAGCGATTATTCGTATTTAATTTAATTGTATAATTCATCCATATCATATAAGAACAAAAGTTGCTTCGAGTAAATTTGCCTAATTTCGTAAGAAGTAGAGTGGAAACCTGAGTATTTCACAATCATTTACCAAATTAATTTGTCTAGGGACCAGAAATAATACAAATGTATTGATTTCATCATGCTTGCGTCGAATCGAATCAATTTAGAGTTTATTTTCATTTGGAATAAAACTCAGATCTAAGGTTTTTTCTTAAGTGAATCGAAACGAAATTTTCCTGGCAAAGCCAATTGTCAATTTTCTGAATGTTTTGTCAAGTCTGTATTTTTTATTTGCAGCCATGAATTCAAAGCGATAAATACATTTGTATAGCTGTTTATAACTGAATGAAACTGCTTAATGTAATGCTTTCAGAACTGACGAAGTACTATAGAAAAAAATCGATTTCGTCAACATTTAAATGAAAACTCATTACTTGTAAAACTGTCAGATTTCATTAAAAATGTAAGAAAATACTGAAATGACATAGCGCTTGTAAGATGATATAAAACACTATGAGATTGCGATAATATGAAATATGATAAACAATGTTGATGTTTTTCAAATAATACTGAAAAAAAATATTAAGGAGCATATGATGGAAATAATAGATGGATTATGTGAATTATTGAAAGAAATTTATTTATATGTGTAAAGAAAATAAAAAACAATGAGTATAAGTGGATAACGTGAAAAATAATAATAATAATAATAAATTTTTTAAAACTGAATTGTTTCCTTCCTATTGCAGTAAAAAAATTGATGGATGATTTGTGTCATGGAAAAATAAAATTTCAGGACAGGATATATGAGTTGAGGAAAGGTTAGTATGTGGCACACATTTTCTGACGAATATTTGGACTTGAGGAAAGTCTTATGGTCACCTCGCAAAATGTAGCACTATTTTAAGATTGAAGTTGGCCATTATGCCAATCGCCTAAAATCTATCTGCTATTCGTAAAATGAAATAAAAATTAGACAAATTTTTCAGAAGCATTATTTTCAATGTTTTTCGAATTACAAACGATCTTAGAATATAATGGTAAGTATTTAAAGCTAAAGATTTTTTGAGCGTTGTTGGTTCTCGGACTGAACTCTATATCCGGTTTTCTATTGGGCTACTTGCTTTGAAACAGGACAGGAGAAAGCTCTTGATATGACTCGATGGCAGCTTGGGTGGTGAGGGCAGCGCACGTAGGGTAATATTAGCGATAGATCGGCGATCAGCGATCAATGTGCTGGTGAACTTCACCATGGGGGAAATCAAGCGAGAGTGCGACACCTCGATGCCACATTGGAGATCACTTTCTGGGAAAAACACACTTATTGGTGGACTCAAAAGATAGCGGAACTGAAGCGAAGAGCTCTTGCTTTGTCATTTGGACTGTCGGTATACCAAATGCATCTTAAATTGCAGTAGAATACAAAAAGGCAAAGAAGAGCTCGGGAAGAACGAGATAGTCTGCCCGATGAGATGTCCGGTCATGTTTTTAGTGATGCTGCATGTTTGGAACGCTTCTAATTCAGCGGGATTGGCAGATATTCTAGAGGTCATTGAGCGTCATATTCAAGTAGGAAATTATTTGTTAGCCACAGCTCGAGACGATCTGGAAAATCGTTATTTTATATATGAGACGAACCAAGGAACTGTCAGCAAAAAATATTACTGCTGAAGTACAAGGGCCAATTTTCGAGCCAGACCTGTGGAATGCCGCATATGACTGTTTCACAGGACTTAAAATGCCGTAAGATATGCTCTTGATAGGTTGCGCTGATGATGTAACAGCTTTCATCACCTCCACAAATCCCCATCTCGGTCAGCTCAGTTTAATCAAGTAATGAGAAGGGTTGAAGCCTGGATGGAAAACCAAGGTCTTCAGTTGGTGACTACAAAAACTGAGATACAAATCATTACACCCATGGTGGTTGGCTCCAAAGTAATCAAGACTGCAAATTACCTCAAAGTGACTCTTGACTCGAAGCTGACTTACGGAGGCAACATACGAAAAGTGTGCGGTAGGGTATTGAAAACCGTAATCTTGCTGAGCAGACTCATGGTGAACTACCGCAGTTTAGTACCAGTAAACGCAAATTGCTTATGGCGGCGGCTGATTCAATGCAGCTATGTGATGCGGAGACATTGGCTACTACCTTAAAATTTGGCGAGCGTTCAACGCAGAGAAGCGCTACGCATTGCAAGCAGCTACCCCAATGTATTGGGAAAGCCGTCATAGCAGAGCGTCAAATTACTGGCAAACCAACGTTAGGGGATCCTTCTGAATAGCTCAGTGCTGTGAAGAGAGGTAGCAATCGCTTGAGCATGAGCGCAAACCCCTAATCTTTGGGAGGGACGCTGGGTCAAAAGCATAAAGATAGCGTGGACGACTTTGCTGATCTGGGACATAAAAACTTGGCTTAGTCGTGACCTTAGTCGTGTTACTACCTGAGCCAATTTTTATCAGATCACGACTACTTAATGAAATACCTTCATAGATTGTAGAGACGGTTGTGGCTGAAAAGAAGAGAACAATGCCTGATAGAACGAAAGACTAGACTGATCGACCAGGAAAAACCACCACAATATAAAAAACTATGCAATCAAATACGGAAATATGTTTGCTAAGGTTGTGGTCGCTAAATAAATAAAAATCGCAGGATTTCTGGAAACATATAAAAATGTATGTCGCACGAGTTCAAAGAAAGGGAAAGAGACCAGTACTTACCACCACCACATAGAACAGTATTTACCACCACAAACTATCGAACATTCAAATAGATGACATCAGTACATAAAACCAATTTAGTCATGCCAATTTTGATAGGAGTCTCTCCCCACGTTGGGCGCACTATTGTTATCTTCTAAAATGACTTACTTTTTGCTTCCAATAGACCTGTTAAGTAAATTTGTCTTTTCATCATTGAATTACTGTCCATTGAATATCATTTCACTGCTGAAACTTGAAAATAACTGCTAATATAACTCAAAAAAAAACCCTCAAACCATTTCGAGCAAAACCAAATAGATACTCAATCAAATCAATTGCTCTTATTTCCCTGATTTCATACGATTTTATTCTCAAGATGTTCATCTAACAGTGTCCATTCATGCAGTCCATCTATTTGCGGACGACGTTCATGAACTATGTTCATGTGAACTATGTCAGCTTGAATTTGCTTCCATTCTGTCGCCCACCCAGACATGTCTTCCTTATTCTTTTTTCAGATTCCTGTCGGAAAGTCTGTCTCACAGACGAAAGTTTTCCGTTTCCGATAGCAAAGCAATTGATTGCAATAATCAATAAAGATTAAATAGAGCTCTCTGAATAATGAGCTCTTGGAAGGTTTACTCAAATTAAGATGCTGTGATTACGAGTTCCCTTAATAGATTCTTCTTACTTGTTCGTGTCGTGTCGTTTCGCTCGTGCATGCTGTTTATTCACTCTGTTTTGCCGTGATTCACGAGCATGTCTCTGATGTAATTAAATTGATCATAGATATTTGTATCATGTGTGAATCTTGTTTAATTAATTAGTTTGTATTTTCGTGGAATTTCGTTAAGTGATTCATAGTTTGTGGGGTGGATTATGCAGGTTAAAATGAGAAATACGGATAAGAATGAAAAGTCTAAAGATTTGATTTGATGCCTGAGGCGTCGGTCGGTGAATGTGAATTTTCCGAAATCTGGTGTGGAAATGATCTTTTTAAAGCTACATTTTCTGATTAGATACGTGCTGTTATCGGTAGTTGAATTTTGATAGTTTATTTTCGAGAAGCAATTGCATAAAGCGTGGAGTACAGTAGCGGTATCGTTACGTACAAAAACAGGTCAAACTATTCAAATGACAATTTATCAGCAAAATTATCTTTATTTTGGTATCAGATAGATGTCAAAAGTTAGGTTAGGTCACGTCTAAATGTTTTCAATCGGAGTGTCTTGCTGAAAGATCTACAAAAGTGTAGTAGAGGTTCGTTCTGATGACGAACAGACTCGCCCTTTGGCACAGTACTTTGGAAATCATTTGGTTCCATTGATAAACTGCAAAGTATAATTTTAGTCGGCGGACTTTTTCAGTCTGTTGTGCGTATTTGGGCAGAGGATGTCTTTTGTGTAACGGCACGCCAGCATCATAGCACATTAACAAAAAATTACACAAAGGACTAGAAGAGATGGCTCCAAGGAAGAATCATTATTTATGAATCACAAACTATTATTAATTCATCATTATATTCAATTTATTTGCGATGGGCTGGACTAAGAGACGCGCAGACCACAGTAGCTGCAGTCACTACAGCATTGACGATGTCTCAAAAAGGATTTACACTATGTAACAAAAAACAATCCCGCACGCATTCGGATGGATATCCGCTGCAACCACCATGTTATCCTTATTACCCAATTTGCGAACAACAAAGACATTAATGATATTCTGGGTAAGAAAGCAGGCTCATGGTTTCGGCAATTATCGTCTTGCAAATAGTTTACTCAGGCCGATTTATCTTCCCTTGATGAGAGATACACTTTTTTTGTCAACTTTTTGTAGTCCACTATCTACACGTAATGTTATATTTTCGCGTTGTTCATTTATTTTGTTGTTCCCGTAATTGGTTTGAAGTTAACTAAATCAAATTTAGCTCTAATCACTTTCAAATATCTTCAAATTCTGCATCCTTTATGCAAATTCTGACAATTTGCATCGCTAACTTTGGACTTTAAATTTCTTCCATAATCACAGCCGCTTTCAGTTTTGTTGCTATTTTCATTCCCGATGCAAAATACAGCAGTCCTTGTGGAAGCGAAATAATCCGATAAACAGTTTGATTATATTTGGCTTCGGTTTATAGAGTACTCCGATATACTCTTGATTTCCTGCTTGCCTTTTGGACGAATTTCCTTATGAACTAGCAAATGATGTGGCCTATGGAGCTTCAGAAGCTAAAAACTCATTTCTTTGCTGCATCATTCTGTCAAATATGCGAAATGAAATCAAATATTGTTCATTATTTATATTCACATAGAAAATAGAGTTCGTGATCTATGGCCAAAACGGAAGGATGTGAATTGGCGATGAATAAATTGTGTGTCCCGTACACATTTTCAGTACACAGGTACCAATTCACGCAACTTAATTGGAGTTTGATATTGTAAATACAGTAAATGATGTTTCCAAAAATCAATTTATAAAAACATTTATCTTTCAATTGAGAAAAACTGACAGTACAAACACTACACACTGATAATTTAGCTCAAAATGAAATTCATAAGATCTACTGCAAACAGGACTGGGCCACAGTTCGTTCAATCCTGGTTCACGATATGATTCCGAACAGTCCAGGGTTTAGTGTCTTCTGGCGGGGCTCTGACCGACCATTCAGCCAACCAACCGTTCGGCAAATATTCCCCCTGGACGCGTTCGTAATTGAAATGGTCACGCCACGGGGAAATGAAATTTCATAGTAGCGTTCAGATATCCTAGCGGTGTCGATAGCATTCGAGGAAGCTATTTGTTGTTATTGTTTATCCTGCCACTGTTGCTTTTTGTTGTAGCTGGTTGCTGTTGTTGTTTTTGGTGCTTTTGTTTTTCGAGATCCACATCGGTTTGTGTTTTACTCCGTTTCATTTTGTTTTATTGGAGCTCATCGCATGATGGTATCGCTCACAGATCCCTTTTATTATTTTATTTTAAAGTTGCCCGGGCTTGAGAGCTTCAAGGGATTCTGACGCGTTCTCACTATGCCTCTTTGGCATACAGTCGGGGCAGTAACGCGACACGAACAGGCTCAATGGCGTAAAATGCCCAGCAGGCAATAATACAAAAATTGAATTGGAAGCTTACGAATGAAAAATTTTACGATGCATTGAGGAATTTTGTGTCGCGAACACGCGCTTGTACATAGATATTACGCAAATGGCCGATTGAATTCAATTATCTGTGGTTGCTATTACATCTCGTGTTCGGCGAAGTGATGAAAATGAAATATGAAAGAAACTGAATGGATCAGGGTGTTAAGTGGAACCCTGGGAAATTTGGGTGGATTTCAAGAGAAAATATTACTTTTACAAGTGAAAGTCGTTTGATGAATAAATGAAAGCTGCGCGGAAAAACACCTCCTGACGCATTTGACGTTTTAGAGATATGAACGATCAAAGAAAGTGAATCTTGAAGCATGTTGAAAAATCGAAACGAAAAGTATTGTTGTAAGTCATCGCAAAGTGGCAACGCTCATATGTACAAATCCTTTGAATTCAATGCAAGTTTTTTTTTCAGTTTTTTCGCTTTAATCTCCATTACCTTTGTTTGACTTGAAAATCGTATACCAACTCTCAAAATCATTATATTTTAGGTTTAATCTGAAATCTTAACAAGTCTTTTATACGCCAGCTTTTTCGAATTGTACGACATAATCTTAACCGAACGAAAATTAAAATTCTTAACTCATAATTTCATCCCGAGTTTCGAAAAGCATAATCCTCAGCGATGGTCACCTTCTTCGTACCTACTGTAATATTAAACGCCACCATCCGCACTAGGCTCTCCGTAACCTTACAAACACATCTTGTTTTGGCTTTGCAGACTTTCATCCTGCTTGCTTCGTAGACCATCACCAAGCCACGAAGGCCGTCACTGGAATATTCAAAATTTTCATTTGCATACAGTAAAAGTTATCTTTTAATCTTTTAAGTGTCTTTGGATGAAAAAAGTTTGTGGAGGATTTTTGATTTTCTATTATAAGCTCGTCGTAGAGGCTTTTTGGGGGTTCTTGGGAAGTTTCTAAAGTAGGTACGTAGATAGTTGTTGGTGGGATGAGTGTGAGAGAAAGGGGGCGTATTGTACGTGTTTTAGTTCTTGCGGTTGTAGTAACTGAGAACCAGGTTTATTTAGTTATTTTATGAATTATAGCTTTTTCAAGAGAAATGCACGCTTCAGATGGGTGGACTATGTTCGTGTATTTGAAAATAATGGTAGTGCTGAGAAAAAAGCAGGAAAAATCTCGCAAGGCTACTTGAAAGATGCACGATGCAACCAAAATTTCCACTATACATTCCCATTCCACTATATATTGCAATGAAAAAACACGGACAATTTTTATGAACATTATGTGAAAGCTAGACACTGGGTGACTGAGCTTTTTGGAGCCATGGCAGTATTAGACATAGGTCGACGCATATGAACTAAAACCCGGGTAATAAAGATCGTAATTCTGGACAGATGAGCTATATATTTGGTTTATTCAGTTTGAGGAGAAGTTTGATTTTTCAGGAATCAAAACATCCCTTATAAAGTACAACTACGTGTTGTCTTCACTTAGCTGCAAGGAGTCTACAAACAATGAGGGATTCAATCGTTAGGCTTAACCCAGACGCACCTTTTAAGGTCCAGTAGAGAGCATTAATGCCGCGGCTATTAGCTAGTGATTCGGCAAAACTGAAACATAGCTTGCGAAACGTTAACCTAGGTGACCGACCGGTAATGGCGATGAAATGAATCGATTAGCGATTTGCTAAAGATTTTTAGAATGCAGTGGCTTTCGCAGCAAACATAGGCTATTTTACCTAGTTCACCGCAAGCCAATATTGACAAACTAGCGGAAACAGCCAATGAAATTGTTAAAGTTCTCTCAAGCAAGCGGTCACTGTGGCTCAACATAAAGCATCCCTCACAAAGCTAATACAAAGACACCTATGGACATGGCTGCACTCTGGGTGACGCAAATAGTCCAACAAACTGGTAAATCCCATGGGAAGTCCCGAATCTAATGCTTGATTCGACGAGAATTTTTCTAATCCAATGGGAACTCGTAAATCCATGGGAATTTCCAATTATAAATACCTCAAATCCGCATCTGTATGGAGATTTCCCACATTCTATGAAGATTCCGGAATCACAAGAGATTTCCCAAATTCCATGCGTCATCCAAAATTCCATCTCAGATGCGATGGGAAATACCGAAATCCAGGTTTGAATTCAAATTCCCATGGAAAATTTAAAGATGCCCGTGAGCTAGTGAAATCAGCTGCATTTCCTAAATTTCATTGGCTTTTCAAAGCATCATAGAAAATCAAAATCCGAATTCAATGAAAATTTTCAAATTTCATTCGGTTTTCCAAACCTAATGGGAAATCTCAAATCTTATGAAACAATAATTTCCATGGACATTTCCAAATCTCGTGGGTTTTCCAAATTTTCAAGGGAATTTCAAATGCCATTCCACGAAAAATCTTGAATTGCGAATTTTCAAATTCAATGCAAAGTCCCAATATCTAAAAAAAAACAGAGTACCAATGAGAATTGGAAAATGAGAGATCTAACGGAATTTCAAAAATTCCATGAGATATGTGATTTCCCATAGGATCTGTGAAGATCTCGTAAATCCCATGGGATCTGAGATTTGTCATTTTCCAGGGGGTTTACAGTTCTCATACGATTCGTTAGATCTCATTGGACTGAGGATATACCGAGGGATTTGAAAAATCCTTTGAAATTTTCGGAATTTTATTTGATATTGAATTTTCCAAGGGATTGAGTAGTGCCCATGGAATTTGGGAAAATTTGGGAGGATTTCTGGTATATTTTTTTTCAAGTTCGGATATAATGTTACCGTTGATTTTTGAAGGTACTTTATTAAATCTTTTGTCTTCAACTGAAATAGAAAGGGGTAGTTTTATGAGAGCAGTTTCGGTCTCTCCCTTGTTCCAAAGCTAGAAGGGTCCAACGGGCTTTAAAGTGCATCTTATGTGATTAAACTTTCCAAATGAACAAAATTGCAAGCGTAAAATATAATGTACTGATAATCTATAATAAAATTCACTTTCCGGCTTCCCCTTTTTCAATCGCTTCAAAATCTTTACAATTTCGAACTGATCGCTACTGAGTTATTTATCAACTCGTGCACGTAGGATAATTTTACGAACTATTTCGTACCTCTTTATTTTCACTTACCCAACTTTATTTAAAATTCACTATTCAAGTATATTTTGAATGCTATGACTGACTTGATAGTCCCTTGCTGAGCCTTTTTTGGTTGATTGATTGATTGGTTCTTCAATGATTTACCAGTTAAAGCTTCGTCTCTCGATGATGGGTAAGGCTGTTGCCAAAAATAATCACCAAATCACCCTCCGAAACGGTCTTGTTTTATTATTTTGTCGTCTCCGCCACAAAAGATAACTTTAACATAAAGTTCCTGTTTCAGGACATCGCAGTAAAAATTCAGGTGTGCTATTTTTTTACTTCCTAGCTGAAGAAAATATTTTCTAGCCGCAACGGAAGTTTCATAATAACTAGGTTCATTTACTCTAGTTGTTTTCCATATGGCATTACCTGTTGGCTTCAGTTGCCGCGGTTCACTTTGGGAATGTATTTAGTTCTTCCCACTCTGGCGTTCCACTCAGTCTGGCATTCAATTTCAGTCCAATATATTTCTTGCGCATCGGCTAGCTGTCACCTGACATTTAGAAGGCGTCAGTAGGTCGCGGTTTGACCTAGTTTCGGCTTTATGCATAAGTCATATCGCAAGCAACGCGATTTACGCCAGCAGGAGAGTTCTCTGTAAAACTCACTGGATCCACGCGGTGATATCTAGAACGATCCTTGTTTACTGATGTTTGGTCTGGTGGCACAGCAGTGAGTATACCTATCTTTGCTAGTATTGCAAACAGAGTTCACCGTTTGGCGGCTCTTTGTACTACATGTGCCTCAGCCTCGACTCCTTCGTCTGCTCTGAACGTCCTGCTTCATCTCCTTTCGCTTGACCTTTTTGTTTGAGGCACGGCCACAAAAACTGCTGTCAGGCTTAAGGAATGGGGACACTACGAGTCACAATCCTTCAGCCACATCAATATTGAGCGGAGGTACGCAGTTAGCACTGATTACTTTATCCCCACTCTGTGCGTCGAGCGAGGATATCACCAAATGGTCGCAGCAGCTCTTAGCATCTAAACTGACGGCTCTAAAACAACTGCTGGAGTGGGTGCTGCAGCATATTTTGCATGTATAGCTATGAGAGCAGCTTTCAGGCTTCCTAATCACTGTTGTATTTACACTGTAGCATTATAGCCGGAGGTTTTTGCGATATATAAAGCCGCAAATCTAATATATGCCAGAGATACTATAAGTGAGGAAATTAGCATCTTAACAGAGAGTCAAGTGGCGGTTAAAGCTCTGATGTCTTACACATAGAAATCGTAGTGTGTACTCGACTGCATTCAAGCACTGAATAGACTGGGCAACAACAAGATAGTTACAATTTTCTGGGTTCCCGGTCACAAGAGCATTGAAGGAAATTAGAGGGCGGACGCATTAGCCAAGCACGGGGCTTGTCTTCCACTGTCAGCATCGGTAGACACCTCCACTCCTATCCAAACAATCAAGTACTCAACCGACTTCAATATGATGCAGGATGCGATGTGCGGATGGTATGCAAATCAAAACTGTAGACCAACCAAAATCATGTGGGGGCCATACCATCTCGTAGCGATTAAATACCTGATCGAGTTAACGCAGACTAACTGCAAACGGCTGATCGGAATCATTAATGTCTTCAAACAGCGCATGCTATGAAAATGGGAATCCCAACCAGCGACACCTGTAGGAAATGTCAAGAGCCGAGGTCTAAGAAAAAATCCAGCAACTCCTGTGTCACTGCCTGGCACTGGGAAAATCCAGACAGCGCTGCTTCGGTGAGCCCTGGCTGGTGTACGTGGCAGAGTACGTGTACGTGGCAGAGAGTACGCGAAAAAGTCCGGGGTCTTCAATGGCCACTTGGACTGAGGTTCCTTTATCCTGTCCATTTATCTGGTATCACTTTTCAAAAAAAAAAAGGTCTATGTGTGGCCTTATGTCAGCCAGTTAACCTAACATAACTTAACATATATCGCAGTGCTAAGGTGTTTTGTGATAAGTTACACAGTAACCGAGTTTCATTTGTTTGTTATGTGTGTGATATGTTTTTGATTGCTTTGTTGTTCCATAGCGATTACTCGTACGTCAGCGAGTAATGTTGTTTATTGTCAATTTCCTGTTTTAACTGTTATTTGTCTTTGCATTTATCGCCGCTAGCTTCGACTTAATGTGTACAAAATTCGCGTTCCGTCGCCGTATATGTTTGCATGCCGCTTTCTCGTCGCGCGGAACTGAGCCTAACTTAAACCTACTTAGTTTAAGCTTAATGAATTTTTAGGATATAAAGCTTAGCACTTATTTTATACTTTTTAAATCATTTTTTAAGCCGATAATACTTATTCTTCAATCTCCATCATTCTCCCAGCAGGAGGATGGTGGAGATCAAGGATTTAAACAAAAAAAAAACACCAATAAAGAATCCGTTGACCGTGACAACCAGTATCCATGTTTGATATGATTATCAAATTTAATTGTTCTAAACTAATAAATCAAATTTTTTCTCACAAACTATCGCCACAAATAACGATTGAAAAAATTCCCAGCAAAACAACACCAAAACAAATGATTTACGAATCATGAATTAGTGAAATTCGTAGAGCTCCAGTTTCCTTGTGTAATTTGTTTAGCGTTCAAAGCGCAACATCTGTAATTTTTTCAAATAAATTCAACCAAACATTCGTATTTCAATAAGTATCAGTCATTTACAATGAAACAAAACTACTTTGCCGAAAACGAAATCGTGGAAATTCTTCTCACGAAGAAACTTTCTACAACCAATTCGTTTCACTAAAATGATGCTCCCTGGCCAGCTTGCTTAAATGGTCCGACCAAATGTTACGCCATAAAGCATGGCGTACATCTTCATAAAATAAGATTCATCTTATTACAGTCAGCCTCGTTTGCCACTTCTGAACTCTCTTCCTTCAGTCGAAAGCATAGCAAAGCAAAGCAAGGATTACCCTTTCCACCTAATAGGCAGGTACTATGCAGTGAGCGTAACTGTCGAGTTTCTCCAGAACGAAGAAATTTACATCCAGAACTTAAACGGAAAATGCCACTTTCCTCGTTCGTATGTGGCTGAGAACTATGAAAAAAATTCGGTCCTTGAGTAGCACAGCGTGCATTGCTTACGACACAAAGAATCATTTTTCGAGACTGAGTCAGGCGCTGGAGTCGTCCTTGGACTCACTTTGTCGGCAAGTAAGTCATGTACGCAAGCAAACACGGTTACGTGATATGTTCCCGATATGCTTCATTGAATATAAATTGCTGTAAATTGCCCCAGGGAACGCTGCCGACCGATTTACCAACTCTCGGCTAAATTACTTTCGTTTTCGTAATGCTCCGACCAGACATGAAAAATAAATATTGCCACCAAAATGCTTTTGAGAAGACGTGCATTTTCGCACATGTGCTTGTATTTATCGCTTTGATTTGCTTGTCTTTTGGGTTTATTGGACAGCTTGAGAGAAATTGTGGAACGATGAAATTCAGGGTAAAGTATATCTAATTTTAGCAAATGTACAAAGACAATATTTGGGAGTAGATAATACAACGCCAAATGGTTTGCTGCTGCTTTTGAGTTTGAATGAGGTCGGCACGTAGACTTCATTATTTGAAAAGTTAGGCTGATCAACAAATCAATTTGGAACTGCAAATGCCTCCTTGGACTGCTTTCATCCAAGATGGTTAAGTGCTCGAGGAAAAAGTCGGCAGTTCGTAAAGCATACCTCTTCCAATTTCATTTCCTCTACATCACTTGCTTCACTTGAGCAAACTTCCGTTCAGTCTGATTTCAACATTACACGCCTACATCTTGTTCCGGTGCACCTTTGATCAAAACGTCATTCACTTGATTGGTCCGAAGAGGACGCTAAATTGCATTTGATTTAATTTGCTGTCAATTTGCTAGGATGCTTTTTTACCCGCTGTTCCCTTGACGGAGGATACTCGTGGCATTTGCCTCTCAATAAGCATCCAGCCCCGATGCCAGCGAGTCTCAATGAAACGACACGTTTATCGTGTCCGTGACAGTCGACAAACGACATTTTCATTACAACGAACGAGACCCGTTAGGGTTGGCAGCAGAATTAAAAGAACGGGTTGGTAATTGACTTTTCCAACTGTTGCAGAATATGGACATTCGGAAGTCGTAGAAGAAAGCGCACTGCTACCATCAGAAAAAATCACCATGAAATTTGTAGTTGGAGCTC
Source organism: Nemotelus pantherinus (assembly GCA_963978885.1). Classification (NCBI taxonomy): domain Eukaryota; kingdom Metazoa; phylum Arthropoda; class Insecta; order Diptera; family Stratiomyidae; genus Nemotelus; species Nemotelus pantherinus. The sequence goes on along the minus strand of OZ022263.1, from coordinate 235,269,006 downwards.
ACAGAGCTCTTTCGGATGTTCAACAGCAGAATATGTTGACTAGTCAGAAGTCGTCTGCTTGGCTGCGCGTTGTTAACGTGAAAAAAACTCATTACGGCACAAGTGAAACTGTGTTTGCCCTGGAGGAAGATCTTGGAATCTACCGCTTGACTCGTAATTGGTTTAGTTGATGGAATTCATTTTCTTAGCCATTAGACGTGAAACGCGGCGAAAAAATGTGAAGATAAACGTGATTTCAACATGATTGCCAACAAGAGGATGTAATGGAAGATAGCACGTTGTTGGCATTTCGCTCTTGTCGAGAATGTTAATAAAAATTTGTTTCGTGGCCGTCGCAGCGCGAGATCTAATCTTGTCGTGGCGTGATATATTTTAGGTTTATTGTCAGGAATGAAATTAATATTTTTATCGTGCGGCGTTCTAGGATGTAATGTTTTGGCAGGTAGTCTTGTGTAAGTGAAGGAAAAAAAAAGTTTGTTTGACCGTTGTGTTGGAGGGAGTTGGTGATTCCTGTACTTTGTTTGATTACTGCGATAAACTTGTTTAAGTTGTTACGAAAACTTCGGCGTTAATTTGAATATAAACTGACATATATTTGAAGTTTCAAGTTCTAATACTTCTTAGTCGGCTGTATGTTCGCTTCTTTAGTAGTTTCACGGCATACTGGTAAATCATATAAAGATTTAAGCTTACTTTTTATCTGAAAATGTTCGTTCTTGTGCTGACAAAACTGGTAGTTTTGTTTTGCGCCCAGTGTGGGCTTTCGATTTCTTTGTTGTTTTAAACGGAATATAACATTTCATCAATACATACTACAAGCCATACTTGATTTTAAAGAAATTCAAACGCAAAAATGAAGAAAAAACGACTAGAATAAGCTGCAAGGCGCCACAATTCTCTGCTACATTTCACTCATAGGCCTTCTCAGAAGTTTACACTATCAAGGAGCGATTGAATGGTGAACAATCTTATGACTATTCTCCGCAGCTCCCTCATGATAGATGACCGTAATGTTTCGCACTCATAGTTCTAGCACCGACCCCATCATTTTCTGTTATTACTGTCCTTTGTCACTATAAATAGCAAAGTGTCAAACTATCTAAAGATCTACAGCAAAAGGATTTTGAAAATTTCCACCCAAAAATTTACAACATCCGCCATTTTAACATATCGTGTTTGTTCATAGAGGCGACAGAAGATAGCTTTAGTGCCAACTACATATATATACCGAGCGGCAGAACTATTTGATAAGAGTCTGGACATGGATGCGGGTTGCATGCTCACAGCCATATGTATACAGTACACATTCAGAAAATATAAGTATGCTGGGATGTCATGTGTGTGTGTGCATAGATACATCGTTTAAGCCTTTTCGGGAAAAGGTATAGGACATAAAGCAGGCAACCGAATGATTTACAATCAGACATGACGCTGGGACTCACCGCATGAAATCACAATTTTGTGGACGGAATCAAGACAGTTTTGGAGGCATATAATAACCAAACTAGCTAATGCTGGTCAAATAAATTACAAAGTAGATTGTGAAACAGATGTCGGAGAGTTTTGTGTGTATGAATGTTGACGTATGGGTACGGTTGCTTATTTACGTGTGAAATTTCGGGTTTTTATTTCTGCTTTCTGCAGAAATTGTCTGAGCCTGCAAAATATTCAAAAAGGACGTAGAACACAAAAAGCTTGAAATTTGATCCCTAGGCCAGCACAAGCATAGAAAAAACAATTTAAGATATGCTCACTGCTTTATATAATTTAGCCAATTTGTCTAAGAGACGTACGAAATTGATGTTATAAATGCGATTGTAAATTTTCGGTGCTACAAATGGCTACATTAGAGTTTGAAAAGCTTCAGATATTTTCAAAAATATCACTGCAATTATTATTGTGTATTTTTTAAAAAAGATTTAGCTTATTAAACAAAAAGGTTTGTTGACGTTTTAAAATAAATACATTCATTTATCGCCAGGTAGTTCAAATAATGCTCATGAGCACTTTCTACTAATACTTCTTGGGTGTAGTTCTTAGCCTTTTTGACGAGCCTCGATTCGGCAGTGTTCGTTTATACAATTATTCTGTGCATAGGATGCAAGCGGGCCCCGTTCTGGGACCTTTACAGATTCAAATTTTGGGATATTACTGCACCTATTGCGTAGTTTGATGCATAAGTTATTGGTTGTAAGAGCTTTGTAAAATCTGGAAGATATGTAATGCAAAGATTTTCCAACCTTCTTGGTAGCTTCAATGTGCTTTGATTTTTACTAGGTCTTGGTTATTGTTTGAGCTGTCTTTGCATAGTCTCTGAAAATATTACCATAGTAGCTGATCAATTCTAAGGACCATTTGATATCCTTTTCCAATTGAAGATGGGCGAAATTTCGGATACTTTTTATTTTCTGAAAGGTTCGTTTTTAGCCCGTTTTAAGCTATGATGCTTCTCAATCTTGCCAATCATATAACTTGTCAATCTGGGCTTAAAAACGATTTTCCCTCAGAGCTTGAAAGACATTAGTGAGAGCTTTAATGATCTCTTGCAATAAATTCTGTTTTCCTGACTTTTCCTGTTCCTCTCACTTTTTACTGGACTTGTCAGCATTATGGAAGTTTAGGCCCTAACAATCGTGGATTGGTGGCGTAAGAGGCTAGTTTTAACTCTGGAAATACCGGGACAGTCGTCTTGTATGCTACTCCCAGGGTCAATGCTTTGCATCAGACTCTCTCGTTGCTCATTCTGGTGCTGAGATATCTGATCATGCATCACGTTTGGTAATTCGGTTTGCCTCACGCTTTATTCTAGGATCACTTGTACCACTAGTTCTTCCTTTGATTGACTTATCTTTTATCAGAATCACAATCGTATTGCCCTCCTTTGGCTTTTTTATGATACTGTTGAGGAGATTAATTGTAATTGCTCGTTAAGTCGCGGGCCATTTCAGATGGCACCAAGCTTGCAACTTCAGCCAGTATAGGTCGGAAAGCTTCCCAGTCGCTCCCCTCTGTTACTGGTACGGCTATGTAGATATTCTCTATACGAAAGAGGATCCCTCGTCAAGGACGTTGATGTGCACATACTGATTGACTGCATGTGAGATCCTTATATCTAGGGTGTATTTGTTTATAGATTCGAAGTGTGTAGGCTCACAGGGAATATGCAGGCTTGGTTGTTTATCTGTGATGCACTTGTTGAGCTCGATCCCAGCTTCGTTACTTCTCTTAGCTCTCCAATGATGATGGAAGGCATTTATGTCTCCCGCAAGGAACACTGTGATTTTGATATCGATGAGTGCACAAAGGTTTCGATAAACTGCTGTGAACAAGAAGGGCGGTACTCAGAAACCATGATACTGGGATACTGGGAATTGAAACAGAATGGTGAGTATTATTTCTTCTTACTTTCTTACTCCTCCTCTACCAGTCATTCTATCATTTCTGTATGGTTTGTAGTTGGGGATTCGACTTTGATCATGACAGAGCTTAATTTCAATATTTAAATCAATTATTGCATCAATTCGCTTTTTTTTGAGCAGTAAGGAACTTACCTTCCAAGAATCGGATCATGAGGTAGGGTTCATTTATGTTTGTTTGGTGTGATGGCCTTTGAGGTTTGGGCAGCGAACATGCTTTGGACTATTCTTGTCATCATGTCTTTCTTCACTATGTGTAGTTGTGCTTACATGATGCCATATACGCGGGGAGTGTTTGATTGGTTTGCTTTGGTTGGGGGTTGTGGAAAGGTTTTGGAAGGAGGGATGACACTTGCCACTTGTCTTAACAATCTCCTTAAATTCTTCGTGTAACGGGGGCAGCTTTTATAGCTTGCAGGGTATTCACCTCCACAGTTTCCGCACTTCGTCTTTCCTTCTCTCAACTTTTTTTTCCAGTTCAGGCAATGGATGACAGCTGCAACTTGCTCACTAAGTGCGATATTGCGTGCATATCGAAAATACCTTTTTCGTTTCATGGAAGAAGAGCTTCAATTGGTTTTGAGGGTCCTGTCCTCAATTTGAGGTAAAATGCTTCTATTAGAAGCACTACCTTTCAAGTTCTTCTTTCACCTCTTCTGGTGTTAAATTGTAGAGTTAATATTCCGGTACTGTACGTTGAGGTCGATGAAGATCCGCATGATCTTTTGATGGTCAGAAATGGTAAATGGGACTATTTGAATCCCCAGGTAGACGCGTTTCGCATCGTCAAATTTAACGTTATGCTCCTTGAGAAGCTATTGGTATTGCTGTCCACTGCTCTGGCTGACAGAATATGATGGGAACAGGTTTTAGATTCTTTTCATACAATTCTTCTTCTTCTGGAGTTGTTTGTTCACTCGTTTTCGTCTTGGGGTTTAGTGAAGTTAAGGCTGATAGTAATGGTTTTTGCGTTGATGGTGTAAGTCTGGATACATGTTTATGTGTGAGTTTCTTTGTCTTTATTTGTTTTGCTGTTTTCGCATCAACCTTAGGTGGGAAGGGAAGAGAAGAAAGAAGTCTAGTTCCTAGGGTTTGTCAGTTTACGTCTCATGATCTACTTGTTCTAGTTGGTATTTTGTGATGTCGAGATTGAACTCATACTCAGTTGACCTGTCTACATCATCTACGCTACTGGCAGTTTTTGTAGCTGTTTCATCCGTACCTTTGGAAAAGGAATTAGTTGTTGTTGCGGCAGAGAGTTTTTTTTTGGTATTTTCCTTTTGTTCGGTATTGCTGGTTTCTTTATCTGCCCTCAGTTTTTTCAGTAGCTTTTCGTTACGTTGCGGCAGCCCATGGCTGCACTGTCTTTACCTAACAAGGTCATTTCCTGTGTTTTATAGCTGTTGAACAATTTCGTTAGTCTTTTCTGGATAATCTTTTTTTATTGGTTATTGCGATTGCTCGTTCAGAGAGGTGATCAGTCTGTCTTTGTCAGTGTTCGTCATTTTCCCAGTAATTGTGTGTCTACTCTTTCGGCCTGAGTTGGCAGATATGACACCACCCGCATCAACTTTAGATATCTCGCAGATATTTTTATTTATTTGTTTTTATTTTTAGTGTTAAGCACTTTGGATTTTTATTTTTATGCATCTTATTGTAACAAAAAGATTTCAATTTTGTTCTTTCTCTCCAATTTTTCTCAACATCTAATTCTTCGCTATTTGCTTGTTGCTCGTTTGCTTAACGTCAATCCGCGTCGAGTGTTCGGGATCGCCACAGACGTTTGCTCTCTTCGTCTTAACTAGGAATGTATACAAAACGAGAGCAACTTTTTTTTTTCAAAATTTTCTAATAAATTCAGTTTCGAGACAATGTGGCAGCCTTTAGGGTTAAATTACTTTGCAATAGTGGTAATTATGTCTTTTCGATCATTGTATAGTAATATTTATAAAAAATTATGTTCCACGCAAAAATATAAATTTTTATGTTCCCATAAAAACTTAGAGCTTTCCCAATTGAAATTCTTTCTATGAAAAATCCAATTTTGGTAAACATGCGTAAATTTTTAAAAACCGTAATAGAAATACTCTTAAGCGTATTCACATTACTGCATTGCTTAAGCATCATATAACCAACGCAAATCACCCATTCATTCTCAGATAAAACTAGGAAACTTTTGCAATCGTCGACACAGTTCAGTCTCAGTCATAGTCCTTACTATAAGTTTTATGCCTACACTATCATGGACATATATCAACACACAATTGCAGTTGAAATGGAATCTCAGTGAAAATCCAGCCGGCTGCTATTCAGTACATTGAGTAAATTTGAACGAAAACTTTTTGTTGACGAAAATAAGTTTACAATATGTTCTCTCTAAGCACTAAGCTGCAACGTCAAACTCCATTGTTGAGCAAACAAATTACAGAAATGCAACAAACATTCGTCCTTAGTTGGTGCAGTTTCATAAAGTTTTAGCTAACAAGATGAGAAACACTTTTATGCCATGTCATTGCTTTTCCTGCACTTTCTAAATTATACATATAAGTATGTCTAGGTACTAACATGCATGAGAATATGATATGCAGCAGTACATGCAGAGCCATACGAATAAGCAAGTTTGTATGCATTTGTGGTGGACTCTCCAGTCGTCCTGCATTTTGTTGTGTATGAAGTGGAAGAAACTTTAGCGGTGTCTGGACCAAACAGATACAGTTGCCGACAGTTGAGCCACCAATTTGTCCACGCAAAAATTAAATTGTTTACAATTCGAAATTCATATTCTGCGAATTATCATGTTTTCGGAACTCAGTTGAGAGATTTGCATGTTCGTGGGCATGGAAGTAGAAATTTGTAGTGACCGTTATTTGTTTATGATTTGGAATTTTGTTTTCAGTGCCAATTTGACAATTTTTAATCCAAAGATTGACTGAACGATTGAGGACGACTGACTGTTTGAACATCACATCAGCAAATAAGTTGGCTTTACTGCTCTTACAGTCTCTGATGTTTGTATTGTTGATTTTCGTGGCACATCCAGAGTCATTTCACTTACGTTAACCATGCCACACATGACAATTTCAACATTCGGTATTGTTCTCCCGAAACGGCCAACTCAATGCAACGCCACTTCTAAAGTGAAATTCTTTTCCGAAAATATTTCAATTTCATGAAGTTTTCTTCAACTAAATACATAAGCGTGCACATTCCGGGGAATGATGTCGCTGAAAGGAATTTTCTAATAACTAACTTTTTAGTTAAGAGAACTGGTGACAATGACTTCCTTGAACCTCGAAAAGTTCGCATTTGCATAGCACTCCGATCGACCGAAAGTTTCACATCTCGAAGACAATATCACTGACGACAGCGCCAACCGTCGCGAAATCTAATTAAATAATGCGGGATCGGAATTTTTCCATGGAAATTCATCTATGAAACACTTATCGCACAAAGCTTTCAAAAACTTTGTTCATTTGAAAGTTATGATATATTGCAATATTTTCCAGGAGAGTATGTCGTTATGTTCCTGAAATTTTTCGGAACGTTAGCCGCTGTAGAAAACGAACGAGCGAATAAATGGAGCGATGTCTTTGTGAGGTAAGAAGGTGCATGCTTTCTTGTCGTAATGGCAACTTTCCTGAGAATCGAGACACTTGATATCGTAAAACTTTATGACAAAATAGTCTCGAAAGAAAAATTCCCTGAATGCTACGTTTCACGGTGCGGGCATTATGTAATTTGAAGTGACATTTAAGGGTAGCACATAAACTGACATTTGGATAGTGCATTTAGTTGTCGAGGTATAGAGTTTAATTTGTGGCGAAATTTTAGTAGCATCGTCAACTTTGTCGTAAAATGCAGGAAAGATTGCCCAAAGTACCAGCAAAGTCACCCTCTATGCTGACTTATTGCCAACACAAGCCTCAAAACCAACGCTAATCAATATTTTCGAAACGTTTTCGCGAATCGTGCGCTCTTCAATCACTCTCCCGATATTCCCGTTAAAAACGAACGAAAGATCAACAACCATCCACCACTTGATTGTTTGCCATTGAAAACATAAAATCAACAATTTCCGGCATTTGTAATGTCACCTGGATCGGTTTTATATGATATTTCTCCGTGCAGTATTGCTTCCTAAATGGCACGTTAACTTCCCTAAATCGTCCGCAATCATTTCATTTCGAGCACAATAACGACGAATGACGAAACATTAAGCGCGTAACTGTCGTTCATCTGACGTAGAGTGTGATGCGGCACATGTTCTCTGACAGATCGTAAAAGAGTCGCGCGAATGGAGCGAGGGTGGTAGGTACGATTCAACTGCCGTCGACCGTTATATTCGAAAGGTTTACAATCGTAGACGACTTGCATAAAATCACGCTAAGCATTGACATCATGATACAACCGAGGCGACGAAAGAAACAAGTCAATAAAAGATAAATCTCTTCATAAGGACTCAAAAGAAAGAAGATTGATTTCATTGCTATTGTCTTGTTTTTGTGGGTGTAGACGTATCAAGGACTTAAATCGAAAAAAGGGAAGTGTAGCTGCAAGATTTTAGGTTTCAAAGAACGTAAATAAGTATGTCGATTTCTGTTTAGAACAATGGTAAGCTTTGTAAGTGTGCTGAGTACGTAACAGGACGATGTGTAAGAGGATTTGTTTGAGCGCAAAAGACAAAAGATGAGAATGTTTATATTTTCGTCTAATGGAGATTATTCATATAGTCTTTACGGTTAAACGTCTTCAGACAAATTCTATATTTTCCAGTATACAAGACAAAAAAACAAGCACAAAAATTTGTGTTAAAAGAGCCGTCTGTGTACGAAGTTTCGATATAACAATTTTCTTTTTTTGCATATTTCTACTCTGGAAGGTATGAGAAAGGTCGTGTGTAAATGATTTTGGCTAATACGTTTTAGTTTCAGAGGTATGAAGCGTCAAACATGGCCGCTTGAGATTTTTTCGTACGCTTATTTGGCTACCTGTCGCTTCTCCATGTTTTCCGGGGCAGCAAAAACGGCAGAAATCCAACAAAAGGACGAGCTAGTGGTGGAGCGTGAATAAAAAGGATATTCTGCGGCCACGAGTGCGGTGACATATACAAGGATGGTGGGGCTGGCCCATACACAGACGACCCCCTAATTTAAAAAGTTGACTTAAAGTCAATAATTAAATGCCATTATTATTATAATAATTGAATTTATTCGTGCAAACAATAAAGACTGCTTCTGTACAAACCATTTTAACTGTTTGCAGATTTTTCGTTTTCTTGCTTTTAATCAATTGATGAAAGAAACTGTGATTTTTTCATTTGATAGTCGGAATAGCAACAAAATATTTGTCGCATTTTTTTAAACCTTCCCATGTTAGTGACGTTATTGCATCTTGGGTAGAGAAAAATCTATATTCGATGACGTCACGCGAATTCACCACGCAGAACTCTAAAGATTGAGTCTGGCAATTTCTGTATAGTGCAGTTGAGAATTCTATGATGAAATGTGACTTGCTTTGGTGTGAAAGTCTTTTTTTGAATTCTTTTGAAAAGTAGGGTTTTTTTACCGCTGTTTGCTAAGGCAGCAAAGTGCCGATCTTCAACCTGCAACCTTTTTCGTTCCAAGTTTTTGAAGCTCTTTCGTTTCAACAAAGAAGGATTACGTATACTCCTGGAGAAATTAAGTGTTCACAAGGAAAATGAAATCAAAAAGACTTATGTTCCTAAAACTGTGAACATACTGTATCGCATTATTATGCGACCAGCTCTTTTCCTGCATATCGCGAGCAAGGCTTTATATGCCTAATTAGTGAAACCATATAAAAGCAGTTTTTGTGCTAAAAAACTGGTATTTATACCAATAATATATCAAAATAAAGGCAATAATAAACGTAATTAATTTATTATCAATACAAATTGCCGTGACAGTATTGTCAACTGATAGAGAGTTAAACTCTACTAGTGGAATCACAGAAACACTTTTTCTGTTCTAATCGCCGTGGTAAGTAGAGTGAACTGAAAGTTTCATACAGAAACGCACTAATGGAAAATTACACTACGTCAAATCGAGGTTTGAAATTACGTCAAATAGAGAATTGTCGTAGAGATCTTCTCTATTTGTAAGTAATAGAAACGAGCCGTAGATTTAGCCAATTACTATTTTGGTTAAGGGTGGAGGCAAATTGGTGTAAATCGTAGCCATGAAAACTAAACGGAAGATTAAAATCGTTGGGATCTTAAAGGTTTGCAGGTTGAAAATAAGGGGGAATAAAAGATAGATTCGAATAACAGATTTCCTAAAAATAATATTTTGTTCTGTTCGTTAAACGATGTTGTGATGAAAGATGCTGCTTCGCATAAATTTCTGTAGACCAATTCATCAGGTCTGGGTGGAATGATTACAACACTAATATATTCGCATGATAATGATTAACGGTATGTCTCTGCGTAGGACAAAGCCCAAGCCGACTTTGTGAGTCAGATGATGACGTCAAATGAATAGAGGACAGTTTGGGAACAGTCGAACAAAGTCAACCAATAGAGCTAGTAGAGAACTAGGAATACCTCAAGCAAGTGCATGCTGAGTTTTGAGACAGCGTTTACTGTACAAAGCCTACCGCTTACAATAGGTCTGTTCGCGTACTTCAGCAAACTGCAGCAGTAACAGAATTTGGCAGCTGGCTTTTTTTTTCTGCAAAATTTGGCATGCAACAAGAGTACAAAAACGACTTTCTGCGAATCTATTTTAATATATTGTAAAAGGTTAGGTTAGGTTAGTGAAGAGGGCTGCCGGGAACGCAGCCAGCATTAGGCCACCAGTTTGGGCCCATTTGCCACCCTCATAGACAATCACACGCATTCGCACTTACAGCCATGGCACTGGCGGGATTCGAACCCGCAGGCCCCGTGGTACGTCGCTTTTCGGCCTGATGCCTTAGCGAGCAGAGCTACCGGGCCCCATCAATATATATTAATAGATTCAGGTACGCGAACAAACCTAATTTGTACGGTCTTTCCTTGAGAAGGGCAAAAAAAGCGTATTGAATTTTGTGGTGATATGTTAGAAATGAGGAAGATGCGTTTCTACTGCGCTTAATTTTTAGTGATTAAGCTGTGTTCGATATGGGTGCAAAATTGAATCGATACAATGCTCGTATATGCTGCCTGCAAAATATCCGCACAATATTGCAACATGAGAGAAACTCGAAAAAGCTAAAAGTGTCATCACGGACTAAATATATTGAACCTTTTTTTACGGAAAGCACTGTAAATGGAAATACGTCCCTGGGCATGCTGAAACAAAAACTTTTTCCTCAGCTGATTGGAAATTCAGAAGACTTAATTTTCCAGCAGAATTAAGGTCCACCCCATTGGTACCGTGATGTCAGAGAAATTAATCCCTTCCTCATATAGATCGCATAGAAAATTAAGACCTGGCTCTACCCTTCTGACCACCGAGATCTCATGATCTCAAACCTTGTGACTTTTTCTTATGGAGCTTTGCGAAGGAGACTACTTACGACCCACCTTTACGAAAAATTCTAGCCACCGTCAGAATCATGTAACTGTTGGGTTGAACTTGTGTTTGACGAGTTTGGTAACCATTTAGATGTTATCCGTGCATCAAAGTGAGGAGGGGAAGAAGCTTCCCCTCTTCTCTAGAAGCTTCATTTTTTCATTAGTATTTAGTTTGTTCATGTCCAATTTATAATTCATTAAAAACAAATCAACTAAATTGGGTCAATCTTTTAGAATAAGCGTGTATATTTCAAATGCAGTAATGTGAAACATATTTGAAGCAAAAAAGGAGAAATGAGACGACCCAGACGGCATTGTAAAAAAGCAGTAATAACTCGGAAATAAAATTTCTAAGATAAGATCAAAAATCATTCGAAAATCGGATAGTTTAAAATATATTTCAATCCTGTGGTCAACGAATGGTAGATTAGGTATTTTGTGAAATGGTTACTTGGCACCTCCAACTGGATAGCGGATTGTGGAAAATGGATCCAAAAAAATATCGTAAAATGATGTTATTTGGCTCTAAAACTATGTTTATTACATTATTCAAATGAACTACATATGTCTAAAATAGACTTCTAATGTTACAGAAAAAGCATATTAAAACAAGATTTTCTAGCCTAATTTAGCTGTTAATGTTGAGTTTCCAATTGATTGCAAGTTAATACTTTTTCCTCATAGATGAAAGATACTCAACATTTTGTGTACCGATTCCATCAAACGGATAATACGTAGCCATCTCAAAGAGTAAATAGTCTTCTTCAAAATGACACCGCCTTTCATGCTTACCACAGACCGAGCCAGAGAACATCAGGATCATATATAATTTGCCATACAGGTATGAAGTTACAAAGTGACAGTAAGATATTTACAACCGTGTAATTTATTCTACATAAAACATTATACGTTCAACATACATCAACATTATATCCTCGCACCGCTACAATCCCAAGTACATTAAAAACTTTCAACTTTCACCTCTGGCACCTTATTATTGGGTTTGACGCGATTCCTTTATCATGCACGATAACACATGACTCGATTCCAGACTGAAGAAATTCTCTTCAAAAGAATGAACTTACAGTTTTCTTCTCATCTGTCGCACCAAACTCGCCCTGATCCACCTGAAAAGTCCTCCGAAGCACTTAATCCAGTCCTACAATGTAGTCTTACTTTTACGACTCACTCAGCGTAACTTCGTTGCACCAGATAGCTATTTAAGCAAGATATGTAGATGTACTCCATACTGATTTTAAGATGTACCCCAACCCTCCGGATGTCTGCTTGCTGGCTGATTCACTCGAATGCAGGTGCAGCGCAAATCATGGCGAAAGGAGCTTTCATCTCGACTAGATGACATCGTCGTCATCGTACATAAAAATAAGCGCAAGTCATATGTGTAGCTGAGATCTATCGTCGTTTGGCGCCATCTGACTAAGTGAACCCGAGAATACACTCCGTAATTTCCCGCATTTCATGGAAATTCACTGAAAATTCCAGTCACCTTTCGACAATGTTCTACGTGCCACCTAAATTGGATACTCATTCGTCAGGATAAGTGGCGTGAACCTGGGTGGGTAGCGAGCGAGTAGATTCAAGGGAAACTATGTGTGTAAGTTGTTGTTATTGCCAGGAAACAAGACGAAGAGAATGAGGGAGGTTTTCTGAAATACGTATTAAAGGATAACACAGTTCACCTATGAGTAGGTGTCGTGTTGGCTGTTAACTGGTTCATGAATCGGTCCCAGCTAGATGTTTTGTAATTTAAATTAAGTGCTCCGTACTACGAACCATAGGAAAATTAATAGAATTTTCAGAGAAACAACAACCTTTCATTAGATTAGGATAGATTCTAGCGATTGGGGTTGGGTGATGGTGGTGAAAATGAAAATTTGTTAATTATTGTATAGATAGATGTGTTGTTGTTTTATAAGGTGATTATTGCCAAGAGGGATGTTTTAATAAAAAATTAATAATGTGTTAGTTATTATTTTTCTTTATACTTTTTAGGGTAACTTACTCTTCGATATAGACGCTGCTGTCTCTGAACATTTTGGAATGGTTCCAGTAACCGATATTTTTCTGTTTTCATATTATTTACGAGTAGGGACATGCAAATTTACACTCGGTGTATTAAAGTAATGGTTTTCTTGTAATTCGATATTCTATCATTGTTCAAAAATTTCAGCAACAATTTCAATTACGAAAGTTATACTATCTTCTTTGGAAAGACTTATCGAATTTCATGGAATGGAAAAGACAGTTTGCCAGTTTCATGTCCAATTACACTTCACAGTTTTTCTTCAACTTCATGCCTTATTTATTTAACAAAGTAGCGGGACGTAATGTAGTTTCATGCTCTTGCAACTCATATGGATGGGCTTATTCTCTTGTTTGAAGATTATGTGAAATTCACAGGCACTCTTATGCATACTCTGTTACTATACCACGATTCAAAACAATAAACTGAGCGCATTCTACGAAAGAAAAATGATATGAATCTACTGAGAATATTATATTTTGGCAACTTACATATGTATATATCTTATGACATACCTATAAATAAGTCAGCTCACAGTTCTTCGCCATGAATACTTTTCCCTTAAACTCATTAGCCAGACAACAGTGTCTACAAATACAAGACACTCAAGAAAACTCCCTTACTCCCGAATTCTCATCGAGTCGTTTAGCAGTGAATTTCTCTTGTTGATTACAATATTGCTTTCACGCAACATGATACGTGTCATATCGACATTTGTCTGCATTGCAATTTTCAAAAATTTCATTACCGAGGAAGGAGCTCGTGAAACATGGGGGCGATGACAACGTTTACGAAAGGCAACAACGAAAAATGAATAAACGATTCGTGGTTTTCTGTCATCGTTTTGTTTGCGTGAGCTCAACGTGTAGATCCACATTTTATAGCTTTGCTTAACGCTTGATGGGACGATTCGGTGAAATTAAATTTTGTATTTACTTTGACATCAAAGCCAGTGACTTCTTGCAACGAGGTCGGTTGAATATCAGTTGACACGGCATTCAATGCTAAAGTACATTGGACAGCAACAGTACTTGCGAGAACTGCGATGAGCGACTTGAAAATGAAAACAAATAACGAGAATCATACTCACTTTGGTGGATGGAAATGCTTCTTTGAAAACGTTTTAATATGAAAATCATATAAGATAAGAATAGATTTACGTGGACATGTTTATTGAACATAAAATGCTGATGACTACAAATTTTGAAAGAATACAAAACAAAAAATAGTTAAATTGCACTAATAACATACATGCGCCCAACGTGGGTTGAATTAATATGCTTTGAATTTACATTTACATACTGACACTAAACCCTTTACATATTCTTTGTATGTAAATCTTAGCAACTAAATCAATAATATGTCAAAGAAAAATGAGTTGTCAAATTTTGCAGCTAATGAATAAACAACTTTAAATGTTAGCAGCCCTCGAATTATCATACAAAATTGTTTCAAATAGGGAACAAATATTCAATATCGTACCAATTCGCCGATGCTTCTTCAAGAGTTTTCACTAATAGTCCAGTTAGCTTGTCGTCTCAAATACGGTTATTCTGATTTTAAGCTGACTTGTTTGTAATGTTGGCTCAATGAATAACCAAAACTTGCGACCTAGAGCGCCGAACGCAACCTTGTCAAAATCGAAGAAATATCGATAAATTTTCGAACTTTTTTTTTAGTTTTTTCAATTCATATAGTATAAGTTGAAACAACTAAAAAAAAACTTGTTTTATGATAAATTTTATGCAGTAAAATTTGTAAATTATACTAAATTTGCTCTAATTCGAGACCAAAACCGTCCATGTAGACCCGATAATTTCCGAGGTACGGCATTTCAAAGCTATCGGTTTTTTTTTCAAATTTTGAAATTTTCAGAAAGATTTTGTTGTTCTTAGTGAATTTTCATTCTGTAAGATTATTATATTTCCTAAATGCCCCCTCGCCTTATCATATTCCAGTATATCCCAAAGAGATTCAAGAGGACCACAAATCACCTCAAACACCCCCCCCCCCCCATACATTTTTTATTTCTGATTTCAACCTCCTGTTTTTTTATATTATTGAAATCTTGTCTGAACCTTATGGGGTGTTCAAGAACTTAATACAAAAACAAAAGATAGTAAAACATAGATAATTATATAAAAGATTATATAGAAAAGACTTCATCGATCGCACACTACCTGCATCAATTAAAATAATTTTGACCTCTTGGAAGGGCCCGGTTGAGGTTCGTCCGTTTTTGGATCGGAGGATCTCGATGTGTCTTTGACGTCTTGTGACTGATGTTGCCGCATAACATCCTCCATCATGTCGTTTCCTGACACGAAAACATTCGCAAGAGGTGTTGCGGTTGAAATAGTTGTTCGTCTGGAGGATGTTTCAACGATCAAAAGATCGTATCCGCGACTTTTCATTCGTTGTCGTTGAGGTCGTTCTTCTTCTATTTGGTCCATGAGTTCATTCAGAGAGAACTAACGCTCTTCACAGCTCTCTTCCAGGAAGAAATAAATTAAGTCCATGACCGGATTAACCGTGGCATGCTGACGGTTTCCCCTGAGCATTCCGGTTGGCGGTGCCTGCTAGAGCTTTGTTTGGCAAAATTGATGATATCTACTCAGATATACGCTGTTGTATTTTGATAGTCTATTCGTTACCACGTTTTTCAGCTACTTTCAAGATTGTTAAATTGAGAGACACATTTTTCACACTAATGGCATTGTTCCTTGTCTTTAGCTGCTTCTTCCTTTGAGCAACAAGAAATTCCTCAGCTCTTTTGTCTCTGCAGAGAAAGCAGTGTTCTCTAAAATTGAACAACTGAGACACTGATATCGTTGGTCTGGATGGTGTCACACTTCTTTCTCCACGGCGAACAGCTCCTTGGATCAACTTTGGTTTGCTATATCTGTTCTGACAAGCACTGTGCGCAGATATCTCATTAACACCCTTTAGTAAACATTCGTTTTGTTGGTTTTTAAGGGAAATACTGGATGCATGAATGGTTTTTAGATCCTTTTTCTTTTACTAATCGCACTTCACTTTCACACTCGCCCTGGGACTGAGATCAGACATTTTGTAGGTTTTTAAGCTGCAAAGAAGACTCGCACAACTCATGTAATGAGACACTCATAAGAAGATAACTAAGTAAGGACTGAGAATTTAGATGAAATATAATGCGAAAAACCTGCCTTTGATGTCTAGGGAGTGGGAGAAGAGTGTAGTGGTGGAAAAGGAGTGCAGAGGTGGGAGCGGCAGAGTATTCACAAAATACCGATATTTGTCCATTCCAATTTTTATTGAAATCTCCCTGTCATACGATGTCATTTCTGTCAAGTCTTTTTGACATTTGAACAGTTGAAGGTTTGCCATTTTCAATCATCGATAGATATACGCTTCATCAACGTTTAGAGAAGGTACAAATCTATTATCAACATTCGCGTTCTCTTAAATCAAATGTAATTGCGTTAACCCGAATTTAACATACGGTCGCATCAATCAGCCAGATAAAAGAACAATTGAACGTTTAGTGCAAAAATTTGAATCAACATTTACACTTCATAGTGTTGTCGTGCCGGTTAGACAAAGATGTGCGCGAAGTGAAGAGAATATGGCGGCCGTACATGAAAGTGTATGACGAAACCAAAATTTGTCAATTCCTCGCCGTGTCCTGGCATTAGGCATTGCTCAAACCAGTTTGTGTTCAATATTACGTAAAGATTTAGGTTCACTGATACAAGAGCAAAATCCGCAACATCACCAACAGCTCTGTGACTTCAGTGAATGGACACTAAACATGATCGATGCCGATCCTAATTTTTACCGCGAAATCATACTGAGCAACGAATCACATATTTGGCTTAACGGATTTGTCAATAAGCAAAATGCCGAGTTTTGTCAAATAAACATCGCAAACCCATTCTCGAAATGCCATTACATCCGCAAAAATTGACTGTTTGTTGCGGTTTTCATGCGAGTGGTGTCATTGGTCCGTACTTTTTTTTCATGATCTTGAAAATCTAGTCACAGTGAATGGTGAGCGCTACCGTGTCACGTAAACCGGTAGTTTTTCACGTAAATTGGAAGAAAATAACCTGGTTGATATGTGATTTCAAAAAGATGGTGCCACATGTTACACAGCTGACGAAACAATCGACTTATTGTGTGAATTTGACAATCCAATCATATCAAGAAATGATCCTGTCAACTGGCCGCCTCGCTCGTGTGACTTGACCCCATTAGATTTTTTTTCTTTGAGGCTGCGTCAAATCATTGGTCTATACCAGCCATCCGCAAACTTTAGAGATCCTCAGATCCAATATCGAACGAGAAATCGCTGGAATATTGGCCACACTGAGCAGAAAAGTCATGGAAAATAGGGTTCAGTGGATCCACAGTTACTAGCGCTCCAGGGTGGTCATTTGAATAATGTGGTGCTTCATGCGTAATGGCATTGATTGCTCTTTAACCTACAATAAAAATGTTGTGCATATCTTATTTATAAAAATAAATGAGGCGCATTTAATAGAAAATCCTGTATATAGTTTCTAAAAGAAATAAATATTTCTTACTCAAACCCCTTCTTTTGCAGATAGTTCTATAGAACAAGCAAGATTATGCTTCTTGCTCCCATTAAAAGATTGTGTACCGTTTTTACGTATTACCTGAATTCGCTGGAAATTACGGTAAATCCGTCAAATTGCCAATGCTGTATAAAATGGTCAGCCTAAATTAGCTAGAGTTTTTACAATAGCGAATATATCGTATGACTCAACTTCATTTATGTCCAAAGTCATTGGAAACATAAAATAGAAATCATAAATTTCTATCATAAATACCAAAAACCATATAACAAAAGCATCAAACGTCCAAAACGACCCGATCAGATGGCATTAATCGTTACAAAGAAAGCTAATAATTGCGGCTAATAACTTGTCCGACATTAGAGCCCATTATGGGGCGAGTCGTAAATTTAATCGACCATTCCGGGAACTAAAACCGATGTTTATCTGAGCCCGTGACAATATCCGAAGTCTTTATGCTGAATCAAAGCGTCCAAATTAAATTTCATACATCAAACTCCAAAACGTACGAATGAACGTAGGAATGATCCCACGAACATAAACTACAGCCTGCACCAGAGCTAAAATACAAAACTGAAATGCTGCGAACTGATGCTGGCAGACTCGGTCCAGTCGGATCTGAGGGTCCGGGCTCAGATTCCATTGCAAATAAATCGATCAAAAGACAGAAATATCTGGCCGGTTCGTTGTTGCGGAAGGATATTAGGCTCACGCCTTGTAGCCATGTGTTTCCAATGACCGCAAGAAGGAAGCAAAGAGCAAAGATAAGGATGAAGTGAATAATAAATGACCACCCCCTGGTGTATTAATCCCTAATCGCCTTCAATTTGTGGTAGTATAGGATGGCCGTAGATAAACATCTCTTTCATTACGTCGTAGTAGAGCCAGGACTATACTCTTATAGCCCCAACGAACCCTTTTAGAGCAGATGAGCGTTTTTCGATGTTGGCTCGATGGAGGACATGTGTTAGTAAATACAATAAGGATACAAGGATGGGGGACAGACAAAACGAAACGAGACGTTTCGCTTCGATTCTTGCCAAGCTAATATCCTGTACAGATACGAACGTGAGTAAGTATTTATCGGATATTGATTTTAAAGGTGTTCAGACGGTTTCATTCAATAAGTGTGTTATACAGTCAGCCAGGGTTGAGTGCAGATCAGGCATCTCTATGCTGTGAGGCCAAAATTCGTTTAGAGGCCACAATATATAAATTAAAGATAAGTTTCGGAAGAATTAGGAAGCAAACATGGTGGTTAATGTGTAAATTCGTTCGTGGGAGAGGAAACAGGTGTTTAAATTTAGATAAATCGATTGAAGGGTGGGAATTTGTTTAGTTAATAATATTATGTAGTTTTGTTGATTAAACGGAGTTTAACGTGTTTGTATTTTTAAGCCGATTCGGTATTTGTGCTTGGCCATTTGGCTTAGAAGGGTCGTTGGAAACTTAGATGTAGTTAGACAATTAAGTGGGTTTTGTTTATTATCCTTTTTTGTTGGAATATTTCTGACACCCGAGCTTGAATTGGTTGAAACACGGAGTATGTATCATTTTGTTATTTGATTCATTTCACCTAATGTTTTTTGTGTATTATATTCATGTATTTCTTGACTATCCATTGCGCTTTAGATTTAATCTAATTCCAGTGTCAGCCATGAAAATGAAACATAATAAAAAATAAATAATTTAAGATGCAAAATGAGAAAGAATTAAATCTAACGACAAGTATTCGAACTAGGGTTAGTTGGAATTTAAGGTTGTTCAAGGTAACATGTTTAATACATTCATGAACTCTAAAAATTAATACGGGAGAGAACCAAACCTGAAAACATTGTGCATTCCAGCAAGATGCAGCAAATGTGAGTTAAACAGGCTTTCATACGTCCAAAAAGGAAGAAAATATCTCAGATGTTCGACTATGACGACTCAAAAAAGAGCTGATCGTAATTTGAAAAGTAAATATGAAGGATGGAAAGACAAAAGGAGTAGGAACAATTGAATCCAAAAAAAACAGGAAGCGATTGAATCTACACTGAACTGATTCAATGGCGTCGGATAAATACTGAAAGCAAGGGGACCAGATTTGGCACGCATATTCCAGGAAAATATTGTACGTACTAAGGTAATATTTGTATTATGTAAAAGGTCATTGACAAACAAGATTAAAAGTAAGTGACCTAGGATAGAGCCTTGAGGAATCCCGAATGTGGTAAATATAGGAGAAGAAATGTAACTGTTTAAACTGACTCCTGGAACGATTATGAAGATAGAAGGAAAACCAGGAGAGAAGTGCTTCAAATGCTTCAAGTTTATTGAGTAGAGGTTAGGGTTCACAGTACATCAACTTGACATTGAAAATCGCAGCCAGAGGTGCCAAATTAGTGATCACCATAAGGTTCAACATTGCACAGCAGTCTTTGCTCAGGAGCAAGAAAAGGTTGTAGAGAGGGATAAATTCTATTATAAAAAAGGATTTCAAGGCATATAAGACGAAAGCTGAAAACAATAGGTGCATCGCCTGGTTTGAAAATTGCGAAGATATTGATGGTTGTCCATAATGAAGGAAATACACCAGATGCAAGGCTAATGCTTAAAAGGATAGCTAAAGAAGCGGAGAGAGAAGATGAGAGAGAATGAGAAGGATATTGGATATACCGTCTGGACCGGAACTAGCATAAGAATCTAAGAAATGCATCAGAGATTTTACGTCCAACGGATTGGTACAAAACAATGATAAGGCAGGTGAGGTACGGGACAAGTCAAGAGATTTCGAGATGGTTAGTGTATTTTTAAAGATGAAGGATAAAACGGCAGCAATTAGATCACAAATAGCCTGAGGATTGGAAGCGAGCGTCATCAAGATGGAATCAGAGAACTGAAAAACGGAGGATTGGTAAATTGGAGGATTGAATTTAAGGGAACGGATGTAGGAACAAACGAATTTTGGTCGGTTAGAACAGATTGAAACCTCGATGCTCAAAAAGTAATCATGCATTGCCTTGCTTGAGCACTGTTCTAGCTTCAGAACGGAAACTACGCAATTTCTGTAAATTAGTGGGTAAACCCGTTTTCTTCAGCTTCTCCGAGTTTTTTCTTTAGATTTAAGTACATCAAAGACTTTCAACGTGAACCAAAGAAGATAATTTGGTTGAAGAGGACGTTTGATAGGAGTGAAGCGAAAGATAAGATTAGAACAACCAATCATTTGAAAATGATGAAAAATAATTCCTTCTCTAGAAGCTGACGTCAATATCAACTAGGAGTGGAGGTTGATGAAGATTGGGAAAAGGAGCAGGAGAACGAGAATCTAAAGGAATGTTGGGAAGAGTTTATTTGAATTTTTTGTTATTGGTATTGCGAAGGTAGTTAATTTGTGAACAATAACAAAGTGAAAGAAAGGAAAATGCCACAACAGAGAGGGGATTGTAGGATAGTAAACAGAAGCTGCTGAAGTCTTACTATACAGGTGTCATATTGAAATCAGCAAAATTGACGAGAGAGGTTTAAGGAAATCGGGAGTGAATGAATGTTCATACGGTGATAGACGAATTTCAAGGGTCGAATATAGAAGACTGCTCAATGATTTAGAAGAAAAGGGCTTTGTAGTTCATGTTTTAATAAACTGAGTTAATTTATTTCACATAGTGTTTTTTTGTATGATTGAGAACATAAATAAATAAGTATGATCTTATCAATCTTCTCAGCAAATAGTGTTTGAGCTGGATAGTACATTCAAATGACACAAGCTTTACGTTAGTTTTCTCTGAAAATTTAGTATTAATTAGTATTAATAGCTCCCTTCAAATTTCTTTGTGATAAATATGCTTTATTAGTAGTGTTGGTATTTGGATATTATTCTTCTTGCATTATCTGGCTGAAAAACACATTCTTCTTTAGTTAGATGGTCGCAAACTATGAGCCACGGAGGAATTCCTGATTGCCAACCGCAAAAACAGTGTTGGTAACTTCTCCAACGCAATGATCTGGCAACAAAAAGTATCCTGGTGTTCGCAGAACGTAAAATTAAAGACCTTAACGTTAAGTCTTCGGGAGTGGTTTTTAGAGAGAATAAAAGCAAGTACACTAATTCCCTAGTGTCAATACTAGTATGTAAATAACAAGTTTTGTGATATTAGTTCAGCATACTTGTTGTGACAAATTTTTTGAGGTAAATGTTTTTCAAATTCAAGATAATTCTCTAAATTGCTTTTCAAGACACTAAATGATGAAAGCTCAGTTTGGAAGATTTACTATGCTCATTTTTTTTCTTCCTACTTACAAAGTTAAAAAAATTCTAGGAAAGAATTATAAACTTATCAGCAATATTGCTGCACGAACATACATTGAATTTTTGATATCTACTATATATAATTTACCAATTTCGTCTTTTTTGTAAATCGTATCAATAAAGTTCTTTTGGCAAAATTTGACATGGCCAATTATAAAAGAATCAGAAATTTCTGTACCATCTGAAATAAATCAATTTTTGCTTGTTTTACTCGATTGTTGTTCATATCGGATAAAAATTCCAAAGCTATATCACTGTTTCAACTTTTCGAACCACAAATAAAAACATAAAGCGAACAAGTAATTCCGCAGCGTTTATAGACATTGTGAAAAAACCTCCAATTTTCCACCTTCATTGAATGTACCCTTTTAATTTATTTGAGCACCTGCTGGCTGGTATTGATTCAGAACGAGTATTCACAAAACAATAACTATTTTTTCAATAAACAATTAAACCGAGAGACAGAATTAAAATTGCTCAATTTTCCACCCGTTCAGTTGCTATAGATTAGTATGGTCAATTTCGAAACTGCTTGTTTTGAATATTACTGCTATGGCCTAACAGTTGTGTTTTTCCAATTTCGCAAAAGGATATTTTATTTGGTTTTCATCTGGAATACTAAATGAAAATATTGGGGTTTCGATTACAATTGCTACTCTTTTTCGCAGTGCACTAATGCTCTCAGAGGGAATTAAAGTGACCTGAAATCCCAGCTCGACAAAGGCTTTCGTAAGCGTACAGTCTATTATCGTCCCTTCACGTACAGAGATATCCATTTAGCGGGCTGCTGAAATGCGAAACGAGGGTCAGTGAGCGGGTCGAGTGGGCGAAATCGAATTGAAGTAACATGTCCTAGAAATGTCCGTTGTGTTGCATAAGTGAAGTGCTGGTCCGTTAAAGGGAGCGACGTGGCAAATGTAAGAATTACCCTACTTTGCTGGCGTATTGAAAAAGCATCGTTCTTGCTCAATGTATCGGAATGCGAGTTAGAAGGAAGGCGTTCAGATGGTTTTTGCGTGGGGGGAATTGCATGAAATAAGTGCAAAAGGAGTCGAGCCTTTATCCTACGCCAGTAGATTCTCGTTGAATGTGACGGGTACACGATTTGGTCACATTGGCACAAGATTGGAACAAGAGTAAGCTGGAGAGCTAGGTGATTGATCAAGCATTTCGTTACTTAAATGGCATTTCGATCCGGTGCGTTCTATTAGCAAAATTGTAGATTTGTGGAACGTGAGAGTTAAACAAATCGACTCTGCTTAACAAATTGGAAACATTCAGGGCAAGCAAATGAACAATTGATGACTTGAGGAAGGGAATTGCGATTAAAGGAGATGATTGAAATTGAGTATTCTTGAATTGTATTCAGAAGAACTCTATTGTTCGATGATTTAACTTATCATCTGATACACAAGAGTGCCATTGAAAATAAATCGATGATCTTGAATGAAAGTGAATAGTTTTCGACGCAAAGAATTGTTGAGCAGAGAGCTGAAAAGAAAGTCATTTTCTATGTATACATTTTCTAATGTCACATATTTTTTTTTATTGTTCACCCAAATTGCTTTAAATTTCAATCTTGCGCAGTATTTAACGATTAAATGATCAGCATCACATTTATTTAGCTCGAACTGGACACAACTTGAATTCAAATTTTAGCAAATGTATTCACTCATTTATAAGGATAACATAATACTAGTACACCTCTACGTGACATGCAAGCTGATTAGCAAAGTGGTTGGTTTTAACTAAATATATATCTCTCAAGTGTTTCGTTTTCTTCGTCGATGTAAATTAAGCTGGATGTGAGTTTATGAAACATTTGTCACAAATAGAGATTAACATAGAATTTATGTTTCGGATGAGTTGTGACTAGATAAGGCTTAACGTAGTGTTGTCATTAGTTTAGCTTATCATTCGGAAAATTTAGGACAAAAAATTATAACCACGACAAAGGATGAATTCGGAATTAGTAGAAATGAATAATTATGACTTGAGGCGGAAATAATGGGATTTCTTGTGTTGGTTGATTAAAATAATTTCATCTCGAGCACATATGAAGTTAAAAAATTGGATAAGCATTTGAAAGTGTACATTTAGATAAATATATTTACAAAGCCCAATTACAAATGAAAACCATATTTGACAAAATTGCGCCCAATGTGGGCTGTGGTATATAGGTTGAAAGTCTTAATCCCAGAAATAATAATTTGCTTTATATATGAAAAACTAAATAAAGTTTCTCCAGTTAACCGCTTGTTGGCTCTGAAGGTTGAAGCAGCTTCAAATTTTAATCAATTATCCTAATGGATTCAAAGCGAAGTTGGCTCAAAGTCCGATTCGCTATCATGTTCGAATCCAAACCAGAGATCACACAGGCTGTTACCACGTAATATCTAATCCTACACGAATTTTACTGGTAAATAAGTGATATAATTTCTCTATCAAGCTTCGAAATGCACTCCAATTGACCCATTTTTTCTATCAAATCCGTGAGATTTCACTGCTATCATTCTTCTCTTTAAGTTGTTTAATATGTTACACTTCCGTCTTAGTGATTTCGTAAAAATAACTTTGCTCTTTTCGGACAAAGTACCTATTTATGGCCGTGAAATTGCTTTTCGTGCCTAGCGACTATTAAGTACGCAACAAAACCATTAAACAAACTGAATGCCATGACTCTTAAAGTAAATACATTGAAATGAATGGATTTTTGCCGAAAGCTAAGCAAACAAGTGACAAAGTCTGGTGTTTATTTTTTTTATTTTTTTTGCCAATGTATATATGAAGGAATTTCGTCGAGACTGATGTCTGTTTGTAGTTTTGTGTTGCGAAAAATTAAGTTTGAAGTCGTGGAAAATTAGAAAAACGAATGAAGGGAGTTGGCTGATTACAGGATGCGAGCCAGCGACTTTAATGTGATGAGAGAATATTTATAGAGAGCATTTTAGGTTGCTGAAGATGTATGGCTAACGATCTTCAATATTGGTGGATTCATTCTCAGTATCCTCAAAGTTCTTTTCAAGGTTTTATGGGATATTTTTATTTCATAGATTTGAAGATTAGTGATCGAATTCGGCTTATTGCGTTAATAATTGGCAGGCAAGTATGAGGTCAAAATAACTTGATCAAGGTAATCATCACTTTCAAGTAGTTTTCACTACGTTTCAGCAATTTGCTGCTCTTGTTTGAATTCGGTGAAGACCTCTCCGGTCCAAGCCACTCCACAGTTCATTATATTATTCTCCCGTTTGTACTCTGTAGCTACATTAACTATGCAATATTTTTGCTTTTATATGCGGGGACTTTTTATAGCTCCAGAATATTTTCTAGTCAACTCGTCAGCCTTTTAGTTGCTACCCAACGGGAAAAGTAATCCGTCGGCATATATTTGGTAAGTTTTTCGCGTAATGCGTGGAAGCATTACCGATTCATAGCCTATTTATTTATTTTTAACATTGCATGTCATAAGCTGGCAAGGCATAGACAAGGGAAAGTCTGAGGTTTCAGCAAAGTGTATAGAATGATAAGTGGGTGAACTCCTTCCCTTTTCCAGAAAAAAACACTTTGACCTTCAAATTGAGTTTCCATTTACGCAATGCATTATCTGTCAAAGCAACCTGAGAGTGTGCTAGTAATTTTTGCGAGAGTGAGCCGTATATGAGCAGCGAAAAATCTAGCCTGAGTATGTAGTTGTCGAATCGTATATTGCATTTCTTTCTGTTCCATACGATTTCTTCCAACTTTCCAGGCTGACTAACAATACAATCTCACGTTAGATCACCGTACATATACGGAGTCCGCACGCTGGTTAAGAACTAACTCCCTACGCTGTGGTTTCAGTTTTATGGTTTTATAAAAAGAACTTTTTGGAAAGCTCGACATCGTATTCGCGGATTTCCGTCATCTAGGATGAATACGAATTGAAGCTTTGGCCGGCGGCCGATCGTACTTCGGCATGACCCAGAATGTGTGGTTATTGCACGCTGAGTGATTGTGACGCTCATTGGAAATTCCAATAGCGTATTCTCGCAGCTACTAGGGAGAGTGGGTACTCTTCTATTAAACATTTGACTTACCTATGATGATTTGAAATGCTTCGAGATTTTCCTCTTTTCGTTTTATATTGCACACTACCCATAGCCGATGAATGCTCGCAAGTTCTTTTCCCCTTGTTTCTGCGAGTAATGTTCATTGGTTAGTCAAGGACTTTTGGAAAACCCCTTGGAAGCAGATTACATTTTCATTACCAGGATTATTTTCTGTCCGGAATGCATTATAGCGATTTTCATTTTCGACTAATTTTCATGTTCTATTCTAATGTTTTCTGAGAATAGATGTGCGAATTGAGACGTTTGTTGTGTGGATACACTTACAAAAATACATTTCAGATACATATGTACATTACACAAACACTCCACCATACGTCAAAATTATAGAACAAAATAGGCTAAGAAAAAGAGATTGTCTAAAAGAAAAAAATAATAAAATTGTCAATTGTAATCTATATTTGTCATCAGGAGTTGAATAAAAAAACATCCTTCTAAATATCCTAAGAAAAATTATAGGTTTTTTTTCTTAAATGTTATAGTTAATCTAAAGTTGTTTATTTCGATTATAGGGTGTTTATCCTATGAAAATTTGATGGTAGCATGTCTATGTGCAAAAATGACATGGTCCACTATTCGCATCTTCTCTATAGTACCGGAGACAAAAGTCTATCAAATCAGCACTACTTTGAGGTTAGCCTACCCTGTGAATTTAGTTTTGCTTTAATATCTGGATTTTCAGCTCAGGATTTCTGCAATTTACAAATAGAGAAGATCTTTACTACGATTCTCTATTTGACGTCATTTTAACGTAATTTTTCATTAGTGTGTTGCTGTATGAAACTCTACTACTATATCTCAATTATATCTGAATGAAATAGAGAATGTGTTTGTTTAATGCCATGAGTAGAATTTGACTTCTTTATCAGTACGAAAACTATTATCATGAACATTTTTGTAGTTGCGTTAGAATTTTTTTGTGATAGTACTCTGGATGAAAAATCGGGGTAAGTGGAAAGTTTGTAATTTTATTCTGAAATACTGGCACTAAATGAATGAAAATATGTAATATAATGCAGGTTCCCGCTTTGTTGAAACGAAAGAGCTAGAAGCACCTCGATATTGGAATGCTAGAGATATTTGCTGAATCTTTCAAAAAACATGTTCGAATCCAAACAATCTCATGTAGCATTTTGAGTAGAGAATTGGTTCCTGGTTCGAATCCAGGTACGGACCAAGCTTTGAGTTAACCTAGCTCTGACTAGGTAGATAAGTCAAATCAGTGGCAAAATAAGGCTTGGAATTAAAAGTCCTCTGAATTTCATTTTATTCTCGGACGACTTACCTTAAAGAAGCAAACAATTTTTATCAGAATTTTGCTTGCATTTGCCTTCACATTGCTCTTTTATTCCATTAGTGACTGAAAACCAATTATTAAACAAAAGTGTACCATGTCTCTAGTTTTAAAGCAATCCTTGAAACTAAATATCACATTTCGAACAAAAAGACTCGGAAGAGTAAATACTACTAATCATTGACCGTGACTACTAATCATTGACTACTAATCATTCCTTCAGGATCAATTAACCATTAATGAAAAATGAAATTTGCAAAATTTTCCAATACAAATACTAATCACTTCCCGCTAGAATCCATTCGAATCAATTATATTGAATTTAAAATTTATGCAAACGACTCTTAAAATATATTACCTCCCACCTCCGATGTTTCGTTGCTACTTTACCAAACAACCTGGCATAATTTTATTCGCATCATTAACAACGCATAACGATCTCTATGATTTATTTTGCAATACTCTGTGACTCGTTCCAAAGTTCGCAATAAATAAAGAATTTTCAAACAACTTTATTAACGGGAAACAAGTGAAATTTACGATTCGGCCAAAAAGGTGTAACGGCCATACCAGGACATATCGCCCAGTATGGCAAAGCACGACAAGCCAGCTAAACAATCGAAATATAAATTCATGAGATTCATTTGGGTGTTAAAAGTATTAAAAATGAGCCACACCTTGACAATTTTAGTACCGACGAATTGTATAAATTGCCGTTTTATACACGTTACGACTGAGTTCCTGTCAGTATTTGCTATTTGCTCCGGAACATCTCGTAACAATGGCAAAATGTAGTACCTTTCGGTATTCTTTCGTGCCTTGTGTCAGTCAGGGTGCCGATGCGGGGGCAAGGACTACTAGCTGAGGAAATGTTCTTGCAGACATTGTACCCATAGCCTGATGGCAGTGAGTGTGGATGGAAGTAAGCATACTTTTACTGGAAATGTATTGAAATAAATTTGGAAGAAAACGCTTTGTTCCCGCTACGTACCGACTTCATAAATAAAAGATGAGCGCCATGCATTATGGCTGGTATTTCAATGCGAATATAAACTCGAGAATTATATTAAATGACATTCAGTACATTTACGTATTTATTATGATGTTTGCGGTGTTCGCCCGAATTTGTCTCGGGCATGAGTGAGCTTCGTAAAAATGGTTGAGAAGTGAGCATGTTCTAAGTGAAAGTTGATGTTGAAATGATTGCAAATAAATCTAAATAATGTCTGCATTACACTGCCCGTAAAAGATGTTCGTTTTGACCGCTCTCTGCTGCACAACAATATGTTTGACCTGGTGTAATTAGATCGCAATGATTTCACTTTGGTGCTTTCATTTGATTTTCGTTTAGCTGTTGACTCGAGCAGAAGGTTCATAAGGATATTAAATATTCACTGACTTCGAAAAAATACAAAGCACTTTAATGATTAGCTGTGACTTGAACGAAATGGTGTTGTTTGAAAAAATATTGAAGCAAGCTTTGTTGTGTTTGGAATGCGTGATTTATTCCAGCATATTGAAATTTGGATGTATATTATTCAGGGTAAAACTCAACTACGTCCCCCACGTATTTTACGTAATTTTACCGATGGTATTTTTTTGTATTTTTGTGGTTGTATGTTTGTTTCTGGGGTTGTTTTATTTGTTTGTTTGTTTATCTTCAGTGTGTTGTCTTCTCGTGCATTTTTTGTACGTTGTTGTTAGTTATTCTTCAATTTTTGATCCTTGCCCGTCTTCTAATGGTAGCAGGGGCAAAAAAGAGATACATACTGAAAACCATACAGAACCTAGACGAGAAGACAACACGATATTGATAAGCAAAAAAAAACAAAAACCACCCTTAAAAAGAAACACACAGACACAAAAACACAATAAAGCAGAATTGGTAAAATTGGCTTACGGCTATGGGGGAGCACGTAGTCGAGTTTAGCTGAAAGTATTTTGGCCCTTGGACGGTAGCATTAATATGACGGTGGAATATTTAAAACAGATTTTTTTTTCATTTCGCAATAAATTACCGGTTGCGGGAACGTGACGAATTTTCGCATAGCCTAGTTTGCAGCTCATCATGTGCATTCAATATTCCTTGATAGGTCCCTATTCGCTCCTTTGACTTTTAACTATGGGCACAAGCAATCCCGAGCAGTGAACTAAACCACTCCATACTCTTATCCAATTTTCGCAAAAATTAATTTTACTGCTACTTCACCTTCAGAATTCTTGTGATTTCATTGCACTATAAGCCTTAATTGGATACTGAAGCCAAATATGTGTTGTTTCGTCGCAGCACCAACTTTCAATCTGCGATCATTACTCCCCGCGGACAAACATTTTATTTTGGCTTCTATTCTTTTTTGCACATCGTAACAAATGCTCACACATTGGTTCGAGAAAATTGAGTTTTTTTCGCATAGTCCAGGATCCGTATGACTATAAAACTTGCGTGCGAACGCTTTGACAGCCGATAGCATATAAGCCTGATGAAACACCAACATCACTTCCTGAATTTATTCCCGGGGCAGCACCCAGCGTAACCGTAAAGCTGCTGACAAAAAGCTGTAATTCTAACGAAATTTCTATTGCTTTGTCGTGGCCGCATATTCGCTGTCGGATTGTGAAATTAAGAGGCCCTTAAGTGATTTCTGGCAAACACTAAAAACCTTCCTGATTACGATCAGCAATTTTTAGACTGTTTGCATGACGAGCACACAGGGAAAATCGTTAGGTCGTCAGGATATGCCCACGTAATATGCAGACGAAATATTCGTAGTACAGCTGCTCGATGGCGACTAGGCTGGTGTTGGGTTTTAATGAGGCTTAATGACAGCGCCTAATATGAGCGTTGGCAGAGAGGTGCCTGTGAAATTACATTAGTGTGATTAAAGGCGAAAAATATGTGCTCCGGATAATACCTTGCCCAGGAATACGAAGATGATTACTAGTCACCAGAATACTGATTAAACGACAAACTTGAATTATCCGACACCGTAATAGTATTTACTGGAAATTTTTCTTATGCTGTTGTGGGGCACTGCCAAAATTATATTTTGACCTACATAGTAGGCTTAGGAAAATAGAATAAAGGTATGTTTTGTTTTGAGTTTTGTCAGCTGAGAAGAAAAATAATTTAAGAGAGAAACAATTATGTTGCAAATAAATTATTAATCTAATTAATCTAATGAAAAATACGTCCCGCAAATAAAGGAAAAATAGCCGACCAATGGTTGAAAAGAACTCTGAGGTGTCTACGAAATCAAATAAATAGGCAAGTCAAGATAATTAAAACCAACATCAATGCTTGCGAAAAGATTTAAAAAAAAGCGAAAGATGACTTAGCCCAACAATTTCTGAAAAAGTCTCGCGACGCGTACGAGTGTTATGTTTATATAATTGGCGAAAATATAATTCACGCCCTAAAAACTTGTTGAACTTCGCGAACATCAAGCTAAAAGCTTCTAATAATCTGACATTAATGTACAAAAACAACTCAGTTTCTTCTGAGTAACAACAAATATGTGCCTTGTTTGCCGATCACTTTCAGGAAGTTTATTGTCAATTTAACCGCTTTTCTAACGTGCCACTTTCTCTAACACCTCAGCCCTACTTCCTCCAAGCTTCATAGCTAAGAGTGTAGAAACGATTATTTCAGCCCTACATGTTATCTTCAGCAAACCGTTGTCTTGCGGTAAATTTATTTTTTTCTGGAAATTTTCCCAGCTAACGTCGATTCTTAAAAGTGGTGATAAACGCTCATTTGAAATATTGGAGACGCATTCCCATATCGAGCCATATCTAAACTAGTAACATCTAAGCTGTTCGAAAAAATTGTTTGTGACAAACTTACAATTGCTATTGATCCTTTCTTGAATAAGCAACAACATCGTTTCAAAAAAAGCTCAAAAGTTAATTTCAAATGTGGTGTGCAATAAGGAAAAAGAGCATAAAATTGGCTCTATACACACAGATTATGGCGAAGCTTTTGATAGTTTCGACCATGATGTTTTCGAAAAAACTGGTATTTCAGGAAACTTGCTAAATTGAGTCGATTTTTACCTACGTAATTGGACACAACATGTAAAATATTAAAGCTTTCTCACCAAGAAATACTGTTTCCTCTGGGGCTCCTCAAGGAGTCACCTAGGGCCCCTCTTATTCAATATTTTTGTTTCGGATTTCTTAGAGATCCACACCATTTGAATGATCTGAAATATTTACCACATTATTCAATCGAAATTTGATTCGAATTCTCTCGAGTCTTCCACTTTTATTACTTGAGCAATGGTGTGACCGTAATCAACTTTTTCTTAACATTGACAAATGCTATGCCATACGATTTCCCGGAAAGGCCTCTTCTTTAAATTTTGATTATCGTCTGAGTAATCAGCCACATGTAGATAGTGTTGTAGATCTCGTTCTCATTCTGGCTTAAAAGCCGCGCTTTGATCTTCAATATGCCATAGTTCTTGCTAGAGCCAGCAAGAAGCTAGCATTCATTAAGAGAAGTGCAAAATAATTCAAGAGCTTATGGATTAGAAAAACTCTGTACGTATCTTTAGTTTCGGTTGCATTGTCTGGAATCCTACTTTCAATATCCTTTGCTGTAGAGTGGAATCTATCCAAAAGCAGTTCGCTCCAAATCCCATACAAAACTAATTTCAGCTCCAGTTGAACATTTTTTGTAGTTTTTTCTTACTCGGTATGTAATTTCGACAACTACAATTCTATTCTGGGAGCTTTTAATTAATTTTTAATAAAAGCAAAACAGAACAAGGCGGGTAAAGTCAACCATGTGTATTCGAAGGACTACAGGCCAATTAGCCTGACTTTCTTCCTCCTCAAAGTTTTTGAAAGATTACTCGACCTGCATA
This sequence comes from Nemotelus pantherinus, assembly GCA_963978885.1. Lineage (NCBI taxonomy): Eukaryota > Metazoa > Arthropoda > Insecta > Diptera > Stratiomyidae > Nemotelus > Nemotelus pantherinus. Next base: position 235,236,891 of record OZ022263.1, on the reverse strand, counting down.
TCAAACAAAGACTTGGTACTCAAACTCTATTGACAGCCCAAAGTGCGTATATGAAAGGGAAATCTGTTGTAGTCCAATAGTGTCCCATAGTGTAGGCCTCAAAATAAAAAAAGGCACTCCATTGCGAAGAATACGCTTTGGAAGCCTTTTTAGATATTGAAGGTGCCTTCAATAGTGTACACACAACAGCCATTATGGGGAGCCTCCACGCATCCAACACCCATTCCGCTATTTGTAGCTGGATAAGCAGCATGCTTAAGCAAATGCTTATATCAGCGGAGTGGGTGGTTGCGCAAATCATAAGGAAGGTCCATAAAGGCATAAAGGTCTTGTGAAGCCTAGTTACAAACTCAATTCTGGAAAGGCTGGAAAGCAAGAGACTCCCGGTTGTGGCCTATGCGGACGACATTGCTATTTAAGTCTCCGGTAGGTTTCCACAAATCCTTGGCCAGAGCATCGAGTGCTCTCTGGGTCAGGTAGAAGAGTGGGCTAATACCGTGGGTCTTCGCATCAACCTCAATAAGACGGATCTTGTGCTTTTCACTAGGAAGTAAAAAACTCTTGATTTAAACGCAATCATGTTGGGCGGCTCCAAGTTAAGTCTCAAGTTACAAATTAAGTACTTGGGTCTTATTCTGGACAGCAAGCTCACTTGGAAGGCGAGTTTAGAAGAAAGAGTTAAGCGGGCAAGCAACGCGATCTACGCCAGCAAGAGGGTGCTGGGTAAAACGTGGAGTCTAAGCACTTCTTTAACGCATTGAATCTACTGGGCGATAGCTAGGCCGATCCTTGTTTACGGATGCTTGGTCTGGTAGCCAGCAGTGAATAAAATCACCTTTGCTAGCATGGCGAACAAAGTTTAGCGGTTGGCGGCTTTCTGCACTGCAGGTGCCTTAGCATCGACTCCTTCGTCTGCTCTGAATGTCCTGTTTCATCTCCCTCCGCTTGATCTCTTTATTAGAGGCACTGCCGCAATAGCTGCTGTCAGGCTTAGGGAATCAGGACACTTCGAGTCTTGATCCTTCGGCCACAGCAGTATTGAGCGGGGATACGCAGGGAGCACTGACTACCTGGTTCCCACTCTGTAGTTCGAGCGGGGAAATCGGGCGACTGTGGGAGATCGGCAGGAATGGAATCAGCAAATGGGCGCAGCAGCTCTTAACATCTACACTGATGGCTCTAAAACAGCATCAGGAGTGGGTGCTGCAGCATATTCTGCAGATACAGCTATGGAAGCAGCTTTCAGGCTTCCAAATCCCTGTAGTATTTTCCAGGTGGAGGTTTTTGCGATACGTAAAGTTGCAGATCTGGTATATCATCAAAAGTTTAAGTCGTCCTCACAAGGACATGACAATTTTACGACCTTGAAACTCAACAGAAAAACAATTATGAGTTATTCGGCAAAAAAAATCTAGCTCCTAGTAAAAAAAAAGTTGGAATGGATTTGGTAAATGATATTGTAAATATGAGTAACTTATTTCGACTTTGACCAAAATAAATGCTTCATGTTTTTGACATTAGAGTCACAGAATCTTAATATGCTTACCAATTCTCAATGTACACCGGTCCTAGTAGTAAAAGTCTGCCGTTTTAATCATTTTTTCGGAGCCAATGGAAATGCAGCGAATCGAATCTCTCTTTTATTGTATACTTCAGTACAATTTGTCTAAGATAAGCATAATAACAGCCAAGATAAAAAATCCAAAAGTGTCATTGCATGACCTTAACCATTACCCGATATACAAACAATAGCGAAATAAATCTACGTAACAAATTCTCACTCCTACCTAAAGTCTCCACTCTCCTCCGGTCACTTCCACAGATATATTTCCTACAAACGTCTTCCTGACACGCTTTAATGCATTGAAATGTTTTCGAGAGGACGCGAACGGGCAATTGAACAGAACAACATTTCCACTTTTGCCGTCAGCCTCGTGTCACCAGCTAGCTCATCCTTTCACATACCCGCAGCTCCGTTCATTTGCCAGAAACACAAATGTTTTCAGTGACGGTTGAGAAAAAATAAAATTGGGGTCTAACGACGAGAAGTTTTATGAGCCATGGGAATAGAATACATTTTCACGGTTCAGCCGATCCTCTCGGGAGTGCGACCGACTGGATACGGGCTCGAAGGGTATCCTGCAAATTGTGGCGATTGAATTATATTATCTCTGGCAATGGTTAGGAGCCTGCGAAGCTTTGGCGGTGACATCATCTATTGCTTCGTAGATGGATTTTGTTTTTGCCGTTATCGTTGCTGCCGTTGTTCTTGTTGTTGTTGCTGTTTCTATCGTCATACTACAGCAATTCTCGCGCGTTTCTGATAGTTTGGTTCAGTGTCCTATCCTGTCTTGTCTTCTGTGTGCATTGGAATAACATAAAAATAAATATAGTAGATAATATCAGGCAAACGCAATTTTGTGTCGTCCTCGTTATCTGTTCGGCTATCTTGTTTGTGAAGAAATTTTCCTCAAAAGATGATTTCCATGAGAATACTGAAGACTATTACAACAGAAGGGCTATCACAACAGCGACATTATCGTTTCAGCGTGGCCAAGCTGAAACATTTTTGTCTGCAGGACAATTGAAGGGAATAGGTATTGACTTTGTACCACGAAATTTGTTTTTTGAATCGTTGAGTACGATGGAGAAACGGAAAAAATGGAGACCGGATCTGAAATGCTGTTGAGTTTGCTTCCCGGTCTGATGAAGTCAAGTTGATGAAACAGAACAGAAGGATAATATTGAAAGCGACTTATGTAAAATTTCGAAAGAAATTGGATCGAAAATCAGAGATGTTTGGAAAAACGGTTATGCTCATTAAATTTGTAATTATATTCGATAGATATGGTGTTATTAGTAAAAAAACAAAGATAGTAAAAAAAACAGTATATATATTGCAGTAAATAGTATATAAAGAGAAAAAAATTGGTTCATAGCCGAAAATGTGACTGCTGAGGATTTGATTATCTTATAGAACAGATTGAAGACGGTGCACTCATCTAGAAAAAGTCTGTGATATAAGAGAGGAAATAAAACGAGCAAAAGACTAGTGATGGGCGTTTCTGTTGTTTTCAGAAAACGAAAACGAACTGTTTTTTTCCAAAAACAACTGTTTTTTTAAACTTTTTGAAAACTTTTTTCACTCGACCAGCAGCAGATTGATACTGGGTGTTACCATTAGTGATGGGCGTTTCTGTTGTGTTCAGAAAACGAAAACTATTTGAAAAAAAAATAGTTTGAAAAAAACTGTTTTTTTCAAACTGTTTTTTTCCAACTGTTTTTTTTCAAATAGTTTTCGTTTTCTGAAAACAACAGAAACGTCCATCACTAATGGTAACACCCAGTATCAATCTGCTGCTGGTCGAGTGAAAAAAAATTTCAAAAAGTTTCAAAAAACAGTTGTTTTTGGAAAAAAAAACAGTTCGTTTTCGTTTTCTGAAAACAACAGAAACGCCCATCACTACAAAAGACGAATTTTATCAGGACACTTGGGAATCTGGATTTAAAAAACAACCCACGTGTAGGTCGGATTTCAATGCATTTATTAAATAACAGACACGAAACTTGGCACTAGTATTGAAAAGCATTTTCAAATCGTTAGCAAAATAACAACCAAAAAAAAAACACATATTAGATGGATGATTATTGATGAGCAATAGAAAGAGAATGATTCTGCCAATTAGAAGGCGTCAATTTTTTTACAGAGAAAAGTTAGTGAAACGTATCCAACTATAACTTGATCCTATCAGCCAAAGTGTAATAAAACTAGCCTGAAAAAAATTCTCCTTTCGTTTATGCATGGTTTCTGCAGATTGGATACTTCTGAATAGAGAACTGGTGCAACCAATATTTATCACATGTAACTTTTATGGAATTGACTTTTGAGATAAAACGTGTTTTTTGCTTCAAATTTTTGCTTCAAAAATTTAACGAATGCTCCAATATTAGATATACAGTAGAAATTCAGAAATCTTAAGCAGTTTTTCTTGTGGTAATTAAGAATTCTGAAATATTAAAAATGCCGAAGGGTTCCTAAATTTATCTGTAAATTTTTAGAAAATACAAGAATAACACCATATGATTTATAAAGTATGTATTTTTCCAAAATTAATAGATTATAGATATTTTTTAGTTTTTTTCGTTTACAAAAAAGTTCTTAACGGATATTTGCTTCTGCGATTCAGTAAATTGACTTCTTACGATATCACTTCTAAGGTCAACAAGATTTGACATATGTGTGTTTGTGTAGTCTTCGTTTATCTGGCTCCATCTTATTAAATTATTCACCGAATTTGGGGGTTTGGTGGTGTTTGCTCCATGAGCGACTCTTCGTCACTTTCACTTTTAACTTGAAGAATTGTATCCGTGTTTCATTCTTCAATTTCTTCCGTAGAAACAGGACAACTGGCAGTAACCGTTGACAATAACATCTGTGTTTGCTGCAATGTTTCATTGTGTCCATTGAGCGTTGGTATAAGTTGTGTAAATGGAACATCAATCTCTTTTTCAAATTCATTGTCGTGCCAATGTTTTATTTTGAACCAGGACTTTTCAATCACACTTTGCGGTAACTCTTCGCAAGCAGATTTCAAAAGTAGAGTTGCATCACGGATCGAATGATTCGCAAGCAAGTCGTGTACCGATGTGTTTTCTTGTGTTACGACATTGGAGAGCAATCGGTTCCGGTAAATTAGATTGGCAATCTTAATCGGATTTTGGTCCATAGGTTGTATGGCAGCAGAGTTGCTGGACAGTAAGAACATAGCAAATATATTACCATCTTCGGAGCACAGTTGCTCAACCGATCCATGGGCTGAGTTCTCTAACAGCAGAACCGTTTTTTGTTCTCCTTATTAAACCGGCGTACCTTGAATAATAATTTACATTTAAATCGAATTTTTTTTTAATAAACCGGGAAACCACTTCTTTTACAAATGTGCCGTGGAACCATTTCAGTAGAATTTCTGTAGACATCCATGATCTCCGCGAGGGTTCATAGTCCAAAGGGCTCTCGAAATTTTTGAAACAACGTGGATTCGCTGGCTTCCAATTACCAGCGGCTTCATTTTGTTTGTTCCGTCCGCATTGGCACAAAAAAGAAGTGACATTCGTTTCTGGCAAATTTTCATGCCTGGAACTGTTTTTTCACATACCGTGACGTAAGTTCTATCGGGTAACATTCGGAAAAAAAGCGCTGTTTCATCAGCATTATAAATTTAAACATCCCACAGTTCCATCTCCGATATTTTTGCTCTAAACCGATTAATAAACGGCGTTATGGTAGACGTATCGCTAGACAATATTTCACCGCCAGTTTTTAGAAATCGGATTCCATGTCGACGTTTGAATTTTGAGAATCAGCCATCACTAGCTCTGAAATCATTTATATTTTTTCCGGGTAAATTTCCAGGAAAAAATCTAGAGCCTTTGATCAGAGAATTGGGCCATTAATGGAACAGTTTCGTTCTCGTTGCTTAAGAAACCAATCGTACAGTTTCTCCTTCAGTTTCCCATACTCCACTTTATGTAAAGTTTTCTTTTCTAACAGTTCATGCGATTTGGAAGGGAATTTCCACTTTTTTTTTATTTATGAGATTGCAGCCTGAGATACACCAAATTCCAATACTAATTACTAACCACAACTCAAATTTGCCCGTACACCGTTTTGCAGCTGGTTTAGGATTTTAACTTTTTTATACTATTATTTTTTACTATTATTTTTTAAACTTAACCGTTTTTGCTTACGATGTGTCATGTTGGAATGTTTTTAAGCAGAGAATTAGGGAAAAATATTTAGACACGTGCACTAATAGAAGACGAGATGCAACCAACTGAACAGAAACGATTCAGAAAAAATTTTCATTCGGAAATCTAAAATAAAATCTTAAGAATTTATAACGACCCATGGTGCTTGCAATGAACTTAAGTTTTCTGAAAAATTAAAATTGGGGAACTTAAGAGCTCTGAATGTCTACGTAATTTGTTTCACAAAACTAAAAATCATTAAAACAATCCAAGCTCTCAGTTTGATTACTAGCATTTTATTTTCAACCTCTTTGCAGTACGGTGGCATTGCTATAACTTTTAGATAACTTTTAGATAACTTTTAGATGAAGATATAATTTTCTCTAATAAAAACCTTAAAAACATTTTCTCAAAATTTGTCTTCTTTGGTCAGGTAGCTCATAAAATCTTCTTGTCTTTTATAAAAACACCCTGTACTTCCATTACTGTACTTTGCTCTTTTTGGTACATACTGCCTTCTTTGCCGTTTTTACTGGTTTTCTAAGAAAATTAGTATTAAAATCACTTATAATTAGCTCAAAAAATTAGATTCCCTCATTAGATTATTTCAAAATTCAGAGGAAATTTTGATATTTAATGGATGTATTATAGCTCTACGTAATTTTTGATGAACGAAGCTACAACAAGCCCGTGAGGAAAATCATCCGCTCTTTCCACCCTCTTGGTTAAAATTTTCAAAATGCCGTTTCGCACGAGCAGTAAACCTTCAACCTTCACCAAATTGCTTATGTTTTTTTAAAAATTCCGCTACGAAAACTCACGAACAGGCCATCAGATCAATATGACATTCTCTAATTGTATTGGCTTGGAGTAGGAGCAAATAGAAGTAAGCCTTTATGAAGAAGTTTTTTGAAAAGACCATTGACCTTGAGGCTGTGGCACCATCCTGAAATTTCGTCAATCAAAAATTTCATCCCCTATTACTTTTGTTTCAGTCATCATCATCAGTTTAAAACGGAATCTATACAGTAGGTTGATCTTAAGGGCTGTTTTGACATGAGACCATGCGCTCATGCGTCTAAGCATTTTCATTAATACAAGACAAGGGCTACCAGCACGTGGCATTTTTATCATTTTTGTACCAACTCACGCAGCCAAAAAATTTTCATGTAACAAGCACTTTACAGTAGGACCTTTTTTCTTATATTTTGGAACTTTTTTCGTGCCGTAGCCTTTAAAATCTTAGCATTCCTATAACTCCGGATTCAGTCATCAAATTAAAACGAAATCATTTTGTCGTTATTTCTGAATTTCATAAGTTTATTTTTCCACCTCATAATGGAAACAAGCAGTAATTGTAGGAATCTCTAAATTATTGAAATTTTGCGTGCGGCAGCGCTCAAAGTTTTTCCGCTTTTATAACTCACTATCCCACACATGTTGCAAATCTGGTATGAGTACAAGAAATACGAGTAGATTCAGTAAAAATTTCAACTATTCAACATGAAGCGAAATCTAGACAATTCTTCTGGTTTTCTTCGAAAATCAGACTTTTTTTTTGCTTGTTTTGAAGTGATAGTTTACCTTGTTTGAAATTTTTACGCCAGGAAAATCTATTTCCTGGAGGAAGTAGATTAGATGGTAAAGATTATTCATCAAGTGATGACATTATGAAAAAATTTCAGTGGCTGGCATTGCAAAGGATCCTGATTTGCTTGTGCAAAATTACTAATTTGTTCTAGATGATACTGGTGCCGATGGCGTAGATCTAGTGGTACAAGTTGTTATCCCATTCCACGAAGTTGAAAAGTGTCATAAAAGTGGTGTTCTAGTGAGCGAACTTTAGTGAAACTTTCACCACCAGCAATTTCAGAAGACGAAACGGTTGAAGAAGCAGTAAATACATTGAAATAAATAAGTAAATTAAATTGTAATACTTACAACAACCACAACTAACATAATTGAGATTGAACCCTAAGAATTTAAATTAATCTGTTTTGTTATGCTGCCTGAAAAATAATTTATAATAATGCCACAACGAATAATTCAGGACGTTTACGCATTTAGAAATCATTCTTCGCTCTTATTAATTGAAATTTCCGAGCTGAGCATTCATTCGATTCGCCAAGTTTTTTTTTCAAGCTTGATGAATTTGAGTTATCTATCATCATCATATTGCAATCAATCAGATTTCCCTCTAATTTGATCCAAATTTCACCATTTCACCAAATACCGAAAGGTGAATGGTACCTTTCCATTGAATTCTACGTATCTATTAATGAAATCTGTTTGAACCTGAAATGAGCAATTTCGATCCAAAGAAGCAACCACTCACAATCATGTGTTCGTGCCCCGAAACGTTTCGCAGCAATAAAAGTTTGGAAAAAATAAAGTCATGAAATCTATGAGTGTTTTCAGCCTTCGTGTACATAAAAATCGTTTTACATTCCGACATTTCTCCACCTCGGCTACAAATCGTTTTGATTTGGAAGCGTAAAACGTACGGGTTGCGTGCTCGGATGCGCAGTGAAAAGGCTACAGGAATTCGGAATAACAAGTTCTCGAAAAGCATTAAAGTACCAAGTCATCATCGACTTGCTCAAGTACTCGGCACGGAAAATATGAGGATTGCAGACAAGAAATTCCATAACATTTGTAGAAGTCGTGTTTGAACGCAGATTTCTAGTGGTTAGGTCGAGACCCGAACCCGAGGAGTGACTTAACTCCACTTTATTTTTATGTCCATCGATTATCTTCGACTATAAAAACAACTTGTCCTTTTTTTTCCGACGTACAAAAAAAAGTTCTTTTCTCGTCGATGGCAGGCGGACGGACGTTGTTCAGGGTATACAACATTATCCAATTTTTTTTTTTCACCCGTCCTTAACCTGAAACATTGAAAAGATCAATTTGACATGATACGTTTTCTGCTCAAGTCAAGTCTCCATCGACGATTATGACATAAATTTGAGAAGTTGGTGTGGTTTTTTTCGGTGCCCTCTTGAACGATTGAAAGTGAAGTATCCCTCTCGGGGGCATATCAAAATGAACAAATATTTTCGATATTCGTATTAAACAAGTGATTTTTTATCTATTTGAGGGTATTAAGTGTGTGGGTTGTTTGAGTGAGTTTTGAAAACCAGGTTCATGCATGTGGGAGGCCTGAGTTGAAAATGGTTGTTATAAAATATTTACTTTAAGGAAAATGCTGGACGATTTAATGGAGTAGAAGAAAATGTTTCTTGTCGAGAGATTTACTGAGTGGAGTCGTGCCTGATTCAAATGTATTTGTTTTGCTTTATTTGAAATTTACTCAGGATAACTTTGAGATTCATGAAAGAAAGTTTCTACTCCTGTAACTAAATGGTTTTTATATGGTGTCCAAGTTTTTATTGTAAATTAAAATGCATTAAATACGTAGGAATTTAATGTTTATGATGAAAAATCTTGTTAAGAAAAAACTGGAACATTTTTCGACACAGTAATATATGAGACTACAATATATCAAATATCTATACGAATTCCCGTATTCATAGTATCACTGATTGCTTTAAGCAGGTCCGAACTTCTCCTAGCAACAACTTTCAATTGCGTTACATTCTTCCTGTGCGGCATGACGTTGAAGTCCTAAATATGATTTGACCTTGAAGTATTTAATTAAGTAGGTATTACATGAAATTAAAATTGTGAAAACTAAGTAAGTCTTGAAATATAAATTTGCGGTGACATTTGAAAATGGTGGGAGGTAATTCCAAGTACAAAATATATTCTTTACAGCAAGAAAACCCACAATAACTGATAGTTCAGAAAATGATGAATTTATCTTTTTCCAATAACCTACTTAGCTATGAGAAATCTCGAGCAAATCAAATACTAGGCGGACATGTGCGTAGTTGGTAATTTTTGTGGCGTATATAAGAGGCAGCTTTCAAAACCCACTGCATTACACTATCATTTCAATGAGTGCACGCTGGGATGGCATGTCTGAATAATAAGAATTATCAATGGAAATTTGTAAAATGGCGAAAGTGGCTGCAAAAAAGGAATCTGCAAATAGAAGATTGGATCCAAAGAAGAAAACCTGTGTGGCTATAAATTCATTTTGAAGTTGTTTCAAATGATCAAGTTGACGTTGAAGGGAAAATATGTGCTTAGAACGACTCATTAGCAACTTAATACAAGTTTGGTCAATTTGGAGAGTACAGCGGGCAAAAGCAAAGAGGTAGAGTCAGTTAAGATGAAATTCTCTGCAGTAAATTACAATATATTTGACTTCGATAAGCAAAATTGATTTTCAAAAATCCGTTGATAAACGAAAATGAGCAAAAAGGGGCTGCAGAGGAATTGGTGAAAAAATACTCCTAAGGTTAGATGATGTTCCTAAATTTATAATATAATATTATATGAAAGCAGGCAGCAATTGAAAAAAAATTGATGCCTTCCATAAGTGCTTGGATGACGAAATAATTACAAACAAATAGAAGTAGTAAATAATCTTGGTCATACCAGAGGGTGACCATTTTCTGATGGTGAATTACTATCTTCGCGCCTTAGATACCAGCTGGAAACAAAACGAAGGATTATTGAGCGCTTCATTAATTATAGGCAGCCCTCGAACCTAGTTGAAAAATAGAGCCCTTTAGTGAAAATGATGCAGTGGTATGCTCGTGTAAAAGACTGTAGTTTTTTCAAGATATATCTTCATCAGGTCCAGCAATTAGCCCCTTGAACAAAATTTATGAGTTCATTCGCGCCAGCGTTAAGTATTTATGGCTGTTAGGTTTGCTGAAGCTCAAAGACTCAAGAAACAATTTCCCAGACGATAAAGGATTTTTTAAGCACATAGGGTTTGTAGTGAAATGAATATAAGCTGTTTGATCCTTTGATATATCCAAAAATATCCACGGATACATGCATGAAACCACAAAGAAATAAATACGTATTATATACAGTATACATAATGTTGTAGGTGCCTTTTTCCTAATATATTTTCCCCGATGACTTCCATCTAATACGCATTGCATAACTCAAACATCCCTTTTTCACAATTGACAAGGTCAACTCGTGGAAAATTTTATGTTTTCTTCCTATTTTTTCACCTATTACTCACGAATGATAGCGTTTTTCTTTTGAGATCCAAACCAAAACATAGGCTAAGGAGTCCTTTAGCGTCTGAATATCAGCTAGATAAGGAGCCTGTTGAATTTCCTCATAGCAAGACCCCTGGATGAAATCATCCTTTTGCCGTTTCATTTCGATGCTCCGGATATGACAAAAGATAGGTGACGCTCAATGACCTGACCCAGCTGTCGTAACATTTCTCCTGACTTCTGAGTTCACGTTCTTTGTTGTGAACGCGGTAGTTCTTTCAAGGGCCCCTTTTTAAACCGCATATCTAGAGCATTTTTTCATCTTGTATCGTACGAAGTACTTAGGCCGCAACTCCTCTTAATGGCACTATTAATATATTAGCACGTTGCTGATCATTCAAATAATTTCATTCTACGGTAGCTTGAAACTGCTTCTTGTATTTGGTTCCAGAAGTATGCCCATCGAAAATTGGCACTTGTAGCGCTTTACTGTCAGTCACTTCAGCCTCCCGACCCGCTCCAATCTGATTTCAGCAAATCGATTTTTCCATCAAATTTTACGAATGGGGCTGGCTTACTTCCTTAGTTAGAGTGTCTAGCTGATGTTTTACTTCTACAGCCTTAGTTTGCAATTGCTGCTACAATTGTTGTTTGATTTCTGTTAACTATTTTCGTCAACAAATCACGGTTGTGGCACTCCATATAATGTTAGCTCACGTTTTAGCTTCGACACTATTTTATTTAAATCCACCCTATTCCAAATGAAACTCAAAAGCCATAAAGTCTATAATTTCTCACTTCTAAATAAGCTTGCATTTTTTTTTGTACAGCTGTCTACGTTTCTCACAAGTTCACGATTTCATAAAAATAGATAGTCGAGATCGACAAATTGTCGAAAAAATCTCACTTCTGACACCAATTATTGAATTTTCATTAAAATTAACTTTTGTGAGCTTGCAATTTTTCGTGTTTACAAATCCAAACAGTTTGTATAGTTAAAACTGAATATACCTTGATTAAACTAATCATTGCAAACCATTCTCGTACACAACAATTTTCATAAATCACATAAAACAGTTTCTCTATTTGCTATTGGACGCGCTTGTTCAAATTACTTTCCTGACATTATCGAGAAAATATTTATAGCAACTGTCGAGTTTCTAGACAATTATCGAACATTAATATGTTTAAATATTCATCTCTCGGTCGCTCTGGTGAATTTCTTCAGGTACGTTTCTGTAACAATAATTTCAAGTCATGCAAGCGGAAAATGAATACTAATAACTCAAAATAAAATAGCAATAGGAATCCTTAAAAATATCGTTTTTGTTTGAAAGAAGCAAACTGGTTTTGAAATATTGATATGGGTCAAGTGAGAGAAAAATATTTTTATTTTTAACTATAAAATCGATATTGTTACTTATTTGTCCCTTCCCTATTTGTGCTGAAGCTCATAGTAAAAACTGTTTAGCATTGACGCTCATAGCTCTGATATTTGTAAATATGGATAGCTATAGCTCCTTGATCTAAAATATCTATAGCCAGCTAGAAAAAATTATAGTGTTTTTTTCCTGCTATTGATTGTTTTTGAAAAGTACTTTTTCTTTAATAAATTACTTTAGCTTCTAATTTTGTTTGATATAATGAAGCTTTCTTTCATTCAGTTCATGCGTAATTTTATGCTAGCCATTCAAATGTCATGTGCGATGTGCAAAATGTCATGATTAAGCAAACTCGTCGAAAAGATGTTATTTTGAGTCGATTTAAGCTCTACTAACGTCTTAGTCCTAAACAATAGATATTAATCATTCCGATTGAGCCGTAGATTTTCCAGAAAATCCACGTCCCACGTGCTTAGCTCGACCAAAGAAATATTGCAGTCAAATTTATCATCTGACAGTTTAATGGAATCCCTTGCCATCCCAAAATTTTAACAAAAACTCTTGTCAGAGCAATTTGTTCCGACGCGTGGATACAAAAGCACCTTATTGTCTAAGAACTCGCCGGACCAATTCTGAATCAACATCAGGGATTTTTATTCGTCCAGCAACATATCCCCGGGAATATGCTGTTGACCAGAAAAAGGCCGAGCGAAAAAAGTTCGTTCCGGTTTTGGGCTCAGGAGCTCAAGTGAAAGGATAAGAGGTGGAGCGCAAAATTTTTCTTGAATGCCACGAGCAGAGAAAAAGTCTCATAAAAATTTTAAAACCGTTTTCGCCTCGGGAAAAGCAAAAAGTACACCCAAGTACTTTCCGAGCATTTAATAGAGCGCCAAAGAAAAACGACAAAATCTCTTTGCTTGTATTTCGTTTTTCGCTTTCGTGTGCAGCTCTCCAGTGCTGTTTACACCGTTCCGATGTAGTGGTACTGAAGAAGAAAAAGTGCAAAATAAACAAGTAACTTTTCCGTCGTTTATGATGGCAAGTGTTCGTTAAATACACACGCTTCATGATGACTTTCATTAACGCGGCTTTGCAAAGGCATGGCAAGTTGATTAGATAAGAAATTCGCTTAATATTCGCAATTTGAAATTGGATCGTTTATTTGAGTTAATGCGACAAGATTTTTTGTGCAGTTTTATTTCATTATGGTGAGTTTTTATTGGTTCAATGCTGTTTGATAATTTACCGCAATAATTTTCACTCAAACGGATAATAATAAAGTTGAAAATGAAAGCATGAAATGATACTGTCAAAGGCGAAGGTATTAATTTGAAAACATCAAGGATTTATTAACTTTCAACCGAAATCTAATAAATAATTGAACTAATTTTCAAAGTTTCAGTACTTGAAAATTGATTTTATCTTGCTTTTGAGGGTAAAATTTTTTTCGGATAATTAGTATCCATTCAATGCAAATCATGTATACAACAAGTTTTACACCGACCAATAGCTCCTCGGGCAATAAGGCAACTCCAGTTTTCAATATTAGTCACAATGCAGCCACTTCAAAAAAGCTTAGAAACACCAGCTTGATATCCTTAAAATATTACCCTGAGTAATGACAAATCGATCTGTATCCCCATCTCCAATGACGACGAAAAAACTCAACAGGCCCCAATAGCCTTGAAACTTAACCTTCAGTTTTATTCCGTTACGGCCACGGGAGAATTCAAACTATTTTTCCAGCGTCTCAGTACACAAAACAAGCGAATTTTCTGTGAAAATCAGGACACTAACGACCCTAGTGCCATTAATATTCATTAGGTTACGACAGTTGCCGAAGCGCTGCACGGTTCGTTCATTCAGATTTATTAAATTATCTTGAAAGGACGTGAGCGAAAGCGAAATTGAATTTCACTAAATCTACTAATGGCCTGAAATTCGTTCTTTCCTACTTACCAGGTCTTTTTTACTTCTCACTTATACATAATTCGATGCCGTTTCGTCTCCGGTCACAATCTAGTCGCAATAGCTGTCCGCAGCAGCACCGGCCTTTCATTCATTCGTCGCTCGTCCCTTCGATTTTCTTGATGAAATCGTAGGGTAGGTACTTACCTAATCATCTCATCATCTAATTGCGAAATTATTCAGACTGAATTGAACTCAGTGAACTGGCGAAGCCTAATTTGAAATTCAATAAAACTGCGTGAGTTGACACTTTTTTTTCGTGGGCGGATTGCCCAGATACGAGTTCACCTGACCGACAACAAATAGCAGTCTAAACGGTATCACCTTTTTTTGAAGATTAGAATGTCTACAAATCGGTTCGTTATCTAAGCTTAGTTGAGTTTTGTGGTCGAAGGAAGCCAGGCTTTGTGGTGATCAGTCCTAGAGTAGATTTAATCGGAATTTCATGAAATCAATCAGAATGTGATTAATGAATAGGATTCGTTGCCCTTTTAAATAAGCAGTGATTTGGTAAAGATGCATATACATATCAGCAAAATAGATTCTTCTTGTCATTATTAGGAAATAATGATAAACTAGTGCGGCAAAAGCTCAAAGAACCTAAGCTGTCTGTTTAACCCCAGGTGAATGGAATTAAAACCCGATAAATTTCCCTTAAAGTAGGCAATTTTTTTCTATGGCTATCACCAAGGATCAAGCATGAACTACATTATGTTCCTCACAACTTGTATCAAATGCATTTTTTAATTAAACTTCAAACACAGTTCTACTCAATTACCTTACCATCTATTTTCCATGGCCAAGACTTTTCTCTCTTCCCACTCCAGCTTCGCTAAAGCTGTTTCTCTCCATCAACAATAATATTCTTTTAAGCACTCCAGCATTCTTGCACCGGTCTTGTTAGAGCAAGTAGGATTTAACGACAAGATGGCAAACAACAAGCAACGCAGTCGTCGTCTACACTGGCACATCGTCCAGGTATTATATATCAAGGTCTTGTGGTATGTCCTTTTACTCCGACGTAATCCGCATATTTACTCGCTTCGATTTAATCTTCGCTTTGTTACTTTTACGCTTTCTGGCTCGTCTTAGTGGAGTGCTTCTTGAAAAATGACTTTTTGACACGAATGCAATTAGGAAAAGTTAACGTGCTTCGGCAATGCCACTCCTTAACAATGGTACTGCTTTACCGTTCCGTCAGTCAGCGACAACAGTTTTCCAGACTGCCATAGCAGCCGGCCTGCCTGGTTGCCCCTCTCTGTCACCTGGCCACCGGAACGTGTTCGAAAACATTTCTCCCGCCTGCACGCCATTAAGCAAGTCATTAGCATTTTTCATTTTCTTTTAGCTTAAAAGCAGCACGTCACCGCTACACCACACAAGGCGGTATCACGCCGAGACATAAGTATTAGCGGAGTGATTACACTACAGTCTTCAGGTGACAAATTTTTACAAGCAGTTTGCATACGACGTGACAGAATCAGATCGATTTCTCAAGAAACCGCAGGAGGAATTAATAAAGAATGCGGTGTTTCTGAAACACCATTAAGGACGGCCCTATCAGGTTTCGCTCGACCATTCTTATCTCACTCAACATCCAACCCTATCGGGTAGAGAGGCCTGCACAATACGGCTTGATTGACATGGGTACGGACTTAGCGAAAACATAAGGACGACGGCGACAGTGTCAGTGAAGCTGAGCGTAAGTGAAATGACGTAGCTACGGGTAAATGTCCAACTATATTTGTTTCCTGCTATTTTTATCGTGACATTAAAGCGATCTTATCAGTTTTGTGCGATCTGAGATGAATTTATAGCTTTAATGAAGCTTGTATGATGGAACATTCAATGGAGGTGTAAGTAGCGTGCCGTGTTATTTCAAAATCAGTATAAAACTAACATTTTATAAACGTAGGTGAGCCTACGTAACACGTGCGATGTTTGAGTAAACTTTCGTTGTCCGGGTCATAACATGGCTAGGAATGATGCATGGCATCTGGCGTTAATCTGATTTCTAGCATGATCTGGTATATTTTTCGATAAATGCGTTTATTTGATGGCGTTTGACGTAATTCGATAGAAATGGACACAATGCCATGAATGCGCCCAACGTGGGCTAATGTGTTCTCATATTAAAATTTCTCGGAAAGAGAATAACATTTCTATTAAGACGGGTATTGCGATCAAACTGAGTTTTTTTATGAGGATGGAGTATAGTTTTGATGCAAGTGAGGTTTCAAAAGAAACATTTACAGCAGTATACTATCGTAAGAGTTGTCTTAAGGAGTTATACGCAGCTTTGAGGCAAATAAATAGTGGTTTTTAAAGCTTTTTTTGCAACGACATTTTGACTTTTTAGCACCAAATTGTATACACATATTTTGGTAGCTTTAAATTTAATTTTATTCGCAAAAAATAGTGATTTCACCGCTAAAATTCACCGAGATAAAGGGTCACCACAAGTCCCGGAGCTCGGAAGTTGCTCTAAAACAGTTGTCCTGCGGCGAGAACGATATCTCTAGATTGAGTCTTCTAAAATGAAAAACAAAAATGATTTTTCTAACATGCAGTATTATCTGGTGATCTAATAAAGGAACAATTGAAATAATGTTTTTTTAACAAAATGGAAGCTACTTAAGCAGTAAATTTCGATTTTCGATAAAAATTTGGCCTTAAATTTTTTATCAAATGGAAAATATTTATCGACGATGAAAGGTCGTCGATCAATCATTAGAAAATATACCTTAAAACCTTTGACACTGAACGATTAAACCGTTTCTGAGAAATATTGCTCACCGACTCCAAAAATTTTTGTCAAAAAAAACACGTTCAAAGTTTCAAAAGCACTTTGCACTTAACAAAAAAAAATTAAGCTATGAATGTTGAACATCGCGAAATGTCACAAAATGTCTTTTACTTGTAACATGTCACGTTCGATTTACTTCTATTCTGTTTCTGGTTCTTGGTTGGGTGTTGATAATTTTAGAGGTCTTAGTGTAATCTTTGATTCAAAGCTTAAATTTGATAAACATATTTCATATATTACTGCCAGGTCCTCTAAATTATCAGGTTTTATTAATAGATCCTCTAAATTCTTCATTAATATTATCACTTGTGTACACCTTTTTATCTCTCCTTTGTGCGTAGTGTCCTTGAATATTGTTGTCAAGTATGTTGTCCTCATAATGTCTACTTAAATACTGCGTTGGAGTCTGTTCAACGCAAATTTACTCGTAGTTTTATTCTTTAAATTTCAGCATCCATACCTTCCTTACACTGATCGTCTTTCGGTCCTACATCTTCCTTCCCTTGAATCATGGAGAATTTTCCTGAATGAGTGCTTACTGTTCAAGTTTTTTTATAAGATGGTATATTCTGACGTTAATAGCCACGCTTCTGTTCGGGAAGCAGTGCATGGCACGCGTTCATCCTTTGTGTTTAGTGTGCCATTTGCGTGCACTGATACCTATTTTTCCCCCCACTGTTACTATACACGGCCTATTACATATTCACATGTGTAGTCAGACCGATTTTGGTGTTTGGAGAGATCGTGTGGTGGTAGGCAGCGGGGAGTAAAACTAATATCATGGAGCTAACAAGACTGCAAAGATTAATTTACATATGTATTACGGGCGCTTTAAGAACCGCCCCAACGGCTGGGTTGGAAATGATTTTGGGACTCATGCCCCTAGATCGATTCATCTTTAGAAGCGCAAGCTTAGCGGCGATACGCGCTAAAAGTTCCGGCATGTGGAACGATTCAGATCAGTGGGGCCACAGCGGTATTCTTACAGAATGCCGGAAAATATTTGGGCTCGTTGCAGAAGACACGGACCACATGAGCAAAATAATACATCTTGACAGGAATTTCCAGGTCAAGATACCGACAAGAACGGACTGGAAGAAAAAGGAAGCTACCACCGATGGGGGCGTCTGGATTTACACGGACGGGTCACAGACGGACAGAGGAGTTGGCTCGGGCGTGTTTTCTACGGATTTGAGCCTTAACCTGTGGTGTAGACTGTCAGACCATGCTATCGTCTTTTAGTACATTACATGCTATTTACATGCTATACGCATGGCACTTGAGTCCATATTCAGTTAAGTCCATATTCTTTACATGCTATACGCATGGCAGTTGAGTCCATTAGCGGAATATCAAATATCAAAAAGCAAGGCATATTCCTATCCGGATTATGTGGGTGCCAGGGCATAGTGGGGCTATAGGCAACGAAAAAGCCGATGAATTGGCGAGGAAAACTGATCCAGTTTGGCGAAGCGGTTACTTGGCAGCTCTAAAAAAGCCAGCGAAGGGTGGCAAATGGGCCCAAACTGGTGGCCTAATGCAAGCCGCGTTTCCCGGCAGCCCTCTTTACTAACCTAACCTACTGAAGCAATACAATGACTTACAGTTTGGTCCTCTACCGCCAATGTTAGCTGCGTTTTAATTTCATCCAGAGTGTAGTAGGCATCCTGCATGCATAATAAAACGATCCAGAGTAGCACGCGAGTTTTTTTCTATCAGACAGTTGCCATTTCAAAATTTAAACTGTCATATAACTAACGCCGTTTTCAAATGTATGACTATTTATCCTGACTGCCAGGGTGACATGGAAATTTTTGAAAATTCCAACTATTCCAGTAGATATGACTTTTCGAAATACGTTCCACAGAGAGTACGAGTACGAACTCCACTGAATTCACAAGTGTTCGTACTCTGGATGTTGTTGTTGTTTCGTGTGCAAATCGATATCCTGCACTACTCTGGATGTAAAATAAAACGCACCTATTATATGCTTTGAATACTAGTAACTTGTAGTTTTTTTTCTTATCTCTTTTTAATTTTAAATTTATACTTTTTAGCTTGATTTTGTTTCTTATTATTTTTATCTTTATATTCAGCATAATTTTGTTTTTCATTATGGTGTTTCTGATATTCAGTAATTGGAGTTTTATCTGCCAAACATATATGTTAATATATAAATAAATGTTGCGAAAAAGGACTGGGATTAGTTAATTAAGAAAGGGATCGGATTATAAGAAAGGTATAGAGGCAGTAGAGTATAGATGGTATCAGTATAGATGGTATTCACACCAATCGTTTATTTCTGGATCATATAATAAATCCTACCTTCTTTTCGCAGCTTCTAATTGTCCGATATGGCGTTGTCCATGAATCATTCTTCCCTGTCATGTGTTTTTTTGCGTTTATAGATCATTATGAGTTCTGCATCATCTACGTTCTCAAAATTGGAGTATGTTTGTAATTTTTTGTATATATACTTAAATTTTTTTCCAGCTAAATACTGATTTGTGTGATCGATTGGTTGTCTTATTGTTGATTGCATTTTGATACATTTGCTTGGCAATGTGTGTATCTGGAAAGATCTCCATACTACTGATTGACTCTGATGTAGAAATAAACTAAGACGTACTCAAAGTAATGTTTCATAATCTAGAGCTTTGAATGTTCACTATGTCTTCGAGTGCATAATGCTTACGACTCTGTAATGAATATCCTTGTGCATACTGCTGATGTTTCAAAACTTTTTTTGTGAATTTCAATGAGTTACTGATTTCCCAGTAGATGGGAATTCAATTACTGGTTTGACTAATGTTTTGAAATTCATCTAAAGAAAACAGTCCATTCATTCTCCCACAGCTCGTATCATATATCAATGATTGTTTTCTCTGCACTGAAAGTCAACACATCATTAAAATCATACTGAACTCTCAAAGAAAAGTTTGAACACATTTCTAACTATCTTTCATCAAAACCCATTAACAAATTCATTCCCAACTGATCGTTGTATGTCCGTAATTTTGTTCTCTCTGACAATCGAGCAACCTCAAGCAATAGCTTGTTATGTTTAGTATGTCACAATGCTGACAGGGAAACATTATAAGGCCAATGCTTACTCCGATTCAGAAAGTCTGCTTTACACAAAATTTGCATGTCTTCGAAAAGGCAAGCATAAATTTACAGACATTTTCGAACCGAAAATGGTCTCTATCTGCAAGACAGCAGTTTCATTCAAACAGTTTTAGTATTCATTAGGGAGCATCTTCATCTTATCCGTATCTGAGCAGATGACGTCAACACAAAATAGACACAAAATATTGGAATAATAATCTAATGTAATAGTCTGAAGCGGAGAATCTGAAGCTTCGGAGTAGTTGGCCAGAAGCATGAGGTAATACGAGTCGAAGAAGTTCGTTTCGAGAAGAGCAGGTCTTGCTTGTCAGCAAATGAATTGTGCAAGCAATAAAATTTAAAATTAACAAAGCATACTCTTGGAAGGATACATGCTCGTATTTATGATAGAGTAAGATATGGGCACGATGATATTTGGTTTAATTAAATGCCAATGAAGGAAGTAGTCTAGATGCTCAGGAGAGACAGATGTTGTTCTGAAAATCATGTAAGAATTGTATACATTAGTTATGAAAATGTACTTTGAATGCAATGGAGAATAGTTGTATTCTAGTGCATTTGGAATTATATTTCAGGGACAATCGAAAGAACTGCAAACTATTAGAAAGAGCTCTGGCACGCGAGATATATAGGCAAAAAATTCGAAGAATCAAATGCAATAATTGTCAAGATGATATGATTGTTACAGAGTTTTGAGAAAACTTATTGAAACACCTAGCTTGAAAATGTATGTATATATCTTTATATATTTCGATTAATGATATGTATTCATTTCATATTTATATCTCATGATCATGTCATTCGTTAGAATTGTAATTTCCAGGATACTTTGATGTGTATATGGAATAAACTCAAATTTTACCGAAATTTAATTATTTTTAACCCTTTGGTGTCGGCGGGCATTTTAGTGATATTTAACGTACCGTCATATTTCGATGAAGCTATGACATTCGAAAAACCAAGTCAAAAAAATGAAATTTGAAGATGTTTTTGAATTAGATATTATAATAATTATAACATTTTTAAGCTTAAGTGGGCGTTTAGTGTCTAAAAGTAGGCGAAAAATATTTGAAAAAATTCAAGCTGAAACAAAAACTTTCCGACAGAGTCATTAAATCATCATGAAATTTAATTTAAAAATTTTAATTTTAAAGCATAGACGTGAATACATTTAGATGAATTTGCTAGCAGCTCTGTAGTTAAGCAAAATACCTAAATTGAAAACCATGAAATCATTTGAGTCTCCTGGAAACATTTTGTTTCTCGAAAAAAAACGCCTACGGTTGATAAACTTTATGATTTGTTAACGCAATCAATTTGAATATTTTTAAGGACATTGACGAGGACAGTGAAAGATATCTGCCCAATCAGCCTACGCTATGCATAAGGTAGAGTTTCAGGGAAAAACGATTCCGGGAATTCTATCAACTTTTCAAAGCACCGAAAGCTATGTATGGTTTTCAATTTAGATTAAAAAAAAAGTCCCCATTCAATATAAAATCGAATAAGGAGCATTAATAAGATAATTTACAAAACTTTAAAGAACTGGTAAATTGTGATAAAGATTTTAGTGATTTTTTTTTTCGAAATTTGTTCTTACTGTGTTTTTGGACCGAGTTTGATAACCAGGCTTTCGTACGATTTCCTAAGTTATTTTCATGTCTTAACGTCTCTCATGAGGTGGTATCTTGAACCTTTCTTCATCAACTGATATTCAAACCAATTTCGCTAGCATCAATGTTATCGCGAAAATTACAGTGCGGAAATGTGTTCACTGACCTGAAGTTATAGTCTGCCCCACCACAATCCGGAATAATATTTCAAGATTATCTGTATCCGAAGGAAAATCGTAAATTACATAATTTCTTTTCCATTAAACATATCAGCTCTTTCACCATGCACCGGCCCACGAAACGAAACATATCCGATGCCTTTGCCATGCACGCTTACATCACTTATGTGGAGAAACTGCTGGCTTCCTTTGGCAGGAACATACAGTTGAGCAAGCACTGTGGGTGCTGCAGAGTCGAGTGTTTGAGAATAAAGTTTTGTTTTCAGAACATTTCACAATATGATCGGATTTCGAGAAACAGCAGTTCTCGGTCTTTGGCATGAAGCGTAGCAGAAGCAAAGTGTGCTTTTGTAATACACAGCGCAGAAAATCAAAAATAGATTTGCAAACAAAAGGGAGTTTGTGGATAGCGTGAGTATCCTTCAGCATACATTTATTCGTATTCGTGTAGATGTGATAAGAACTGCTCCTTTCCTGTTTCCTGCATTTTATTCTATTGTAGCATGACGTCAAATTCAAGTAGCTTAGTTGGGAGGATTTGAACAGCTGGGGAGAGAGAGAGAGTGAAAGCGGATTTGTTTGTTTTACGGTTTTCATAAGATTTCAAAGGAATACGTAAGAAGTAAAATTATGAACAGGATTCAAATCACAACTCCATTGTGATTTGAATAAATGCGGCACACACATTGGTGAATTCGAATGCGAAGATATGGTCAGATCCTTTCAAAGTACGATACTTGTAACAGAAATTTAAGAAGTGGGTTAAATTGAATGTCTATCAATATTGTGAGGAAAATAGCAGGACAAATTTAAACTAGCAAATAATCAAACGATTTCAAAGTTCAACACAGCAATAATGTCCTGATTTCTACAAATTGACATTGAAAGCTAGAAAAATCATTTTGACTATGGGCTTGATTTATTTGCTAAATTGATCTATAATTAGTATGCGCATTAAATCAAAATGTTTACTATTATTGTAGTTAAAACTAAAACAATTAAAACTGAAAAAGAGAAAATTTCAAAAATGGTTCCAGAAATATATAAATTTTTTTTAAATTTAAGCCAAACATGAAGAAAATAAGCTGTCAAATATGCAAGCTACACGTATAATATAGAGATTCCTAAAATATAAATATGGAAAATAATAGCTATTCCATGACCTTTTAAGGGAGGAGTAAGAGTTTCAGCGTGAGTAATTACACTTTTTTCCGATTTTCTTATTTAGAAATAGGGATAGAGCAAATTTATTTAAACTTTTTTACATTATTAATTTTCATTTCAATAACATTGTGTAATTTTTTTATGTGAAAATATCGACAAACAAACCGGTGGCAAAAGGTTTTTTCCCAGAACATCTTTGGGAAAAGACAATTTGCGGTGTTCATTGTAACTCAGCTGAAAATTATCGGAAACCAAAGAACATTCAAACTTAGTCAAAGTATCATCAAATCCTCCCCTCAACGTTCTCTGATTTCTATTTTTTCATTTTTAAATTTTTGGTGGTCATTTGAAGTGAAAATTGTTATTTTTCACGAATGATTTGCCCTTTTTGTAGGTGGAAAACCCCCGTAATGTAAAAAATAATTCTTAAATTGATCGTTGGGGGGAGAGAAAGGAGAAAGAATTGAGCAAAGATTTCACTATATTAAAACTAAAACTTCTCCACCTGCAGTGCTGATAAAACTAAATCGTACTATATCCCGTTCTTCTGACCTCGAAAATCTATAATCCATGGTATTAACGACCAGACCAGTATTGCCTTTCAAAAACCAGATAAAAAAATTATAAAGCTCCTTTTTAAGACAAAACGAGAAGGGCACTTCGAACTTCATCCTCAGAAGTGACCACCGCTTCCACTGCGAAAGACTCCAGTACATCAACCTTCGAGAATACTTTCAGTTTGAAAGACAACTACTCTAACATTTGTGTTGTCCTTGCCAACCAAGAGATGTCTGCTGAAGTCTCCATTGTAAGATCTAAACTGAATCAACCTACACCAATATCGCTAAGCAATCATAGGAAGATTATTACATAGCAAGTTTTTTACATCAAAGCTAGGATGGATTGCTATAAATATTTCAAAATTCTTCTTCCAAAGCAAGAAAAAGCACGTTTATAATATTCAAGCTGTTTACAACCATTGGCCATTTTTCCAACATCTGCCACACCCAATGCCACTGCGTGAAGTGCGATATTTTTCACCAGAAGAAGTTTTGTAATAAGCTCCCAGAACAACAACCAAAGTGTGTCAGCTGTGGCGGCGAGTATCCTGCAAGCTATGTAGGCTGTCCCAAAAATATCAAGAAAATCTCCGCTCAAATAGCTCAAGACAACACGGCTAGTCCTTAACCACCAGCCTTGTCTAAAAAAATACTTAAAACTCTCACTAATTCTTTTGTCCAATTTATCAATCATCTCCTTCACCATTTGATGATGATCACTTGGAATGTGAATTCAATTCTACTCAGAAAAGACGAGCAAAACCGGGTAGATAGTTCAAAATCCTCAACTATAATTTGACAGAAATGATAGCCGAACAGTTTGGGAAGGAGGCACAGCAATTCTTATAAAGAGGAATATACATCACTACGTTCTAAAGCACTGTTTACACTTTGATAAGTGCAAGTACAAGTGTTAAGTGTGAATGTTTAGTAAAGTGTTTAATATAAGTGCTAAGCAATTTTGCGGGGGAACTGTTTAGTAGACTTGCACAAGTAGTGTGATTAGTACACCTGATTAGTTGAACTGCAAGTAAACACACTCCACTCACAGATTTAAATCAAATCTAAAAATTAGTAAAACTCTTTAGTTATCACTGTTATCATTCTAATCATATATTTTTGTGTCTTAGTTGGCAATTCTCGAAAAATCCACCATGAGAAGCAAGGCCATTACAACCAACATCTTATTATGAAAAGCAATTATCAATAAAATAATACTGTTCTGCTTCTTGTAATTATAGCTATAGCTTCCTGCTTATGATGGCACTTTGATCACAACATGTTTCTCATCGATTGAACCGTTTTTACCTTCTAGAGATCCACGTTCGCTCCCATAATCTTGGTGATTTTTTATGTTCCTCTTCAGCAATCTTGGTGTACCTCTTCAGCAATTTCCTCAACAACAATATTCAATATTTCTTTCAGTACGTCTACTATCATAATTTAATATTTTTAATCACTTGCCCTTAACACTGTTGGACACTATTTTTCTCTTACGCTCGCACTAAACAGTATACAGCTATTGACGGCAGATCTTCGTGTAATCTTTGATTTTGATGACGCCATTTTTTTAGGACCAGACTTCAATGAACTTAATCGCTTCTGGGGGTTATTAAAAAGCAATCTCGCTGGAAAATACCTGTAAAAAGTTTTAGTATTTCTCCATATCCCGAATGAACACACTCGTTTTTGCCCGATGCCACCGCCGTATACTGCATATTGGGATATCTCATAACATTCCCCAAACACACGCAGATTAATTGAATTGACGAACTTTCATCGGACCACAATCCACTTCTTTTTCAAATTGAGGACGTTTATTTTGTCGCTACCATGAAGGTGTCACCATGGCTAGATTGAGGACCAGGAAATGGAAATATTCGCAAACAGTAATCATTAAAAATGGCTTTCAGTCTAAAAACAAAAATTTTAAAACTGTTTCCATGCAGATCACCGAATATTATGTCATACTTAAATCCGATCGCCATCAGCACATAATAACGTTTAGCTCCTACGTTTGTTTGCTTCTTTGCAGCCTGACAAATTCCATTCGAGTCTCATTCAACCACAGTTTCCAATCGGATTATACTTGTTCACCTTCAACAACCGCAAGATATGATTACTGCAGCAGCAGTATGCTCAACAAATTGGATTAATCAATTCGATACTTGAAAGAATTTTCCATATCTTCTTGGCTGCATCATATCTCAATACAACATTGTGGTCAGATACAAATTTCATTCGGATTGCCCTGTGGCAAAATAATTACACAATTACTTCTCGCCATCAAGATTTTAATCAAGTCGCAGATAAACCACATATTGATAATGCAGATATGTAATTGAGTTTTCGACATTCGCATCCTGAAACATTGCAGTCGGGAGCGAATCGATCGATGCAACAATGAACTGACATTTGCCATGTTGTCGGCCAGCTGGACCGAGGGAGAGAGACTGCAGCTGGATGCTGGTGATATGTGGAAAGCGGACGGAATCGGGATATTGGTCCTGTGGCTAGCACTAAAACAACATCCTAATCAGATACTGCAGTCGAGTAAGGATTTGATCAATTGCTTCCGATAAAATATGGTATTAGTGTCAAATATCTTCTCGTCGTTGAATTTGATAAATGTATGCGTGTGTGATAACGAGAATGTGTGCTTATGTAAACTAGGACGTAATGGAAATATTTATGTTGAGTAGATAAGGAGGTAATTGATTGATTTGAGAGGTATGGCTAATGGACAGCATTTGGTTCTATTGGTTTGATAACTGCAGTGAGATTTTCAATGAATGTATAAAACCCTAAAAGTAAAATAAAATCTGAAATATGGAATGCAACTATTAGTTAGATGGTTTGAGCGGGATGGCTTCCATCCGCTAATCTTCCATACACTAACCGATTTCGAGTAATTGATTCAATTGTCACAAAAGACATTCAAACAACGTCTGCACATCTTAAATGGACTGATAAATATTTTGAAACTTTTGACTACGCAATCAAATTTTTAAGTTCATCGATTTTGTGCCACTGGTAAACAAAAATGCTAATATATTAATGAGCTGTATAATTCGTAAGAAGGCAGCAAGAATCTTCTAAAAGTAACCTAATTAATTCTGGGGAAAGGTATTTTTCGTTAGAAAATATTTTCCTCCAATATGTGTTGATAGCAACGTCGGATTGTCGCAGAAATAGCTGGTTGTGTTTCATTTTGCATTCGAAATTTTAAAAAATATCACAAGGTGAGATTTGAATTGTTGAAAATGAGCTTTTACACGAAACTGTGATAAATGAGCCTTAGTTGAGATAAGAGCCCAGTGTGGGCTGAAAGCAGTAAATTTTGCATGAGAAGCAATTTTTTTTGTAATATTATCATCCATGATGGAAAACAAAATTTACAGAAGGTATGGAAAACTGACAATATATAATTTTTTAATATACTTGAAGTTTATCTTCTTTACGATTTTCTTATTACTTTCATCATATTTCTCAGAAACAAACATCTTTTCCGAATACTATTCATTTTTCTGACATACGTACAATTAAATACCTTCCCACGCTCAGTTATCGTTCATATATACAGACATAGAAAACTGAAAACTGTATTTCAACTGTTCACCGAGGGACAAATGACAGTTGAAAATGGAAAATTATTCTATTCCGCCTTGAATCGTATTTACAATGACTTTGTCATTATTCACTCGCTTAGCGTGCTCATGTCGTCTTACTTGTGTGTATCCTTTTGGTTCGTGAATAATTAATCTGTTGAATAAATTTTCGTAAATTAATTGTTGATGACTTTATTTGTCGTCGTTTACAGTCTGCTTGCCCATATATAAACTATGTGAACATAATGCTGATTATAATCGCAAAACCGTCATGGACGAGTAAAACGAGGATAAAGAATGACATACGAAACGAAGAAAACAGCCAGCATTGAGGTTAGAAAACCGTAGTTTAGAGTTTATGCTAGTCGTCTAGTGGAAGAGTTGAAAGTTACAGTGAAGGAGTTTGAATTGGGGGCTTTGAAATGAAAAAACGTATTTATTAGAAGCTGGATGGTTTTTTTTTGTCTTCATAAAGTTATTGTTTTCGGATATACATATGTCAAAAATCTGTCAAATATATTTTCAAAGGAATTAGTTTTAAATTTCTCTTAAATGTCATTTTCGTTGAGTTTTAAAGCTGACAACTTGCTCCTCTTTTTGCATTATTTTAGTGTCTCCACTGGCTCCAACTCGTCTAATAAGCTTCAATCAAATACATCATCGGGGTAAAACTACTTTGCTCGTATCCTTCGTCGGGACAAAAAGTCTTTGCACTAAATAAATTACAAATTGCATGACGTAGACAAAACGTAGGCTTGGCATCCATCTCATTTATCAATCCATTTTTAATTATTCGTATTTACAGTTGACATGTGTACAGATACCGATAAGCTTGCGTGTCACATGGTAGCTTTTATATCTATATGAATTGCTGCTGTGCCTTCACACTACGATCAATGGGACGAAACAAACGAACAAAGGTTTTTGCCGACTTTGACTTATGGACAGATGTGGGTCGACGGCAGCCGCCACAGTAAATTTAACTCAGTCTGACGTTTTAATGAATGCGTGAACGCTAGGACACTGCCATGTTCATTGTTCTAATTGAGACAACATGCGGGATGGATTAGCTGTTTGGACAATTTCTATAAAGTGGGTTGCAATAAAGCTTAGAAATCGCTGGGAGTGCTTGAAAACAAATGAAGAACTTTAAGAAAGTATTTAAATTTACGTAAAGGTGAAAACTATCGAAAGGTTTTTTAAGTTCCAGTTGTTTGAATGACAGGAGTGAAGTTTAGCAATTGCTTTTCTTATCTTACAGTGCTTATGCAAGCGCACAATTCTAGCTCAGATGTTCTCCACAAAGTAAACTCTTTGTACCCATTTCCCAACAACCCAGTTCATGGCAAATGACTCGAAAAATATGCAGATCGCAAACTCTATTCACTTCTTATCCATTTTCGAACACATAACAGCACTTATCTGAAATTACGGAATCATGTTAAGTTCGCGTACATTGCGAAATTTTATGAAGCTTGGTAGTTTTTGTCCTTCAGCCGGTCACACAGTAGTTTCGACCCAATACAAGAGCAGTCGTAAAAGTTTAAGTCCCTGTAGTCCATTAAAATCAGAAATAACAGCTATAGTTCCCATTGTCGAAGTGAAACTTCGCTGGACAACATTTTCCAATGAATTTTCGAACTAAGCTGGTTCGTTGTGTTGCAGTTGGCGAATCTCACCATCTTTTCACTGCTGCCCGTCAAACGATCTATGCAATCACACATTGTGAAATTTGAAAGAAGTCGGTACACAGCCGCAGCTGGAAGTTTTTCATGCTGTTTTGTGGTTTCTATTATCCTCCCGCTTGACCTTCTCTGAGATGCTGCTGCTCATTCGGTGTGCAGTGAAACAATGATGGGAACATATTACTGGATGGTCATCGAAATCAACTCGATGTGGGTATGTTGTTTGAAAAAGTCAAACAAAGGAACAATATGGATGAGGGCTGTAGGGAATCGAAAATGTTGTTTTCTAGCTATTTCCACGTAACAGTATATGTGAGCATGAATGTGGGTAGATATTTATAAATGTTGGCATACATGATAGAACAAAGCCACTGACAGTTTCTTCAGGCTGCTTAATCGGAATAATTTTATCATTGACATTCAAATGAAACGTTACACAATTCTTTTTTGTTTGAAAACAAAGACGTGGTAGTCATAATCAAGGTGAAAGCTTCAAATACATAATAAGCTTATTATCATTTTCCATTTATTGTTTCCTAAAATATTTTCGAGCTATCTTGAAGAAAATGGGCAAAATGGTCTACTTGGATCAATTTCTCTGCAAATATTCATGAGAGCGAGATTTTGACAGATCTGTAGCTGGAACCGTTTTAGATGAGCGGTATTGTGCTTTGCCAGCACAGAGTTTGCTGGACGATGGTGCTTGCTGTAAATTTAGATGAGCGGTGTTTTGCTGTGCTATCACACAGTTTTCTTAATGCATCATAATCAGAATAACTATGCTACAGATACGGAAAAACAATAAATCAAGACAAAAAAGGTAAAATCGCTTCTATGCGTGATCGAAGGGTGGCTGAAGTAATAAGGCAACAGTTTGTCTTTGTGGAATATTTTGTAATTGAGGGAAAATTAGACTGGCAAGAAATATGAACACTAAATTACCTAAGGCGTGGAATAAATTGAATTCTGCAATTGATCTATGCTAGAATTCATTAAAAATAATCACTTTGTTTAAATTGGACTTTGATGCTTTAATGGCGCTGTATCGTTTTACAAATTTCAGCTGATCAAAACACCACATTTTTGGCAGGTAAATCTCTTTCAAACCACATTCACTTTTTTTGAAAGCTGCTACCAGCCGTCATTTCTTCGCAAATTGGCTTCTTCGTACTTGAATTTTGCTCCGGATTGCATGTACTGTAAATTTTTTTCCGTATATTCATATTTATATAGTCTCTTCATTTCAAATTTCATTGATTTAGATGTTAGTCCATCGTACCATACTGTATCGGAAGCTTTCTCAATATCCAATTAAGCCACAGAGACCTTGGAGAACATGCTTAGTTACTTTATATAGCTGGTGGTTAGTGGAAAGTTTGACTCGAAAACCGCATTGAAATTCGAGAATCATACACACAGAGAAAAGTGTAATGAAAGTGCTTGAAAAATGTAATCAAATCCACTTCCTCTGTAGTTAATTTTTGGTTGATGACACAGTTGTTAATTTAATCATTAGTCTTTACAGTACTGTAGTTAATCTTATGTACTACATTATTGTTTAATTCACCATTAGATTAATAAAAACCATTAAACCAAAGTTCATTACAAGAAAAATGAAAATCACACCTCGTATTGTTAAATAGATTACATGTGTCTAACCGCAAAAGCAATGAATTTGACAATACGTAGTAATCAAAAGTATTATATTTGGTACCAATTGAGAAAATATTTTTCTCTCATTCCCTTTTCCAAACGAAGCTCAAAATTTAATAAGAGACAGTTTTCGTTGTAAATGTTTTATTTATATTTCTTTATTATAACACATCCAAATATAGTTCTTTGTAAAAATAATTATGTTCTTTAAATTGCTTTGAACCTTAAAGCTAAAGTTCCATTCGAGAGCTTATGAATCAAACAAGGATAATAATCAAAGTTATCAATGTCACAAATATCAAACGATTGTTAGTTGTCTTGTAAAATATAAGAATTCAAATGCTTGTCTAAATCTATTTTAAATCGCTCACAGACTAATAACAGCCTATTTTCATGAAAAATTATTTCATAAATTCTATTAAGCACGAGAGAGTATTTCTTTTTTAATACAAAATAACCTGTCTTATATAAAGTGCCTTTATAAATAGTACTTGAAGCAACTATAATTTTTTTAAGAAAACGAAAATTTTCAAAATTTCTTAAATATAGTTTTTCTGATGCATTAACTTCTTTTCCTTTTAATATTTCTATATCTACCATTTCGGCCTTTTCAAAAATA
Organism: Nemotelus pantherinus; assembly: GCA_963978885.1. Lineage (NCBI taxonomy): Eukaryota > Metazoa > Arthropoda > Insecta > Diptera > Stratiomyidae > Nemotelus > Nemotelus pantherinus. Next base: position 235,205,687 of record OZ022263.1, on the reverse strand, counting down.
AATTGGGCAAACTTTAAAGAAAATTTAATTGCTAAGGAATGAGAAAGATTTACTCGTGAAGACGTAGATGATGCATATTTTTTAAGCTCTTTGTGTTTTCCCTCATTTCGCAGTGACCAAAGCATTTTAAGTGGTCCAACTCTTCCAATTATTGTCACATAATGAGTTAAAAAATGAGCTTTTGGCTTCAATGGTTCTTTGAAAATTTCACAATATTTTTGGCTATGTGTAGCAATTACTATATTTAGCTCATCTAAGTCACTTAAATTAAAAGTCGATCTTAAACACAGATCTAATAATTTTTGCAAATTTAAAGAAAAACTCCATACTGAATTGCCTCTAGGTATAAAGTCCCCAACCATTAGTGGAAAAAAATGGACGAAACACCACATTTCAGCCGCAGACATGCAAATATTCCTTGACTTTAACGCTTCTAGTTTTATAGGGAGTGACATATTTCTTGAATCAATTTCTCCATAATCAAATCCCTGCTTTCTATTATTTAAATCATCCAAAGAAAAAAATTTGGCTGTTTCAATGAAATCTAAAATTATTAAACTCATGTCGTTCTTAAATATGCCCTCAAAAAGATCATGCATAATGTCAACGGTCGTGTTTGAAACAACATGAAAAGATGGTAAGCTATTGAATATGCATGAATTTACAATGCCGGTCTGCTTCGGATTTTTCAATAATATATCTGAATCGTAATTAACTGAATTCCTTAGTTTTCCTGTTATTTCAAACGAAGCAATTTGCGTTTCTTCCTTTGAACATTTGCAGATTCGACAAAAATGTAAAGCGTTAAATGATCGCGCGAATCCTAGGATTGTATTGAGGCCTAAATTATCGCCTGTGATAAGCCCTAAAATAAAATATATATTATATTCAGATCCAGAAGCATTAATAGTTAAACCTTTGATTTCAAGGTGAAGTAATATATTAAAAAGACTATAAAATATATCTTCGTGCTCATATTTTTTCATGAACTTAGATTTCAGTAGCATAATCGGTAAAATATTTTTTAAAGCAGATGTCAAGTGCTGAGGAATGCAAGGAAAATTTAAATAGAAAGCTGCTATTGCGTTTTCTCCAGAATGAGAGCCTAAAGTATTATCAGAATCAAAGTCATCATAATAAATAAAGTATGGAACAGCAATCTTATTCTCGCTCTTAAATTTCGCGTGTATCTTTTTCCATATTGATCCCGACGCAAAATTTTCAATATTTTTACTATTTGCATATTTTTCTATATTTTCTAAAGTTTTGTAAAGCATGTCGGGCATTTCAAAGAATTTCTTAATTAAATGGGGTATGTCCATAATGCTACCTTTTACATGTGAATAGTCTAAAATTGGAACTCCTTCTTGAACTGTATGCTGGACTTCAGTAGACAATGAAATATTTTTTGGCATTTTCAGCAAATTTAAACTTTCAAGTTTTTTAATTAGTTTATATTCGTTATTAAATTCGACAAATGCAGAAGCGAAGAACATTTTCAAATTTGTTAGAAAGTTTGATGATTCCGGATGGTTTTGAATGATTTGCAATATTGGATTAAAAATGTATTCTTGAATATTCTTAATAATGTCCAATACTTTCTTCCTTGGTAAAGTATCTTCATTCATTAGCATCAAAACAAACTTTAGTGTATGTTTCTGCAAAATATGTAAAAACTCAGAATCTTCATTGTAACTATTGGAGCATCCCACCGTAATCGGATCAATTCTATCAATATTCTCTAAATGTTCTTCTGTGAAGGTTTGAATAGGACTTGTATTAACATTACACATTTCGCCATTAAGAATGATTTTGACATTTTGGTTGGAATTAGGTTTAATTGAATGCTTGTGAACAAATCTCAAATGTTTTTTTAAAGCATATATGTCAGAAAAAGACTGAGGACAAGCACTTTGCTTACAAATGTATTTGGAGATGGATGGAAATTTATGGTATCGTTTTAAGTGAAACATGTAGTCATTCAAACAGTTAAATCTAAAATTACAAACAAAGCAACCAATCATTTTATATCTGATTTCTTTGAAGCAGAAAGCTGGTTTATTAAAGAATATATCTTAGATGAAGACTTAGAATCATTTATATCAATCTCATAAAAATATCTTTGAATGAAATCCCAGACATTATAGCTTAAAATAGAGTATTTTAAATTAAGTACGAAAATTAGCTTAAACATAGCATCTAAAGCAGCCAAAAAAGAGGTGCTTTTTTTAAAAACATCATCAGATACAATATAAAAGTTTTGACCCTCAACTACAATAATTGGTTGGATACATAAATTCATATCTTTATATTTTTCTTTAAGCTTTTCATACTTTACTTTAATATCTCCTTGGTTATTCACAACCAATAAACTACTATCCAACGAATCCTGAATTGAAGGAGTTGCCACCCTCTTATTTTTCCCTTCATTTATTTTCAACTTCCTTCCTGAATACAGTTTATAGTGTAATAATTTGAACACTATCAAATTTTTTTCATCTGCAAACAAAAGTTTGAAAATACATATATCATAAAACATATAATATAAGTACAATTATAAACGATTAACTTACTTGTTTCAGTCTGATCATTCTCTAAATTTCCTAACAAATCGCTTACAGACTTTTGAGTCATGCTTTCCTCCTTTATGATATTCAAAAAACCCACAATGAAATTGTCCCATTTCATATGTAGATTTAATGAATTTTTTCCTCCAAATAATGAAATAAAGTCTAAATCAACCTAATCAAATAAAAGTATAACGTGTAGAAAACAATCATGCTTGTATTAAAATATTATTACCAGTCTTAAGCCGTTAGATTGAGTTAATAAAGGCCACTCAACAAATATATCGGGCGGTGATTTTGAAAGTATTTCACTTCTTCGTAGAAAAAACGTTGACTTCCATTTCTCCTCAACAACTGCCCAAGGCTAGGAGTTATATTTCAGCCAGGTTTTATTTTGGGTGACTTTAATGGAAGAAATATGACATCAAACTTTTTACTTTAAATGTTTTTGCATAAAGTTTTAATCTTTGGACCTTACCACTATTTATATTCAAGTCAGTATTCGAAGTCAATAATACCGGAGACAGAGGAGATAGCTCAAGATTTTGGTTTTCAGAAGAATGACCTTGAAATTTGCCTTTCTTTCGTTCATATTTTAACTTATTATTATATGCAGTATACAAAGCTCCACGTGATCTCCCACCTGTTTCAAATTTGATGAAATAGCTTTTATACAACACATTTAGATATTATATTTTTGTTACATAATTTTTCCGTCATACAAACTAACCGCTGACTCAAGAGGAAACCTTGAGATTATTTTTTGAGTTATAATCTCACATTCTTTGGTGCCCATGCTAACACCATTATAAATCAAGTATTCAACGATGCAGCTTATAATTTGCTTTCGCTTTGAGTCACTAAATGGTTTTTGAATAGTATTATATTCTAATAAAATTTGTTTTGTTTGACATTTGGTCATCAAAATTTGCTCTATGTCCTAAAAAAAATAATTTTGTCCCATAAATTTGTTAAATGTATCAACAACAATTTGATCACCAACCATGTCGTCAACTTTGTTTTGTTTATTTGAGCTCGAAGGTAGCACGTTATGACATGTAAGGGATAAGAAGTCAACTGCTGAATTATTATAGCTTTTTTCCAACCAGCTTTTCACTTTATCAGATGAATGTAGCGAAAGATTTTCAGCCACTGAAGTTATGTTAAATCCCTAAATATTTTATGTGAAATTTAACTTAGTTAAATGAAATTGATGTAACAACCTTGTCGGCTCGCCATTCTGCTAATCTTCCCTTGAATTTGATTCGAGAAGAGACTAAATCAGCTGGTATTATGCTCTCAATTTCTCTCACCGTAATATATTTGAAACACTCCAAGTCGATTTTTTTCTCTAAAAATATCGAAACGAGGCGTATTGCCACGTCTCATAAGAATAAGAAAGTGCAATTTCTTTCAAACTAACAGCAGTTTTAAGACAAAAAAAAAAAATAATCCTACCTTTAACACGAAAAACACCACACGAAAAACACCACAATCACTTTTCACTTGAACTGCGAACAACACAAAAAACACCAATTGAATAATTCACTAAGCGTTTTCACTAGAACTGCGACCAACTAATTAATAAACTACGAAGAACGACTTTCCGTACAAACGCACTATTTCACCCTCATAATTTTCAATATTTTCCAATACAATCGCTTTTTCAGTAGATGCATAGTGAAAATCACTATTGCGTAGTAAATTTTACTCCCGTGCTATTAGAAACGTAGTGAAAAATACTTTTCAGTAATGAAAAGTATTACAAGTATGCGGAGCAGACTTCTTTAATATATGACCAATAGTTAATTTAGATTACTTGATAGTCAAATTCATTACATATTCATGTAGTGAAAATGCTTTATTACAATGAAATCAATTTTATTTCATTGAAAATTAACAACATACCTGTAAAAATCAACCATATTTGTCCAAATTCATAACAATTGTAATCAAATTTGAACTTAACTTGAATTTTTTGGAATTTGTTAATTTTATTAACCTGTATAATAAATTTAATGACACAATTTTCTCTCTGTGCACGTAACAGTATATGTGAGCATGAATGTGGGTAGATATTTATAAATGTTGGCATACATGATAGAACAAAGCCACTGACAGTTTCTTCAGGCTGCTTAATCGGAATAATTTTATCATTGACATTCAAATGAAACGTTACACAATTCTTTTTTGTTTGAAAACAAAGACGTGGTAGTCATAATCAAGGTGAAAGCTTCAAATACATAATAAGCTTATTATCATTTTCCATTTATTGTTTCCTAAAATATTTTCGAGCTATCTTGAAGAAAATGGGCAAAATGGTCTACTTGGATCAATTTCTCTGCAAATATTCATGAGAGCGAGATTTTGACAGATCTGTAGCTGGAACCGTTTTAGATGAGCGGTATTGTGCTTTGCCAGCACAGAGTTTGCTGGACGATGGTGCTTGCTGTAAATTTAGATGAGCGGTGTTTTGCTGTGCTATCACACAGTTTTCTTAATGCATCATAATCAGAATAACTATGCTACAGATACGGAAAAACAATAAATCAAGACAAAAAAGGTAAAATCGCTTCTATGCGTGATCGAAGGGTGGCTGAAGTAATAAGGCAACAGTTTGTCTTTGTGGAATATTTTGTAATTGAGGGAAAATTAGACTGGCAAGAAATATGAACACTAAATTACCTAAGGCGTGGAATAAATTGAATTCTGCAATTGATCTATGCTAGAATTCATTAAAAATAATCACTTTGTTTAAATTGGACTTTGATGCTTTAATGGCGCTGTATCGTTTTACAAATTTCAGCTGATCAAAACACCACATTTTTGGCAGGTAAATCTCTTTCAAACCACATTCACTTTTTTTGAAAGCTGCTACCAGCCGTCATTTCTTCGCAAATTGGCTTCTTCGTACTTGAATTTTGCTCCGGATTGCATGTACTGTAAATTTTTTTCCGTATATTCATATTTATATAGTCTCTTCATTTCAAATTTCATTGATTTAGATGTTAGTCCATCGTACCATACTGTATCGGAAGCTTTCTCAATATCCAATTAAGCCACAGAGACCTTGGAGAACATGCTTAGTTACTTTATATAGCTGGTGGTTAGTGGAAAGTTTGACTCGAAAACCGCATTGAAATTCGCTGAAACTGCTGAATCTTTGAAAGCATCACTTTTTCAAAGACTTTGCATAGCAAAAGCTATAAACTGATAGGGCAGGTAGCTCTAAGGGAATTAAGAATTCCATTCAAGATTTAAATTGGGAAGGCGGGCGCATTTTTCGTACGCAAATTTCCCGTGCTTGAGGCAATTGTCGACCGCGGATGGAATTCAATGGAAGTTTGCTGTTTTCAAATGTCAGGTTCAAGTATTTGGCTGTGAGTTGCCAGACTATTGTCCGGTTGTTGTAGTAACTTAAAGCTTTTGATTTATGTGTCTTCTCGGAATTTATTTGCATGCTTCGAGGTACAAAAAATTTTGTGTGTCATCGGCACATAAGGCTACTTTTAAATAGACACTATAAAGTATTGAGAAGTGAGGCGAACCTTGCGGGACCTCAGCTGCACCAAGGCGAAGTAATTGCTAAAGCCGGTACCAAACAATGCTGCCAACACCCTCCAACGTTGGGCACTTGATGGTTGGATGCATCGAGTGGCCGATGCGCCAGCTACCAGTGCCCAATTTCCAGCGTCCAACGTTGGCGCTGGGACATGTTTGGTCTGTTGTCTTTCTTTTAATGTTTGACTCAAACGTTGGGGGCAAACTTTTGAATCAAACGTTCACCGCATCGTTTGGCGCCGGCTTAAGGCTAGCTTAGAAAGTTTGTCTTGAAAAAAATATGCTATAAGTTCCCTGAAGAGTAACTAAATTTATAATGTATGCAGTTTCGAAATTAGTCCCGCATGTCATACTTTGTCACATGCTTTGGCCACATCAATCACGATCAAGCCCGTTGATATTCTATGACTCAGCTCTGCACGTATGTGCTGCAGAGCTCTTGGGAGTTGGAATTCGGTGAAATATGGTGGGTTGAAACCAAATTATACCTCCGAAATGCAACCATGTCATTAAGTTAGTTGACGGGAAGAGGCTCAGCAAATTTTTCTGTTTGATTAGTGTGCCTGAATTAAGAGTCTCCTGCTGGTGCTGAGCCAAGGAAATGATCAACAAGCTCAGAGCTTCTTCTTGTTGTTGACTCACGTTATCCGTAAAAGAGAGAGAAAACTACAGTTTGTTTAAACAAAGTTATTTCACTATGCGTCAACAATTGTCATACTCTAGCTCATATCGCCATTTCTCATTGCGGGACTGTACGATCCGACAGCTGATGGTGTTTGCTAGTCAGTTTGCAGCCATTTTAAAACTAGAATCACCCGTGCTTTTAGCTCGTCTTCACATTCTTTTCTACTTTTTAAAAAAATATATGTCTCTGGAGAATTTGTGAGGGTTTAACATTTTATCAGGGTTTGAATCTTGCTTGAAGAAAGAAGGCTTGCTTCACTTTGTCCACTAGATTTTCTATCATTCTAATTATGCCACTGGTGGCTTTGAGTGTCTCTTCAAAATGTTCACTCACCATCGCATTGCAGAAGACATTTTTGTCAGAATTTGTATTTTCTTCTCAGAATTTGTATTTTCTTCCCTATCATCTTTTTCTCCACACTCACGTAAGATCCCCTCAGAGTGTACCTTTGAAATGTGCTCTTATTTTTCATTTTCTGTCAAAAACCTACACAGATTTCTGTTTATTAAATAAAAGTTGCGCTAAAAATACTCAGTAATTTTATACGTTTTCAATTTAGTAAGTTAACAGTAGTTGCTTCGATTATGTTTTATTCAATCAACTTGCAACATGGTGTTTTTTACTGCTACCAATTCAAACAGCAACTCGCTACGTGCAATACATAGGTTATACTCAACTACATAAATTCAATTAGCAAGGCAACTTTGAAAAAGCGAACAAATTGATCACATGATTATGACAAAGCTGAACAGGGAAAATACATTTTTCTCCCACCCCATCGACACTAGATCGAGTTTGCAATTATAAATTCACGATTAACATTCATACCTTATTCTCGCAAAGCTGCAATTTCATAATTTACCCGTTCAACTCTAATGAAATATTATCACAGTCATCTCTGCAGGAATAAAGCAAAACACTGAACTTTAATTACTTGCACTAACTCAATTTAATATACCATCAGACCAACAAAAAAAAATGATACAGAACGGCAACAGAAAAGTATCCGTGCCGAGAACTGACAATGAAACTAGAGACCTGACCGTTACCATTTTTTCGCACTGCCTTTTATGTTTGCCGTCTATTTTTTTATTCATAGTATGAAAAACTTTCTAAATTATTCATCAGCTGTGATTAAGTGGGTTCCGTTTCCGCCACCATGCTTTAATTAAACATGGCGGCCAGCCGGCGTTGTACTGGCTCAATGGACCAGAGAAATGGAACAAGGGCACAAAACACTTCGTTCGTGAACCCTTGAGCACTTTTGTTCTTGCGAAATCCGAACCTGGACAGTCAGCCGGCTCAGTCTTCCGTCATCTCATTCTCTTGCGGCCTAATGCCACCAAGCAAAGACACTTGGTCGCTGAAAGTATTAAGCATGCAAAATATGTTTCCCATTATTCGGGGATTAATTTCAACGGCTATGGAAATTCAGGTCGAAGGAATGGGCCAGCAGATGTTTGAAACATTTTTTCGCCTCGTCAAAAAAGTGGTCAACTTTTGCTCGAGGCCGGCGAGCCGACGATGAATCATTAGAGTAGAACAATGACGGGATAAAAGAGTTTGTGGAATGTGGAAGGTTTGTTTTCAATGCTGAATTAAAAGCCAAAAAGGGAGGGGATTGTTAGAGTTTGAGGAGAAGCATGTGGTATTCGCATTCTAGTTCTTGACTTTACTGGAGTGCTATATTTATTTGAAGTGTAGTATCATGAAATAGGCTATTAAGCATTGATAACAGGATTTTCGATCCACAAGTAAAATACGAATGTCTGGCAGTTTCAATTGAACACTTCTTCATTCTTCAAATAATTTTTCATTTCACATCCTGAGAGCAAAGAGTAAATCAAAACGCTTATCGTTGGAAACCAACTCTATAAAATCAATGATTCGGCTGGGTTCTTAAAACGAAGGTCACACATCTTAATAAGATTTTTTTCACATCATGGATTCTGTATTGAATCATATTTGAATACCTGTTCCCTCAAAAAAATTGCATTCACATATTTTCAAATCCGAGAGCTACAACTTATTACATTGATGTTCGTTGCACGTGTCCTCGTAGGGGTGCTGTTGCAGTACTTGAGCCAGAACTGGGTCAACAGTCCTGTACAGCCCTATCATGTGCTATGAACAAGGAGTTGCTAACGTACTGCTGAGTAAGGAGCGGGAAATGTGTCATATGGAAATCCTACAATTACGATTGGAATTGAATAATGTAAATTAACGTTCGCGTCAGGTATCTACGATATTCATACAACCCACGCAAAGCTATGCGAGGGAGTCACTCAAGCGTTGAGTGTCTTAATGGAAATTACCGTGTTAATGAATTCCGGCACTCAAAGCTCAAAGCACAGTAATATATAAACGGGGGACATTTTATGTAATATCCACACACACACGCGGATACGTTCGTTTGGATTCAAGGATGTTTTCGCTCCAGTAGATAGTTGGCTGTACTGGAGCTGTTGAAAGAGAGATGAAATACTGACTTTCAGCACAACCCCAATGAAAGGAGTGATGGTCCTTGAGTGAAATATGACTGGAAGCATGTACAAAACGACTTGTAATTAAATACGATCTTAATGGCTTTTAAATGGGGTGTTAATTTTCGAAAAATGGAACGCTGAGAAATTTTACGAGAGCGGTTTTATTAGGTGAGTAATTTACCGGTTTCCGAGTTAGGGACTGTAAATTGTTACTGCTTGTTTGATTGTTATGTGTAATTATTCATTTTTTTTAAAAAAAGTGATCGACCGCTGAAGAGATAAAATTTGAAGGAAAATATACACTTAAGATTTGTATTTTGCGTAACAGTGATTAAAAATCAACGAAAAAACTCAACAGTGGAATTAGTATAAAAATCCAGAAAACAAATTCAGCTCATTTGCACTCGATATTTCGTAAAAAAAAACTATGCAGTATCTAGACTTTTTGGAAAAAAATATGCTAAACAAAAGGATAGAATGAATTTTAAGACTATCTGTGTTAAAAATTCGGCCACGTCAAAATGCTCATATGGAAACAACAACATGAAAAAGAAACCAGCACGTTAAAAATTTTTATTCAAATTTCAAATTCAAAAACTTTTCAATGACTAAGATTTGAGGTACATAATTTTAAGAAGACTATTGTAAATGACATCCACAAAACAATTAAAACAATTTTAGTTCGTAGAAATGATCAACTGGACCCTCTAAGATGGATTCAACTAATGACAGTTTAAGCCTTTTAATTACTTCTAAATCATCTACTGTACACACAAGTTTTGGTCACATAGGTAGAAGTTTTGATCACCTAATTAGTCAGCCTGAGTCACTCACTAGGTCTTTCAGTTTCGATAAACACATTTGAATATCGACATTTTCGACGACACAATGGTGCGAAATATGACTATTGATAACTGCCGGGACGGATCCACCAATCGCAAAAACTGCAGTAATGGCTTTCATTTTAATGTTTTTTTTTTGTTAAAAAAGCAAACTATTTCCCTTTGTCTAATGAATTAAATGGTACTAACTGGTATAATTTCTTCAGAGGGCTAAGTGTGGGTGATGCTCTCTACAAAATGTTATTCCTTCTTGTCCAACTTAATGTTCTGTTACACTCATTCCTTCCGCTGTAATAGAAGTTTCGACCCACCGTGGTTCACAGTCGATGTCGCGATTGCTCTTAGAGTCAAAGATGCTGCACATATCAAATACAAAAAGATTGGCTCAAAGGTTACGGGCTGTTGTTAAAAAGGCAGCGAATGACGCAATTCGTGCTTACCTTGAGCATGTCGAAACTTCTATTACTTTCGACAATCTTAAGCATTTTTAGTCTTATATCAAATCCTTTAAAACTTCCTCTGGCATTCTTTCTGTTATGTATCTTCATGATAAGATTCTAGATAAAATAAGACATCTCAAGATTCTTGTGAGCAATTTGCTCAATTTTTCTCTTCTTTTACCTCCCATCACAGTAAATCTTCGCCGTCAACCATTTTTCGCTACGCCTGATCTTTCTCCTTTTTTTATTAATCCTTTGGAAGTCGGATCATTAATGTTGTCTCTCAACGGATGTGCTAGCATTGGAAATCCGCCATCATATTTCTTCTATCCCTAATTACCGTCCCATATCCCTTTTACCATGTTCTTGCTGGCCACTGAACAGCATTGACTCATCAAAGGTAAGTCAACGGTTACAAACTTTGACAAATACCGTTGCTTCCGTAATCGACCTGCAAAAGCAAGTAGATGTCCTCTATACCAACTTTGCTAATGCTTTCGTTTCTATGAACCATGGTATTCTTGTGTCGAAGTTTGCAAAGTTTGGTTTCTCCGGTGCCCTTTTTTGTTGGTTCTTTTCCTACGTTCGTGATTGCTTTTGTGTTGCTACTGTTAACTCTTGCTCTTTCACACCTTTTTTCCCTAACTCAGGTGTTCCGAAAGGATCCATTCTTGGTCCATTATTGTTTCTTTTGTTTATTAATGATCTTCCTTCCCTCTTTAACTCATCCTGCCTTTTGTACGCTGATGATCTTAAAATTTTCAGAGTGATTGCATCCGCTAGTGACTGTTCCACGTTGCAAAACAATTTGGATGCTTTGGCTATATGGTGAGCAACGAATTCCTTCACTTTGAATGTTGTGAAGTTTCGTTAAATGTCTTTCACCCACAAATATTCCCTTTGCACTTCTCCTACTCTGTCCTTGGCTCTTCTCTCAATGCTGTTGCTAGTTTTAAGGATCTTGGCGTGATTCTTGATTCCAAGTTGAAGTTGGACTTGCATATTTTACACATCACTCCCAGGGTTTCCCGTTTTCTAAACGTTTTGTTACTCTTTCCATTTCTCTATATCTGTTTTTTCCTTCGTTCGTAGTGTTTTTCAATACTGTTGTCAAATTCGGTGTCCACGTTGTGGATACTTGATCGCTGCGGTTGAATCCGTGCAACGCCGATTTATCCGTTTGTTGTTCTATAAGTACAGTATTCCGTATTGTGATTACAGTATGCGCCTCTTCATCCTTCAAATTCCTTCCCTTGAGTCACGTAGAGTGTTCCTCGATGAGTGCCTCCTTTTTAAATTTTTTAACAGCTGTATATTGGTTGACCCCAGCATTCACCTTTCTGTTAGAGAATCGGGCCGCCCTAGTAGAATGTTATTCAATTTTAATGTTACATTTGCCCGTACCGTACTTCTCTTCCCTTTTGCGTTTGCCTTTGTTTTCATTGTTTTTATTAAACGCCATAAAATATTTTAAATTTACAAGTACTTTAAGGTGCTACTCCGTTTCCACTGCATTGCATTCAAAGTTCACACGAGAGAATTACCGTTTATGACTTTCACCTGCTTTCACAGCAATTTCCAAAAACAATATATTCTCCTACGTGTAGAACTATCCGCTTCCAAACCTTTTGCGCTTCAACTTACCTGCATTTCCCAGTGAAAGCACGCGTGCTGCGAGTAAAACTTTTAATTTTTCATAGGTATTTACTGGACCGCTTGGCGAGAGCTCGTTTTCTGTCTCCATTTTGACCTAGAGCGAACTAAGCCATTCAACACGATAGTACCGTTTGGAGCTGGGAAATCGGATATGAAATTGTCTGAGTCGCAGGAATGTAGGATGCTGTACACGAGATTCGACTGTGAAGTGGAACTGAGAGTTTGTTTCTCGAGAGTATCCTGCACTCGGGGAAAAGTTTTGTTTGATTGCTCAGCTTAAACTCGAGATAAAATAAATTGAACGCACTCATGTGAACTCAGACATAATTCGTGCACGTATGTTCGATGTCTTTTCGCATTTTGAGAAAATCCCATTTCGTGATAGACTCGTCGTATTCGGTAAAAGTCGTTGTAGCTTGTATCTTTGCAATAGCAGCAGACACCGCCGAAGAAGATGAGATAAAAGTTGCACATTCTTTTGGCCATAATTTCAAGACGGCTCAGCGGCATGAGGAATTTTAATTTTATTTTCAATTTATGATGCATAAAAACCCGAAATGGTTGGGTTCGAGTCGATTTCGAAGCGAACTTTATGAGTGGATTTGGGTTGTATGACATCTGTTGAAAAGTTTTCGGGGGGAAAATAAGCCAGGAATTCGATGAGACAGTGAGTTTGTAGACAGATGTTAGGTGGATAAGTTATATTGAGCGTATTTTGGGGGAACTTTTCGAAAAGAGATTTAAAGCAATCAGATACTGATAGCAAAGAGCAGTTTAAGTTAGACTTATAATGATATTTGTTAACAGCAAGAAAATAACTAATTATTAGAGGAAAGCTGCGTGGAGTGGTACTCGTGAATTTCTCATAGATAGAGAGGGACAGAACTACGAATATTTTTTGCAAGGTGAAGTAAGGTGCGTTGTATATTTATTTGTAGTTTGCACTTCACTGTGTTTGTAGTATCTGCGATTAATTTTTAAAATGGATTGAATAGAATCAAACATGTAAAGCATTAATATTGTGGCATTATTTTTGTTTTATACAAAGACATTACTATAATTCACCATAACATAATTCAATCAAATTTTATCTTATTCTGAGGCTTTTTCATTTAATTTTTATCCAGATTCCGTTTTCTTTTATTTTTGGTACTGTTAAAACATTCGACTCCCCGAAAATCAGCCAAACAATATCCACTTATTGCTTCTCTCGATTTACCTCTAGGCAAATCCGATAAAATTGTATCCAGCTTAACTTTGATATTTGCATAAAAGAAATTGCCTGCCAATAAATAAACTCAACAATAAATGTATAGATATTTACTACACTCATTTTTTTGCTTTCTCTTATCTTTTTTTCGTAGAAGGAAGCAAAACCAGATTCATACCGTCAGCAAAATATTGGAAAAAATGATAATTTGTAGAACCTAGCAGAGATGAAATATGTATAAAACGAGGGAAAACATAAACATGCAAACTTTCTAATCAATTTTTCAGATTTCCAAACGAGATGAAAGGAAATCCTTTAGGTCGATCGTATTGTATTCCCCGTGGTGGAATGGAAAGTGGTAGTAAGTGAGTATGCATATTTGCTCGCCTTCATATTCGACTGTCAGAAATTCGATTTATGTTAGAGAGTAAATGCGTTTATGAGTCTTGTGCAAGTCTGGATTAGTGAAATATTGCGGCAAAGAATGCAAAACGAAAATTCAAAGGATATTCTGTACCGAATTTTGAAAGTGATTTTAAAGCAATGAGTGGTAGTGCTGGAAATTGTAGTCAATTAGATGTGGAGAAAATAACATGAAAAAAAATATTAAATAATCAAGTTCTGTTGGTATTATTCTCGTCATAACAAAAAAGAGATAAAGTAATAGTTCATAGTAAGATACTTAAAACGATAGATGTTTAAATTTAAAGCAGAAATTTAAGAAATTTGTTACTATCTACGAATATTTTGTTCAAAGATTTGAATTCAGATACATTAAGTATTATTTTTTTTAAAAAAATTCGACACTATTTTTGAAAAATATGCCTTGAAAACTCATAGTTAGCGATATATTTCAGAAAAACTGATTTTCGAGACTTTAAACCTTAAATAACTTTGTTTGCGCACTGAATTTCGTAATGGATCTTTTACATAGTGTTTCTAATACCACAATAAAAATAACTCTGCTGAGAATTCTTCACTTAGATTTTTTCGCAAAATAAGCCGCAGTGTAATGAGTCACAGCCATGTGCTTGCGTAACAAGACAAAAATTCGTTGGTAGTGCTGCCAATTTTGTGCTTGAGAACAATAACAGACTTAATTAATTAATAAGTTTTGGCCCCGCTGTTACAAAAAAAGTGCAAGTAAACTACCAGGCAATGTTTGAGTGCCGCATGATGCACGCAAGTGCTTGGCTATGTGCAAGTGCAAATAGTGGTAGTTCGATTTAAAATCTGCGATCAAGGCTGGAAAATATTTCTTTTCCGGGGCAAGAAATTTCGTCCGGATACGCGACTAGTCGACACAAACAGTTGAGACTCACGTCCACAACGCACTTAAGTGGCTACTGATTTAAAATTTTGCTGAGATATACGAGATTCAAATCTTGAAAACGAATCAGGAATTGAAAAGACGAGAATACTAAACGACGCATGCTTTTTCAATGCTAGACCCTAGTTTAGGCTAGGCTGTGGAAAGTAAGTATAGAGCTCGGAAAAGAGATAAATCCGCCATTTATACGCGATAGTGTGAAAAATGATGGCTGGTGGTCATTATTTAGATGGTCATTATCAACGCGGTGTGAAAAGAACTAGCAAGGAATAAAAGGAGTGAAAGGGTTGACAAAAGAACACGGAATGAAAGGAAAGGACTGAGCTTTGGGTTCAAGAATTTGGGTTTAAGTGTAGTATTTTTGATAAAAAATCAAACAGGGTTAATAGCTGCCAGCATTCACAGATCTTGCGTAGTGGCTTTGTCAGTAGTATTGGCTCGTGAATGCAAAAAAAAACCAATTAGCTTTTGTCGAATTAAATGTTAGCTATATTTTCCGAAGGAAAACCTCAAATAAAAAGTGAACGAACTCCATGCCCATGAAATCAAATGTTTCTTTACCAACAACTACTGTTCATACCCGTGTCTATTCAAATTTGGTTAGCTAGAATTATAGATACATTATAGTGAGTAGTTTTCATCATCAGGATCCTAGTTGCAAGCAAACAAACCTCGCCTGGAAGAGTGTCTTCTCGATTTAGACACAAAATATCAACAAAACAAATTCCTGTGACACTGGCTAGAACCATAACTGAATATATCCGATGATCTTGAGGCAGGTGTTAGACTCGAGACCGAAATGAAGTATCAATTTCCAAATTTTCGAAGCTGAAACATTTCGTTACAAATATCATGTGCTCAATGATATATAGTGGTACCTATAAATTCACTGAAATGCCCGCTGTCACTAAAGGGTTAAATCGATTTTCTTGCATATTAAAAACATTGCAACTCAAATGCGTAGAATAAAAACGGGGAAATAGTGTCTAAAATAATACGGGAAGTGTACGCATACTTTTAAAAATGGATGTCGAGTTTCATGAAATAAACTAGACTCTCCTTTGAAAGTAGTGGTAATGACTAAAATCGATCAAAGCTAATAACTACGCTTTGAAAAATTTGCTGTTACACTGAAATAAAGGTTACTTGAAACATCAAACTATATTAACTATAGAAAATATAAATATGCAGGTTTTTTTATTATTAGAGATGGCTGTAAAGCAAAAATCTTTATTTGTAAACACCAATCGAACAAAATAAATGAAAATAATATTAAAAATCATTCAGTAGCCGAATCTTATTTTTGCCCCACAATATTAGTTGAACATATCTGCAAACCACCGTGGATACCAAGAACTTTCGGCAGCTGTGTTGCCAAAAACATTAACTGGGAAACCAAGAATGAAAAAACTACTATCAGTTTCATTAGTATCAGTGTCATTCAAAGTGAAGAAAAAATCATTGAAAAGATCTACTGCAGGCTGTTGCAAACCACCGATTGCATGTTTTTTTAGTCAATTTCAAAACTTTTTACGAGAAAATTCAATCAATTTAATTAAAACAATTGTTTTTCAAATAAAATTAGAACATTCGTATGCTGCCCACGTTGGGCGCTTGTAAATTTTTCCTTCAACTGCGTTCCCCACCGGACCAATTAAAGCAAAAAACGCAGCAACATTTTTTCGTTGGTCTATTCAATTATAAAATGTCTGGAAATGTCCCAAGAAATGCTAATAATTTGATTGGTCTAAGTAGCAATCTTAAAGATTACTCATTCCTGTTTCTCGAAACCGATCAAGAATCATAGTCCACGCAGTTCAACCATATTATTGGAAAATAAATAGCAATTCTACTACCATACAACTGCCAAATATTACGTGTAGGTTCGGCTATCTAAGCTCATTCTGATTACCCGAATATTAGCTCATGAAATTCAAATACACTTCACTCAACCAGACTGCCACAAACATCAACTTGAGTAATTGTAGCGTTTTATCTCTGAAACCTTTTTCACATCATGTGGTTCACACGATTCTATTTCATACATATGCATGTATGTATGTGAATGCAATAATTTTATGACAAATATAAAATTTTATTTGATTATCATTCACCGCAAATAGCATAAATGCCGCCTTAAACTCTCCATTTGTATCCTGGAGAGCTTACCGAGAAAATTCATGGCATGCTAGTAAACAGTGACGGAACGACCGGTAATAAAAAAACAAAGTAAGTCTTTTTTTATTTGTTTACCGTCGAAAACAATAAAATACTCCACAATGTTGTTTTTTTTCTCAGCAGCAGCGTATATAACACAACTGTTAATTTTATGAGAGTCTTGAGGAAAATTATATACTAAAACAGTATGGGGCTCGATGGCGCGAGTACAAGGGCAATTATGATTATGACAATAAGCTAAATGTACAGTTGGTGAAATGTTTTAGTCTCTTGTGTGGAAGAATTTATTTGATTTAATGTCAAGTGAAATTTTCAAAAGGAGCATGTGGGCGCAAATAGAAAAGAATTGATGAAGAAAAGAAAATGGTGAATAAATGGTTTTTAATTTAAAGCTAAAGAAATACAAGTAGTTATTTCAAATGTGAGCCAAACATATATTTCAAATAAATTTCTAAGTAGTTCATCATTTGAAAGCTAAATTTAAAATGTTTCCACCTAGTAGGTTCACATGTTTTCAAGCAAAGAAAGCTAGCCAAAATCTTTTTTATAAGAATTTTGTTCAGACACATTTATTTAACTAATAATCGACTGCATTCAAATAACATAACAATTACACGTATTCAGTATTTCGAATCCGCATCTAAAAATCAATGTTGTTTGGTCTGATGCCCGGATTATATTTTATCATTAGGATTCCATAGAAAACCTTTCACGTTGTCGACATCTTTGAAATATTTTAATCAGGCTAATGCTACTTGTACTGATTTTATCTTTTCCCGTTTTAAATTCTTGTTTCGACACGATTTCGAATATGCCTGGTTTTGTGTTAATCAAGGATAAAAAAATAAAAGAAAATCGTGCTCGCCTCCCATTAGTTTATTGAACAAAGAGCGAACAAAACTCGCAAGTCACCAGAAAGAAGCGACGATACAACACGCTTAAGAGTTCTGGCCAGAGAGCCCACAAAACAAGCATGAGCCAACCCCATGCAAATGGCTTACGTCTTTCATGCATCCACTCCTCAGCAGGAGCTAATCCTTTGCCGTACCCAGTTCTTGAGTGTACAAACATGAGCATATGAGCACGGGGAAGACCAGTATCCCTTAATCCCTAAGAAGAAAATCACATCATTTCCGGAAAAGTTTTTGCCCAAGATTGAGTGATGTAAGCGATAAAGCAACCGCTCATTAATCATCGGATATGTGGACAAGTTGCTTGGCTCACTTGCCTCAAATAAGAGTCAATTAGGGACTCCCGTCGGAGCTCGGAGCCATTTAGTGAAGACTGCAGGCGTTTGGGATAAGAGGTGCGTCACTAGCGAGCTGAATGTGCAGCCAAGTCGAGTCGAAACGATTCAAGACACTGAGAAATATTTTAGGACTCTGCCTGACTGCGTGTTATTAAGCAGATGGAGGGCTACAAAAGAATCACTTCCGCCTCCTTTTTGGCCGGAAATTGCTCGGAGGCGAGACAGGGCAATGAATGGCTTTTGTGTTTGGGCGGATATGTCTTGGAAAGATCCGTGTGATGATGATTCGTTTTGTTTTTCGTCGTAAAGATGTGGTTTTTTCTCATCCAAGTGTTTCAGGAAGCCGCTTTGACGAATTTGCGAAATAAATTAGTATATTGACATGTGGAAACTAATAGATAGGTTGTAGGTTGAAATGAAGCTGTGAAGTATTTCCAATGATTATGGTTAATATGCAGCTTTGTTTTCAGTCAAAGAAAAGAGGCTTCGGGGATTTCGAAAATTATCAGAATTTTATTGTCTAGCTGTCTGCTAAAGATTTTTGATAGTTGTTTATTTAGTTGCATTATTGTATTGAACAATAATTCTTGCTTATATTCTCGCTTGTCGCGTAAACAACCAACCGTGAGACAGGAAATGTGTGGCTAGTGCTCGTTTTCCTTATCGAATATATAAGCCGCAAACCAAATTTTCACTACAGCTTCCATAAAACTGTAAATTAAAGTTTGGGTAGTAAAAATATGCTAAAAATTATTGAACTTTTTTTTTAAATATTATTGAATTATTATATGAATATCGGTAAAGTTCAAAAATTTTATATTTTTGGCATAAATTGTTTACGTTTCTTTTTGACAAATATAAGGAACCTAATTAGCGTTATAAAGGGTTTTTTTTTTACAGGTGCCGCAATTTGAAACTTACCACTGTCAAATGAGTTGATGACAGCTGTCAATGTTACTGTTATTTTTACTCAGCAAAATCTTGAAAAGTGTCATGGGCAGATTTACACCGCAGCAACGTCTTATAAATCGTGGAAATTCATTTCCGAAATTCAGTTGTGCAAACTCATAGACCGCTTTGTGAGTTTTATCCACCAGCTCGTGCTATTCGCCATGTAATAGCAAATTTTAGCCAACACCTCACGTTGCTGGATTGTAGGCCAATGACACAATTAACAGCAGTGCGTTTCGAAAAGAAAAGCCTGTGTTGCTGGCAGCCAAGATTTGTCAATTCACAGGCGTGCGCAAGAAGCTGGGATTTTTTCATCCACTTTGTGGAACATTTTGCGCAAGGATTTTGGTTTAAAGGGCTACAAAATCCAATTAGTGCGAGAATGAAAGAGAATGGAGAATGGGCCGAAAATCAATTGGAAGTTCACCCTCTGTTTTGAGCGACGAGGCTCATTTCTGGCTCAATAGCAACATCAATAAGCAAAACTGCCAAATCTGGAGCAAGAAAAATCTCTGCGAGGCTATGGAAACACCATTACATCCACAAAAATACACTGTATGGTGCGCATCATACTTCTTCAAAGAAGAACACTGCGAGTTCGTTACTGTCAATGGTAACCAGTACAGAGCGATGATAAACCAGTTTTTGTTCCTGAATTTGCATCGTACCTATGGATGTGAGAGAAATGTGGTATTAATTAAGAAGAGAGTGCTACGTGCCACACAGCAAATTCATCCACCGACTTGTTAAAAAAGAAATTCGACAAACGCATTGTCTCGAGAAATGGACTCGTCAATTGGCCACCAAGAACGTGTGGCTCAACTTCGTTGGATTACTTCTTGACATGAAATCATTGGTCTACACTAAGCCAACGTAATTCACATCATTAAAGATATACGTACTCATTTGCACAAGATCATCTTCAAGAAGTAAATGAAACGATATAAAGATCGCAATAAAGAAAACTAAGGCGTTTTGACTGATACTTTTCGTTTTATTCAAGTATGAAAAAACACCCTTTCCTTTAAAGCCATTTATTATTATTACGATTAAAAATATACATTATTATCAGTATTATTTGAGAATTTATTTATTGAATTTATTCAACTGCCTAAACGGACAAAGTGTTTAAGTAGTTGCATACATATTTAATTAATTAGTTTGTGATATGAGATCCGAAAGTTTTCATAACTTCTATTGCATCTATTTGTAGTAACTTCATTTCAGTATCAATGTTTATGTTCGAGCAATGAGTGTTAACAGTAGCACTTATTCAACCTTTTCATTTAATTTTTGTTAGGTTTCGAGCAACAGCAGTGAGTAAACTTTAGACTTACTACTTAGATCACAAATATTTCCCAGTATTTTTCAAGCATTGATATCTTTTATTATTGAATTTAAATGATTTTAGAAGCACCGACTATTCACTTAAATTATGTATCTTACTTCCAATAACTATAAATTTGTATATTTCTGAGCTCTTTTTGTTAGATTTAGTTTGAAACTAGTCTACAAGCTAAGAACTTTGATTGCAAAAGCTAAGAAAAAAATATTCATATAAAATCAATTACTTTAATTTTTTGACATAACTATCAACAATGGTTTAGAAAACTTGATATATTGATGAGGAGTACTTGTTAATATTATAGTTTGGTGATTCACAGTCCAATAGGAAATGTACTTAAAGGAATTAAATGCAAACGTTATTTAGGGCCCAGCGTGGGCAACATACAGCTGGCAGTTAAGTTTAATTTATTTAAAAATATACTAGAATTTTATCAAATTGATAGATTTAAAAAAAAAGATTATGAAAAGAGAGTCAATGGATGAGTAAAATTGTTGGCTCTAATATATAATGTGAGCAGAAGAGAACTTGTCAACCCTTCAAAGAGGAAAAAAGAATTATTTTCCTTTTGAGCTAGAATCGGTCAAGAAGGTTCCGTGTATGCAATAGCGGAGTAGTCACTCTATGATGAAAACACACAATAACACATACAAGTGAAAGGGACTTTGACCGCAAAAGACACAAGATTCTCGAGCATGAGCTGAGAACATGAGCATGAGAACAAGTCAGACAGCCGAGATGTGAAAAAGTGCGTTTGCTAGTACAGGAAACTAAAAAACAACACACAAATACGAACATTCAGCGGAAAATACTTCAATTTGAGAAGCAGATCTGTGTGGAGGCAGACAGCTTCTTGGTCTAGATATTGTCCTGCACCACCCTATCACTTTTCCTCAAAAGTAGCCGGATATTACTCTCTACAATGAAAAGACCAGCTAGGCCAAATGGTACCTGATAAATGAAAGTTGTCTTCCTGTGCTAACGCCAATTATTAAACGTAGGTCAGTTATTTATTTAGTTACCAAATAAGACACTATACTCAATAGGGAAAGAACATCATCAGTACAGTATAAATACAAAATAAAAATCATCCCATATCAAACATTTGATAAAAATATACATCACACAATTTAAAGCAAAAAGCACCCTTCTAATGTCTTTGAATATTAAATGATAAGTACTGCATGCTTTGTCATCAAAAGATTTCAATTTCTTGGGAACGAATAAAATTTTGATATAAGGCATTCCGTTTTCTATAACTTCATCATCATCGGCGCTACAACCGGCGTCCGATCCTGGCCTTCGTCAACAGTTTTTTTTCCATCGGATCTGATCAAGAGCCGATGTCATCCAATTTTGCGACCCTAAGCTCTGAGGGTCCTGGTCAACGCCATCCTTCCAGCGCAGTCAAGGTCTCCCAAGCTGTCGTCTGCCGTAAAATTTGCCGCAAAGGGTTTTTCGAGCCGGATCCTCTTCGCTCATTCGAGCTAGGTGTTCTGCCCACCGGAGTCTTATGGTTGTAGCGTCTCCGGAATCGCCCTTCCTCAATATGTGGGACGAACGATTCTCCGCAAAGACTTTTCTCTCGAACGCGGCTAAGAGGTCAAATCTTGGATCCATACGTGAGTACTGGCAGGACCATGGTCTTGTACAGCAGGAGCTTTGATGTTCGGGTGATATTTCGGGATTTGAAGAGCCTTGACAGACTGTAGTAGGCTTTGTTCGATTTGAGCAGCTGCCCGTGTATTTCTTCCTCCATGTTGTTATCGGCTGCTACAATTGATCCAAGGAAGTTGAATGATGTCACTGCCTCAAATTCATGCTCAACTACTAAGGTTTGATCAACTACTAAGGTTTGATCAACTCTAGGTGTTCTTACAATTGCAAAAATAAGTTAAGTCAATAACAAAATTTTTTTTGTGCATCATCACTTTCGACTCTTACAGTATTTTTAACAGCAAACCAAAGTATGTCTTGAACGCATCTGATTTTTTTTAGGCGCTCAAATGTCACTTTGGTAGTATGAATGCGACAGTTTAGTGAAAATCTAATGATTTTTATACTGGCTCTTACGTAAGTAAATTTGCTTAGAAAACAACATACAGCATCAGCATACTCATTAAATCCACTTAAAAGCCTTGACATCGATTTCATTGCAAAATGGCAGATAAGCAAATCGAAAACAATTTACAAGCATAATATTGCCATAGTATCTAAAACGTACATAAATCAAAAGAACGTGCACGTGTAGGCATCGCATTTAGTAAACATATGGAGGCAAAACGAAAGAAGCTATTCGGTTCTCTTGCATGAAGCTGAACCAAGTAGCGTTTTGATACGTGAAATGAATATTAAATATTTAGGATGATCATTTGATATGAATGACTGGCAGAATATTGTTTCCAAGATATTTGTTCAACGAAAAATGAAGTAATAAATTTTCAATGCTGTTGTTTATGGGGAACGTTCGCTTGCTCGCTTGCCTCTGAAACGATAAACGATATGTTTAGTACACACATTATGGAGACAATAATCTCTTGTAAGCATATCCTGCCCTGTACACTTCACATAAACAGACGGAACATTCTGAAAACAAGGTGCTTTAGCTTTGGCAATATTCATTTCAAGCAGCTCAGCAGGTAATTATACATTCAGTACAGATACTTGTGAGATTTTCAGTAAGACCGCATATTTGCATGTCCCGAGCCACTGTCCCGTGAGCGATCTTTCCTAATCGGCCATGCATGCGTATCTAATGATTTTGATCTCCAGCCAAACTTCAAACTGAATAGCTCGAGGCCGGCCTGCAAACCTAGACCATTCAAATCCTATTCAGTGTCCTTCAATGGCGACTGCAGCATCCATTAGCCATTACTCGCACAAACGAATGCCTGCGCCATAACATTTACTCCTTCTAAATAGAGACTTGAATCAGCTTTTTACGACTTTCCGTTACATAACGGCTCAAATAAAAAGAAAGCAGAACAGAAAAGGATTTCCGTTCGGCACGTCAATAGTGCTTCGGGGCTGGGACCCGGTAGGTCGTATAGCTGGAAAGTAGCTAGACTTTTTTTGCAGTATAATGGAGTGACGTGTCCCTGGCATCTAACGTGTCCCTGGGGATCAATGTGATATGGCCGGGCACTGGTTCCGGCTTGTTTTACTTTTCAAAAGCAAAGGCTGCGACTTCTCTCTGGCACTCGTTAGCTGTGTATCCTGTTTGGCTTATTTGCACCTTTGCACTGAGATTTCTGTCATTACGAAGCACAACGAAAATGGATACAAGAAAGCAGACGATCTATGTTTTTCGTACAGATGAGCAAAAAAGTGAAACGTGTGAAGGCAATGCGATTTGCACGCCACAATGCCGAAGATGCAGAATGATAGTGTTGTAGTTCTGCAACTTGTTCATAAACGAATTGTGGATATGTAACTCGATGTGTATTCTTGATACAAGATATGTTTGAACTTTAAATAATTTGAAGAATAAACGAACTGCTGATATATGTCTCCTGGAATTTTTTAAAAGCTTCTGCAAAAATTTAAAAAAACAATTAGATTCTCAGCCAAAAGTCACTAAGCTCACATCTACAATCCCTAGGCATTAGTGTTATCGTTATTACGTGGAAAGTGCAAAAACACAAAACGCAAGATATAAACTTGAACCAATTGCTAGATGTCACGAAAAAAGTATCACGTTACACTAAGTGTCTGAATGTTCTTAATGCCAACGCAAATTGTTTCCGACAGACTACGGGTAAATGCACAATTTTCCCTGTCAAAGGGCAATTGTTCTCGTAGCCATTAATACGGCACGAAGCCTGGCGGCTGTACTTTCGAATTTAATTAAATTCTGTAAAGTTTCGTAAATTGGGTCTTATAGTGTCGGAGAAGACTTTTCTCGAACAGAAAGAAGCATACTCTACACCCTACACGTCATATGAATGTTGCAATAGTCTAGTATGCATTCGAAACTAGTGAAAGAATTTTCAAGACTGGATAATGAACTTGTGCAAGATTATCCTTTCGTTTCGGTTGAGCTTGTAAGTTGAGCCGTTTCTCGTAAGTTCTGCTAAGAGTTTCAATATCAAAGCTGTTGACTTTCATTTTACAAGGAATAGAATGTGTTTATATTGTGCCGAAGCATCTTTTAGCCATCTTAAGCGAAGCCATAAAATGTTTGGATAGACATTGAAGAGTATAAGGCTGTTGTGTATTAATCGTAAACTATCTAAACTATTGCTTAGCTCATTAGACGTCTGCCAAAGCTTAAATTCCAAATTGTTTAATCTTAGTAATTGCTTTCGTTGCAAATTGTAGTGAAAATATATTTTTTTATATCCTCTTAAGGAGGATACTAAGCTGTAAAACTAAGAAGGCTAACAAATGGCAGCCAAATACTTCTTGAAAATTTCATTTTTCGCTTCAGTTTGAAAACTAAAACGCTAATTATGAAGAGCATGTCAGAAAACAAATAAAATCAATCCGTCAACTCATTTGCATTTTTTGAAAATATCATAGAAATTTAATCATCCTTTGAATGTAAAAAGTATTTGTTTGTTCTAAAGTTGTTTTAGTTATCAAGCAGACATAGTATTTTCAATAGAAACGTCAAATACATTTTGGCGCCCAGTGTGGGTAGAAAGAAAAAGTTAAGTACTGCAATTTGTTTCTTATGTCAACTTAGAAACATTCAATTAAAAGAATTTCGGTTGAATGAAGAAATAATAGACTGAACACTATCTAAAGCAAATAGTAAAAGTCCGACATAGTTAGCTATATAGTTTTTAAGGAACGATTTTCGGCAGTAATGGCTAGCTCATGAACATGAATTATGGCTTCACATGTGATTTCTCCGCTTGGTTCTTGTTTTCTGAGGCTATGGTACAGATAATAGTATACTAAGCTTATATATAAGTTAATTCAATAATTGACCATAGCCCAAAACATGAAAACATCGCATTTAAAACATAATACTTTGTTTTACGTCGTTATTTGCTTTTTTCACTGACATTTCAAGAGCGATTATTTTCCAACTAATAAAAATAGATCATGACAACAAATTTCAAAATACACAAACATATTGTCGCAGGCATTTTCCAATGTTGAAGTTGAAAGTCTGGTAAAAGCATGATTTGCCACCATTTCTTCAATCAATATTCAAATTGAAACCATTCGGAGTATATTAAATAACAAAAATATTCCCGTGTACGTCATTGGTATTTGTTGCGTTTCGACCGTGTTTTGGATTATTTACATTTTACATGAAATAACTACAATTTAAAATGTTCTAAACGAAATGTCTACCACATTGTCTACTTAAAAATGAATGCTATAATAAATGCATAAATGCCATCAACATTGATTCCTAGTCTGACAGATAACCAATAAAGACTTCGTTTATCGTGTAAATAATTCAAGAAGCCAACAGCTGCTTTAGTCCATGATTGATGAGAATAATTATTTCCTCATAAATAATCTAGTTTTACTTGAAAACATTGAGAGCTTTATTTGTTGGGCTTGTGAACTAAGTGTAAATCACATGAAAATTTCATTAACTTTGAGCGTAAATACATGACGCTGATGAAGCGTTCTGTTTTTTCCCGATCCATTGAAAACAAACCTACTGTTTCATTAAATAATGTTAAAAGTTTTCTTGTTTTTGACGTGAAATGGTACCAAACGGGCTCTTCTTTTCCACAAGAAGCAAATCACGTCATCACTTTCACAACATCCCTCTCATTCCATCGTCGAATCTCAGCACGTGCATTTATCAAAAACTTGGAAAAAGTCAACATCAGATAAATAAATAAATCATAACTTCATAAGGCCAAATTCATATCCAAACATTTCTCTCATACATTGCTAATCAAGCGGAAAACTTTCCACAAGAAAGAAATCTATTTCTCTTCTTCCGTTCCGTTCCGATAGAGAAGTTGTTTACGTTAACAAGTGAACTAGAGAGCACACAGAGCATTCCGAGACAGCGACATAACGGACGTAGTCGTTGCAAAAAAAAAAAAAATAAGCTCCTGAGGTAGCCAAAGAATTTCCACTGCAACATTAGCTTCGCCCCAAAATGCCAGTCCATAAATCACATTGTCCTGCGGGAGACAGGCATTAAAGGGCTTAAAAGAACCGAGACCGCTGCAAATTTTCACGTTAAATTACTTTTTTTTTGCTTCGTCTCTCCTGTCTCCTGGCGACACGATGCGACGCGGCATTTTGTAGTAGTAGCTGAACTCGCTCCTTGATACGTTTGTGTTTTTTGTTACTTTTCATTCGCTACCTATGAGAAGATTTATGGGCCACGGTCTCTGGATAGTTGATAGAGAAAATGGAGCTCGAAGTGGTGCGACTCTTCGGTGAAGCTAATGTCGTAATAAAAGTTGATTTTGAAAGCTTATCTGGTTCTTCGGTTGCTGAGATAAATATTCACCATGGTGGAAAAGTTGCAGATTAAGAATGTCTTAAGGTAGTTGCTGGAGCCGACTTTTCGTCGGAAGTGAAAATGAGCAACTAGTCATGAGAAATATGTTTTATCTAACTTTCATTCAAAAGAATATAAACAAGGCCGGCTAGTTGTTATCCCAGACTAATGTCCTCAATTTAAATATTACTCTTGATCAAGGCACATAAAATATATGTTTCTATCATATCACAAACGCGCCCTAAGCCCACCGACCAGCCACAAAAATCTCCATGTTGACAAATATTCCTATAACAACTCTTTCTTACTGCTCAGTAGCCAAAATTTCCCACTCAAAGGCACAAGCTGAGATCCCGCAAACATTATTCCTGCCAGAATATACTATACTTAAGATTTTATCGGCTGGTCTTTATGGTGCCATTAGGCTTATCATATCTAATAAATTTTGATAACGCCTATTAGTACGGCATTAGGTATTGACTAGGGAACGGGCCGACTAAAACTAAAAGTTCTTACTCGACTCATTCGCCGAGCCTATAATCTATCCGTCTGCGTAATCTTTGAGATTCGTTAATGTCTCGTTATGCTCCGAGTGCCAGAACTTTTTCCGACATTTTCTCTTCCATTTTCGATGCTCTGTGGCAGTTTTTGGTCCCGACGGTATTGCACTTTTCCGGTCGTTCACGTTCATTTTCGGGCAAGTTAAGAGCAGAGGATGATGTGTTTATCTGATAAAATGTTTGTATAAAATCGACATAATATTCTGTGTTGAGATATTGTGGCTACGATTGAATTTGGAGAGGAGTGTTTTAGTTTGTTTAAGACTAGATATTGTGGATGATATTTAGATTCTATGTATTACTGCTTCTTTCTATTTTATATTGAGACTTGAAGATATGTATGCATTGAGACATTACACTTTTTGGCTGCGAGATATGAATTCAAGATTTAAAAAATGAGATATCAATCAAAATATATCAAATTAATTGTAAGCCAATGCTAATTTCTGTTAATTAATGTTAGCGGCAGATTGTGACCGGGTGAAATGGTAAGCATTACATATTTTTTTCGACCATGAAAGAAGATAGGAAAATAGGAAGCGGAGCAACTTTTCGCTTTGCGATAAAATATCTAATTTATTGAACTGTGAAGATTGATATTGAAACGTTCGTGTCATTTTAGTATTTAGACCGGAAAATTCAAATTACGGCGTGGCTGATGAAGGACTTTAACAAAAATTATGTAACAACAATTTTCCGGGTAATTAATTAGTTTATCTTTTTTTTAATTTACAGATTGGTCTTTGAATTTAACGAAAGTGGGTATTTAGAATAAATCACGCATTAGAGTCTGTGATTTCCGCCCAAAGAGAATTTAAACTAACGTAATACAGCACCTCTCCGAGTAGATGGACTATAATTAAAGTAATTTTGTAAGCTTGTAAGTAATTTTACTGAGCTTGGAACAATCCAAAGAAGGCCTTATCATTGAGATTCGTAAGCTTGGACGCAAGAAGCTATCGTTGCTTTACCTGCAGCCATACAAGCCAATCCTAGAGTTTTGACAAGGAGCTTATGGACATCAGCAGAAAGTCACTGCAAACAGTTCTGCATAAAGATTCCCAGTAATTACCTGATTAAATTCAACGATCTATTTATTTATTTATTTAACCAAACAAGGTAACAAAACAATAAAAAAAATTTAAAACTGGTGTCCTTAAGCTAAATTATAATTACATTTCTAGATGTCAGC
Organism: Nemotelus pantherinus; assembly: GCA_963978885.1. Lineage (NCBI taxonomy): Eukaryota > Metazoa > Arthropoda > Insecta > Diptera > Stratiomyidae > Nemotelus > Nemotelus pantherinus. Next base: position 235,177,005 of record OZ022263.1, on the reverse strand, counting down.
AGAGATTTTGTCTGGTTGTTTGTTCGATATGGAAGTTATGAGGAAAATAAAATAATTTGTTTTAAGAATTTAAAGCAGTATATCGTTTTTTTTTAAATAATGGTTTAGAGATAGAAGAGGAATAGTAGTTCCGATTAATATACTTAACACATCCGATTTAAATCTTGTAAGTACCTTTTATAGCAATAATTAGCAGCAAATCGCTCCGACTTCTAACCAAAATGGATATTATTTTTACTTATACTTACTTATTTTCACTAATAGTTACGATGATGTAGTGGCTTACTCAACTGCTGATGCAGAGCATTTTTTCTTCAACACTCTTCACTACTCTGGGTTTACGATCGAGCTACCTATGTCTGATTTGACAATTTCCCAATCATACAACAATTCCGTTGTATATGATATTCGAAATGTTGCCAAAATTTGGCACTTCAGGAAGCCATCTAAACTGGTTGAATTGTTGCCTTTGAGATCAAATGCTACATGTTAAATTCCAAGGGCGTCTTTCCAAAAAAATCAACGTTTCATCTGGGGTACCTCAAGGCAGCCACCTAAGGCCGCTTCTGTTCAATGTTTTTGTTTCTGATCTCTCGGAGGCGCTATCCGACAGTCCGTACCTTTTTTATGCAGATGATCTGAAAATATGTTACCCTATTTAGTCGGAATCAGATGCAAATTTTCTTCAGCTGAAACTTCCGTCCCTGGTGGAGTGGTGTGAGAAGAACAAACTTACTCTTAACGTTGAAAAACGCCATGCCATAAGCAAGACCCCTACTCTTAATTTCGAGTATGACCTGAATAATATTGATAGTGTCACTGATCTCGGTGTCGTCCTGGATGAAAAGCCACGTTTCAATCTTCAGTGTGGCAGAGTTATAAATTTCAAGAGCTAGCAAGCAGCTAGGATTCATTAAAAGACGTGAGAAAAAATTCAAGAACGTATGGGTTACAAGGTCTCTGTTTATGTATTTAGTTCGCCTTTTACTCGAACACACTTACATCGTCTGGAATCTTTTTTTCAATATTCCTAGCAATAAACCGGAATCTGACCAAAAGCAGTTTGTGCTTTTTGCCCTGAGAGATCTCTATAGTCCACACGATTTCGAAAGTCTTCCAACTTATAGTTACAGACTTTATCTCATAAATCTGGTGACACTTTCCTCAAAGAGATCGATATTATTCTCAGGGTTCGTCTTTGATGCTGTTAGGGGTTCGGTTAACGTAGTGTAATATTTTCAAAATATTATTTCCTTAATTGGTTACTTTATATTCGATACTTGCTTGTCGAATTTAACCGTCGCGTAGGAATATCACAATCCAAAAGTGACCTTACAAACAATCAAACGAAACTTTTGATTCTATGCTTTTGATTCTATCGGCTGTAAAGCGATTTCGCTAACCGAAACAGACTAAGTTTATTGTTTCATGTTCCGATCTTAAATAGCAACATTTTTAGTAAATGAAAAAGATATGTACTTAAATGTGTGGGTTTGATTTTCGATGTTATTTTTAATGTTTAGTATATTTGTTCTAGTTTTCGCTAAGTCAAGTCTAATTTTAGTGCTCACCACTTTCGTGGTGAGGTCGACATTTATGTGTGTTTGCATTTTAATATTCACAACAGTAGAACATCTTCGTAATAAAATCACTTTCAATACTCCTGTAATACAAACTAGGCACACACGTCTCCTCAATGAGCAATGAGACAGACGGTAAATAAATGGTGCAAAATATTTAACAATTTTCGAACTACTATTCCTCTTCTATTTCTAAACCATCATTCAAATTCAAATAACAGGCAAACTGAAGGCACCAGACTTTTTGATACGCTTTGAGTTCCGTCAGAATATTATTCAAATGGTAGAAGAGGACGAAAACATCTTGATCTGCATTTTTATGTCTGACAGGGCCCATTTTGATCCAAACGGGGCAATGTTAAGAAACAAAATAGAGTGGCTCTAATCCAAAAACCCTTCATGAGACGGAATCGCAAACTGCAGATCACACTGTGACTCGAACAGTATGATCTGCAGTTTCAACAAGCCGGTCTTACTTTGGGTAAACTCGACCTGATGCCCCACACCCGGGAAATTCCACCACCAGAGGGCGAAAAGGTGGTAGAAGGGGTGAAAAATTGAAGAAAAACAGGCAAAATTATACAAAAAAATAAAAAAGAAGGTAAAACAATTAAGAAAAACAAAAAAAAGAAAGAAAAGAAGCTCCAAAAGCAAACGCACAACCACAAAAACACAAACATATTAGCCCGACATCTATCGGCGAAATTCATGTAATAGCTGTGTGGGGCAACAGGTCGAGTTTTTCCCTTACTTTTTCGAACAAATCGGTTTTACAGTAACGGCAATAGAGAACGTTCTTTTAAGAAGCCAGAAGACTTTTTCTTTCCCCAACTTCGTCGAAAGAGAAACTCTTTCAACTCAAAGTGGTTTCAATAAGATGGTGCAACTTCTCACTTAACCGGGGCTGTCCTCCAATAAAGTGATTTCTAGAAACTCCACATTCCGTTGACCTCAAGATCTGCTGAATTTAGTGTGCCTAATTTATTTGTTAGAATATTGAAAACAGAAAGTTGACAAAACAAAACTCAAAAAAAATGAATGATTTAAAGCAATCCCTTCGCAGTTCCCTTCCTCTAGGCAGTAATGCTTAGCTTTTGGATCAAATGTCACATATGCTTCACCGAGCGTGGGGGCCATTTCGATTCAAATGTTTTTTAAGAAATAATGAAGAACTTAATAAAAATGTGTTATTTTTCATATGAATGAAGTAAAAGTAAATTATGTGAATCCAACAAAAAGTTATTTGAGTTTTCTTCAAGCTGTAAAATTCATCAGCCACCTTTTATGAAAGCTTTGTTGAAAACGCCAATTAGACAGGCAATTCGCTGGGACTAAGTTTCGTTCGAATGCAAAATATTTACGGATATCAAGTTATTTTGAACATGTTGCTGCTGAAAAATGCACTGTTTGTGTTAATATACTTATATCTAAATCACTTCTTCCTAGAATCACTCACCGTATTAGTGGTATCTAGCATTTCCAATTCGAATACTATTTGTGTATGTAGACTACCCATGCTATGGACATGTGATAACGATTTATGATGACAAAATATCTAAAGAGAATTGCTCCGTTTCTCATTCACAAGGTATGTTGTTCAACCAACAATTTTACATTCATTCCCACTATTACGGCAACCTGTAACACTGAAACATTTTTATTCAAGAATTAACAGAGCTAAATGCAATCGTAAACTTTTTGCCGTTCAACTTTCTTTGTTTCGAAAGTTAAATAGCTACCAACGCGAAAAGTTACTCGCGAAAGGAAAATCAAGTACACATTACAAAATCAATAAAACAATTAACGATATCATAGCAATTTTGCAGAACAAACCTGCTGCAGATAATTATGCTTATGTATATAGAAATTGAGTTTGTTCCCAAGCGCAATCGTTGTTTTCCCATGAAGTCAATTGCTTGGAAATAAACTTTTTGATTAGCAACGCCACCTACACAATCTCGCCTTTTGCTGTCGCTACCGGAGTTCGTTCCGAAAACCGAATTAATGTGAGCACCAAGCACATGGAATTAGGGTTACCAAACTTTGTGGCTGAGAATTTGTGATTGAGATATTTTCTCATGAACACCAAAAAGGATTCAACTAAATTTTTTTCGACAAATTTATGTGTGATGGCGTCTTAGGTAAACTTGATTTCAAAAGAGATGAAAGTGTACCAATTTGACACATCATTTACATTATGAATATCAAAACACATTGTTGTTGTCACTAAGCCTGCGATTCATTAATGCGATGAAACCATTTGATTTCGCAACAGGATTTGATTCTTTTTCTCTCGAAGTTTCAGTGTTTTGGCATTACTGATTTCCTGCTATGTCCTCCTATGTTTCTGGTGGTAATCGTACCGTAAATGTGCTTTCTTCCTCATCTTCCGTATTCTGTCTTCTTTCTAATTTATTTCTAATTTCTTGTTTTATTAATGAACTTCTTTCGGTTATTTATTTATCCTGCCTTCTGTATTCTGATGATATCTTTAGAAAGTTGCATGAAAGCGATTGCTCTTCATGTTTTTTCTAACATAACACAATCGTAGCTTTCCTTCTACAGATCATTCTAAAAACTGTGCGCGAAAAACAGCGAAAAATGTCTCCTGAAAAACAGCAAAAAATATCTTTAATTTGCTCAAGGTTTCGCTTTCCTGGTAACTCTACATTTAACTTACGCTAGTGTACACCTATCCATGATTCATTATCATACAAATTCACCAAAACAATGATTTCCTACAAGTTAACAAACATAGGCTCCTCTGACCTATAACAATTATTATTACTTCTTTCTTCCTTCTAAGCCATCACTGCACATTTCAGTCCTTTATGTATGTACACTCCTGTAAAATTGCATCCTTACTACAATAATGACTTTATTGCAATAATACTCAATCGTTAGTTTCACAAACCACACGATAGCATCGAACATAATACAACACGAGACTTAGAAATTTCGTAAAATTTCCGTCAAATTGCATGAAACTTACTGGAAATCGGATCATGCAACTTCCTTGTAATTATCTCTGCCGAGAGAAGTCAGTTTTAGCGTTCTCATACGGATCGAATGTACACGTTGTAGGAAAGTTGGCCAAGGAAAAGTTTGCAAGCGAAAAATTTGTTGCCAGGAATATTTAAACATAAAATTCAAAAGTTTTTCCGTTTTCTTGCAGGTTTCCTAGGTTATAGTTGGATATGTACGGCGGAGAGCTAGCTATTCTTTTTAGCGCAATGTACAGGCAAGACTGAGGAAGGAAGTAAGTCATGATTGTGCATGCATCTGGTGTTTCTGAGAACGGATATCTGTGTCGCTCCTTGCCCTTTGGAGGTTTCACTATTATCTTCAGAATAATATCTTCCGGTTGCTTTCGGTTCGGTTTGCGGTACGAATGCAGTCATGCATAAACAGGAAAATCGTAATTATTCAAATGTGATTTATGACTTTCTATAATACATATTCTAAGTAGAACAGTCAGTGGGTGGGGTTTTGGGGCTGAGGATTGAATGTGGTAGATAGACTTCGGTGAGGGATCATTATATTATTTTGGTTGGCATGAAAATGTTTAGGGTGGATTTAACATGCTGGGGAGTGTGATTATCAGATAATACGAAGAGTAGAGTCGGAGGAAATTTTCTCGGTACATGACAAAAAACAACAACACGAGCGTTATGATTTACTAACACTGAATATTTTATGCATGGGAAGTATATTTTTGGAAAATTAAGTGTGCTTTAAAATCATGCGTTTCGTTGAAATATGCAGTGCTCTGTTGTGATGGAACAATCGATGGCTGAGACTTTGTATATTTTTTTGATACGAACTTTATTACATAAAAAGGTTATTGTCAAAGACTACTCAATCATATTCGATTTGAACCTTCCACTAAGCTCAAACATCTTCTAAAAAAAATCGGTAATTTTCTAATCAAATCAGCGCTGGAACTTTTTCAATTAAAAATGTTCGGATGACATAAAACTAGGAAAGTTTGGAAAATTATTGAAAGGTTTGATCACCTTTTCTTTTTCAACTTTAACATATCACATGAAATCCTTACTTTTAGTGTTTATATGTGAGCCAGCTCAAGAGTAGTCGCATACAATAGGTGCGTTTTCCGTGCTTCGATCAGTAGCAGGTTAGGGTAGGCAACATTGAAAACAGCAACAACTGAAGCAGGATTGTTGTCGTTTTCAACACTGCCTATCCTAACCTGAGACGATCGAGACGCAAAAAACGCAAATAATATAATTTGTGATTCAAAACAAGGTAAAGAAGACTTTCCTAATAATTATTTTTTCGATATATTTAAGTCTTAGAAGGAAAAATTCATGCTGTTTGTCATGAATAGGTGCGTTTTATTTTACATCCAGAGTAGTGCAGGATATCGATTTGCACACGAAACAACAACTACATCCAGAGTACGAACAGTTGTGAATTCAGTGAAGTTTGTACTCGTACTCTCTGTGGAACGTATTTCGAAAAGTCATGTCAACTGAAATAGTTGGAATTTTCGAAAATTTCCATGTCACCCTGGCAACCAGGATAAATGATCATACATTTGAAAACGGCGTTGGTTAAATGACAGTTCAAATTTTGAAATGACAACTGTCTGACAGAAAAAAACTCGCGTGCTACTCTTGATCGTTTTATTATGCATGCAGGATACCTACTACACTCTGGATGAAAATAAAACGCAGCTAATATAAAATACGGATGCAGAAACTACACACGGTAAAAAGATAACACACATAACTTCCTTGGCTCTTCTGGCCTTACACCATTTTTTTTTTTGAAACTTTTAATGACATTTGAACATACTGGTATACTGGTATCCCTCATTTTTTCACTCTGGAATTATTTCTAGCTTATTGGTAGGCAGTTGTTGCTAATTTTTCAAAAAAGCCTATGGTGTCAAAATAATTTGATGGCATGATCATTGAATTTTTTTTGCAATAGAACCAATGTTTCATGGACTTTATGTGTCATAGAACCGTCTGGCTGTTACTATGTTGATTCTGTTATCGTCACCGTAAAGCTCTCTGTCAAAAAAATTAGTCCAATGATTAAGCACCAGCCCGTCACTTTTTGAGGATATATCGGTTGGAAGTAAGACTCATCAATGAATATTGATATCTTTGTAAAATCAGCATAACCTTTGAGTTGCTTGACATCCAATTCGCGCATATACGTTACTGTAAGCTATCACTAGCCAGCTCCTGTTACATCAAACGAATTAAATAAGGATAAAAAAGAATAGTAATAATAATAAGTATTAAAAATGTTAAACACAAGTCGTGTTATTGAAAATTGAAAATTTGGTTTGAATATTAACACGCCTAATGAGTTATATCTGCTCTAAAATCGCAATAAAACAAGAAGCATCGGAATTTTTTCGCCAGTGTTTCATGACGCAAGCCATAATTGTGCGATTTTAAATCGTAACAGAGGTTCGGCTTCAAAACAGAGCGAGATTTTTTTTTGACATCAGATATTTATTTATTTATTTATTTATTTATATGCATCCACGGATAATAAAATCCATTATATAAAGAAAGATACGACAGTAGTTGTTAAACTAAACTAAAGCTTACTAAAGTAAATAAATCGTTAAAAAATGAGCTACGTTATATAATCTAGGCTAGAAATTAATACAATAAGAATAACAAGGAAAAATAATACAAGTTAAATATATAAAGAAAGAAAAATATATAAAGAAAGAAAGAAAAGAAAAAAGAAAAAAGAAGAAAAATGACAAAATAAAGTAGAAATAACCAAGTTGAAAGTTAAAAAAAATTGAAAATTGAAAATTGAAAATTGAAAAGGGGACGCAAATAAAATCTTAGGTAATGTGAATGTGAGACACTAGCAGACCAGTTGCTCCCCTCTCACTGACACGTTTAAACCAAGGCTCAGTCAATTCCGCATAAAAATGAATAAAAAGCCCGTTTTTTCATTTCCCTATCTAATCTGTCCTATTCTATAATATATGAGTATATCCAAAAATTAAACCTTGAACGTTCCTGTGAAATAATTGTTTCGCATTCTACCCACACTGGGCGCTCGAAAATTCTAGAATTTTATTGTAAACATTATTAAATAAATAAGCCTTTTTGAACTCAAAAATTTACAATCCAGACTACAAAGTAATTTTTTAGAATGTATCAAATGTCCTATTGCAGTAGTATGTGAAAAAATGCCCGAAATTTACAGCACATGCTGTATGGTTTCTCACTATGCTTCAGTCATGATTTTCATTTAGTACATCTATAGCAATTTATACTCATACAAATTCATTGTTTTAGCTGCAAAAAGAAACATAACAACCTTTTGCAGGGGCAAAGGATCCAACTTTCACAACATGAGCTCGATATTTTCTTAGGTTTAAATTTTCATAAAACACAAAATATTAGTACATAGATATTGTTACAAAATTTACATTAAGTATAAAAGAGAAAACAAAAAATAAACAATAAATAGATCGCTATACACCAGTAATGCAGTAGTCTCTCTAAAAAAGCGAAGAAATATTGGCTGGTAAAGCCAATGTTGTTGTAAATGAGCACTGGCAACAAGGTTAAGTTATCAGTCGCAGACAGAACATGTCTCTGTATAGGAAGTCGATGCTTCCCGATGTAAATCGGAAACCAAAGATAACGTTAAAGGGCGAAGAGGAACTAGCTACACCGCAGAACTCAGTGCCTGTCAGAACTATCTGCAGCAAATGAAACTCAAGTTAAAAGTGTAAAGTGAAACCAGCGTTCTTGAGCACAGGGTTCCAAAAAGTGCAACAGCTATCAAAAGATTTTGCCGAGGTTGACCTTTAAGGCAAAAACACATAATCCGCACAAGTATGGAGCTAAAGGTACGCTGAAGCTATAGTTTTGTTCCTCGCCATTGTAGAAGATGTGTCAAATAAGGATGGCAAGCTGGCCAGTGGTCAACGTGCTATTCTTCAGAACAAGCTGGACGATACTGACAATCACTTCAGATTCATTATTTTGAATTTTGAACTCAAGAAGTGCAGGTAACATTACTGGCATGGCGTTGGTTGGGATGATGTATGTATACGCAAAACATAATCTGTCACGTCCTTGCGTTGATCCTGGGTTTTATTGATAGAACCGATACATTGTATTTTTCTGGCCCCATCACATAATTGTGTCAGCAGTTGTTAGGAAATTCTGCAATATCTCCAGAGCTTTGATCCAGATATCAGATAACCTTTATTCCCCAACGATTTCCAAACTATTCTTCAAATCTTCTCTTATCCAATCCATTTGTATACCATAATTTTTAAGTTTTCTTTTTTAATCATCGTTTTTAATTGTTATTCTTTTATTTCATTGTTATTTTACTTATTGTATATTTCAAACTTATTTGTTTATTCAATTAGCTATTTATTTATGCGTTATTTATTTGTGCCTTACACTTTTTTTATTATTAGTATTGTATTTATTTGCATTTAAAAAAATAGTTTGATATTTCATATTTATATGTATATACATATATGTATTGAATTTATGCCTTGTTTGGCTAATAAATAAATGAATTAGATATTCGTGAAAATTTAAACATATTTCTGCCTCCACTCGTTGACAAGAATTTGGATGAAATTCTGTTTTGTACAGGTTCCGAAAGTTTTCTCTCGCCAAGAAGCTTATGTGTATGCAGGATAACGCTATGTTCACAAGAACGTCAAATATCTAAAATTTAAGGGAGAAGTTATTTCAAAATTTTGGTAAAATTCGGCGAGATATCCGTTTATATCATGTTTTATGAGCAATCAAACATTATTTCAAACGGAATTGTTAAAGAAAATTTGGTGACTTTTCCGATTAATTCAAGTACACGGTAATAGGTCTATTCCCGTACTTTCAGTCACTGAATTTTCCTGAATTTTCCTAAATCATGTGGTGGGGGAAATTCATGAAAGTACGGGAACGCTCTCATTGCATATCCTGAAAATTGACAAACAAAAGTGTCAGATTTCGGTTTTTGGAAGAACAATAGTGATTGTAAGGTTATCTTGAGCGGTGATAAATAATCGCCACAAAAATATTCGATCTTCATAGCAAAATTACGCAAAAAATATGTTGCTTGCCGCGCACATTTGAAAATATTTACTCCGTTTGACACTTTTCAGTATTTTTCAGTAGCTCAGACCCTACTGAAATTTACTGAAAGAGGGGAAATTTTCAGTTTTCAGTAAAACGGAGTACGAGAACAGCTTCATTGCAATTAATCGCGATTAATCACAATTAATCGTAGTACTGGAACATACCTAATTTCTTTAGGAATTCTGAGAGAAATATAAAAAAAAATCCTATGCTGCTTGCTCAACATCAGAATTGACTCGGAATTTTCCGATGGCACCGAATTTTTCGAAGATATGGTTTGCCGTAAAAATGCATCACCCCTAGAAGCTTTCTATTCTCTTCAAGGTTCAGATTGAAAACGAATTTTGTTTTCTGACAATGATTTGAGTAGGTACAGTTATGTTATGAAAAATGCTCAGAATTTCAATGAACTCACAATCCAACGGAAGTTAGCGAGAAATCCCTCTTCATGTCCGCATTGACAGTTTGCCACAAGCCGATTTTTTTTATGGCGTATCAGCTTGAATAGATAATCCCAGTAACAAACTCGAACGAACATAAATAATGGTGAGATCCTGCTATTAAATTTGGTGTTTAACTACTGTAAATCATGCCTTCAACATATTGATTTATTAATTAAATAGTGTTAAGAGTTGCCGTAGCAAAATCATCCCGGTGTTGTTAGCCTCAGGCTATGCATCCCTGATGTGGTTTTCTAACTTTCATCTTAACCAGAGCAATAATAAATACATCAAACATAACAAAAACTCATCACAACTCCAATTAGAACTTTTGCCTATTTATTACTTCCTCGGTGAATGTTTACATATTTCAACTTTTATTCACACCCCCTTCTCTCTTAAACTTTCCAATTCAAAGTAGTTTGCATATAACTGTATCGTTTTCGGTCATTGACTGAATACTTAAACTTTGAATATTCAACAGTCTCTGTGCCATGTTTATTCACTCAACAAATGAAAGTAATGGGGATGCATAGAAACAGGAGCCAGAGCGTTACCAGAGTTCTACGACTATAAACTATCCAAATCGTACACCGTTGCAAAAGGTTAGTTACAGTCATAGATATGAAAGAATATGGATACGAAATGGCTATCCGTGTACCCGTAGGTGAATGCGCCTTTTTTAATACACGCACAACACTGCTCTCTCACAAAAATTCCGCTCAGTGCACCCCTTTCTACCGCACTCACACCCGAAAAGCCTTAATGCTGTGTCTTAATGCTGGGAACCCCAGCTCGGTGTAAAAGCGTGCAACGGGCAACACAAAAAGAAACGTCAATGTCGGTTTGATTTGTGTCGGCGATTCAGAGCATTGACTTTCTATCAAAATTTATAAAATAAAATTCGGAAATTTTTCGGTGTATTCGGTGGAAACGTATATCTACGTTTGTGCGCAAATCATTTGTGTCGGTTTCGCGGATAAATTAGTGGTAAAACATTATAAAACAGTGCGATAATGAAGTGCCGCGTTTCAGGCTGCAAAAGTGGCCACCGAAGTACTTCGCAGGGGATATCGTATTTCGGGTTAGTAAAATTAACTTTTGGCTTTAATTTAGGATAGTTTTTGTGTGGAATCATAGTTAATTTCATTAACAAAAAGCATTTTAATCTCCACTCGCCGGTTTTGGTAAAGAAATGTCAAACGACGTTCAAAATGGCGATCTCTCGTGCTTTTGTTACCATAAGAACTGTGTAGGGCACACACCAGTACCTCATTCTCACACCAGTAAGCAAAAAGTCGAAAATTGGCACATTTCTCTCGGTCGATTTCTAATCCATTCTCTCTTATATCTGTGGTTACAGTAAACTTGAGTGAAGAAACTACTACACTCTCACATACACACACAAGAAACGGAGAAAACATGATTCAGCTTTTCGATTCCATTAATAATTGTCGTGGCGGGAAGCGGTTTGCAGGCACGCTGCTTTGGTCGGATCACAGCAATGGGGCGAGCAAACTTTATTAATCACAGTTCCTTGATAAATAGATCTCCTGTGAATTTAATGCACTTGCAGTTTCAGTGAATTTATGTGGTGCAATTTAATTTCGAGTTAAGCTTGCAGACTATGCCAGCCAGTCAGCCAAACACTCATGATTCGAGCTGTAATGGCATAAAGAATGCTGAGGTGTTTATATCGATGCAATTGCAGTGAATGATGCTATTCTTCCGCAGGCTAGAGAGTTTCAGAGGAGTTTCATTAGTGTTATTGGGATTTGTTTTTATGCAGCAATGTCTAATTAAGTCGAATTAGAGCCATGCTGAGAGCTGAAAGCAATATTAACGGATTAACGGATTGCTAAGTGTGAGTTGATTGAAAAGTTGCATTGAATGATTCGGAAAATATTTCAAAAGATTATTGCAAGAATGCCTGAAAGCTCAATCAAAGAGGGAAAACAAACAGATTTCGGTAAGTAAGGGATAAATAATATATTATTGAATTCGTGATTTGTGGAAGGAGGTGGATGGTTTGCAGCTGGAGCGTTGTATTGCAACAGGTCTCGTTGGAAGCTAATTTTATTTTTTGGTACTTCAAATCTGTTTCAATTTTTTAAATAAAATACTGCTTGATAAATAAATAAGAAATACATAGTGTTCAGCTGCTGGTGATTAAGCACAAATTTGTACTTCCTGATTTATATATTGACAGTTTGCGAAGAATCATGCTGAATACTGTTGTCGCCTTGTTAGTAAATGTAACCAAAGTAAGCATAAATAAACTTTTCGCACTACAAGCAGTTTTGGATCTGAGTTTATAAAATAGCTGAGAATTCATTCAAAATAGTTTACGGGCAAGTGTGAAGTGGTCAGATTGATGCCTCATTTCACACCTGATTCGACTCAAATACCCACTCATTGCAAAATTAACTCAAATTTTGATGTGTGAGAATTGTCAATAGCTGAGCAAAACTGTAGAATTGATTAACGTAGGCTAAGTGTGATATAAAAAACTTTTTAATTTGCACCATTGCTACAAGCATTTAGAGATAAAATCTGCAACTTATGAGATATTAAATTGAAAAAAAATAGTCAAATGCTCTACATCTTGAACATTGAATAGAATAGTTTATGTTTAAAATAGAGTTAAAGCCAAACTCGGTGCTTAAATTGCATTATAGATGCAATTTTTCTCGCTGACTTCTCGGAGAAAGTAATGAAAACCTTTTTACATTTTCAATTGTTATACGAACGAAAGTATCATCATTCTTCTTCAAAATAATTCTTAATTTTCTCAGTCGTTTGGACGGTTTTGCGTACTTTTTCCATACATTGTTCCCAACAACTTCAATTATATCGATTACTCTTCAAATGAAAATTTCCATTCTCAATTGTAATTCATGCCTGTTTTGTCTTTTTTCTACATTCACTTGCTATACGGAAGGCATTTGGTATAAACGTATGTATTTAAACCTTTACCAGATCAACAAAAATTCCACAGAATTTTGTATACTAAGAAATAAAACTTCAGCATCCAATACGCTTTCATAAATCAATTTTTCCCACATGCTATCAAATACTTTGCATCTATCATTATCTTGCCATGTTGATTTTGGCTCCATCCATCAATATTTTAGCACCGGAATCATCTATCGTTTCATCTATTGACAAGAACGCGGGCAGAACAAATTTCACCACAACTCAAAGTATACGCAATTTGCACTCTATCTTGCAAAAGTACGAAAACAGATGCTCCAGGCTGCAAAACGTTAACGATTATGGTGAGAGGACAAAATGGGACACAGAGCTATGAATTTCGATACACGTAAGTCAGTCGAGTCAAAACGGGACAAAGTTGTAGATGTCGATGTTGTTTACAAATAGTGTGAAAAGTGATTTTCATCTCGGGTATCTTTTGACGTGGAAGACCCATTTGTACATAACGGGTGACACATTAGATGGGCTGATTCGATTGAAATGGTTTGCAATAGGTTTTTCCAATAATCCTTACAAACTAGATTGCCGGTGAAGGATCTGAAATGTGAAAATGGATGTATGTTGGTTTCGTGATGATTCATTGATTTCATGATATTTCTCAAATTATTTTCTGGAGTTTGTATTTCGTTTTTCGATTTCATCAAGATCCAAATGTGTACATGAAAATAAAATGCAGAAAATGATTAATTTATTTGTAGTCTAGAGAAGAGCTTATTTTCTTTATTTTTTAGAAGTAACTATTTGTTGTTATCCTTTTCGTCATATCTTCTCATCTTCTGCAGCGCTTTTCTTCAAATTTACAGAGTTAAAAAATTTTTGTATTTCTTAGGTTGATCAAACATTTTTACATCTGAAATCACACCTTTATATGCTGCCGCTGGAAGTGTTTTCAAAAATGTGTAAATTTCTAAATCTTAGCAATTTATGAAGAAGCTGCCAGCAATTCCTTAATTTATTCTTCAAAGTTTCTAAAATACTCCATTAATAGCATGAAACCATAAAGTGCTTTTATTTATCGTTTTTGTCGCAATATATTCTTTTAGCAAGTTTAAAGTTACTTAGGCTATATCTTCTACCATCAGAAAGTTTGATGTTTCTTCATACTGACTTATTCTTGTTTATTTGGGAAACGTAATAATTTACCAGCAAATGTATTAAATAGATTTTTTTATTGTCTTTTGAAATCAAGTAACGTTATTAATTAAACTGCAAAGCTGGTCCATATCTGAAGCATATGCAATGTATTTATGAATAGATAGATTAAATTTAAAGCATGACATATTTTTTAATTAAACAACATGAGAAAGGCATGTATAAACACAATACAATCAAGAAAAAATGGGAGAATGTGATATACTACCGGCTTGAAGGTGAAAGGTGGGGTAGGAGCAAGGATCGAAGGATTTAGTTGTGAAATTCATTTCGACACATTATAGAGGCCACAATCTATCAAGCAAAATTTCCTACTATACTGAAAACACGCATATAATAAAAATAAGGAGCACCAAACGGGTCAGTATTAAGACCCTCTCGGAAAGCCAAGCTTCTTTTAAGGCTACAAATAGCAATCAAATCAGCTTAGCTGCACTCTAAGCGAAACTATACTTTAAGCAAAAGAGACTCTAAATGAAATACGAGCAGAGCTTAACTTGAGCTTATATGGGTCCCTGGTGATGAGGGATACCAAAGGAATGAGGAAGCTGATACCAAAAGCAAAGAGGAGTTAAATTGCCTTAAATAGGTCCCAGTCCATGTATTGCTTTTTTGAAGACTGATATGGACAGGGAAATCAAAACACAGACTAAAATAAGATCAAACGCTTAAAGACGCCATCTTATTTGCAAAAAGTACCTCCACACATTATACAAGGAGCAAGACGAAAGCTGCAGATACTGCGGGGAAGTGACAGTGAGTGCAGATAAACTTCTTGACAAACAAAGATAAAAGCTGCTTGACTCAGCTCTTCTATCCATCTGGAACATTACAAAGATCCCGTCTGGGTTCATGTTCAAGATCATAAGTAGTCTGGATATCGTACAAGTCATATCACTGAAGACGCATAATAGTGCCGGGAAATCACAGTGCTAGACGCCATTCGGAGCCGCTCTATGCATTCATTTAGTAATTGAACATTCTGTGCATTCAGCTATGGCATGTATAAGGTCAATTAAAGTAGTAAATTTTTAAGCAGGAAATATTCTTTACTTAATCCATATAAAGAAAGAACGTCAAAACACTTGGAGAATCAAATTCAAACAAAATCCAATTCGTACTGCATGAAAATTAAATATACTTTTTTTCTCTATTTTATGACCTTGACAAACTCAATAGTGAAGTCTGTTTAGCACAAGTTCTATTTGAGAGGCAATAATATTAAAAAAAGTAATAAAATACCTTTTATCTCGTTTTGTTTTTCGTCAGCTAACTGATTTTAACATTCGACTATTTGACTTAAATTTTTAAAACAAGCAAAATACAACAAATCAGCTTTAAATTGAATACAACTTGCATGCTGTCACGAACGATGAACGTCACTTGCATGCTGTCTCACTACAAACGTTCACCGAATTGCACAAAATTATTGACAACTGCTTTTTAACAATCGCTATCGATTATGGCAATCTTTTCCTATTCAAATGAAGTAACACTTCATATGAAATATGCCAATCATTTGAAATCATAAATAAATTCGTCTGTTACTTGTTTCAAAACACGAAACTATTCCCATTACGTTCAATCAAATCTAAAACATTTTCATTTCTCCGACAAATATGCTTGCCTTAAATCCCAGCAATATCTACATATTTTCTCTGAATTCAAATAGAAACATTCCGTTCTAGTCAGTTCAACGATAGATCCGTTTGGATTGCAATAAATTCAATCATGCATATGGAAACAAACAACTAACCAATAATATCAAAACTGCGAGTATTTGCCTATTTTCTACTTCACCCTCATACAATTTGCATCTATCGATACTAGGCTCTAGTATAGCCCAAGAACTAGAGAACCGCTCAGAAACAAGGATCGATTCCATGTCAAAATTTCAATGTGCTCGTGCATAGGCGAAATGTGATTTTCCTGCAATTGAAACTTGGTACATTTGAGTATGTGCTAAGTGTTTGTGGGCAAATATGTTGGCAGCTGTGTAAGGTTTAAGTTCTTCATGGACGCTCGTTGCCGAATATACAGCAACGTCGGCAGATTTAAAAGTCTACTACCGATTATCTGTTTCCGTTTTGGCAGTCGCGCTCTAAGGGCCATCCAAAAATTTTTTTCTTTTCTTGGGTTGTCGTGCCAATTGAATTCATGCATCAATCTAAGTTTGAACTTAAAAGCCATTTGTTTCATAAACATTTTAGTTGAAACAATTATGAAAAAAATTTCTTGCCTACTACCCACGGTGGGCGCAAAAATTTTTGAACGTTTTGTGGTAAGTATCACTACCGGAATAGGCTGTAAACACAAAAAAATAGCAATACTCATAGAGCTAGTGAGATTTCACATAATCCCAAAAGATTTCCTTCCGCAGAAAATGTTGAGTAACTGAATGACAGACAGTATAGACGTACATATTTAGAATTCAAAGGAGTATATTGAGATTTTTCACATTTTTTCAAACTTATGCTAGTAAAATGAAATTCATAATATTTTATTCAAAAAGGTTTGCAGGTTTTTAGAATAAGATGATTGTTTTTATTTCCTAATAAACCTAGTGCGTTACTTTTTCCTTGCCAGAATAATGTGAAATACATAAATATTTAAAATGAAATACATAAATACATTTGTAGCAATTAACCAAATAGGGGGTTGCTTGGAGACGCCTCAACTGGACCGAAGTCCAGAAGAGGGCCTGCCAGGCAGGTGAAAGTGATGGCGGACCATCAGCTAGGGGCAAATCAACAAAAATAAAAGAGAAGTGCCCCGGGAGCCGGGTACCCTACAATTGGCGACCCCGAAGAATGCTGGTGTGCCGCATTGCTAGCTCTGCGCGGCTGTGATGGGGAATTGAAAATGGAGTGGACTTTTATATTTTTTTATTTCATTTATCCCATATGTAATTGCACACTGAATTATTTTAATATATTTTCCATACAAAAGACCACTTTAAATTCCTCATACACAAACTATACTTATTAAAAATTTTATTTAACTTTTTAATGCAGGCAACACACCTCTACAGACTCCGTTTCGCAAAGACTAAAATCCTGTCGCTAAGGTAGCGTACAGAAGTTATTATCCCATATTCGCACAATTTATCAGAAAATGTTCATAGTACGATTTACTCTCTTTCAAATACTGGCATGAAAATTATGCAAATTACTTCCGATTTTCCGCGAACGCAATTTCGTAGCTCGACTTAAATAGATGATGGCATTGCAGTGAATTATTTTCGGTCTGGGAGCGTTTCGAGCAAGTGCCAGGTTCCGATCTATCTCTCTCTATACTTTCCACCTTTCTATTTGCGTGCATAATATCCTCTTCGTCGAGTTTGTTCCGCCAGTTTGTTTGTACCTAGTAAGCTATGCAAATAGCAAATATTTCACGGTCTTTCAATTGTGTGAATATGTTGGGATATATATGCGTGTAAATGAATGTATGCATGTGAGCTATCCTGTACATGACGGTATTCTCCTTTGAGTTTTGTTTCAATGCACTATCATAACGTGGCTCAATAAGTTTGTTAAGTTATTAGTGAATGCCTGTAGCTTTGTCTGTATTTAATTTTGGAGTGGAAACAAATGCACAAATGCTCAAGCAAATATACCTCTGATAATGATGATTGCAAAATACAGTTTGTAAATTAGCTTTTATCCAGTACCATCAGACCTTTTTTATGCAATATGGAACGACAGGATTTAGCATCAGAATTTTTCAGAAGCGGTTAATTTTATTCGTACCTTCAATATTATTGCACAAGTATATTGATATGTTTGACAGAGCAGACAATTTCTGACAATAAGTTCTTCCACACCATGAAAAAGGTTGTTTCCAATTGCAAACATTCGTTAAACCTAATTATGAAAAACAACATTTGTTACATTACATTGCATGTTCGCTCCGAAACATCTCTATCCTTGTCAAGAGCGGCGTGACAATGGGGCTGCATGTCATTTAGCAAATATTGCACGCAAATGACTCAATTACATCGTTCCGTATGGGGAACTTAAGTGTAAAGAACAATTCGATTTTAATTTGTTTGGAAGACATTAGGCCCCGTTCATAAGGGTTCGGGTCGTAGGCTACAGATAATACCGTGTGAATACCATTTAGAGCATGTGCCTTTTCGTCTACTGACGCAACTATGCATGCAAACTAGCACTGTTCACATATTCCGAGTTGAAACGAACTGTAATTAAAAATAGATTGATAGACCTGCTCGACGACTGCTGAAGGCAAGCAGCAAAGTGGCTCGCATGCCCCAGTATGATTTTAGTACCTAACGCCATAAGCAGCAAATTATACGTCAAGATATTACTACTAGCGGTAGTTTGGGCCTGTAATTATTGCTCGGCGAATGGCATTAGCCAAATGACTGGAAGGATGGTGCAAAGAGGATGTAGAGCATATGCGGTGAATAATTGTGAAGTCTTCAACGTGAAATTTATTGACTTTGTACGCATTAGTTGATGTTAATTAGCACATCTCAGCTCCAGTTTAGTAGTGGAGGTTTTTTTCGAAAAAAGGGGACAAACGGTGGGTATTTCCGAAGATTTCTAGATGTTGAAGCTGCAGAATTGAAGTTGATAAGCTTGGATACATTTACTTTAGAAGAATTCATTTTAATAGCCATATTCTTAGTATTGTCCAAAATATAGCGTCATATTCTATTGATTCAAAGTAATTACGAAAACGATTTCAAGTTACACCTTTGTTTTCTCTTCCATAACAACACAAGACTCCACAAAATCCTCAGCTCATTATTATCCCGTACCAGTTCACTTACATCAAAGTCTTGCGCTTCTTCTTAACGTCCTCTATGCTGCTTTTGTATCTCCACACCACAAAAAGAATCATACATGCATCACACAGTCACCGGGATATAGTGCAACCATTACAACTGCACATCTTCAAAACCTTTGACAACAGGCATTATTTACACTACTGCTTCGAGCTCGAAACAAGCGAATTGAAATGAATTTACCGCAACTCACATATGAAATATTTAAAACCATTTCTCTTTGTCACTTGTTGTCATGATAAAGTAATTTACTATTGCGACAGCAACTGAATCTAGAGACAAACGGCTAGTGTGGAAAATGTTTATTTCCTCTTGCATGAGATACTTGCTCCCAGCTCGATCCTTGTTCGCCTATCGCCACTTCATTGCTGCCAGCTAGCCTTTGTACGATTCAAAACTTGAGCATTTATCATGCTCTCGACGTTAGGTAAGCACTTTACTTGCTTTTTGTTTCGAGTGTTTAGCGAAATCAGGCTTTCAGTTCACTGAAAATTGTCTGCTGTGGTCAAAAAGGGTGTGTGTATTTATGTCACAAAAATGTTGCGAAAGAAAACAATGACTTAGTTGTATAAAATTTTGTATTAAGTTTTGTTAAATTTTTTACTTGTATCATTTTCTTGTTAATTTTTTTTCTTCACTCTAGTTTTTTATTTGTAATCCCATTGCAGGTAAAGTATATTAACAGAAGGATAGATTTTAGTTAAAAATCAGCTCAGTATCTTGAAATTAACTTTGTGTCGATTTTCCAATTTACTTTTGATCTTTTGTGATGTAAGACTCTTTAATACGCCTTCAATCCATGATATAAATTATTTTTCGAAGAAATTACTGACCCACGCTGGGCGCTATTGAAAAAACATCTAGTCTTCATCTATTTTATCATCCAGCTCACAATGTAAGAACTAGATTTGCCTATTTTAAGCAAAAACATTATATTCTGAGCCTTTGTTAGCAATCATCATTCCATAATTGTGAGTTTCTTGAATTTTATCAGATTCTTCACCATTGAAAAATCACATTTTCCTGTTTGCTGCTGTCCTATTAAAGTTACCCCAAAACTGAAAGTCATAAGTCAGTTTTTTTCATCATTACAAAGTGATTCGAGCATCAAAATGACTTAGTTTTAATGTCGGTCTGCCATAATAACCATGAAAATAGTCTTTATTTTCGTAAAGTATGAATCTTTCTCTATTATCAGACGCTCATCATCTCTCACGGTTGTAAAAATCTCATCTGCGAATAATAGACGTCTTCTTGGAAAGCGTGGATTTATTTCACAAACAAGAGGGAAAAACACGAAATGAAATTGTTAAATACATTATCGTTTTGAAGAAGAATTTTTAATTAGACAAGAATTCTATATTGAAACAATTCTACAAGAGTTGGTACTTAGAAATGAGAAAAAATTTAATAGGACAGTTTGTGGGCGATCCTAAGGACTTAATTAGCTTTGCGAAGATTGCGGGGATGAATTAATTAAAAGACGGTAGCCGGAAATTAGGTGAAAGCTGATTAAAAATTTAAAGATGTATGTACCGGTTTAAACAGATTTTTAGTGTTGTAATTCCTAGAATATGAGCGTCAGCAAAACGGATACGAATTTATGTTTGTTTTTAGCTGCACGAATATATAAACATTAAAAGCTTTAAAAAGCAATTTATTGCAGTTTTTCAAATGGATATTTTTCTGACTCATATTAAACAAGCTAAATGGCATAACATTTTGACACAAATAAAGTATTTAATGCAATTTTTCCACTTTGAAATCTAAAACAAACGTTTGTATTTAAATAATTTGCATTTTAGGTATGAAATATATAATCTAACTAAATAAGTATATAATCTCTTTAAACTGCAGAGCTATGAGAATTTTCTGAAAGGAAATATTAGCAGACAGGATATCTGCGTTAGGGTTATATAAGTCTCTGAAGTGACGATTACTGTGGTCTATTATTGAAAGTCGATGCATTTTTTTTTAGAGAATTTCTGATAGTATTCGTCATTTGCCGCAGGATATTATCTGAAAGCCATATGAGTCCTGGAGAAATCTATTTATTGAATAACGTTTGTCAGACATTGTCCCCAAGTCCTAACCTAAGGTCGACCAAATTCCTATCACGTTTCTTAGTTTGGCCTCTGTTCGCCCTAGATAACACTTCTTGAAAAGGTGTTTCCCTATATGGTTCTCTTTTAGCTGCAAAAGGCCAGCCAATTGTTGATTTTTTTTTGAATGTTATGATTTATATGAATATTTTGGTTAATATTTTGAGAGATTTCTCTGTCTTGGAAATGACTTTGTATAAAGCCAAAGTGAGTGGGTTCACCCGCAATATGTAAGCAATATCCTATGAGTTTGTATGGCATGGTTGTTTTATCTGATTTCCGCTTGTAATTCTATGAATTGAGGAGCTAACGAAAAGTTTTTTGCAAAGTATTGTGAATTGGAAAATCGAAATGCAGAAATATTAATGTAGAAAACTAGCTTGAACTGAATTGGCCATAGCTTTCACACCAAGACAGTCAACGTGTTTGTCTCAGCGTTGTTTTAACTGTATAAAACTGAGAGCTATTTTTCAGAGTCAGCTATAGTTTTGTGGTTGTGTTGACCTACTTGGGACCAAACAATTTTAAATTTTCTTTCTCTTTTTCAACTTTAATATTGAGGTTTTTTAAAGCTAATATTCTTTCTCGGTCGACGTTTTAGCTTTAACGAAAAATGTGATCTTTTTTTATTGAATTTCTATCCTTTGTGTTATTTTTTTCCCTTCGCTGCTGGTGAAGGAAGCGGCTTTTGATGATGAAAATATTTTTCGCCCCAAGGGAGATAGCGATCATTGTAGTGAATTTATAACTACCTCTTTATTTCTGTGGAAACAAGTCATTCGGGGAATATAAGTCTAGAAAATGCAATTCGGTCATGTTTTCAGTTTATCATGACGATTATTTGGAAATGTATAGTCCCGTGCGGGCGCTCAGTACCTGAAAGCAGAGAAACAAAATTTTTAAAATTCCGAATTTTGAGAGTAACCAGATCACTATGAAATGTTCAAGACACATTGATGGAATGCAAAATACGCTTATGTCGTTGTCAATGAGTGTGCAGACAACTCTCACGCAACTCTCACCAAAACGGAAATCGTTCAAATCACCAACACCCCTGAAAACGTTTTGCTTATGAGGTACAAGTGGAAATGAATAAATTTTACATTTAAATTCCCGCAATTTACCACTCTTAATTGCCCTGGAAAGTTATCAGATTCAGTTGAAATTCAGAGATTGTATCGGTCTTCAATAGGACCAAATCTGATAGAAGTTTAATAAATATTCTCACAATTTTTTGCCTGTGGAGCCATTTGAAATAATTTTCAATAACTTAAATCACGGTCACAAAATTAAAACAATATTAAAACGGAAACAAACTGTCAGTTGCAGAATTGGGATAGAGCTGTCAGCTATGGTAATTTTTATCAATTTTTTGCTAAGATACTTTCATCAAATTTTCAAATCATTCGTTCAATTCAATTTGTGAAATTTTGCAGACGGTCATCTTAAATTTTTTTCATCCCATAGCTCCAACGCAGTCATTGGATCAAAGTGAAATTCACATGGTGAGCTGGTCTGAACGTCACACTAATTCAGTATATTTTTGCTAGCAAAAGGTAACCAACTCCATACATTGTCGTTATATTCGTACCAAAAGATAAATTATCTTCACATATAATAAGTAACATTTATTTAAATTTTCCAAAAATAAGGAATAAAACATAACTGAAACAATATGTTCACAGATCTTGCATCAATGTACATCAAAAACATCAAAGCGCTATTTCAGTTACAAGACGTATTGTGATTAATAATGCCTCGGAAAATTAAAAGGATTTTCTTCTTCTTCTTATTTTTGATATAGAAAAAAATCCATTTTACTTAATATCCACTGTCGATTAAAAAACTCCTTACTACAGACTCAATATATTACAATTTACTCTACATTCGCTCAGTTTTGATCTCTGGAAATCTTGCTGTCTCATGCAAACTTGATGACAAGCTCAAATGATGATGATTTGAAAATTTAATTTGGGAATCCAATCATCCTTTGATTCGGTCATTGCTATTAGTACCAATTAACGAGAATGAAGTGGACCTTTCTTGTGCTAACGAGGCAATAATTACACTTCTTGTGTGTGTGTGCATCTTTCGGTCCACAGGGCGTTCGAAAACTCGAGAAGAAATCCTCAAGATGATGCTGGAACGTCGTCGCCATGATCATACACAAAGCTGTAAATTGGGTTTTCTGTCGGAAATGTGATGACTTAAGCTAAATGAATGCTGTGGCGACATCCCTGGGGTTAATTTGAGTGTAACTCGAGTACGTGTAATTTGTTGGTCGCATGCGGGACATTAAATGCATCTAGCTTTCTCGATTGTTTAGTGTGATGTAGCATAGCTTGAAACTAGACCGGAATGAATTTAATTTGTAATTGTTAATTTTACGGAAAAGTTAAGGCGAATTAAAAAAGAATCAGTAGATGGTCTGGCTCCTCTATTCCATGTGGCTTGCATCTTTAAAAGTATTTTCAAAAAAAATTTACAAAATCACATGCACGTAATAAACTAACTAACCACCACATATCAAATATTTTTCCCGCCAACTTCACCAACTGCATTCTAAACACATACGATTAAAACATTAATCAGATACTCAATATTCTCCTTACGCATCATTTCACCAAAACATTCCTATTTTCGACTAATTTGCTGCACGGTTTCAGTCAGATATAAAAGTCATCGAAGAAAGTTGATATCAATCGAAATACA
Organism: Nemotelus pantherinus; assembly: GCA_963978885.1. Taxonomy (NCBI): domain Eukaryota; kingdom Metazoa; phylum Arthropoda; class Insecta; order Diptera; family Stratiomyidae; genus Nemotelus; species Nemotelus pantherinus. The sequence continues at coordinate 235,153,098 of OZ022263.1, read as the reverse complement.
TGTCTGTTTTTCTATATATTTTTCTCTATTTCGTAGAAATCGGAAAGTTTTCCGGCGAAACTTCTCAGCCGAAAATATGAACATGACGAAAAGATGATGAAACCTTACGTGATCGGAATTCGGAAAATTCGGAAATCTGAAAAGTTTTACTGTTACTGATTGTACGAAACTGATATAAATTCGTTGCTAGTATTTTTATTTGGCTCGTTTTGCGGTGCGATACCGAAACCAATGTATCGATATGTGGAGATGTTAGAAGTAAAATTCAAGAAGCATTACGATATACAGAGTATTAAATCATTCAAATTTTGTTAAAATAATTTTAGTGGTTTGTAATTACACACATCCTCAAGCGTTAGCTTCGTTTTGGCTTCTTTTCTCGAGCAGAAGCACAATAAAGATATGACAAAAATGAATATGAATCACTAGTTACGTCTATCTTCAGCGCGTGCAAACTATTTGAGTTTTTGTATTTAATAATTTTGTGCCCTACATGTAATATTGCTGTTATGTATTTATTTATAGAATGCAAATGTATTTATATGCATTCTATTCAGTTGTTTGTTATACCTGTTATTAATTTGTTTAGTTTTGTTTTTTTTTCCAAATTGTAGTTTCAATTTTTATTTTTATTTCATTCATATGTAAATAAATAAATAAATTCATGCCTTTACATTTAATTTCACATAATTTATCTTCATTGTGTTTCTGGTTTTTTTTTTGCAACAGCAATTCAACCCACAGCACTTGCAACACATTTTTTCTTAACCTCACATAAATTAGACGGTGGCGGTAGAGGTGGATGAAGAAATTCAATTCTGTGACGTTAGAGCAAAATGACGTAAGAGTTTTAGCTTTGCCATAGTTGTCCAAAGTTCGGAGACAAAGTTAGATTGGCTCATATGCTTGGCACGAGTTCTTTACGTACATTAACTGTAACGCAGTAACGCAGTTAATTCTTCTCGGATTAGAGGTCGAAATGCAAGAAAAATAAGTGGTAGTTTTTGGCCTCAGAATGTAATATTATGAGTCATGATAGCCGATTTTAAAGTATGACGCCTACAGCCGGGCATACACGTTTCGGTATACATACCTGTAATGTAAACCTGCACAGGCAAACCGGAAAAGTATACAAGTGTAGGCTAAAGTGCTCTCGTGCTACGATAAACCAGAAGATTTTAACTTAGTCGAGAAGATGGCAAGCAAAGAATCACTTTAATCGGTTGTAAAAAACGCAAAACCTGGTATAAAGATTGGCTTACAAAGAGAAATGAATACAATCATACAGGATTACTAAAAGAGTTAAGTCTCAGAATACCGAAATTATTCACGGATGAATGAAGACGTCTGCCAAAAACTGATATCATTTGTAACTTTTTTTTTCTATGATAATGCCAAGGCTCAGGGGATGCCCTATAATGCTATAGCATACCCTTGACGGAAGGAAATTTAAGGAAAAGGAGAGAGGAAGGGTTGAGTTTGCAGGAGATGCACGATTCGCTTGAGCAATTGCGGCTCATAGTCAACAGGGAAAACAGTAGATGGTAGACTGTTCCATAATCGTATTGACCTAGATAACAAAGAATCGTGAAATTTGACGGTACGACTAGCACTGATTGAAAGGGTATGAGAGTGAGCGCGTTGCGAGGCTCGAGTGTTGCGCGTAGGAAGTGCTCTACAGAGGAGCAGACTTGATATTTCATTAGAGCAAAGACCATAATAATAGCGATAAAGAAGACAAAGGCAACCCACATTACGTCGGTGCTCAAGCGCAGAGTAATAGCTTCATCACCAATAAGCTTGAAAGCTTTGCGTTGGAGTTTGTCTAGTTCCGCTAAAGCAGTGCGGCCTGCCCCAGCCCATGTATGGCAGTTACACTCAAGTTTTGGTCTTACGAGAGTCTAGTAGATGTGCGCTATGTCTGATGGTGTAAAGTATTTGTTGGTTCTTTGAAGGAAACCTGAGCATTACATGGCATTTTTCGCAATTTGAAAAATTTGGCCGGTCCAACTTAGTTTGCTGAAGATGTTAAATAAAGGTGATTCAGAAATACTCACATCATCAACGGAAATAGCATGGCTAGTAGGAGGAGGGTAAGATTTGACCTAAAGACGACAGCATTGAGTTTTGGACGCATTAAATACAACAAGATTCGCTGAGCCCTAACCGATAATGTTTAATAGGTCCCTGTGTAGCGAAGCAAATATGCAATCTTAACTAACAGAAATAGCATTTCTGCGCGAGTCGACCACTCTGTCAAAAGAGTACGCGAAGCCAATGATGCTGTCATCGACAAAACTATGAATCGAATTGAAAATGGAGGAAAGGAGGTAATTTGTAAATAAAAGGAAGAGAGTTGGTGAAAGAACAGTACCTTGCGGGACCCTGGCTTTGGTGGTGTGGACACAGGATTTGAGTCCATCCAGAACAACTTGAAAGGAGCGATCTGCGAGGAAACTTTTAATCCACTTACCGAGGACGGGATGAAGACCAAATGCACGAAGCTTGGCTAATAGAGCAGGATGCCAGACTCTGTCAAAAGCTTTCGAAATATCAAGAGAAACGACCATTGCTTCACCAAAATTTTGGAGACCACGGTTCCATCTCTCAGTGAAAAATGTAAGTGAGCTCACAGTGAAGCGCCCAGAACGGAAACCATACTGGCAGTCGTTGATTAGATGGTTCAACTCGAGATATTTCATTAATTTTGAGCTCACGAGTGATTCAAATACCTTAGACAGAACCGAAACGATTGCAATAGGTCGATAGTTAGAGGGATCATAGGCCTCCCCTTATTATGTATAGGCTGAACGTGTGCAAGCTTCCATGTGAAAGGAAATATGACAGGTAAAATAGTTTGCGCAGAGGTTTAGTTAAGGTAGACGCGCAGCACTTTAGTGCGAGGGGCAAGCTTGGCGGGTATTGAACTCCTTTAGTACAAAACAAAAATACAGTTATGAGAGCTTCCATTTCTCCCCATGAAAGACTCACAGCTACTTCAAGGTTTATTGTAACGGGTCCATTGTACGAATGTCTCAAGTATTCTACTATAATATCACCCCAAGCTCTTGGGAAAATAATTCCGGAGACACGTGACGAAATCTGCAATGTGCTGAAAGAAATATATGGGTATGCATGTATAATAAATAAATACCAAGGTTTTTACAAAATTTCTATTTTTAATAACTTTTTTTAGGTTCGCTTACCTGTCTTTTATTTTATCTGTCTGGTTATCTTGTACAAGATAGCCATTCTAGATCCCGAGTTCCAATATCTTCCTATAGCGTACTAGGTTGTGAATGGGAGAAGGATGAAAGCTCGTCTGATTGAATTAAATACTTCAAAAAAATGTCGGCGGAGCTAGGAACAAACGAGACACTGTTTCTTGAAGATGTTATTGCATTTCTTTCAAATCTCCTGAAACTCTGCTTCCGTTTTTGAGACGTGGTAATCAAGTATTTGAATCAACGTTGTTGCTATCACTGCCATGCATTAGATCAGATGTGAGCTTACTTATGTTACTTTGATGTCTATCCAACTAATCTGAAGAGGACTTAATGCATTTCGACGAAATTTCATGACTTAAAAATTTAGTATCATCATAAATAGTATCAGCATGGTATTCCATGGAAGTACCTTTTCCAAAAACTCTCTCTGTTCGATCTCATCGTGTGTATGTTTTCTGCCAAGATCATTACTTCATTTCATTACCGTCATTAGACCTCATAAATACTTATCTTTTCTAACTGAGTCACTGGTCACATCCGAGCAGTCGACTATCAATCCTTCACTACACACCTTCAAAGCTATAAAATTATTGCAAAACAACGACAATCCAAATGCAAATCACATCATCATAAAATTTTTGAAATTCTAACTAAATAATTTCACAATTTCCATCATCATCCGAATCCATTCTCACGAAATTCACTCGTTGTCCTGACGGACATAAATTAGAAAGGATGAAATTCCGAAAATTTAATATTCATAGCACACCCAAAGTAAATTAAATATTGGATTTCGGGAAACCATTCGACCGCAACGCATCTATAAATGCCTAACCAATCGGAAAACCGGCTGTGTAATTGTACGGCAGACGAACGTTGGATTCGATCAAATACTGTAATTACCGGCACCGAATTGGGCTCATGCATGTTGTTAAATGCTTCAAACAAATGAGCAATTCCGTAATGATATACTGTTGCCGAAATCAATACGTTCGCTTCGTCCCGGTACGGTATGTTACGACCCCGCTCAGCCCAGTCCGGCCCGCTGACAGAGCATAATTCTAGACCATTTCGAAAAGTCAATAGATAGTTGCTCAATTCCGAAACGATCTATTGAACATGGTCGGCTGGCCAATCGTTTCGGTGGAGCTGGAGAGAACGGAATGCACATAAATCATCCTTTCGAATATCGAATATTTGAATGTTCAAGCACTACTCTAACTTCCCTATCTCCATACATACGTATGGATGTAGATAATATTGGCCGGTTTCGATGGCTGGATGTTTGAATGTTAATGTGTAGGTTGCATGCGGTCGTCTGCAGTTGAAACTGGACGCCAAACATTATTCGAGCAGCCAGGACAAATATATGTATTCAAATCCAAGCGTTATTCCCATTCAAATCGGAGGTTTCGCTTTAAATATTGATTTGTGGCCTTGCGAACAATAAATCCATTGGAGTATGTTTAGTTTGTACGTATCTCGTGAAAATAACAAGCACGCATCACTATCGATACCTATTTGTATACAACCATAACTATATCCGAAACAGGAGAAGCTATTCCACATTCCATTTCGAGCTATGCAACACGTCAGCGAAAATTGGTTCTGTCTCAGTCAATGCGACTCCTAATTCCCGAATTTGATTAGCCAGCTCAACTATGCTTTGATCTCCAATAGCCTAAAAATATCATCAACTCTTTCATTAAATCCGCCAGCCATTAAAGTTGATGTTCTTCCGAATCTCATTAGCCGTGACCTTTGAAAATTTAATTATATTCACTGCACGGAATTCTTGTTGTTCTGACTTTGCCCCAAAGTGCAGGAATAATTTAAAGATTTCTTCGAAATTTTCGGTTTCGTTTCGTTTCGAACAAAACAACTTGAGGGCTCGACAGCCGGAAGACAGCCTTTCATGCCGATCGGAATTTCTTCTATGCACAATGGGGCTAGAAACTCTCTCTGCACAGTCCATGATTCATCGAATTCTTAAAGAGCCACTGGCTTTTACTGCCTTTGGTAAATATTTCTTTAACTGAGAGAGATTTTAATTTGCTATGGTAAATCTCTTACAATTGAGGAAATATATTTGAAAACACGTGTGTTTATGGAAATGGGAATAATTATTCAATCTATTCTTGCCCAAAATAAAAACAAGGATATTTTGTTGAATTTGAAGCATACCTGATTTATTGGTCGGGAGAAGTGACCGTTTAGCTTATCGGTTTCTAACATGGAATTTCCTATTTTAGCCTACTAAAAACATGAGAATACTACAAAATTCATAAAATCATACAAAAAACAGAAGACTATCAATCTTTCAAAATTGATTTGCAGCTGAAAATGCGGTGCTAGTACATATGTACATACTTCAATTATATTCAATTTTCTATATGACGCATTTGGAATTCCTTCGCGTTTCTTGAAAATATCTTCATTTAACCGACATTTTTCACATTGACATATTTCCTGGTACACAGATCGTTTCAGCATCCTTTTGTTTCCGTGGTACTTAGGACCTTGTTGCCATCAAACTGACTGACAAAATGAAAGGTGATTGTTCTGTAGATTAGATCCTTAATTTCAATATGATGACACGATGGAAATCGGAAATTAATTTTCGTATTTACCGCGACATTTCATGCTCGAATATCTATCATGTCGCCAAGTGTAGAAGTTACAGAGAAGATTTGCATGTAACCATGATAATCGGGATTTTTCGTATACTTGAAAATATCTTGAAATTTCGCGAAGAATGTGATAAAGATGTATGGATGACATGCTGTGAAGAAGTATTTTAGCAGCATGATGGTTTAATTTTGTTCAAATATATCTTGTAAAGAAATTGGTATCAAGAAGCTATATAGACTAGAATCGGCAGTGCGTTCCTTTCATGAAATCAATACTAACACTAGTCCAAAGAGTATTTTATTTCAACTCACACAGACGCGTCAAAAAAATTCAGTGCCAAGATCACATCACGAACAAAAAAAAGAAACATTTTTGCAAAAGCAAGTATTCGTTACGCATAGTGTTTTTTAGCCGTTTTTGTGTATTTAGTATTTCTACGTTTTGTAATATTTTTATTTCTGTCGGAAGGGTATTAATATTAACACCTGCTCAATTATGCTGATTTTGGCCTAGTTGAGCAATTCGATTTGGCACTAGCAGAATCATTTCGGTATCACCTTTAGTTGAGTCGAAATTGACTTGTATTTTGCTTGCTATAAGACCTTTGAAAGCCTGGATTGAGATATTTCATTTGAAGATTTTGGTTTAAACGAATAATTTTGAAAGAATTGTAAGAGATTCAAATTTAAAAAGAATGGAACTTCAAAACACTTTGGTATTAATTTTCTGGTATTTTGTACTTGATAGTCCCATATTAGATCTCAGTGAATGGTAACTCCTAAATATTTTATACAAGAAACATTTGCTCTTGAAATACATTATCAGTTCGCAAGACCGCTTGCTGAATGGACAGCTATATCCAGATAATTAGATAGGTCACGGCCAGTGCTGCCATTTCAGCATTTTGAATGCTAGATCTAGCATAATTTTTTCCAAAACGGCATTCGAAATTCGGAGCTAGCATCTAGCATTATTTTTAACATTTAAATTTAGATTTCGGAATAATCTGGCAATCATCTATTTACAATCTCGCCCATCAAATTTTTCTCTATAATAGCTCTGTTCGTGTACTTTCAGTCGCGTTCATGAAAGGAAACTTCCTGAATCATGTGGTGGCGGAAATTCATGAAAAATACAAAAACGTGCTCATGGCATTTTGTTAGAAGTGACAACCAGAAGTGACAGTTATCTGATTTTGAAATAATGATAGTGATTATAAAGTCTAAAATATAAAGATTATAAAGTCATCTACATTACTTTAAATATGGTAACGTTCAATTAAATCGTGATGATGCTAAAAATCAGTAATATGGTCCCATCCACTTCAGACTCCCAGGAGCCTCGGGCATCTACAAGTTCAAGTTAGATATTTTTTCCTGAATAATGTGAATCAATTGTTTTGTCAGGGTTTCAAATGCAAGCAATCGCACGGATAACGCTGGAGAAAAATCTTCGTTATCCAACACTAATACTTTTTCTTCACTTAAAAATAAATAATTGTTGCTGTTTTGATTGTGAGATTCCAAACGATGTTTTGAAAAATATTGGTGGAAATGAGCTTTACACAAAAAAAAAGAAGATTTAGATGTAACTGATATGTCTGTAATAGATATAGAATCATTTTGAGATGTAAATTTTAAACTTCTAATTTGTTTTTGTTATACATACGAGAGTTGATCAATAAGTAATGATAATGAAAATAAACCAAGGTGATTAAACTTTAAAGAGATACCCTTAGAAAAAAATTCTTTATCTGGACTCTCCCAAAATGCCTCAACAGCGGCCATAACTTCCCTATTATTTTCAAATTTCTTATTCCGAAGGTGTTGTTTGAGCCGAAGAAAGAGGTAGAAGTCACTGGGAGCTAGATCTGGCGAATAAGGTGGGTGTTCAAGCAATTCGAATCCTGTTTCTTTGATTGCATCCATATCAACAGCAGCCTTGTGAGCCGGTGCGTTATTTTCAAGAAACAGAGCTCCGGCTCGCAGTTTGCCGTGTTTTTTCTCTTTCATTGCCCCTCGCAATCTTCTTATTTGGTCTGCAAAGTAAGAGCCTGATATAGTGGCTCCCTTTTTCAAATATTCCATCATAATAATTTCTTCAGCGTCCCAAAAAACGGAACTTGACACTTTGAATTTCTTCGGCGTCGATGAAAGGGGTCGCTTCCATGGTGGATCCAGGTCTCGGCCATGGTCAAGAAATGTGACAAAAAATTCTCCTGATCTGCCTGGAACTTTTCGAGATTCATCCTTGAAATGTCGACTCGTTTCTTCTTATGCTCGTCTGTTAACATTCTCGGTATCCAAAGCGCAGAGACCTTCTTCATATGTAATTTGTTGGCGAAGATTTTTCGAACACTACCATATGAGATCCCTGTGACCTCATCTATATGGAGGAGCAGAGTCCTCTAATATTTCCACCATGTTGCCGTGTGTGCCTCTGGTAGACAGTTTTTTCAAACAGAGGTACTTAATGGCAGCTTTAATTTCGTTTTTCCCCATTTTGATTGTCTCTCTTCGACTGTTCGTATTCAAATGAATGTAGCTTAGTGAGTATATGTAGTAGCAAAAAATTTTTTATTTTGAATTTTTTGCGAACAGGAAATAACCGATCACCATTACTTATTGATCAACCCTCATATAAATATACATATTGTTTTCATATTCAACCATGTTTATTTCAATTAAATAAGAAAGCATTATTTAGCATTATAATTTTACAAGATCTAGCATTATTTAGCATTAAATAAAATTGAATCTAGCATTATTCCAAAAAAAATAAATGGCAGCACTGGTCACGGCGAATATAACAAAAAACAATGTAGTTCTTTTTTTGAGTGTCAGTTGAGTCATCGAGTTTATAATAATTTATGTATAAAATATATACATAAAATTTATATATAAAATAGCTTATATATACTGTCCGTTCCTTTCCACTAAGGTACATTTTCTTTGTATGATATTTAAAAACATAAGTGAAAGACATCAAATCAACTTTAACATCCACTGAGAAAATATCATCCAAATTTACGACGAAAAATACCGGCTCTAGAACCGTTCTTTGTGGAACACCATACTCACAAGACACCTAAAAACTTAACTTTACAGCTATTTTTAATCTTGTTTTCGATCGATCTAATAGATTTGTAATCATTTTGCCCAATTCCGGCAAAAATTTGTCCCAAAAAGTTTTCGGACGATGTTAACATGTGGTATGGAAATAACATGTGACATGTTTTGCCACGTCAAAAAAATATGGTTAGAGACTTTTCCCCGTATTCATTAAATTCTTAGTCAATGTAATTAGTTTTTCAATTGCATCATGAGCACTACATTCTTTTCTGAAAGAAAATTTGTTCTCAAAGAGTTCGGAGGATAGTTGTTTATACGTAAACTTCGCTAATGGGGACTGAACCGATAATCGTCTTTTTCTGTATTCCTGGAAAAATGCATGATTTAAAACTTAGGTTGGATACATTCGCTAAGAATTTCCTATTATGCATTTTAATTTTTTTTAACAATCTCCTGTGACACCCTTCAAAATCTGGCCTCGATCCTGCCATCTATTATTTTAATTATTTCATATTCTTTTTCATTTCATGCATCCAGTTTGCCTGAATGCTGTATTGGAGTGTATTGGAGAATTGGAGTCCCACTCGACAGTAGGCATGTAGAAGTCGCCAAAAATTAGGAGGGGAGTTGAAGGAAATCGACAGAGGATGAAACTAGATAGCTCAGCGAAAAATTGTTCGTCTGTAGTGACAAACAAATTACAGGGGATATAGACACAACAAACCAGTAGATCCGAAGTTGGGGAAAGGATAACACGTACAACAATACACTCAACAGGAGAAGAACGAACAAACTTGGCACAGAGTGTTTCACGAAGAGTGTTATGGATGGCGATTAAAACGCCTCCGCCATCGGCTTTGGGAGGAGCAACCCGATCACGATCTCTCTGGAAAACGGTGTGACATGGAAGGGATTCTCTGTTCAGAATATTGTCGTTAAGCCATGTTTCTGTGAAACAGATAATATGATAAAGATCCAAAGCACTTGCGAGCAGAGCTTCAATAAGTTTGGTCCTCAAAGTACACCTACTAATTAGGCATGTAACATTTGTTTTGCGCTGTTCTGACATTTTTTCCGTTGGCGTTGTTGATACTCTTTAACGAGGATTCCAGCAGGCCAAAACTCCGGCATAAGTACGGCGCCCAAGCCAGCAGCTATAACGATCTTGAAGGAGGCAATGGCCCTGTCCGGTAAGTTGTCAGGCGTGATTTTAACGCACAATAAAATGCTAAGTCAAGAGCCAAGCCTAAACGTGATGAATTTAATGATATCCCCTGCAGATAGTCCACAAGTTACCCGACTTACGAAAATTTGGAGTGGAGGCAAGGCTACAGGTATTGATTAGAATGCTTGCTGCAGCTTTCACAGCTATTTGATAGTTTCGGGTCGAGAAATCATTGATTTCTCTTTACTGCCTACAGAATGCTTAAAATAACTCTTAGCAAAAATTTTACCTCTGTAATTGGTCGTTCAATAATTGTATTATTCAATAATTAAATGAGAAAAGAAATGATCGAGGTGAAAACACTTTCATAAATGTGTTAATTTAAAATTAAGGCGAAAATGAAAATAAAGGTAAAATTAAAGAAGGATCATGACGTTTTCTGGTTGCGTCCTTCTAAATATCTAATGTGATGATATTGTAGCCATTATGAGAAAGTGATTTCGTAAACATCTAAAACAAAGTCTACACATGTTCTCTGTTTGCCTTCGAAAATCGATCTTTCTAGCGGTCCTTTTGCGTTCTATTAACACCTTTTAGGTTACAAGAACAAATAAATTTGTCGAATTCAGTTGTTGCCCATTTTGCATGCATTAAATAAATAAACAAATGACGAAGAAAAACAAAATAAATGAAAAAAATTATCAAAAAATTGTTATCACATCTAAAATCTAAAAGCCCCTTAAATTTAAATTTTAACTTAACTTTCGAACGTCGCATCGCAGTTTATTTTAACATTAAACTACTCCTTATTGTACCATCCCAAGCACACATAATATTATTATACGTTAATAAAAAACTATATAAATTTAATTCACTTTTCGCATAAGCTCGTTGCAATGACAACGAATTCTTTACTGAGATTTTCGATTATAACATCATGTCCTTAACTAACAAATCAATTCATTTTAAATCGCGTAGTGCGTAAAAAATCAACACAATGGCATTTTATGTTTAAATCTGCGATATGAACGCAGATATTGTTATATCAAGGTCAAACTTGTGATTGAGTGACGCAGCTCTATGGTCGAAATATGCAGAACGAACACCCACAACTTGTTTCACCAAAATTAATTTACTCTACTAATCACTCGAATCCAGTAGTCAAATAACTCGATCCTTTTTCTATAAATAGACCATTTACAGGCTTCTTGTCTCAATAGATAAATTGTTGCAAATTAGTATAATGAGTTTTGTGATGCTGTCAGCGTCCAAATGAGACCGAATTAGAATCGTGTATTTTGTGATTGTGCGATGACAGCTTGAATGTTTTGTATTTGTTGATGACTGTTGAAGGTTAAAGTATGTTGTATTCAATTTTCGATATCTTTCTAACATGTTCATACAAACGAGTGGAGACATGTCTGCGAGATGATAAAATATCAAAGAAGTGTGCCACAGTTTTCTGCAGTGCAAGGTGAAGAATTTTGTTTAATGTGTGGGTAGACATATTTTCAGGACATATCTACCCACCTCTCCGTAGTTGTCATGTGGGTAGACATGTATCAAGTCTTATCTTTGTCTGGAAAATAATATTTTCGACCTTCACATTTTAGGATCGTTCTAAATGATGTCTTTAATAAATGATATTCGATTTCATGTTTGGAAATTCAAATTATCAAACACTGACGAAGAAAATTAGTTTTATTTTAAAGACCAGGTTTTCTTTATGATTTTTTTCTTCATTTTATTCATTTTATTCCTTTATTCCATTTCTTTTGTTCAATCTATTTATTTAAATAAAATTTGATTTAGGAAAACTAGGTCTTTAAATTTACATATTTGGTACTGAAAACTAGAAAAAATTGCATCAGACTAAATCCATTGGGTTTTCAAATATTCATTTGATTAAAACTTTATACTAATCATTCATAAAAATAAAAACAAAAAGTAATGTACCTCAATTTCAAACATCCATAAAATAATTTCACAAGCATTTACAAAAACTATAATTGGGAAACGAAATCATTTATCAAAAATCAAAAAAAAAAACCCAAGCAATGAGGAATATCAAATTACGCTTTGCTCGGTCCAAATGACAGTATTAAAAAAAACGGTGGACTAATCGAATTTATGCATGCTCAATTTAACAGAATATGAATAGGTTGATTAAAATAATTGATTAAATTTATGGAAATGCTACGAAAAAAATTACGAATTCTATTCAAAATCGGATGAAGGTATGATTCGAACGTAAGTTAAATTGGGAATCGAAGTGGATGTGTTCCATGTGATGAAGGGAATGGTTTATGATTTTTATTCCATGAATTGAAATTGTAAATAATTTTCATTGACTGCACTTATTGACGATATTATTCACGAAAATTATTATTCACTTATTCACGAAAAATACGATTTGATTACAAAAGTGGTAATATTAATTCTTGTTCTACCTTTGATTGATACATATCAAAACTCGGAATTGAAGAACATATTTTGAAATATGAAATTGGGTGAAAAAATTATTGAACATACGTAATTAAAAATCTCATTGAATAAACAAGAGCGTATATGAGCATATAGTGTATTACAGTCTAAAAATAATTCGTATTTATTTCAGTCAAAATTGAGTTGTTAGTTGGGTTTTCGTACAGAACTCAATATGAATAACACGTATCAAGTATGCAACTTTTCGTGAAAATTGCGTACTTCATGCATTAATTTCAATCAAAACATCCTCATTCGGTTTATTCTAGAGCGCTGTATGCTTGAAACGTAAAATTTTGTGTCAATCGAACACACTTGAGAATTCAAATTCTGTGGTATGTGCTTGAGCTGAAACCTAATTAAATTCAAAAAATTTCGAAACGTGTCTACTATTATTTCCACATATTTTTAATTTGAATCATCAATATAAGCCAGTCAGAGTAGTAGACAAGCAATGTAACTGAATAGTCAGATATATTTTACGAAGTGACATATTACATAGCATTACCTAGTTTGAAATTTTGAAATATATTCCAGCTTACATTTTAAGCTAACGTCAAGTTGTCTGAAATTTTCGAAACTAATTTATCTAATTGGACGCCGGAGCTATTTGAAAAAATACACGAAAAACACACTAGCAAAGCAGATAATATTGAACATCAATGATTATGTCAGTCAATTGCTTTATTAAAAGCCTCTTCATGCATATTTGCTTGTGAAGTAGGATTTATTTCTATTTCATTCTTTCATTTCATTTCCGCTTCATATCAACTATATAGTTTAATTCAGCCGGTGCAATTATTTCGGCAGTACTCTTAACAGAACTGTAGCACTAGTAATAATGAAAGTACTTAATTTGTTTATCCTATACTTCTTTTCGTTATTGTATACAGGAATGATATTGTATACAGGAATGAACATACATTTGAAATTAAAGCAACTTTTCAGAATAACAATAATACGTTTTACTGTTTTCTCAGAATAAACTGAAGACATCTATTGTCAATGATCTGGAACACTAAACTTTACTTTGGCAGCTAATAATACTAATGTAAAAACATAATTTTTCTGGAACGTAATTTTGCTTTTGATTTAAAAGCGTTCGCGCGAACAACCTGAATGAAGTGTTTATCTGACACCTATCTTTTGCTCATCTGGTCATGAGAAAGCAGCAAAAAAACTGAATTAGTATGAGCGGATCATTTGGATTTCTTGGTGTCGCCTCAGAGCACATAATTTTTTTGAGAAAAAATTGGAGCCTAGAACGCCGTGAGGTTCAGTAACAAATAATGTCAGTTAGGGGATGCACATAGGCACCCTTCTTTATCTTTCAATAGTTGATAGTCTCATACACTAGATGCGATGGAAAATGCCTGGAACTTAATATCCCATCAGTTCAGCCAATTATAGACTATAAGGCCCCCTACAACATCATAGCCAGGGTAATTCTCTGTAAAGCCATGAGAAAATTCGCTATCGTACACGAATTGGTGCAGAAATTTAGGTTAAACATGACAACATCATCAATTTGCGACAAAAGGATTATCTTGCTTACCTTCAACATATTTCTTTTTGTGATTTTTAATTTCACCTTTTAGGGCATACCGCAATTCATTTTTCGCTTACTTGTTTTCGTTATTTACTACTTCTTTGTCCGCGTTTGATAGTCCAATGGAACGGGATGTTTGGGCCAAGATACATCTCATTCTATGACACGTAGATTTTATCACATGTAAGAAAATCTCGTCAAAAAGTATAGGGTTCTCTTACTAAGCGATTGTACAAGGTATTTCGTAGTACGAATTTTACCATAATTTGCCTGATTGTATTGGTCCTCAGGGTCACGGTCGTCCCCATGAATATTGCAGGTTCCTGTTATTTGCGCATGTATTTTTTTATGGTTGGAAAAAGTTAAATGAATAATTTAAAAATAAGATATAAATAATTCCTGTTTGAAAGATCTAAATATGAACTTGTCCAATTTTGACATGTGTGGAGATATGCGGGAAACTGCTTTGGCTTAGTTCCGACAACGGTGTGTTGGAGGAAAATTGTTAACTGGCGACTGAAGAATTGACGTCTCTAACAAAGTTTGTTGTGGGCCGAGTTAAATTGAAACAGCTGGTTTTAACGAGGTCGCAAAAAAAAACAAGAAAAAAAATCAAGGAAAAAAATAATTGAGTTTAGTGCTACCTGTTCGTGAGAACCGATAACTTGAACATAACAAAAAATCACGCTGAAAATGAAAATAATAAAGCATGTGGTCAGGGAACTCTTGAGCTGGAAACGACGTGATAACGGTAGCGAAAATAAGTTTGTTGGATGAGTATGCGTATAAGTATGAGTATCAGCATTTAGTTTGGAAGAATATATTATGACAGATGTGTAGTGATTAAAAAAAGTATTTTCTTAAGGAGCTTCTAAAGCCCATTTTAAAGATTTTCACTATAAGTGTGATATTTCTACTGCTCCAAATTTTACAAAATTTTTTCAATTTTGATCTTATTGGCCTTACACTGTCAAACCGAACTTGATTTACATAAAATGTGCCCCCAAATATTAAGGTAAAACCTTATTGCGTCGATAGGAAGAAATTCGCCGAAAACTAGAAATGTAAATCACCAGATTTTGGGTAAAAGTTTGCGAGAGAAACGTCAAATTCATCAGCTTTTCGGGTAAGATTGGGCAACCGCATATCTCCCAACTGAGCTAGAGAGCATACCTTTAATAATACATAGGCTTTCAGCGCAAAGAGCGTTTTTAGATCTCTTGATTATTATGTGATGGAAATCGAAAACATGAGACTGACAAACAAAAGATTGAAAACTTTACTACTAAAATTTCTAATTGTTCTCTTCGGGAAGTTCAGGCAAAATGGAATTTTAAATGTTAAAAACTCCAACGAAATTTTGATAATTTATTTAACATTCATACTGATACAACACAACTGTGCATCATTTGTCGAAATACCACAAATACAACTCTGATTTTTTTTTTACATTTCGATAATTTATATTATTTTTGTATATATTTATTTGACAATGTATTCATTTGGGGCACCTACATATTTTATAACCCTAGCACACAATATTTTAACTAATTTACCTGCTCGAAAACTAATCGTCAATATTAATAATTGAGCATTAAAGTACTTGCCTCTAAATGCTTCATTAATAGTTCAGTATACTGATTTATGCAAGTAATAATTAATTCTCTGATGAGTTGGCTTTGCATTCAATGGATGGATTGTAAATCGACAATTTCAGCCATCTATACATTTGCATAATGGCTCACGCACACAAAACGATTAGACGAATGAATGCAAGTAATATTCAATAATGCTTCGAATAGAATTGATGAATTTCATTGTTTTATTTAGCATTTAAATATTAATTAAGTGATTTCCGGGCATAAAGTCCTATCGTACTCATTTAATATCGTAAGTACTGAGTGTTTTGGATTACAAACCAACATTTGATGAGACATACTCGTTTTGAAAACAATAGCTCAAATTTATATGAAACTTATTCAAATGAAATGTTGGTTCTTCATTGGTCGAAATGAAAATCATTACAATTTCGATTGAAAGCAATCAAATCAAGCAGGCTTCCTTGTCATGAAAATTAACAAGCAGAAATACATAAAGCTAACAATTTAGCATATTCAATATTAAAGCTAATCTTAAGACTTAGAATTCGGCATACTGCTTGCCTACAAAAATGTTCAGTGTAAAATATTGCAATAAGTTTCCTTATGGAATCATTTGACAGTGGAAGGAAGATGAAAAAAAAATCGATTCCAGAGTAAAATACTTAAAAAAGTAATGTCAGAAATTGTCTTTATATCTAGTTGTTTTTTGTCAAAAGTGGTAAATACTGATATGCAAGAAAAGCCACGTTCTCTGAGGACCAAAAATAATAATCAAATGACAGCCCCCTGCATCCTACAATATATCCCTGAAATTGTTAGTAATAATGTCACTGAAAATCATCTGTCTCCCATTAAATTTACATGAATCAAGCTTGAATTTATCTCACCCCAGTGCATTCCCTGTCATAATTGAACACTGAATAGGCCCATTAGAATTTTCCGAAGAGAATAGTTTGTTACCATGAAAATGTATGTATAATACCGTATGCAGGACAGGCCCTGCCATGCCAGCTCGTTCGAAGTCAACTCGAATAACGACTTTGCATCTCGTCTTAATTAAAGCAAAGTCTTGGCTTTCTGTGTTTAATCGCAGCTAATGAATAATTCAAAAGTTTTGCGCTTAACTATGGCTCGAATGCCGTCAAGTTTCCAGCAAACGGTAACTTGAAAGAAAAGTGGAAGTTCTGTTTTGGTTTTCGAGCTTCGCAAAGATAATGACTGGAATTTGCATAAAAACAAAAAAAGTTTTGCAAAGATGGTGAGGGTTTTTTTTTCTTCTGTGTCTAGATTCGTTATTGTGATGAATTAAAAATATATATTAAGATAATGGTAAGTGGAAAATCATCAAGATGCTATGATTTTTATTGTTTTATATAATGTTTCTGTTTGTTGTGGGTTTGGTTAATATATTCAGTCTGTACATTTCATTATCATTAATTTGGAAGAAGGGAGAGGCAAGGGGGAAGATAAAAATTTGTCTCTCAGATACATTGCATTGAATTTGAAAAATGATATTATGTCTGATGATAATGATATTAAATCTGGTAGTCGCGAGTTCATGAATTAATTAAATTTAGCGTTAATGAAATACTTCAACTCTTGAATTCGCGGGCTTTGAGACATTGCAAATAACTGATATTTTTACTTGAAGCCTGAGTGCCTTGAGTGTCTGAAACATTTGTTCAGCACCATCTTATGACATTATTTTTGGGCAATCTGCATTTTTTTTCGTGAATGTAAGCAAATTGATTCTACGATTCCTCTTAAGCTTATAGATGATTTTGACTGGAAGGCTTCCTTGATCGCTCTGAAGAATCAGAGCACTTGGTGATTTGCGAAGTGCTATTCTCTAAATCCAAGCTGAAAATCTGCAATCACATGGCGAGAATGAAGTAAGGGAAAATAAGTTACAAGCATGTGATTGTTTGTTGAAGTAAGGGAAAATAAGTTACAAGCATGTGATTGGTTTATGCAATCAGATCTTAACTTACAGACGGATTAAAAATATTAGTTCCATGATTCTTTAAAAATCGACAATATGGCAACTTTAAAGGTTTACACGCACTTAGGATAGTAAAAAATATGATAGCATATTTGTAATTGATACACATTGAAATATGTGCACAGAAAATTGCGTGTCAATACGATAAAAATTCTAAAAGTTACTTATATAAAAGACGTCCCAGAGCAATGAAGAGTGCTGTTGAAATTTTGAACCAGTTTTTCTCGAAATTTGTTTTTATTTTTCAATTAGTCTCCACTTTTACAAATAACTTCTAATATCAATTAATAATGTCATACATAAATACAAATTAATCTTGACATAATATTTTATATTAATGAAATCTTTATGGCTTTTTCATTTGAGATTACCCAATCCAAAGATATCGTGCTTTCCATTATATGCCTTTTTTTGGCGGAGCTGCTGGAAATCGACTGCAGCATTTTATGAAATCATTATTTTTACAAATAGAAATTACGAAAATAAACTTTCAATCAAGTTGATCAATCAAGTCTTTCCTGGAAAAAATAATTGAAAATCGCTTTTTATCATGAATGATCGATTCCGTATGACTAAGTATAAATTATTCACATATAATTTTAAGTTAGCTACTCGGATGAATTTCCACTGACAGCATTTTGAATTGCGTTTTGAGGTGAGATTTTTCGTAGGCTCTTACGTTTGTAAATGTTTAGGTTTCGTCGCCAGTAATTTGGTGGTATAGGCACAGATAAGGTGGACTCTTGATTTGCATCCATCCAATTCTGAGCACATGACTCCATAAAGGCTTGTGTCAGCCCACGCATAGCCTTCTTGCTAGCTTAGAAAACCATGGGATCACTAGGGTGACTACACTTTCGGGCGTATGTATTGACTCTGAGCTGAGGCCCTGATAAAACGAAACCGAAAAATAACATAAAATCTAGGCAGGCGAAAGCCTGGAGCAGACGCCAGTACCCTCTCCGATTCCGAAGTACGAACCAGGACGGCTTTTCCGCCAGGAGCAGCAAAAGTCACAAGATGTAAAACTTTAACAACTGTCCCAACTCCGCAGACGATTCTTAGCCTAAATGCTTAATCTACTAGAGCTAGTACAGATATGATGAATGAGTCAGCTCCACGTATTTTCAGTAAAATATAAGTTTAAACCATCCCTATTCCAAGGAATCTCTCTGTTTTGATCACCAAATCTGGAAAACTACGACTCAATTACTTTGCTCTGGCTTACGGAACTACAAAATGGATTTACGAAATTTTTGGAAAACTGGAAAACGCTTCGTCTGCACAAGCGTCTCTCGTATTGACCAAAAAAATAATAGGAAAACATTTGCTTTCTCTAACTCCTGTGAATTCTGCTCAGTGTATGTGTGTGTGTGTTATTTTTGGTGTATTTCACGATACAAAATATTGTGCCAAAAGTAAGCAAGGTCCTGCATTTAACGAAATGTAATAACTGTGTTAACAACCATTTTGCTAACTAAAGAAATTTTCCAGCTTTTAATCTCTAAAATTGAAGATGATACCACTCCAAACTCGCTCAATACGCTCTGAATATTGCAGCCAAGATATCAGTTTCCATGCCAGAAACTTTTGTAGCCTAATCTTTAGGATCTTCTGCCCTCAAATATTCTAACACAAACAAATAAAACGCATAAAGCCATTAAGTGAAGGCATACAGACCTATAAGTCTATGGTGCTACGTGTCTAAAATTTTCAAGAAAGTTCTGCTGAGAAAACTACTTCCAATTCTTGAAGATGCAAGACAAATCCTAGACTAAGACCATTGGATCACATCAGGTATTAAAAAAAACATTTGAAGATAATAAGTACTGTTCACCTGTCCTAAGGTAAGCCTTCGACAAGGTCTGCAATTTAAAATTGATCTTAAAAATCAAATCAATGCTTCTGAAAAGCTTGTACCAAATACTCTCCTCAGATCAACTGAGTACAAGATTCAAAGCTGGCAAATTTCTATGAAACTCAAACTTATGACGACCGCTCTAGGGCTAGCTCAACCATTTGATTGATGCTAGCAAAATAAATGGAGTCATCTCCTTGGCAAACTGGTTCAAAACGAGGTAGGCTTTGCTTAAGATCTGCTGCAAGCTGCAAGAAGCCAACTAGTGCCTTCCACTTACGGTGAATGACACTTTCATACCATGGTTTGAGTTGGTAGCATGTGATAACCACCGCTCGGTTGATTTTCATATGCAACCTATACCTATCCGAACTGGGAGAGCTTTGCCCATTAGTCAAATTAAATGTGGTGTTATAAGACAAAATCCCCAGTTGGAGTAGATGCAAGTTACAGATACCCTGCTTCCATTCTGATCCACAAAAATTTCTGGAGATGGTCAAGCTTTTAAACTCTGTTCTTTCCATGGAAAATTGGAGGGTCTTCAAATTTAGATTGTCTGTTCAAACATGCTAAATGAGAAAGTAGTTCCTCTCCGGAAGGGCACCATCAAGCACGAGATTGAGAAATTAACCAGTCACGAATGATAAGAAAAAGGCTCTTGATCGATAGATTTTCAGACCACTGCTATGCGCAACCAGAAGCAAAAGGCTCTAACAGAAGTGAAATGCAGAAAAGGGGCTATTACTCCTTCAGTGACTTTATATAAAACAGATTCAGTTGCGGAATAAAGCATCGAGCCTCTCCGAGTTGAGAGACTGCCAATATATCCGGAAACTGGAAGAAGAGAGTAAGACAGCGAGTATTTTGCCTGAGGTCTTGACTTCAGATTAATCTTCATCATTCTGAAGCAGAAATTTCCACTTCACTCCACTATTTATCTAAGACAAACTAGAAGCTTTTTCTGGTCCAAGAACCAGAGATTGTAAATAAATGGGCTTGCGCACTATGCACTAATAAATGCAGACTAATCACGCCCGTGAGCCACGAGAAACGACAAATTACGAACTTGTATTTGGCCTAAAAATAACATTAATTTCCTTGTTGTTCACAATTTTTGTGGCAGGTGTAGATATTGCTGCAGAAGTGAATCGCAGTAATTGGAAATTACGCGGAACAGAGGACATCTTACGGCACAGCTCTTTCTTGCGATACGTAGTGGTTGTAGTTGCAAAGGCTCATGATCCTATTATTTTGGCACAATTTGCATATCCTACGATGATCAAAAATGAACATAAAGAGTTAGTAAACTTTATCTGGCATTAAACATCATATAAATGAATTCAACGATTGTTTTGACAATATTCAAGTTTTTTATTTAACCAAACTACTATATCTGTCAAAAACCAGGCTCACATCCGTATTATACAATGCACTCAGTAAAGATAGTACTTCCCATCAAATCCATCCAAGCACATAACCAAACTCCAATAATCAATTAGGTCAACTCATAGCATATCATTAGACCAATGTCAAAATCACTCACCCAGGTGTGAGTAATTATGTTAACATAATTCTAGTATATCACTCAATTCGATATTTGAACAATCTCTTGAGCTGCCATCAGCCGAAATTCTATTCGAATTCGATGCAGCACAATAGGCACCTCTACCAACAGTTTGACCAATCGAAAGCATTTCCATGTCAGCTCAGTGTTTTGTGGCGATGTGCGTCCATTACACATATCACTCGATTAACATGACCCGAAGCTCGAACAGCAGACAATTGCAATAAAATCATAGCATTATCCTCATGACTAGAAGCTACACGACCAACAACGACGACAACGACAACATTCAAGTTGTTTCTCTTCGTTGATTCCTGGCTATTCGCCTTAATTGAGGACACGCTATGCAGATGTTGGCTTGACTGTTCCTGTTCGAATGTGTACACGCTTGTATCTATACGTCCTCGGACCATTTGCTCTAATGACCACCGGCTGTCGATGCGAATGAAGCAGAAATTAGTACTTCATATGCAAGCCTCACTTATCCTTGCTCGAATCGAATCAATATTGCCGGTAAATGAGGCCCAGGAGTATCGAAGTGAAAGGTGAAATTGAATTAAAATAGCTGAAAAGAATTATATTGGTGATAAATGATCGAAGCTTATGAGCCTTATTGGACTAGTCGCGCTTATGAGTTCCTCCCATTATAATGGCTGATGCCGTAGTTTCAACACTGGATAAGAGCGGGAAATTCAAATGAGATTAGCTTATTGCTGTAATTTTTTCATACCAATCAAAACGTTAAACTCCTTCCATCTAAGGCATTTAAAAAATATTATTAGCTTACTCTTACTTTACTCCATCGTTTTATACCAAACTCTTTCGCTTCAATTACCGTCGTCGTGAAAATAAACAGTACTTTCCACCTCCTGTCGTTCAAAATAAGAAACGAAATTCTATAAATTAAGAACAATAGCAACTTCAAAAACAGACAAAAGCTTTTAGAGATTCTAGCGAAAATCATCCACGTAGAGAGCACTAGAAAACTACTGGAAAGTGCCTCGACTTGGAAAAGGACAAATTCAAGTTTGCATCGCTCTCCAATTAAAATTTTCACTGTGGCTAATTTGCATTCTTTACATTCACTCTGCAATGAGTAACTGAGGTGAAGTTTGTGGACTGTGAAAAATGAAAGAACTTTCGAGCGATGGTAGCGACAAGTTTGTGTTAGTATGCCTCGTCAGGAAACTCAACCATGAATCTGGTTCGCTTGCTAATTGCTTCGCAAAAATAAATGTGGATTTTTTTCCAGGGTCAGAATACTTTCATTTTTGATTAATCAACGCTAATTTAACACGATAGAAATAAAACGCAACAAAAGTGGCGTTGATTTGTAAATTTCCCAGAAAAAACTGAAATTTCACTAATGTAATACCACTCAGCCTTAATATAATTGAGAAATAATCTCCGAAACAGAGTGCAGTGTTTGTGCTAAGCTTTTTCTTCATTTCGTCCTTGCCAGCGATTATCCGCAAAAATCTGTGTGTCTTTTATTTGGTTTCGGCTCATGGCCAAGACAATGTCTCCATGGTTTTGTAATGGCATAGCGAAATGGGCACACATCCAGCCAAATTGTCTGTGATTATTTTCGGGGGGAAATTAGTTTCTGGCAAAGAACCGAGCATACTTCATCTATTGAAAGTTCGGGAAGATGATAAGCTAGCTAGAGCTCATTTCGAAGAACTTTCAATGGCACTAAATTGTTTTTTTGTTCATTACTCGTCCATTTCTTTAGTGCAGATGAAAAACGAACGAGAACAGAGAACGAATTGTAAGAAAGAGAGGTTGCAATTTGCCAAAGTGGTTTTTGGCTTTTCAAGGAATCATAATATGTAGTATACTTACATGTGTACAGTTAGATATTGTTTTTATGCGGTAAAAATGTATGAATGTTGATGACATTTATACGTTTTTCTATCTTTAAATGTTGCTTTTATTTCTGCGTTGGTAATTTAATTGCGGCCGTTAGTATTTACTTACTAGCTTTGGAAGTAGACAAGGTAAAAATTTGATAGGGTATAGTAATATAATACAAACATTTGTAAACCAGGTAAATTTGGAGGCAAAATATATGACTTTCCTTACAAAACCGGTGGCCAAAAAGCTACAGGGTGTTTGATGAGTATTGCTACATGAAGAAGGTCAAATAACTTTTTGTTGAGTTTACAAAATTTATTTTTTTTTTCCGTTGAAAAATAATACATTTCCATAAAGTTTTTTTATTGGGTTTTAAAAATAATTGAGTATGAATGTATTATCAAAAAGTTATGCATTACTGCCTGGGAAAAAGAGAACTGCGCAAAGGATTACTTTAAATCATTCAAATTTGTTAGTTTTGTTTTGTAAACTTCCTGTTTGGAACAACCCCACAATAAAAAAGTCAAGAAACCTTGGGGGCTAACGCATTGTACAGTTTCTGGAAATATTTTTAGTGTGGAAATTTCGCTGCGATTCTGCCAGAAGAGTTCCGGTTATATGAGAAGTTGCACCATCTTCTTGAAACCACACAGGTTTGAAAGGGGCTATCTTTCGGCGTAGTCCTGGAAAGAAACACTCTTTCAACACTCTTAGGCAACGGTCTCTAGGGACTCTAACTGTAAGACCATTCTCTTTGAAAAAGTCAGACCCAACAATAAAACTGTGCACTACACTGTGACTCGAAGTGGATGCAAATCCATCGCATAATGTGGATAAGAGTCACTTCATATTCGATAATGTGGTTTGTTAAGCTTGTCGTTCAGATTAAAGTGGACCGCATCAGACAAATAAATGTGAACTGCGTTTTGTCGTCTTTCAGTATTTGAATGATCTTCTGGGATAATTCAAAGTGAATCGGCAAGTTTGCTGCCTTCAGTTTGCTCGTTAATTGAATGTTAAAAGGAAATGCGTATCAATATTTATGCAGAACTGTCGGTTGATACCCATTTGAATAGATAATCTACTTATCAAAACTCTAGGATTAGCTTGTATGGCAGCAGCTACAGCGGTGATAGTTTCCTGCGTGCAAACTGAGGAATATCGATAATAAAGCCTTTAATAGTCCCGTGCTCGGCAAAATTGTTTACGAGCCTCATTGTAGTCCATCTTCTTGGAGGAGTGCCACCGACCAGTGCCTGAATTCTCATAGAAAAAAAACGACAGACTTCAATTTAAATTCTTGTTTCATTATCCCAATCGTCCATTTTTGATAAATTTAAAGATCAAACTGTACAATAAAAAAGGAAACCGATTAATAATTCACACGTTTTTTAAAAGTTATAAAATTTTTTTCGGTAGTGTTTTTCATCAGCCACCCTGTATTTGACCTAAAAATGGCCATTGCAATCACGGCCAATACGTATTTTTGTACGTCAGTGACCAAAATTAGTGCGTTCGCAATTGCGTCTGACTGGGAAGTTTACGGATTCTTCCTCCTTTAAGATTGACAGATATGCTTGCAGAGGTCATCACCTGCACTGTCACCTTCGCTTGGATAATTCTCATTTCAACTCCTGCAGTGTTTCGTTCGCATCTAGTGCGCCATTGAAGACCATACATGAACTCAATCACATTACGTTTGTAGCGCCATCTGTATCACTCCTTTCAGTGCAGAGCCTGCGATCTCTAGCAGCTACAACATCTCTAGCAGCTACAGCTCCGGTTCAAACTTTTGCAAATATTTCTAATGTGGTCATATATCATACATCGATAGAAAGGCACCATATCTGCCCACCTTCTCACTCGAGAGCATACCATCTCAACCAGTTTAGAGGACTTTGAGAGCTGTGGTTTCGTCCAAATCTTGGAAGACCAGAGCTACTTTCATCCAGCCGACTTAGTCCTGTCCAGCTTCTTGCCTTATGGTTGCTTCTATTTCCTTCTAGCTATGAGACAATCTTCGTCTTGATTTTGGAAGTCATGAGCTTGACAGCTTTTTACCCATCTACGGCGGCCCATATTGAGTCCTTTAGTTTCACGCGGTCGTTACATCGTGCAGTTTCTAGAAAAACCGCTTCCGCATTTTCAACAGTTTCACTTCGGAATTGACACTTGCGAATGGCTCCCAGAACTTTCGCAAAAGTTTTGCCTGTGGATGATTTGGTGACTACAGTTTCCAGTTTCTTTTAACACGGTACTCTTTCGCTTTTTAACCCTGCTCTGCTGTGATGCATCCATTTATGGTTGGGTCTTTTTTCAGCAGATAGTTGCGTTGGTTTCCTATTGCTCCTTTTCTTCTCCACCAAGTTTACTCGCATTCTGGCGTTCGTGGTTGGAATTTCCTTTTTCGACCCTGGTCTGCCTTCGGGGATCAATTTTTAGATTCGAATTGAAATTGAGCATCATATAAGAACGAAGAATCTTGGGAAACAGGGAAGTATTGTTATGAAAAAAACGGAAATATCTCACCTGGTGTAATACAAGAGTTATGTATATATAAATGTAATAGTTGCATGTGCATTGCATTAAATTAAAAATGTTCAACAGAGAACTAAGAAAAATATCACAATATAAAACCATTTGATACAATAAATAATTGGGTTGAAAAAAAAAACCATTTAGATTAATAAATAAACCACCACCATTGGGTTCGAAACAAACTAAACGCTCTTGATATTCATAGAATAAAGGGCACTAATAATCAAAATAATAATGCTTGCATTTTGATTGTTACACATATATTACACATATTGACTATCATTGTTACACATATTGACAATCATCTAATTTACATTTAACTCACCTGCAAACAATCGAAAAACTTTAATTGTACTTGCACAAAACAGGAATGTAAACTATTCAAATGTGCTACCTTTCCTGCTTTATTTCTTCAGACTTGCAAATATTTTCTGCTTCAACTCCAACGAACAGCACTGAACAAGTAAAATCGAAATGTAATCTAATGTTAATGGGGTCGTTTCAGTAATTTATATTGCATCCGAACTTACTTATCTTCCGGCTACTTGTTATGAGAATGATTCGGTATAGGTTTGGTCTACCTTGTAGTTGCTACAGCATCGACTGGAATTCCGATCAGAATGTGGTTTGTGCATAGAAATGGAGACATTAAGCAGAAGGACAAACTGGAAAGCCAGCCATGCAGTAAACGAGCTACGAGCACCGTGTCATGTTCTTTTGATGTAAAACTTGTCCTGTTGTTAGAACGATAACCACAACGATAATCTGCGAGTTTGTTGTTTTTAACGAAATTTGTCCGTATATTGGCTAATGATTTATTAATTTGTAGCTGGCTGACTAGTTGACCAGCTGACTAGAATGTGCTGATATTAAAACTATTGCAACACATCGACTTGTGTGTTGTGGCAAGTAAATCTGGCCAGGCAAAGTTTTAAACGAGTTTGAAAACAATTGTAAATAATGTTTTGTATACAGTTTTCCCGAGAAGTTTTCAAGTGATTAGCAAATATGCGAGACATTATGAATTAATAATAGCGGACACTGATTGTGACATGTTTTTAGCACTAATTTAAATCGTTAAATCCACAAAAAAACCTATGCCTTATGAGAAAATGTCAAATAAAAAACGGAAAAAAGAGTCTAATCTGTGTGTTCGGATTCAAATCGCCAGGAAAAACCGAACCAAACATACCCGAAAAAGCATTCAGCATAATTTGCCAGACATCCTTCACTGTGACATTAAACCCGGTGACGTAAGCTCTTCCGGTTGCTTTTCTTTTTTCGCAGTGACTTTGGTATCGTGCTGCTTTTGTTTTCCAATCTATCTAATTAAGACAATGTCATGGAAAATTAATGAATTGCATGTTATTTATGGTTTCGATGATATTCGTTTCGAAATCAATGGAAATTAGGTGCTAGATAATCAGTCGGACAAGTCATATGACATTTGGGGTGGAACAAATGGTCTACGTTCAGATTTTATTGCCGTTAATTACTTCGACTTCGGGGGGACAACTTAATTTCCGGAAAAAAAGAAATCACATGGCGGAAATTATTTGGAGTAGGCTAATGTGTTGGGTTCGGAAGAATTAATTCATGGACAGAACGAGTGATGGAGAAATTGTAATTTTAAGGATATTTATGCAAATAGCTATTGGGTAAAATTGGCACAGCCTGCTTTTCGCTCGAATCATTGTTACTGTATGAATAAATTTATAAATATTATCCTAAAGTTTTTGGGGACATTGCAAAGGCACGCGACAAAATTATGTTATTTGATGAAAATTTAAAAAAAGAACATCGTTTATCACAATAGACGTCAAAGAAAAAAACGAAAGACACTTTTCTCTACAGGAAACATATATATGATCATTCGAATAGTGTCACAAAAATGATTTAACAGGGTCACAAAGACAAAAACAGACTTAATATCAAATTATATTAAATACTAGAAATCCTTTTCAATTGCCATTTGAATGACAATATTGGGAAAAGCACGTTTTATCTTTTGTTCACTGAAGTTCAATATGCTGAGTGGATAGCAAATGTCCGTAGTGTGAAATCAGAAGCAATTACTCTTTTCTCTACTAGATTCCAATATATAATACCCGTTTCCGAGTTGAAAGCAATTTCATGTCCATTTCGGTCAACTGCTATAGAAGTAGAAACTCAGCATGCCTTAAAGAAACAGGAATAATAATATCTTTTAGATACTAGCTCCATGCAAAATCCTCAATTCTCCAACCTAGTCGCCACTTTCATTAGCTGAGTGTGCATCAGTGCATCCAGACTTTCATTCCTACAGAATCATTTCCTAATTAAAGTGGCAACGAACTGAATTTAATATTAGGAGACGTAAGTAAGGTTTGGTGTCGAAGCTCGTGTTGCATGTAAGCCTGTACCGACTCTACAAACTATGTGTCTCAAAAGGCTTTGCATACGTCTAGTCAACGAATGAGTGGTACAGTGGTTAAAATGTAATGCTGGTTTTGGTGAACGAATGTGGTTTTCACTTGAAAACCCAAAGCTCTGTGACTATTCGAAAGGATTTTTGATCTGGCTTAACAGTTGGACGCATATTATTTCTTGGAAGCATTTGCCACAAAAAATCATTGAATAGAATAGCATGTTGACTTAGCACCAGGCTGAGTTTGAATAAATCTGATTTGCTGTTTGCTTCATGAAGATTTTTCCTCTAGTGATCGCTCAGAGGCATGAAATTAGCATATTGCATGTGCAAATTTTTTAATTCGGAAGCGAATGCTTACTTTTAATAGAATTTGTTAGTTCAATGAATAAGTTTTCAAATCCAAAACTTATCATTTTTAGAGAATATGCCTTCAGAAAAGTCAGTGCCCAATGTGGGCTTAAGTTAGTACTAAAAAATATGACTGGTATCATATATTTAAAAACACTTTATTTCAGTTGGATTATTTAATTGAAATTTATGTGACTCTCTGTATCGTCTATATGAAACGTCGTATGGTTTTATCAACTATATTAATGTATGTCACTAAGTTGCTTACACTAGCAAACCTAAGTAGTAAACAGATTTTACTGATTTTCGAACAAAATTAATAATAAAATCACTTTTAATCACAATTAAAATCACAGGAAATTAATATTTATCATATAATAGTTTTAATATTATATTAATTATATAATTAATAAATGCGCATATTGATGCGCATAAAAAATACGCGTGATGAATGTGTGGTGGTCTATGTAGCGCCGGCAGGTACGTAAACAGAAACACTTCAAACCATAGTTCTTCCTGAAAAAATTTCACTCTTTAGGAACACTTACCAACGATTGATAAATTTTATGATTTGTCTTTACAGTCAATTGAGCATTTTCGCAGAAAGGGTAAAAAAATTGTCTGATTGTTCACTCGAAAGTTGTGTTCGCGAGGACTCATGACCAGACTTTCATATGCAATTGAATGTTACAGGATGTATAGGTGATAAATAAGACTAGGTTTGATAGAAGTTATTTGAAAAGATTGGCAAAATTATGGAAGTGGCATCGTCAAGAAAAAATTCTAGGAAAAATATAAGCACATGTACAAAATTTTCGAGTCAAATTCAACGATTTTTGGCACAAATTTATAATACTGTTGAGTCTAGTGCATATTTTTCAAATGATATTGGTAAATTTTCGATATCAATCCATAAGTTTTCGAGTCAAATTCATAATTTTTTCAAGACAAACTCATCATTTTTGGGCATCGTCATGGTCATAAGTTATGAATATGATACGCAAAATGTGAACTTACCTTAAAATGTATGAATTCAGCTCGAAAAGTTAAGAATTTGACTCGAAAACATTAATGAGATATCGAAAAATTCCGAATTGATTAGTAAGCGTATTCTGTGTGTGTGTGTGTGTGTCTTCATGGTGTGTGAAAACCAAATAGTGGATGATGATAAAAACGCAAATCATAAAAAATTATTTGCTTACACCACCATATATTTATAGACAGTGCTATTGGCGATCTAACAGTAATTTCTCCCATTCATCAAAATACCTTTCATTCATCAACATGTAATATTAAACTGATAACTCATCGAAATTCCCGTGAAATTGTGACTAGCTTCATATTCACCTCACACAACGAAACATCATAAACAACTCAGCAGTTTTTTTAGAATGTCTTCAGCTTCGCCAAATACAGGCAACATAAAAACCTCCTTAAATTGCGCAGAAAAAAATCAATTACGATACTGCCAAGTTGTAAAATGAGTGTCGTTTTCATGCACCCCAATTCCAAGTTCAAAACATATTTTCCGAAGGATTCAATTTGTTCGGAGCTTTATTGCTCGTAAGATTAGATGACCAAAAAGTAGACAACTCGAACGATGTGATTTGATGACCAAACGATGATAAGATTGCATTGCACTTTTATAGTGGCTGAGCTCTGATTGAAAATTCCATACGAGTCGTTGTCTGCCGTTAATCGAACGCTGTTTCGTACAGCAAAATACATTAGCTATCATTTGCAATGAAGGATCGTTAAATTGAAAACTACGGTCTTTATGACAAAAAAACTAATATTGATTTGAACCTGCTATCATTTTGTGCATGAACCCACAGAAGCTAAAATTTCACCGTGAAAATTCATGAATAAAAATTTCCCCATTTATTCTAAACAGCAATTCCCAAACGAATCTATGTAAAAACTTTTGGAGTTTATGGGGTCTTTCCTGACATGCTTGTCCAAACCAAACACAACATTTTTCTTGCTAATACCAACCATCAACACAACTGTGATTGATTATCAAATGAAAATGTATCTATTAATTACTCACAAAAACCGATCCGTTCATAATGAGCAACGCAAATAAATTTATACCCTGACAGAAACATAAATTCTCGTGACACACATAAAATACAAATGTTTCGTGGCTTGTTTCCGCTGAACACTAGCCTAGCCTCAGCACTAGCAGGCATTTCAATATCCCCCAAACTGAAATTCCATATTATAGCCGAATCGGATCAACGACACCGAATCGTAGTCGCTGTACGAGTAGTAGACGAATTCGAGTCAGGAAGCGGAAATAGCAAGGGAATATTGCACGAAACCTGTGTTTCAGCCGAAAAAAAACTGCAATATTTATTGCTAAAGAATTTCTGCTGCCATCAGTACACCTTGTCGCCCCCAAGTCAAAGTAAAGGAATTTTATTGTACGGAAGTGAAGAAAAAGGAAATTGATATGGTAAAAGTTGGGTAAGCACAACGGTAAAAGTACTGCCGCGAGCATATAATCGATGTAACTTTTCTTGCAATGGATACGACAATACAGAAAGCATTGAGACATTGTCAGGGAATAGTTTGAGTTCTTGTTTGCTCAAGAGCAGGTGAGTGAAAGAGTAAAGTGGAGGTGTCTTTGTTAAGCGTACTACAGGAGTTTTTAAGGTAGGTTAATGAGATCCAAGTATTACGACGTCAAAGGAGTATTGAACTGCCAAAAACTTTTTATTTTCTATGGGTTTCACGACGTAGTGTTGCTGTTGACAAAAGAGTGAATGAAAGTGAATAGATACTTTAGAAAGCTAGATGCATTAGTGAAATGTGTTAAATTAAATTCAAGGTGAATCTTTCAGGGAATAGTCATCTATCATTCGCTTTCCACCTTGTTGATGCATAGCTAACAGCCAAATCTATGCAACTAGCGCCGTGTTTGCGAGCCACAGATGACTACAGGGGTCGATCAAAAATGCCATTTAAATAAAATAAGTATTTCGAAATAATGCTCACCATGTTCACAATGTGGCTAGAGTTACGCCTCTGCAAAACAAGTTTTGCCAAATTTTGATTTATAAACGCTAGGATGAAGAAAATTAATCTTGGAGGAAGGAAAATCCACCAAAAAGCAAGAATTGACAGGACGAGCAATACAAAATCACTTTTGGTAAGCCAATATTAAATATCATATCAAAATAAATAGCATTCGCACTCAAAACATTATACTACATCTCTTTCATAGTCGATAAAGAAGATATACGGATAAGAAAATACATCGGGAAAACATAGCACAGAGGAAAATATACCAATCAGTGGATCAACTGATTTAGACTCGAAACAATGCTAAAATGATGTTTGATTTTTCCCAGTTATTTCCGGCCACAGCTATTTTTGGCCACACCTTCATACCGAATCCAGTTTCCTTTTAATTAATCACTCTGCTATTGTTTCTGCAGATATGCCTGAAAAACTTGGAACACTGCGTTAAAATTTTCGAAAATGTGTAATTTATTAGCTTTATATACTTTTAAGCTGATTCATTTTTTAATATTTGTTTCGTGAATGGAACTATTTTTTTCTATTATGCCAAAATTGACTTAAATATTATAGCGCCCAGCGTGGGCCAGATGATATATTTTTTGTTCTATTTGAAAAAATTATGTTTCTGCTCAAATGAAAACACAACATTTCAGTGTTACTTACACGATTAATCCCTTCCTGCTTTTGATTGTCGGTTGTTGGCTGTTGACAATAGCTAGATCGGCATTTTTATGTAAATCATTTCAAATTCATTCGGAAATTTTCATAAAATATTTTATAATCTGCTCTATGGGCTATCCAATGCCTAAAATAGCTTTTTTTGCAAATAAATCACCAAACATACATCTAAAAATACGAAACAATATTTCATGCATGTTTTCATATAGTCATATTCGACAGGAATGAAAAAAGTAACCACGTTCCCAGCCACTCATCAACTATGAAAACGTCTATGTTGACTGCTTATTGTCTATTTCAAACATTGAAAAAAATAACCCAACTCAGTTCATATTGAATTGCTTTCAGTCTCACGTGGATATTTCACGTGTTTGATGACATTTACATACATCAGTCGTTCAAGCAATCTGAATCTTAAAGAGAATATACCTGCGTGGAATAGCTTTAATACGTTATGTTTAGCTTGATATGCAGCAAAATTAGATCAATATCTCTGTTTTCTTCCTATTGACGAGAATCAAATTTTTTATGTTTCAACATTAACGAAACAAATTATCTTTTCTGATTTGTCTTCAAAACTTTTAAGACAACCCCGCCGGTCCACCAGAAAACGCTAAAAGCAAACAGATTGACAGCAGTCAAATCAATCGAATCTATTTTCAGATAGATTCTGCTCTCGATTTCAAACTTCCAAAAACTTGAATAAATTGATACAAGATATTTGCTTAAGGTACTAAACCTGAACTTTACTCCTCTTAAAATATCCTTTCATGTATTTTTATTCCAAGGAGAAGTCGAGCTTTCGGATGAACATGCCCGCAGCTTCAAATATCAGATATACTCGTAAGCTCAAAATTGTCCCTCTTTCCAGCTTTCGTTAAGTTCAAAGCAGTTAAGCTTTGTCCATTTCATATGCTGTAAATGAATACTAGACTTATTTCTAATAGACTCTGTTGGTCATAAGGTTTCCTCGTACAAAGTTCTTGTAGGTCTACATCAAATCCAACATACGCAAAGTATTCATTCGAGCAGTAACGTTTACTGCAGGATTCCAATATTACTTTCACTTGCATCATAAAATAAATATTTGCTTGAAATCAAATAGTTGCGGGGTATTTTATATTAAGCTTTTAGGTTGACTGTTGTCACGGCCGCATAAATTTCCAGGCTGTGTTCAACGTGAGTTCAAGTAGCAACGGCAATTTATTGCCATTGGGACATTAATTAACCTTGTTGGTGTACTGAAATTAATTATAAATGTCTGGTGCGCCAGTGTTTTATGGTTCAGGAGTTTATTTTTCAATATATTTGAGAATTATTTTTATTTTCGTAAATGATAGCTTCTGTCGGACATTTTTTGAATATTTGATTATAATGAGAGGGATTCCGAAAAATGTTATAACGAAGTCAAATACTAAATTCCAAGCAAGGATCTGAACATAGAATGCTAATGTGATACAATTCTTTAAACTGGAGCTTGCTCATTAAGCGGTTCAAACGGAGTAAACATTAATGATCCCGAGTGAATAAGCAAATGATCCTTTTGACTTACCTAAATCGACATGAAGTTCAAAGTATTTTCTCGTAGTATTAGTTTCTATCCCGTGCTAAAATGAATAAATTGAATTTCGACAGCTTTGATCATTTGAACAGAATCTCAGGGAAGTTAGTTTTTTTGTATTTGGCTTTCATTTGTTATTTAAACATAATTTACGAGTAAACCAAAACTCTTAAACGCCTAATGAAAGTTCCGCATTTGATGTTGCAAAGAAAACAGGACCCAGATGATTTCTCAAGAAGTACATCTTTGAAAATTAAATGTGACAGGACCATTAATGAAAAAATGACATGAGGCACATTCACGAACAGCTAGATGAGCGAACAAATTTCAGCTTCTGTCTACAATCAAATATAAACGTACTATGCAAAAAAAAACCGAAATTACATTCAAGCATTTTTGATCAAAATACACGTGGTCTTTCAATTAAATTACAGAAAAGTAAGGTTGGTTAAGGGGGGTAAGGTATTTCAAAATATTGTGTAAAAATTTGGAGCAAAATTGACGAAGTTATGAGTATTTGAGCGTCCGTTACTCCAGGCCGGGTTTTTATATCTGCTCGACAGCTATGCGATTTTCTGAAACTTGTTATTTTTCGGACATCTAACAATAATCTTAAAGCTAACAAATGTGTACGGACAAAGTAGGTGACATTCATACATACAGTCAAATAAGGTGACAGCAAACAGAAAGGAGAGGATACGGTCAGCGCTTTAAAATTGTAATGTTTTTTTTTCTTTAAGAAGAGGTTGCAGTTCTTAATACATGAAATTCAAAATTTTTCCGGTGATATGAAATTAAAACTTCTGAGAATTAATTATTCTTTATGAAAGAAAATAAACACAAAATACAAAATGGCGGCTCCAGCTTGAGCCTAATCCAACCATATATGGTACATTTGGGCTTGCGCAGGTCGCTTTACTGTCTTGTTAGTTCGTCTGAAACAGAAATAAAACGTTAAACTTTTTAAAACAGAGGAAATTCAAAAGTCGTTATCTTCGCTCCTTTAAAACAAACAAAAAAAAAACAAAAAAAAAAACAAAACAATAACAAAATTATATTTGTTTGTAAAAAAAAAGATATATTTTCTAAAAAAAAATTCTTATCTGCTTTTTAATAAAAATCATTTTGATAAGGCACTGTAAATTGAATTTACTTTAATTATCACGAAAGTGTATGCAGATCAGTTCATTCAGTCAAGTCGTAGAGCGCCCCACGCGCTGAAAATTTCTGCTTTCGGAAAAACGCTTTTAAAGTTTGAAGTTGCTTAAAACCGTATTAGAAGTATGTTCCGGTCAATGAAGTGTATTTGAAAAAATATATTTTACATAAACATACACTTTTATCTTAGTATTCTCCGTAGTTTAGGGATGCAAATTTAAAAAAAAAAAATACCGAAAATTTGACAGCAACCTCTCCTTAAGCTTACTTTTTCATTGTAGATATAATTAATTCAAGTGGCTTAAATTTATATGTAAATGATACAGTAGAGTCGATGACTTCAAGGCTAAATATTATATAAGTCATCAGCACTGCTATATCACAAACATATAAATTTGAACTATTGGGGTTGCACTACAGAAACTTCTTTCAATTAATAACAAAGATATTGAGAGAAAAAACAAGAAATACCGTCAAAGAATAACGCAGAAAACTTATTCAAACAAATGGCATCTTAAATTTTCAATATAATTTTTTTAGATACTTAAAAACATTTAAGGAAATTAATGAAGCAGACAACTACAAAACATTAATTGGCAAAGAAGAAACTTAGCAAAAAAAAATAATAATCATGGAAAAAAGAGCTAATAAAATCTCAGGTATAACTCTTATAAATTATTGATAAGAATTAACAAGTTTTGACGTTTAAGTAAACTTTTTTTTATTCGTAAGAAATGTAATATTTTTTTTTCATATAAACATTTTAATGAAAGCTTAACTGAAAAAAATATGCTGAAGTGCGTTGTTCTTGTAAGTCAGAGGCGAAATTCATGTAATTTTTTATATTGCTAACACTTTACATATCTCGCATACTTTTTTTGAACCGAAGACTATTAAAGCTCACTCTCTATATCGATATCTAAACAAACTTTCAACAATAGACAAGCATTTTATTCTTCCCTAAAATGAAACAAAAAGCAAGGCAACATTAGTAATGATATATGTTATTGGATTAATATGTTTTAGTTGAGATATATGAGCTTATAAATACTCATATTTGCCATCATCCATATTCAACAGCGCAACTTCATTCCTTACATTCGACTACGTTCTACTCATTTTTCTTATCCTGCCCCTGAATATGAGAGTAGCAGAAAAATAGGAAATCAAAAAACTTTCATTGCATAGCACGCAGTCCTTTGTAACATTTATTTAGCAGCATTTATGGTCGTATATGCTTTATATATAGTATACTGAGATATAAAATATAGGTGAAAGCTTAATTCTCAAACATTACGGACTTTTGTGTTAGACTGCATAGTCTCAACGCTATGTAATATAGCCCCAACTACCATGAACACAACCTCTACACATATCTTTGCAGTATCCAAAATAAGAGCAGTTTTCTAATACGTTTGTGTAGTCTAGTAGGTAAAGTGTTAGTTCTTGAAGAATAGCGACACGGATTAGATTTTGGATTGGAGCAGAGTTTATTTTTAGCAAATTAAAGGTTATGATGTGAAATCTCCGTAATGTTATTAGAAATTTCCATAGCCTCAAGTAGCCTAAAGCAGAGACAATTCCCTGTTCTTTACTTTTTGTTAGGACTATATTGCAGGGCTAAATTTAAACAATAAAAAAGCAATTAAATGTACTTAAAACAGCGAATTTTTCAACTCTTCAAATTTTCCTTCAATGGGTGCGAGCCCACATTGGGCGCATTTTTTCACCCAATGATTTTAGACCACAAACAACCACACTGTGAAGTTGAGAATACAAATTCAGATTCCAAACAGCATTTCCTATGCTATAAATATTTGTTTAACTAGCCCTTTTGAAATAACTTTAGTTGAATGCAAGTTTCAAGATTGGCTTAAGCATTATTCGAAATATATTTACCTATATGAATCCATTGAACATTAATCTTTTCAAGGATTATTGATTTTGATTTTCAAGCTAACCCAATATCTATAGATTCATATATCATGATGCCATCCACCTAAAAACTAATCGTAATCGATAAACATATGCAAAATAGATTCATTCATTTTCGAAAAGGAAACAATCAATCATTATGCTTCAATTTTCGTCAATCATCTAAGCAGTAACAGCACGCTGGACATTTAATCTTCGACGAATTTCGATTGGGTCTGACCTAGCATTTTCAATTATAAAAAAAACTTCTATCTGAAAATGAATGCAAACCTACATCAAACACTAATGGAAATCAACTCAAGAGGATGAACAGATGATTTACAATCTATGGGAAAATGCGTCACTTCGAGACCGGAAATAAGATAATTATAATAATCAGAGAAGCATGTTCTCACTGCGAGAAGTTCTTGAAAGAAAATATGTTGAATGAAAAAACCAGATTCTCAAAGGATTCTACAGCGTCGACGACATGCAAGTGGCATTGTAACATTTCTTAGTTCTTTTCGAAGCATACTCTATCAGATCCATTCCTTCATCACTAGTTCGTGCCTATGTAGCTATACATTGGCATCATTGTGAATTTCATTTTGAAGATATTTTACAAACGGCAATGGATAGCTAGCTCGTTTGCCTTCTCTACCAAACCCTCTCGGCACCAGTTCTTTTCCATTGTATTTTCCATCCCAGTGTGCATTGTGTACGTATGTTTGGCCTTGACTTCAATACAATTCGCTCGAATCCGTGTCGTTACAGAAAGTACTCTGGAAAATTGAAAATACTTCGCAGCCAGCATTTCGTGTTGTAAGTTGGAAATTTCGACGTCGAACTGGTACTGCAGCGATGGTAGTTGGCATTTCGTTGCTTTCTTGCTGTCGGCACAAAAGAGCAATCCACTCGATTGCTTTATGTCTATTATTAGGGAAATGGGAAATAAGAAAACAACTTTCTCTATGTGTATTATTTCTGTCTACAATTGAACTAGGATAATTGCATGAATACTGTCTCGATGATAGCATTGTTTTGTTCGACAACCACTGCCATAAGAACAACAACTGAACAAATTTTTGATGTAATTTGTCGTTGAAATCGAATTGAAGATGAATTGCTTTCGTTGAAATGAGAAAATGTTTTTACGTGTCCTTAATGAATGAGGTTGGTGTTTTGAGACATTGACTTCAGGAATATCAAGGTTTTCATTAATGCTTTATTTGAGTATTGAAACAAGGTCTGCATGTTTACCTGATAAATATTTTTAGTGAAAGGAACAACGGTTATGCTAATTACAACGACATTGAAGCAAGTGGTTTTGTTTCGTCAAAGTACTGTTTCGAAAAATCATATCATTTAGTTGATTACGTACACTAAACTCATTTATTTCAATCGTACTGAAAACGAAGACTACCGAAAAATTATGAGAAACCCGAAACATTCTATCACAATGCTCAAAACATCAAGAAATCGTCTTCGTGGAAAAGTTTTATAATAGTAGCTAGTAGCAAAGAACACAAACATGATCATGAAAACTCATAAAACTAAAGTTCATCGTAACTATTCAAACGTCCAAGTCCTGGCAAAAGTTCCATCAAACTTTCTCGCTAATTCAGATGATGTATTATTTCGAATACACTCTTAGGTCACAATGTCCTTATCAGAAAGCATAGCACATTTTCTAAATTAACTCCACACAGTATCATGGTGTCGTTAATCTACCATAAACTTTCCGGTCCTATTCCCATTTCGAGCTTCTCGACTTCTTTCTTCTCATCGGCCAGTGAGTGTCCTTGCCTTCTGTCGTTTTGATTCCGTTTCAATTTTACCGAATCCCTTGCTTCGAGCTTAACGTCATCACATCACTATAGTGGATAGTCTGATATGATGCTCTCAGCTCACAATGTCAGACCTTTCTCGGCTGTTTTGCCTGTCTAAAGCCATCTGAAGAACGAACGAACGAACAATGGACAACAAAAGAACACATCATATGAAACGGATGTCCTAGATAAGGGACAAGAATAAAAGTCAGACTCGTAACTATCGGATGATGATAGTGAATAGAGCAACACCATCACACCATGGCTAAGAAAAAAGTGTTTTGTTCGGAAAAACGGATTTCCTAGCCGGTTTTATGAAGCAACTTGTCTGTCCGTTTCGTAGTGCGCAAAGTAACATATTTAAAGCTTTTGACCTAGTTTGACTTCGTCGGTCAGGACTATTTCGTATTATATTCTTATTATCCCGTTTTCTTTTCGCGAAGAAATCGGACGTGTTATTTGATGGGCATAATACTCGAAGAAGAAGAAAAATTATGGTGCGAAAATTTCATAATTTTTTTTAAGTCTTAAGGCGAGGGCTAGGAAGAGATTTACGTGGTAATCAGGGAAATAAAAAAAGATGCAATCAATTATTTGTTGTGAATTCCTGGAAGAGACATTTTTATATCATTGAGTTTCATCGTTTTTCTTCTCGAAAATGTTCACGTCGACTTTCCAAGAATAGTTTAATGCAAAACTTCAATGTTATTATTTTTGGAGCTGAATTACAAAAATTCTTCTACTATGAAAAATTTGAATAATTACAGCAATAAAAAAAAGAAACAAGTTATGTTATTATTAAAATGGCTACTACCATATATTGTACGAAATTCGATTGCTTTAAAATCTCATTCGGCCTGTTTATACTTTTTATACGTTCAAGTTTTTTACAGGTTTCATAACCATCCGTTTTTTCTTTCAACAAATCATTCAGAATTACGGTAAATGTCTGTATTTACCTATTTTTCATTGATTCAGAGTTCAAATCGATGTCTGCTAGTCTGTTTTCAGTATTTCGATGAGATGCTTATTTTTCCCTTTGTTGTGTGCAGTGAAAGAGAATATTATACAGCTACAGAATTTTGCATTTTTTAAACTAAAAAACAACTTTAATTAGCTTTTGCGATTGATGGTATTATGTAACTTATTTTTTTGACCATGCCTCTGAAATCAAAAGTGTTATATTGTTGACTGTTATTGAAAACTTGTCCCACCAACCACTGCCAGATGCTTTTCATGGGTTTATAATTTGGGGAGCAAGCTGACCAACCGAGCAAACTGTTAATAATTCTTAATTTTGTTCAGAAATGGCGCTGCAAACAAGGATTTGTTGGGACCAAAAGTTTGGCCGCCATTATCACAATGGTACCAACCATTCCTGCACCACGCCGCACAGTGCATCGAATATATGGGCGCGATGGACAAATATGTAATGTTTTTAGATTCTTATAGGAAATGTTTTCATGATTATCAATAAACCTCATAACAAGGGTCGGAAATGAACATATTACAAATAATAGCATAAAACTTATTCTCAGTAGTATTTTATTCGAATTTTGTGTGCACTTCTGAAATTAATAATACAGGATTTCTTGTTTCCCATAAAAGAAAACCAACGCCAACTACTTTAATAAAAGCAATGCCAACTATTAAAATAAAAGCAATGCCAACTAACATTAGCAATTTTACATAAAAATAAACAAAAGAAATAAGCAAAAAATATGTAGCCTATGCTATGCAATTATAATCCTTTTAGTCTGAATCTAAATAATCTGCATCACTACTACTTAATCTAATTTGATTCTAATCTAGATTTAGATGGTGTCCATCCATACTTTTGAATCTCTGTATCAACTTTTATTTTTTTACTATTGATAAATTGCCGTGTAGATGAAATGTACGGTTCAGAAGTTATCAGCAGCACTCTGAGTAGATCTGTATTGGAACCCACTCTTGTAATTTTTCGGGTGTTATGCAATCTGTGTTTTCTTATTTTTTATGCGTTGCCTCTAATTCATCTTCAGACAATTGTCCAATAAGTAAGGAAAATGTGGCTATTATCTCAGTTCCAGTTGTTTAAATTGATATAAAATGTCCTAGTTTCTTTTGATAATGTTTTGAATATTTCGATATTTACGGAACACATCTTTCAATTTTAAAATAGCAATTAGGAAAAAATATTCATCTATGCTATTTGGGTTGGTAAATCTTTGTTTATACTGGTTATGTCCGGAACTGCCGTTGAAACCTCATTTGCAGACTAGTTTGAATTTGTTACTTTTAACTGTCAACTCCAGGATTTCTTCTAAATCCACACTAGCAGAAATATCATTTGCGGTAATTTTAGTTGGTAGCATATAATTTTTGGCCGAAATCAATGAATGTAGGGTTGCAAAGCAATCCTTGTGCAACTCATTCAACACGGATCTTAACAATTTATATTTTCTTGCCGATAAATCAAGGTCTAGTTATAAATTTAGTCCTTGATGAAAGCTTAAAGAGGACTTACGTTCATTAGCAGACAACTTCTCAGCCAGAATTTCGGCAAATCTCAACTCTGTAGATGTTCTGCTAGGCACAAGTTCCTGTAGCCAACTTTTTTTTAGTTTTTGTCGATGCTTCTTCAAAAGATATTTGCGAACTTCCTCGCGTGCCGCCTGGTCCAGGCTGGGTTTCATCATTTGCTGCTGAAGGGGCATCTTCCAATTGAATATTCTTTTGGAGCCAAGAAGCGTAGCGCTCTCGAAATTTTTGACGGTTCCGAAAGACACTGTCCAATTATTTATTAAATGAAAGGCAAAATAGCCGATTTATGCTGGAAAGTTCTCGTCGGTGAGGTTCGTTTGATTCTTCCACATGTAGTAATGAGCACAGTTTATCAAATGCAATAGAAATCCGATCACTTTTATTATGTAAAAAAAAACATATATTTGCCAACTATTCGTTCGATATGGTCGCCTTTCCTACAGATAAAATCATATAACTGTCAAAGTTGCACTCAGACGCAGCTAAACTATATTCCAAATTAAAGTTTTTCCACAAAGCAATCATAATACATAAAAAAGTACAAAAAAATATTCGAAGATTTTTTTAAAAGCTTCATCAAAGATTCAACTTTAAATGATCTCGATTTGTCACACTTAAGATGCATGCAAAATTATAGAACGGTGAAATCGTTTTTAATCAAATATTTAATTTTAAACTACATACCTTGGCCAATAAATTTCATCAAATGACAAAGCGATTGCATAACAAAGAATGAGTTCTTAATGTTTAGCTACTCTACTGATTGACGGATAGATGTGAACAATGTAATAGCTGCATTAAACGGTAGTTTAGAGACTACTATAAAATACCCGGCGAAAAATAACTTACTAGGATAAACTTGGATTTTTTTTCGTCTACTGATCGATGCAATGTGCACCGCTACCATCACCACACAGGAACGTCACTTCGTCTTGAGCAGCCCACCAGCACGGTCTTGCCGCTGGAACGCTCGCAGCGTACACGTACACTTATTGTTTATAGTAAATAAAGTAAGTTGTTTTCATCTCGTGTAGAAGGTGAACTCAATTAAGAAGTAGGTAGTTGTCATCCCCTATGACACACCACACTAGGCAATTTGAAAGTAGAAGATTCAGCCACCTTTTGAAATTTGTCATTGATATCATAGGATTGGACGCTATTCGGCAAATTCTTCGTGGATCCCATTTTTTCAGTTTTTTTTTATATCCTTATATTCCAAGTAAATCCTGACAGTATGGTTCGTTTTTTTTATATTTTTGGAGTAATTTTATTCCTTTTTAACCTGCCTCGAAATTTTTTTGGCAATTTGACCTTTCTACCTTTATTCTAACACCACATCAAGTGACATAGTAAGTGAATACTGTGATTTAGAATATATTAGTTTCCAAAAAATTCAGTACAAATAGCGAAAATGCTTATTTTATCCAATGCGTCTATAGGTATGAATTGATCGTGATAATTCACTGATGATAAATAATACACTGTTATTGAGTAAATACTCCTTGCAAATGAATTACCAAACTGAAGAGCGTAATATTTCGATATAATACATTTACTTATTTCTGTCAAATCATTTCAGAACAACAAAAGAAAAAAACTGCGCCTATAGCTATAAAAAGCAGTATACTTTCAAAATTATTTTTATAGCCTTAAGCTTAGTATGCAGTCCGGCTAAAATGCCAATTTGCATACTTATTTTACTAGAGGGGAAATCGAAAGCAGATATTTTAGAAATCATATTTTTTTGTGGCGAAAAAATAGACGAACTATGTCAATATTTTGCCAGGTATTTTAACAACTGGTGCGTTAAAATGGGAGTAAAATCAGGACATTTACCTAAAATTGAGATATCATTAACAGTTGTTTGTGCAAACTTCGCAATTTCTTACATTTTAATTTAAAAAAAAAAAACTAATTGACGGCACCGTCACATTAATTTTAGCTCATAAACCCACCATTGTGAAGAGTTCTATTTGACTTCTGTGCGCCCAAAATTTTACTCCTATCATTGGAAAAGTTAGCTTTACTGTTATCATTAGGAAAGCTCTTTACCAAATCTCTACACCATGCTTAACACAATAAATTTTTATAAATCTAGTCAACGTTTATAATAAGGAGAGCTAAAAAGTATTATTGAAGGCCACTGTATAAGTGTCTATACCAAAACAAAAACATCAGTTTTCTTGGAGCATCCTAGGACGATTAACTTTATTTTCGTATTTTTTATTTGCAAAAATAATTATTTTTAAAGCTACTACTGCCGTGCTCCGGAACTCCTCTAAAAAAAGGTGTCTTGCGGTGACCACGATATCTCTGCATTAGACCATTTCAAATGAAAAAACAAAAGAGATTTCGTTAACATATGGTATTATTTGGTGGTGAACCGAAAGAACATGCAAAATACTAATTTTTAACAAAAATGCGACTTTTAAAAGCAAATTGTTTTTCGATAAAAATGTTGGCCTTAGATTACTTGTAAAATAAAATAAAATATTTATCGGCGAAAAGAAGCACTTAATCACTACAAAATATGTTTACAAAGCTTGTGAGCAAATTTTGGGACTGATCGATTGTACAGTTTTGAGAAACCCTGCTCACCGACTGTTCGAACATAACGCGGTCAATGTCTGAAAAGCACTCTGCATCGCACCGAGACGTCTTTATAAATATGCATGTGAGTTCGAGAATATTTTTTGGATTGACATGAAATTTTCTGTGTGGTTATTCTTAAATATATACATATGTGTATATATTACGAAAGCAAAATATTTTTTGTTAATATCCTAAGTGCGTTTTTAATATCCCAAGTGCGTATTATACCTAAAGCTAACTTTTATTAAATCCCAAAACGTATGAAGATGTATTCTACTCAATTGAATAGACATTATGTTAAGAAAACAACATCAGTATTTTCATAAATGTTTCGTGAAACGATAGCTTTTTAATTCTATAACACAATTCAAGTCGACGAATACAACCATTACTTGAAAACTGAAAACAATCCACACAACACAGTGACTGAATCCTGCTAAAGAATTTCAACTCAATGCTTGCAGCTAAGTAGCAAAATGCTTTTCGCCGAATAAATAAATGAATTTGACAGTACATGAGGTTTCCTGTGTATAGATTAAATTTTCTCTTTTCAGTTTCCGAGGAAACCAGGAGAACACGTGTGTAGATTTTCTTAATAACAAACCATTTGATAAGTCAGAAAGTGCTCTTAAAATTATTCAATTGACCTAATTTCATCGTAGTATTTTCCATTTGAGTACTTTCCTGCTGGCTTTTATCACATCCACGCAGAAATGTGTGGTAAACGCTTTACAGAATCATTGAAATTATTCAAAGATATTTTTCAACAAAAAATTACTATCGCAATTCACTGAAAACTCTTATTCAGGCAAGTTTCTATCTTGTGCGGCCGAAAAAATGTGCTTTCTTCAGGATTTTTTTTTGGGAATGTACATATTTAAGATAGGCACTTAAAATTTTTTTTCAATTGTAGGTAAATGTACAACAAATTTTTAGTAGAAATATGCAAAGGTGGGGATGGGGGACATCGAGCAGTGGCGGCGCGCCAAACGGATTTTAGCTGCTGATGGCAGTCCTGCCGTCGATTCAGATGATCTGAAACATAATCTTATTTAATATACTTTTGTCTATGGCCCCTACCAGAACTGTGAACAAAAATGAAAAATGAAAAAGTAATGCAATTTTGAAAAAGAACAATGATTTTTTCCATTTTTTTAGCTACAAATTGTTATGTAAAATGAAAGATTGCTAATGTTTTTTAATGGTTCTGCTACCAGCCACGAAGAAGCCTTTTGATACCCAACTGTAAAAAAGGTTGTGATCATTCCTCAACCCGTCTGCCTTCAATCACTTCCACCAGGTCAAAAAATGCTGGTGCCGCTGCCTATTTTAAGGGATAGCTTTCATAATTCATGT
Organism: Nemotelus pantherinus; assembly: GCA_963978885.1. NCBI lineage: Eukaryota > Metazoa > Arthropoda > Insecta > Diptera > Stratiomyidae > Nemotelus > Nemotelus pantherinus. Next base: position 235,108,152 of record OZ022263.1, on the reverse strand, counting down.
ATCTACTGTATCTATCCGAAAATGCAAAAACAAAAAAATCGATTTTCTTTCGACCGCACAAGGTAGAAACTTGGATTCAGGCATTCGAATCAGGCGTTTGAATTTCGAAAAAAATTACAAATTCAATTACAAACTAACCAAAACTTGCCACGAACAGACGCACTCTTTTCACAGTGCCAACGGAAACTACTTTGCAGAGCTCAGTCAGTATCTTTGAGTCAAACTTCTTAATTAACGAACCATTTTCAACATTTTGCTTCCAGAACATTTTAGATATCTTACTGTGTTTCCTTTACCGGAATTGTTTAATCTCACAAGCAGATTAAATCAATGGTTTTACACAAAAGTGGTGAAAGGTTACAAGCACCCGATTAAACTACAAAAGTATTTTGTGACTTGAAGTATTCTCAGAAAATTCTTAAACGATTATGTCACACCAAAAGTGTTTTCAAGTGTTCAGCTTTCTAAGTTTTAATTAATGGAATTCAATATTCGAATATTTTCCAACTATTTACTGACATAAAAGCGATTCATGTTGAATTGTTTGTTTCTTCTTCTTCTTCTTAAATATGTCAAAACTACATCAACCAATATTTGTCAAGCATCATTACACCCGCATTGTTAAACCCTTCAACAAATTTTACATCTCTTCAATAAATTCCACTCCTTTCAAGCACTTGTAATACATTTACCGCTTCATTTCGACCAGATAGTCAATAACTCGGTGAGCATCTTTTCTTAAGAAACAAGATTGATTCCTTTCGTTCGCCTTGCTTTGCCTCGAAAAAAAAACATCCGGAATCAGTTAAGGTTTTATTGAAGATGAAAAAAAACACGAACGAATTGAAACTAAATGATAAAGGAAAACTTTTTTCGCCATGTTGTACTGTACCACGAAAGAACACGTTCTGCGAAGTTTGCATTAAGACTTCTTCAGAACATGTCGAGAGAGCGTGAAAAGATATAAACTTGTGCAAGCCGCAATGTTTCCAAATAGAATACGAGACGAAATCGATTCATCAAAATTGAAAAATTCAAATTGTTCAATAGTAACAGTTTTCGCTTGCAATTCTTAAGTTCAACGTGATTTATTTGATTGATTTATTTTCGAGAAGTTGTTGAAGGAATGTATCTAGTTTGTTTGCTTGTTTCGGAATGGGGAGGATTTTATGGATGTGGTGTGTTTATGGTTTGCAACGTGGATACGATATTTTTTGAATCAATTTTCAAATTGATTGCTATTTCGAATAAGGATTTTCATGAAATACAAACAGCAACATACAGAGATAAATCGGTATAAATATTATTTTGTAGATTTGAAGGCAATCGGGTGGGAAAAATAGCTGGTTTTTATTGCGTTATCATTTCTTGCTTTAAATTTTGGCTAACTTGGTTAAAAACAAAGGGCAATGCGCATAATGCTAAAATAAATCGATTTTTTTTAAAGCTATTAATTATGATATTTTAATGACTATGTGATTCTGTAAGCAATGTAGTTATTCATTTCGATTCAGAAACGTTGCTTACTGTAAGCCGCACTATGTTTTTCTCTTGATTTTGAACTGTATAATATGAATAGATCAATTTGTTATTTTAAGGTAATAAAAAAACCCAACGTCAATTAATACATACGATTTCTTAACACTATTTCTCAATAAGACTTCTTCGAATAAACCGGTGTATAAGTTATTATTCTTTCTTTCATAGAAATAAAACAAAGTCTCCTCATCCCATTTATGTAAAAAAATGTCAACTCATTTTTGGATACTTTGGACGGACCAAATCATGCCGAGGACAGCTAAACCCATCCGTATCATCCTCCCAAGTTTTAATCTATCGTTTACACGGCGTTGCTTTGAAGCTGAAGCTTTCATAGTTTTTTTTATATTTTACATTTCTCGATGCATGAATAATTGGTTGAACCTGCCATTTTTTTATAAAAACATATATTTTTGCAATGATTTTTGTACAACTTAATGGACTTCGTGTGTTGTTTATTTTTTTCAGTTCCGTTGCCTTCTTAAAATCTTCGAAATTTCCTTTGTAGCCTTCTAAATTTCATAAAGTAGCCCTGATTTAAAAAAAAAAAAAAAAATCACAACCTATTTAGATGTGCATATTTTTACAGTTATTTTGCGATTGGATAAACCCATGTCTTTATGTATCTTAATTCAGCCTTTTTCTTCATCTGAAAGAAATTTCCTATTTGCTGGTACAAACAATTAAAATTTACAACAATTCAATCAACAATTTTCTAAAAAGTGTATAAATATATGAAATGCAACTACTGCGTTTAAACAAATTGCGCTTGCAAATACAGTGAAACTAACTACTAACTAAGGACTCTATTCAGTTATTTTAACAGTAAAATAAAGCATCGATATAATAGATACAAAAAAAAACTTATTTTTCGTCACATTATGTTGCAACATTTTTGTACTTTTTTTATGTACACGTACAAATTCCACACCCAAAGTGCGGTTAAATTAATTGCGCTCGCTGTATGTTTGTATGAAAACCTATTTAGGTTCATATGAGACACAAAACTATTCATAGCTTATAATCATATAAACGTTTCAATCGTTCCTTCAATAGTATTACATGTAAGTAAAACCGAGGACAAAATAATATTTATTTATTGCATTTAATCATTACTGATTCCTGCTTTTTAGATCGTACTGCAGATAAAGAAAAAAAAACGCAGTGCTAATGACCTTAAATATATCAAAATACTGCTACCTAATTAGCTTTGATTACAACACATTAATTTCAAGCAAAATAATAGCTTTTTTCTCACTTTTCAGTTAGCGTCCAGTGTGGGCTTACGAACAATCAAGCAAAAAAAATATTTTTTTTCATATATTAATTAAGATAAAAAAAAAAGAGTAATATATTTTTGATGAATTAGAAAGTTTGGTGTTTTTTGACCAAATGCTATTGCTTTGTCAACAAAATAAAGATAATACAAAATCAAATAATAACTTAAGAATTATTTTGTAGTGCAGCAAATCTTAAATGGTCCTTCGAATTTGGTAAAAATTTCGGCAACGAACTATTAACTTTCGAACACTTCGTACTTGTTTCATCATTGGAACTATAAAAATAGCTATTTGATCATTTCTTAATGCATTAAATGAATAACTGTCATTTTTCATGAATCTCCTAAACAGAATTTGATACAAATGGTTGATACTGATTCTGATATAAAACCAAGAAAGTTTTTGATAATTTAATCATCCTTTTGAACCAATCAGCCTGCAAAGTTGTTGGAAGCGTTTTAAGAAGTAAATTTATCATATATTACCGATATTTAAACATTTAAGCATTTGTTACTTATTTTTACTGGAGATGCTTATCATTTTAAAATATAATGAAAACATCTGTTTGTGTGAAAATAAAAAAAAATCCCTGGTGTTGGATCTAATTCTACTCCTCGAGAAAGCTTTTTCAATGACTTATATAACAGAGTTTATGTAACTGAAACTTATATGAAAGTAGTCCTCTCAGTTATCTATCATAAAACATGTTCTTTATGAACTCGTTCGGTAACATTATCCAGCAGATTTTCTCTACAGCAGATCTTAAAACTCTTGTTTTCACCCGCTGCGTATTGAATTTTTAGTGTTCTCCATATAGAAGCACATGTCACCAGCATCTTCATCAAGCGTCTCAGCGTCTTCAAGTACACAGTTAAAGTGCGCATTCCATATTTTTCCAAACAGATCGTATGTATGTCCATTCATGTAATGATTATGGCAGAAAGAAATTTCAAACAAAAGCCATAAGTGGGCAAAATGCCAGAGTTGAAAACTCGCAAGGTGTGAGTATTTTCTAAAGTCAGTTATACTCATATCACTCGGTTCATGTTCTACAAGTACTAAATGCCAGCCAATCGTAATTTGGCATCTGACTGGCAGACTGTCTTCTTACCACGCTTTTCCATCCGCTGTCCTGTCGCTTGCGCTCCTTCATCCTAAAAGCCACAATGTCGTCTCTCTTCCCTCAACTGAAATTTCAAAAAATACTTGAATTGAGATTGTAACTTTTTTCTATGAACATTTTTACCTCAACGAAAAGTGTTCTAGCAATAAATTTCGTATTTTGCTGAGTGTGTAGTAGACAAAAGCAGAATAAATTCCAGCATAGATTCCATAGATTGAGAGAGAAACAACGAAATAGACAGACCGACCGTCAGACAGCCAGACACAGCGTCAGATTTTATTCGGTCGGGCGGAAGATGCATCCAACTACACATACATACATTCGCTTGACTATCCTTTCCGTCCGTTTTGTTTTTGCTACAATCTGAGTCAGACTCCTTTGCGAAGCATTACTACACCACATCTCGGAAACTGGAAACCACTTCGTCTCAAGATTTGTCGATTCGCGCGTACAAAATCGAAGTTTGCCGCCGAAATCGAATTCTACAATATTTTGTTTTCGAAGTGAGTCTAGCGAGATAAATTGAGTGATTCGAGTAATTGAAAATGCATTTCGAAAATCAATGAAAAACCACAAACTTGTACGTCAAGCTCATTTCCGTCGCAGAAAGTTCTCGGAAACGTCGCATTCAGTTCGTAAAATGAAACTTGAGTGAAAATATGGCAAAGCATAAAAAAGTTTCGCAATAGTTCTAGTGAACAAAATTCGGAAGATAAAAGTTAACGATATTCATGTAATGTTTTACTGAATTTTCCCATTTGTTTGATTTCGTTTCTTGTTTGTGATGACTGCACAAGTTTGTCTGTTTGTTTGTTTGCCTGTATGTAGGCGAACAATTGTATGGTTGAGAATGATGTTAGTAGTGCATTAGTTGTCCGGAAGTTAGCTAGGTTTAATGGGGCTTTTATCTGAAAACTGAACTTTTGCTTGGAACGTGACCATGCATGCTTAAGTTATTATTATGAATGTTGTTTTTGAAGCTGGTTTGGTTAGTTTCAGGAAGAAACCCATGACAAGCTAATTCTCAGATGACCCCATTGAATATTCTCAAATTTATGCATTACATTCTGCTGAAACTCGATTCAGACGTATCTACGGCATTACCAGGGCGGTTAATTATGCATGTTTTAAAGCTTCGAAATTTCTCCTACAGCTTTAAATTCACTCTAAACTTTATCCAAACAACTCCATTCTCACTGACCTATTCGAAGTGAATGTTAAACTCATCATTTATTCATAGAAACCAGCAATAGCTATTTCGGCAATCCTCAATTCGAGATTGCAAGGAGTTGAAGGTTCTGGTTCACTATAAATCATTTGCCTCGCTCCGAAAAGCTCATTACAAACTGTAATACAGGACGTGTTCTCAGGCAATCGGAGCGTATGAGGTGGAGGGAGAGCGTACAATGAATCTATTTAGCTGCATTTCCCAATAAATTTCGACTGAGAATTTGAAATCTGCTTAGAAATCGACGTGAAATATTTGTGTAGGATGCACTCAGGTTTTGGTAAGTGATTTTATGTATGTAGATATACATACATACATACATATGTGTACATAAATCTTCGCAAATGCATTTCAAGTAATTAATATGATTCGAGAACAATAGGCGTTAATGGTGTGTAATTTGATGGAAATAAGGGTGAAATCATGCATTGATAAGGTATTGGTATTAATAACAACCACAGATTTATGCCTCAATAGGCTCATATACCTAAAATTAGTAGATGAAATACGCCAAAAACGTGTCATGATCACTATTTAGTTTAATTGACGTTCCGTTTCTTGAAGATTGATGAACTTCAATTCCTTATCTCTTCAAATGAATAAATGAATTTAATATGAAAGCAGCTTATTAATGTGCAATTGCAGGAAGCTTAGAGCAATATAGTTTCACTTTATTGGACATAGGAGGAATAACATCAGTGGCGGAGAAGCACCAGCAAAATGTATAAGCATATAATATAGTGTTGTGATCTATCGTTGAACACCTTTTGTGGGTTCGATATTCTTCACATTCGTGAAATAAAACAGTTTATTATAAAACACCAATTACACTTTTATTATAAACACTATTAATTATTTACACTTTATATTCGCACTACTATAATCTCGCGTTACAATTTAACACTTTTCCAATTTAATTATCGCACTATAATTACTCGCACTTTATCGCTTTTAATTAATCGCGCCCGGATACACTAAACTGCTGTATCGCGCCTTTACGCTGTCTTCGCTATCTATTAACTGATTGCCAGCTCCTCTCGCGGCGGTATTTATACTCATATCTGATCATTATTCTACATCTGGGACTTTCTAGAGCTGTGTCTTGGGTTCTGGATCCGTCTTCGAAATGACTAATGGGAAATTCCGTCGCCATGTGAAATGGGAAATGGGTCCGTGTATTAGGTTCTCGAAGTTTCTCAAACTGCCTTCTAGAGAGTTATTCTACGTTTTATTTACGATTGTTTTCGTTGTTTGAATACATGTATGAAATACATGTATGGAATGTATGTCGAGTATTTCCTCGCCGTTTCTAGCCGTTTCTGGCGCCGATACAACGAAAGACGGCTCGTTTGGCGTGCATGCAACACTACCCCCTCCTTAGACCTGTTCGTCCCGAACAGATTCGTCGTCAACATTTGTGTAAGCCTGATGTATAGCCTTCATTCTCGATCGGTGCTTTCGATGTATCCGCCAGACACCCTTGTCACGCCGTTCGTTGTACGATCCTTCCCATTCCGGTTGTACGTTCCAGACCAAAACGTTTTTGGGAAATCCAATTAAACTCGCGCTCAAATTGTACAGCTTCGTTTCCGCTTTCTTCACTGCTTGACGAATAGAGTCCGGCCGTTGGCGCTGCCATCGCTTCAAAACACACCTCGCTGCCGTTATACGGTCCTCCAGCGATATCCCAGATTTCGGTCCAATATGCAGTCTTCGAGAAATATTGCCCATTACACATTTCCGCTCAGATCCGGATGCAAATTCTTTCCTTGTTTCACTGCACTTTATGTCGCTCCGCGATGCCTCTAACGGTTTTTCTACTGTTTCCGCCAAAACGCCTACTCGTCTCGCAGCTACGCATATGTGATCTTCTTGTCGTTGTTTCCATCCTGGTCGACGAGCTAATGATACTTCGTTGCTCCTCCACTTGATTTTCGGCTCTCCCAAATCCAGGCTGAAACCATGAGAGCCCAGGAAGTCCATTCCAAGTATACACTCGTCCGTTATCTCCGCTACCAGGAACTGATGCTCGAACACCATATTTCCAAGTTGTATCGGCAGAACGATTTCACCAAGAACTCGCGTGGAATCACCCGTTACCGTCTGAAGCACGTATTTTTCAGCGTTATTAAGCTTCCAGGACTTAGCCATATCCGCTCTCAGGATCGACCTAGCGGCTCCAGTGTCGATGATGATTTTACAAGCTTCGTTGCTGACTTTCCCCTGCAAGCTCAAGTTGTTCTCACGAACATGCAACCTGGCAACGGTGATCGTTTCAGGTTTACCAGTATTGCAGTCCAACCGCTGAACTTCAAACTTGTTTTCTACTGGTTTCCCAGCCGTTCTCCAAGAGCAAGTCACTTTGTTTGACCGTTCAGATTCATTGCTTTGCTTGATTCTTGCTGAGCATCCTTCACAGTACCTAGTTGGGTACTTCCTGTAGCAGTCACGACTCAGATGTCCGCTCTTTCCGCAGTTCCAGCATCGAGAAACTCTGCTAGGCACACATTCCGGACAATATGTCGATTTCCAGTTTCTACGACAGTCACGCCTTAAGTGACCCTTTTTCCCGCAATTCCAACACTGAGGGGCTCCACCTCTCCTTGATTCCCTGGCGATATTGGCTTTCCTGCACATGCATTCCTCGCGTACTTCACCGACTCTAACACTTCTCCGCGATGCCAGCTTCGCCGATTCGTAAATGAGAGCGTGGGCCAAAGACTCCTTCAGCGTCCGTTTTCCAGCCAAACGAAGTGCTATTTGAAGCTCTTCATCACGCACTGCCTGGATGAAAGCGTCCTTCGCTGTTTCATCCCGGTGCTCTGGATCCGACCTAGGGTAGGACAGAAGTGTTAATCGCTCAACGTCCTGAGCCAACTCCTGCAACGTCTCCCCTGGCTTCTGTATCCGTGTTCTCAGCTGTGATCGATGAACTTCCTTTAAGTGGTCTTCGCCATACCGCATATGCAATGCACTCGTCATGCTTGAATAACTGAAGCTATTGTCCTCTGGAATTGTCAGAAGAACTTCCGCTGCGGCTCCTCTCAATGACACCATCAGTTGTATCGCTCTTTCTCGATCGCTCCAGTTGTTAAACTCTGCAACTGCTTCAAACTGCTTCTTGTAGATGGTCCAAGAGGTCTGCCCATCAAAAGTTGGTGCTTTCAGCACTTTGTCGGCTCTTGATTCAGCTCGCACAATTCCTTCCGCTCTCACGCGTTGCAGATCCAATTTCAGCAAATCCATTTCTTCTCGAAGCACTACCAGCTTCCGCTCTTGCTTCTCGCACTCCGCGTTTAACTCTGCCAATGTTAGTTCACTCACTTTTGGCATTGTTCTTCAATTTCACAATTATCACTTTAGTCCACTCAAATTTTCACAAATTTCAATTAGTCCGCACAATTTACAATGCTCACTGTCCAAAACGTTTAACTTTTTGTTTAGTCCGCGCACTTATTAATTTTCACTGTTCATACAAATTCACTGTCCAGAACTTCACTAAAAGTCACTTTTTAAATCACGAACGCGACAGAATCCCACTTCTGACACCAGTTATTGTGTTCTACCGTTAAACACCTTTTGTGGGTTCGATATTCTTCACATTCGTGAAATAAAACAGTTTATTATAAAACACCAATTACACTTTTATTATAAACACTATTAATTATTTACACTTTATATTCGCACTACTATAATCTCGCGTTACAATTTAACACTTTTCCAATTTAATTATCGCACTATAATTACTCGCACTTTATCGCTTTTAATTAATCGCGCCCGGATACACTAAACTGCTGTATCGCGCCTTTACGCTGTCTTCGCTATCTATTAACTGATTGCCAGCTCCTCTCGCGGCGGTATTTATACTCATATCTGATCATTATTCTACATCTGGGACTTTCTAGAGCTGTGTCTTGGGTTCTGGATCCGTCTTCGAAATGACTAATGGGAAATTCCGTCGCCATGTGAAATGGGAAATGGGTCCGTGTATTAGGTTCTCGAAGTTTCTCAAACTGCCTTCTAGAGAGTTATTCTACGTTTTATTTACGATTGTTTTCGTTGTTTGAATACATGTATGAAATACATGTATGGAATGTATGTCGAGTATTTCCTCGCCGTTTCTAGCCGTTTCTGGCGCCGATACAACGAAAGACGGCTCGTTTGGCGTGCATGCAACAATAGATAAGCATACTTATGAAGCGCTTAGTGATCTATGTATACATGCAATTTTTTTAAATATCGTGTAAAAAATCAATTAGATATTTCAACGTTAACCATATTTGTACTAAAAGTTAGTGATTGATTGTGAACAACTTATTTCAGTGATATTCCTAGTCACTAAGATCAACAATCTCTGAAAAATTACTAATTTCTTTAATTTTTTTTTTCAAATAATAAGTTTTTTTTTTAATAAGAGGTCAACGTTTTTTAAAAGCTCAAAGTTGAGGATATAATGCATCTTTTAGCATCTTTTTTTCAATAAGTGGATACTGTCTATTAATAGCTCAAAGTTGAGGACATAATGCATCTTTTAGCAGATCAAATTAGATAGCCAATACCACAACAAAAATAAGTTCCTCGTATAATTTGCTAGAAGAGTGCCCAATAAACATAACTACGTTTTGCGAACAGTTGACTAAGCGAAATTAGTGGTCTTTGTTGCGAAGAATCAATAAGATTATTTTTCCGCTCAATCGATCTAGATGAAAAAGACTGCCGCAGTGAATCTTTTGTGGCACAGCCACAGTAATTTCGATTTTCCACTTTTAAATCCATATTAAACGGGTAAATATCAACTTTTCGAAACAGAATCTATTCGATACGCTCTCACTTTAACGAGTTTTATGCTATAATTTACTTTAAAAACTATCTTTTTATCTATCTTTAGCCGACCGTATTAATACTGACAATACAGAAAATTCAAGGCAAAAGAATTATAACAGGTGCGTCTTTTTACGAAGAAGACATAAAAAAACGCCCCTAATGTAAACTATCAATGCTAAAGAAAGCACTTCAGAAATTCAACATAGAAATAACATCAACATAGGCGAAAGCAATCAAATGGTCATATCACCCAAAGCACCTGAACCGAGAAACTCATTTTGCGAAAGCCGATCTGGGGAAAATTGCACACGAAACAATGCAACTCCTACATATTCTATTCTCCATATCAACATCACAATAACTTGCACCGTACCGTATAGGCGTCCAAAGCAATCAAGAGGTTTGAATCTAGGTGAGTATTGAAGATTGAGAATCAGAACCGAAAAACTACGTCTTTTGGGAAAGCAAACCCAAAGCAGACACAAAAAAACCAATTTGGGGAAAATTGCACACAAAACTACCATTCTATTCTCCACATGAACATCACAATAGCTTGCGCCGCACATGTGTACATGTGAACAAGCGGAAATTACATCAATTCCTAAGGGTAACGAATCGTAAGCAGAGGAGCAAAAGCGAATCTCAGATAAATCATGAGGGGAAACAGTAACATAACAGAAACACGGATAACTTTGCAGCGAATTAAATTCATTCATTCACAAAGATTTTCGGGTTGTTTCCGGGATGGGTAAGGGTTTTTTGAATTTCTGTATCCACCAAGACGCTGTGAACTGAGCAGCGTCTGCGATGCTATTGAGTACATTGACTGCAAAAGGTTTGTGGAAATCATTTAGGTAAAGCGTTTAAGTAGATCTACGTGAAAATCACGAGTTTGAGCATTGAAACAAGATCACTTCAGTGTTCTGTATATCTCAATTAACCGTATGTTTTGAATTGAATATTATGCAGTGCCTGTAGTTGGTAGTAAAACGTTACTGTAAATTAACCTTGGAAGCTCTGTAGTTGGACTGTTGTATATTGTTACATATTGACTATTTAATCATTTTTTGTTTATAGCAAGTCGTTTAGCAAAAGAAGCACTGCTTCCTTTGCGTCCATCGACGAGCCGCCTCTGAATAACATAGAGACAATTAAACACCGGCCAAACCATGTGTTGGCTGGTGAGCTATTGGAGCCTTCATTTTATTCAATGTATTACAACTTTATACGAATAAAACATGTTTAATTCAAAATAAAAGCAAATAAAAAAAAGTGGATGAATAAAAAAGCTTTCAAACCTAACAGTATAAATAAAAGGCAGATCACAGTGATAGATACTAATGGAGAGGGCAGATTACCTTCAAAATATCGATAGTTGCCAAGAAATTGAATAATACCTAGCTCCTAAAAGAAAAATTGGTCTTTAAATTAAAATAATTGAATTGTTCAATGAAATGGTAAAATAGGCCACGGGAATGGCATTGGTTCCTGGTTGCCAAAGAATCAATTTAAGACTAGAGAAATTATTATTAAAATTAGCTTAAACATGCGATTTTACATCGGGTAGCTTTTTTGTAATAATGCCAAAACTTTAAGCAATTTCCTCTGAAGCGAATGCTTAGCTTTACTAGTTGAAGGAAAAATATGAGAGAAGCCTATTTCACTGTTCCATCCAAACAATTAAGTACCACTTTCTCTTTAATTTCAAGAGCACTTGTTTTATTCTCAGTCATACCTAATGCTATGATAGGCTAGTTATAAGACATAAGACGAACAAATGCAGCCGTAAGCAATAAGCCATGAACCATGTGATGTGATGAGACTGTTGATTTCAAATAGCAATATTAGTAAAACTACTATTTTGAAATATGTAGCTGCTATTACTTTTCCTAAATAGCTGTTTCAAATAACAGACTGAAGATTATTGCTGAAAAATAGCACCCTGTATTTCTAAAGAACACTTTGTTATGGCAGTGCGACATGTTTAATTTTTATATGCCAAAGATAAGCTAAGTTTTCACTCAGTATGATGCCTGTGCTATAGCTGACGGTTTCGCTGCTTTGCGCGAGTTTATCGAATATCATGTGGGTGGTGAAGTGCGATGTATATGCTAAAAGCCTAAAGTAGCACATAAGCTGGGCTAAAAGCCTGAAATAGCACATAACCCGTACAAGCGAATGAGAAAACTAGCTCGGTTGATGCTTAGAAAATCAGTCAGTACCAGGTACTCTTTGATGTATTATTTTAAGCATACTGCTATTGCTTTTTGATTCCGTTCACCAATGTCTACTGTCTGCTATAATGTTATTCGAATGAAATTTGAGGGAATTGAGGCAACTAGCAGGTTAGCAGATTTATAAATAGCAGACTGCTACTGCTATTTGCAAACAGCAGTTGAAAAATAGCAGTCTGCTATTTAGCAGTCCATCACTACGAAATTCAAACCTGCGGATAGAAGGTTGCTTCAGGAGAGTTGCTCAAACCACAACGCTATTAGTTGTCAAAAACTTGAATAATATATCCTTCCCGTTTAGTTAGAAACCTGCCTATATTTCACCGATCCGCACATCAATGACCCAAGCTAAATTGCCATTTAACATCCAATTTCTTTTATTCCTTGCTTTAGTAAAGTCTCAAAAAGATTGTTTGTGATAGACTTAGTAACATGGGAGTGGCTAATACTCAACATACACGGCAAAACATAAAGTAAACAATAAAGTAATGATATTTTTGATTTTGTTTAAGCGAGTCCTCAGTCGGAACCTGGAATTACGTATGTATTTCTTTTGACCTCAAAAAAAAAATCACACTTGGATCTGCAGCACCTTTACTTAATTGATCGTTTCAATTTTTATTCAAACAAGTGGATGTTGTATACATGGACTTTTGGAAAGTTTTAGATTCTGTTAATCACTCTTATAAAGTTTGGAAACTATGGGATACCAAGTCAACTTGTGTCTTGGTTCTCATCCTATGTCTCTGTTTTGCCGTAGCTACGCTGTAACGTTTTCTTAATTTAAATCTTATACCTAGAGTAGGTCCAGGTTTCACCAAATTTTAGTCATTTTATTGTAAACTTTAGTCATATTTTAGGTACTCTTATAATTCTATCAACAAATGCTTTTTGAAAATTACAAATTTTCACAAAAAAATCTGAACGTATTCCAAGCTTGAACATGCTAAAATTTTATTCAAAGTTTAAAATTGCAATTCCTCTCGGCAAAGCCATCAAATCATTACGAAGTTCACAGGGGGGCATTGCTGTAGATTTTGATGGAAGTGATGGCAACTCTGTAGCTATGGCAAGCAAGTGAAGAAAAAACCTTCAAAATACCGACACTGTAAGAACATTTTCCTTTTCAGGAATAAATTTCAACCAGTGGCGGCTCGTGACTTTGAAAATCAGGGAAACATAAATATTTTTGCATATTTTTGCAGAATAATCAAGTATGAAATAAAATAAGCAAATTTTTTGAAAGCCGATAATACTATTCGATAGCCAACAGTTTGATTTAGTGATGTTTCTACCCACTATGATCCCCTTCGATCCTCAAATTATGCCAGATATTTCAAAGTAGAGAGTAATCTATTTTTTGAATATCAATTAAAATTAATTATCCTGGTAACTACAAATCTATAAAATAACTTTTTTCTCTTCAAATAGTCTAGGTAAAAATAGTGTGCGCAGAAAAATAGAAAAGAATCTTCTATGGCGAAATGGCAACAATTTCAAAGACAAAATGAGATCAATAAATTTGTACTATTTGTTTTAAAAAAACACCTTACATCTTTAATCATTCGAATTGAAAGTTACGCACTGTAAGCACAAATAAGTAAACAGAGAAATCAAAAAAATTTCAATATTTGTTAAACATTAAACTCTAGAGCTAAATATTATTATAGAAAATAAACATACAAATGACATCATATGTAAAACAATAGATCCATTACAGAAATCATGCATACAAATAACATCCTAAACTAAGGCATCCAAAACAAACCAGCTCCAGGCTCTGTAATGAAACAGATACCGAAAAAAAAAAATGCTGGAAATACTGTTGCGTTATTGCATACAGATTTCTGGGCCATTTGGCCGATGAATAGCCAGGGGCTTTCTAAATTTCTCTACACAAGAAGGCGCGGTAAACTGAGCAGCGACCGCACTGCTATTACGAAACATTAATCGCAAAGTTTTTATGACCATCAATGCTAGGTATTAAGTGTATGCACATATCATGAGAAAGTGTATTGAAGCAAGATCACTTCAGTGTTCTGGATATTATATTTCAATATGCTTATGTATCAATATGCTTGAATTTCACTATATATTTTTAAATTGTGTTGTTTTTTCAAATCTTTAGCAACAGAAGCACTGCTTTTTAAATTTTCGATAATTTTCAAAAATCTTCATTGCACAAGAACGCCAACCTTTCACCAGATTACGTATTGTTTTCGCACCCGAAATTTGTGTTTGGTAGACCTCTAAACTGAATAATTAAATCAACCTGAAAGTCACAGAATATATTAATGTTTATTAGTATCAGGTCTGATAGAAGTTTCAAATTCAGAGCTCAATTATCCTCGACAGCTCTTAAGTCTATAAATCGACGACTTCAAACAAACAAAATCATATGTACTTACTTAAGAAATGAGCAACTAATATTGCACCTAACACGCTATTCAAACTTCCTTAGGTGCGCGTCCTTTGTTCGCGCGGCAGTCTATTGATGATTATGTTGTTCGGTAGTGGAAGAATACACAGGTAGGTTCATGTGATACGAACACCGTGGGGCTCGTTCATGGCAACGAAAAGCTTTCTTCGAAACATGATCATCCTGTTTAAGTATAGCAGTAGCAGCTCGAACAATCTGTGCCCTTGGCAGTACAAAATTCTGAGAGGCGGCAGATACCCTTACAGGTGTACTCAGAAAACGCTTGTGTAGCCACTTGCAATGAAGTCTCGATCAGGTATGTATAGTGACTATCTACAGCACAAAATTTAATTACAAGGAAAGTCGACAAGTTTTGAAGTCACTGAAGTTTTCGTGTGCTTCGAAATTGAGAGATACAATGGTATGGTTTTCGTTGGTGTAACATCTGAGTTGGCACAAAGTTATCTGATTGATGTTGGATAGATGAAAGTTTTATGGACTTCCAAATTGAGACGGTAATGTATTATTTTGTTTTAGTTAGCATATCAACTGTCAAACTTTGAAATCGTGATAGCTTTATAGTTTTTGCTATTAATGACATGGAAGGGGGTATTTGTAGGTAGAAGATGTGGATGGCTCATGGCTTCAAGTAAGTAATTTATTTGTGATTCACGAACAAAACAAATTCAAAAGGAATTCGTTTGTGCTATCAATGTGTTCATGGAATATCAACTTCAAACAACATCTCATCACTGTAGGTGCATAATACATTTTACAAGCTATTCTTATTTCTTTTGAAACATCTTGATTAGGAGTGAAATATCTTCAAAGCAGAAGGATGAATGATGGACTCAAACAATTTTTAAATATCAAATGTCTATTACCGTGACTTCTTTCAACCAAGTTTGCAGAGAATTTGAGACGCCAAAGTTGAAGCAAACAATATCAAGAACTGAAATCACTTTCCAACCCTTTTCAGACAAAACCAAAAAAATCTCATCATGCAATCAACACATAAAGATTCCAGTCACGTCTTATATCTACATATGCCTCAATAAATAAAATCAAACTTCACTCGACATTTTTTATCTCTCTGGCGAACACTCGCCATTATGAATTCGAATAGTGAATTGTTTAGGACTGACCCCAAATCTGAGGACACTAACTTCCTAATCGACTCAACCTAAATCCTGTCACAAGCTATCGAATTTCCTGGCCGAGACCGAAAAAAAACTGAAAACCTTAACATGACCCCATTCAGTGTGTCTGTCGCATATCGCGTTCATATCCTCCGCTATTCCTTACTTGCCTCTAGTCGCACCTTGTAGGTTTTGCAGTAAGACATTTTCATATCGTATGAGACAACAGAAAGCACTTTCCTGTTTCCATAAATAAAACTGAAGCTGATATGTTGTCACCGTATACCAGACTTACATTTTACATATCCATTTTTATGTGATTTCTTGGTTGCTTGTACTTACATTCAAGGTACCTAGTGACGTACATTTGTAGGTTGAAAGTAGCTACTATCCAGACATGATGTCTTAGTTTGAGAGTCACAGCCCGTTATCTACGCGAAATATCTTAGGATTGAAAAATGAAGTTTATATTGCTTCCTTTCAGCGAACAGAAAAGGATATCTTTAAAAATGCATAATATCTTCCTGGGGGTTTGACTAACACATAAATCTGACGTTGAATAATTCGAGGTACATTTTCTTTCGTTCGCACTCCGGTGTCATCAAGTCGGCGGGATGAGGAATCACGTTGTTTGCGTAGGTTGGGGAATTGCTGAGATTTTCCCGATAGAGGTGTGTCAGCTACAAAACAGTGATGTATAGGTCTCAATGATAATCTTAACAAAAACATTTTGCTGTGAATGAACAATTTTAGATGTTATCTAGATGTTGCTATTTCAGGAAAATGGTATTTTGCGAAATTTAATGCAAAATTTATTTCTCCGAATCGATTTCAAATTAAGATTGAATGTATGAGTGTACAAGAAAAAAAAATAGAATGTCTGTATTGCGGAAAGTTTTATGAAGAAAATTATGGTCGGCTTAGTAAAATAAATTGTTTTTGATTCAACAGCCTTTGCTTTTTTGATTCAGTGTTAGAATCGCCCTGCCAAAAATTCATACAACTTTATATGCACATTTGCTTAAAAATTCATTGACTATATTATATCACCCCGATTGAGGTGGTATAGACTCAATTTTCACAATCGAAATTTTCACGAGTGACCCTAATTTTGCCTCTGATTTAGTTGACTCAAATACCTTATCAGAGCTTAGGTTGTCCCAAATCTGTGTCCCTCACCAATACCTAGATTTGAACCAAAAACCCCACACGCCAGGAGCCAGTACCTTTCCTACTGGGCTACAAAAGTGTGCCGTATTGTTTATGCCGATGCAAGAAGTGATAGGCAAACAAAATCGACTCCGACTTGAGACTAAACAAAAAATTCAATATTTTAATAAAAAAACCTATTTTTCCTTTAGAAGCTAGATATATTGAATTTTGTGACAAATATCGATATTTCGAGGGTAATCTGCCCTATATTTGTCACAAAATTCAATATATCTAGCTTCTAAAGGAAAAATCGGTTTTTTTATTAAAATATTTTTTTGAGCTAGGAAAAAATTGGTACACATTAAATACAATTAAAAAATTCAAGTTGTCTGAAGATGAATATATTCCGTACTTTGCCTTGTGTTGGGCTAGCCAGACAACCGTTAAACTGTGAGTAACACACTGTAGTACGATAGCTCAAGAGTCGACCGAATCAGACACTTCAAAAAATAATTCACAAAAAATTTCACGATTCAACAGAAGCCTACTTTTCGGAGTTTCAGAAATATCTGTCGTGTGAATGACTTGGAAGATAAAAAGCATTATTAAAACTATGTGAAATTTCCTGAAATCAAAATTTGGGTCGAATGAAGAGCGCCCACGGCCCGATTCTGACGAGCTTAGATGGTACTAAATATATTTACGCTGGAAGGGTAACATTTCTTGAATGCCCACAAGGCTCAACAGATGCTCCCTTCACTCATCCTCACCATTTGCACCCCGTAATATTTAAGATTCTTGTAAATCTGCTATTTAACTGGTATTTATTTTTTTGTAACTTATTTATTTATGTGCTATTTATTTACTCTTTATTTATTTGTATTATGTGCATTTATACTTTATACTTTGCTTCAATTTTTCGGCACTTATTATATGCACTTAACACCTTGCTTGATGAAATAAATACAATGAAATAATATAATCAGGAATCTGCTTCAACTGAATCTACACCTCCACCTTAATGACCACAAGACTCAGAATGTACTCTGATATTTGATTGATGACACGAATAATTTATTTTTTAAAATGTGAGATTAAATTTATTCGTCTGCTTTTAGACAGGCAAGACCCACCTAGGGCTGGCAAATTTCAAAATATTCCAAGCTTAAACTCCTATCAGTTTTCATTTTGTTTCCTTAATTTTTTCAGTTTTTTCTTTTCATATAGAGGTACTTGAATATGAATTTTCGGACAAAGTGATTCTTATTTTGATTTTCTAGGCAAATCAGTAAAAACTCCGACCAATTCTTCACCGCTGACCTTCCCATTCCAGTGGGCCAACCTCAAGTCCAAATTCTTTAACATGCCGCTGACATGCTCTTATTCGCGTCGAGCCAAGATCCGCTCAAAGCAGCGAGGAGCCTGGAATACTACTTGGCAGAATTAAGTCTTTACTTTGACGAATGGGGCATCAAACTAAATAGCAATAAGACACAGCTTAGTGTATTTCGCAATCCTTCTAAGTATCGGGGATCGCAAACTATTCGCAATAAGACCAAAAAACTCGCTGTCTCGTTCGGAACTTCTAAGATCACTCCTAGCTCATCTCTAAAGTACCTCGGTGTTGATTTTCACGAATTTCTAAAATTTAATCCTTACGTGCGGCGTAAAATCAAAGTTGCCAAATTCGCATTTCAACTCATTAGACATATTTTCGCCAAAAAGATGGGTATGGCCACCAATGCTAAATCCATCTGCTATCAGACCCTGATCCGGCCTATCCTGACTTATGCTTCCCCTTCCTGGATTACCTGTTCAAAGACTGTCATGGCCGAAGCAGAGATATTCGAAAGAAGAATCCTCCGCTTCTGCACTGGTCGGTTCTACAACCCGGTAACTAAAAAGTGCCCGAAGAACCTTCTCCTCTATCAGAAGTCGGGGCTGAAGCCACTTAGGGGCCGGGTTATAGAATTAACGACAAAATTCTACGGACAAACTGACGGACATGAAAACGGACTGATTCGGTCAATAGGGTGTACAGGTGGCTCCAATGAGCCATTTATATGCCCCGCGAAGTCAGCGTATCAACGGCAGCTCATGGATGCGATATTTAGCTAAGTAGGCCTTCCGTCGAACAGAAGGGGCTAAATGTATGACCTAGGTTAAGTTTTAGGTCTAATTAGGTTAGGTTAGTTATAATTAAGTATAGGTTAGAACTTAATTGTAGTGTAAGGTAGATTTTAAGTCAAGTATTGTTCAGGCAACCCCAGCACCTGTACAAGCTTTATATAAAAAAAAACCATAAGAGCCAGCAGGCCAAAATAGTATAGCCGCTAGACTTTAAATTATCATTGCTAATTATACTTTAAGCTAGGCTAAGAATGTACAACAAAATGAAATAAAAATCTTCTTCAATCAAATCAATCAATAAAAACTCCGATCGTATGTTTTGTATTTTTCAAGCCAAAACATTTGAAATTTTTTACACTGCCTGATATAATAACATTTCAATGTTATATTTCATTTACATTTTCGTGACATTTGACATTTCGTACATGCCCGTACATTTCATAGATTGATTTCATTGTATCTCTTGGAATCAATAATGACATGAATATGAGAACATATTTTAATCTGGAATAATTAATCTGAGTGTTTTCGATTGGAAATCAGAATTTCGAACGAAAAACAGAAATGTGCAAAGGGATATATGAAAGTAAGGAAACAATGCCTATAAAACCTACTGCCATGTTACAAATTAGAAAAATATCGTCTATCAATCTTTTGATGTTGACAATGGAAAAGCAATGTCAAAAAATGAGCAAATAATTATATGTTAAGTATAAAAACAGTGCATGTGTGGAGTTGGACTGATCTAATCTAATGGAAATAATTTGATTTGTTTTATTGATTTGCTATTAGAAGAGTTTTGGTATAATACCAATGAACAGTTAACTCAATCATATCAAATCTAATGTTGATGTAATTCGGTGACATCCACACTAAACCCATTATACTCTAAATGGCTTTCATTATTATCATATTGGCATTAAAAACTTTAGTAAAGTAAGAAAAGTGGAAACGAAAAACGATAACTTCACAAAACTATAGTTGTTTCCACTACAAATCGAAGCAAAATCGTACATTTGTTTCAATTGTTGTTTGTTTTCGAGAATTCAGATATCTCACTTTTCACAAAAATACCGTTAGTAATTGTGAATCTAGTGAAAGATCTGAATCATGTTCCAATTACCTTAAAAATTGCCTTTTATGTATTTGCAGTCACGAGAAACAAGCAAAACTATAATAAATATAAAAAACATAAAAAAAAAAATTTCGGTCAACACCGTTCGGTAAGCTCTGTGGAGGTGTTTCTTTTATGAGGTCGATGTCCATTCTCTGATTTTAATGGACTACGGAGAATTAAACTTTTATGGTCAGTTTTATGTCCGAACCATAACACATATAGCTCCAGTAGAAACAAATCTGAAATTCGCTCCAGCGAACTATCCCGACAAAACTATTGTATGACATGGGTGCGAAACTGTAATGTGATACGGGTCATGGGCCAAAATTCCCATTCTCGAATAAAACTATAACTAGGAATCCCATTTTTAGGATGATCTGAACATATTTTGGTTGGAATTCATTGTATGATGAAGTCAACTAGTGCGTGTGAAATTGTACGTTAACTTAATTTAGAGAGCCCGATAGACGAGTACGGTATTATGAAGCTGGTGTTGGATTTTAAGGTTTTGTAAGCATTATTAATTTATAGTTACCTAACTCGTCTGAAAAAATGGCTGGAATTGATGTAAGATCAGAGACTCTAACGAATTATGTAGCAAAAAAAAGTGTGATATAGTTAGCAAAAAAATGTGTGATATAGATGATTTGTGGTTTTCTCTACATTTGTACAAAATATTGTCTAAATAAAGCGATTAGAACATAGCGCCCAACGTGGGTTCCCTTTGTCTAGAATTTGTTGCAATCAAAAATTTAATTGGAGTTTTGTTTTATCATAAGGTATCGCATCAGCACTTTGCTTGATCCGGAATAACTCAACATAAGCACATAAATGCAGTTTGGTTTGTTCTAAGCAATATATAACCACTGCATCGTCAAAAAAGATCAGTGTATACGTTAAGGTTTCCTTTCGGAACTTTAAAATCAATCCCCATACGTCTTCAAAACAAAATGTTTCTTCTTCGTTTTCGAAACTATGGTGGTCAGCTATCGAACACTTTTACAGGACTCTAGACCAATCTTCGGGTGTCACGAATATCAATTTGACTTCCCATTATTACTTGCAGAATCAATCAAGTATCCGGTGGTCATCCTTTGCTTCGTCACCGGCTTTGCAAACGACAGACCTAATCATTCATTCAGCTCGGACATATCAATCTTGAGATAGATTGAAGTGTCAATCAATCCAATGGCAAAGCATCATACCAGCTAGTTGGTAGCAAATTCCAAAAATGTTTTTGTCACCTGGGCAAATGGATTCGGTTAGGCGGAAGTAGTATTCTTCGCAAAAAAAAACTGATACAATTCTGCAAATGTCACATTGAGTGACATTCATCATGAAGGCTTTTATGCCAGAACAAAAAACACGAGAATCATGAATTAACAAAAGCTCTTTCTATATTTACATCACTCACCACACCTAAAAACATTGGATTACCTGTTGAGCTGAGCGATAGGAGGCTAAAGCAAGCATTAACTTAATGAATTCCACGCTGTTGTCTGCCTGATTAGGAAACAGAGCTATTTCATTAATTAAATGTTACTAACTAAGCAGGTAGATCTAATATGCTCCCCGAACGAAATTTCTGTTGAAATCGGTATCGCGTACCAACCTCCCAGCTCCCTACGTCATTACAATATTAACCACTTTATTTCCCCCTAATTACTTTCAACAGGGTAGTGGAATTCAATCCTGTCGACTGTAATCAAACTTGTTTGTGTTGCTCGAGAGCGAACAAAAGAAATTGCTTGGTTTTTCCATTGAAGAGCATTTAAATTATTCATTATCTTTGATTAACTGTTTTTGATTTGATGGCACGGACTTGGGGAGAGTTATGTGGGAAGGTCAGTTTAGGCATTGTTGGTAGATAACTGAAAAATTTATGAATTTTTGATGTATTTTCCTGAGTGTTTTGAACCTTTAGCTAGAATAAAGTGCGATGGGTTTAAGTAAGTAAGGGATTATGAAAGCAAGAGGTATGATGGGATTCAGGGATTTAAGGACAAAAATATATCATAATTCATTCATCTAATTTATTGTCAATAGAACATGTAGCTTATCTTAAAGAAGCGTTTGGCCAAAATAAGTGTTTGACTATTAAATTAATTTCAGTTCTCCAATATTAACCTGTCATAATGTAATATCGCTAGTTAGCAACAGTAAAAAATAGATCATCACGCATATGACTTAAGCAGCGGCCTAAGAGCATAAACTTTTCTTATAAAGCGTTGAATGAAACAGACATTTACCATAAATTCAAAGCTATCTTCTTTATTCAAATGCGCCACATGAAAACGAATAAAATAAAAAAATCAAGTTAAACCATCTGAAAGTAGTAAAAAATCGATGTAATTGAAAATAAACGGAACCGAAGTTCAAATAAGAAAATCTGTGAAATGCATATGGGTCATCTTCAAAGATTGCAATAAATATCATCTGAGCAAGAAAAAACACGCTTATGAAAGCTCCCTTTGCCTGTCAGCAACTCTATATTCTATCGCAAGCCCTTTGAAAAAGGATCCCTTCTTTTATCATTTACCAACAGCTGATCAGTTGATTTTTAGTTACTGCTCTTAAATCTGGGTGATGTGACGTTATTAGAGCTAGAAATAAAAAAATTAAAACACCGCTGGAAACACTGATTTTCGAAGAAAAGTAGTCGAATTGTCAAAATCAACCCACGCTGTGAATTTCGTTTCCATCCGTTGAGTTCGTCTAAAATTGCAGGAATAGAAAAATATTTGGGGTTACCATCCGAACGACTTCCAAAGCAGGGAAAACTTAGACATTGGTTACTTATTTTCATTGTATATGTTTGCCATATGAATAAATAATGGTAGGATCTGTTGGTATGGAAAAAAACAAAAATGCCTAGTGCTAGTAGCCCTTATCTAGCGCTAAAGTTGAAAGTATACCAAATCTGCTTCATGTTTATGTCAATTAATTCTGTGAATTTTATTTCGATCCGACGACTGCATTGGAAATTATAGGGGTATAAACATTTTTAGGGCTATTACCCTCGAAAATATCAAAATGTCGAAATTAAAATGTTTGGTGTTGATAGCATCGTATAGTAGAAAAAATGAAAAAAAACCCCAAAAACTACCATAGCTGGCAGTCCTATCATGATTTTTAACCAAATTCTTAGCATATTTGGTGTACAATTAGGCCCATTTACAGTATGAATTAAGTTTTGATTTCATAACTTATTTCATAACCACACCGGGAACTGTAGGAGAAGAAGCTTTATTTTGTTGAGCGAATTTAAAAAAAAGCACACACAAAACTGACTCTAACCTAATTCTTCAACCGAATTTTTATTTAATTTAGCTTAAAGTGAGGTCCAACTAATCTGTGAATCTCTTTAAAATCTGGTGACTGGATCGGAAATTAGTGGGTAAAAACCTGTTTTTTTCCTTAGTGATTTTTCAAAATGGCACCACTGCCACAGAGCTGTCCATATTTCAAAATCGCTTCTAATAGACCGGGTCCTTTTCAAGACCAATACACTCTGTGAATTCCAATTGGATATGATTGTCAGCTCGTGAGTTCCCGTGAACCGAATATAGTAGGTACAAACATTGGTAAATTGAAAAAGAAGGGTTACCGTTCTTGTTCGATGTGAAATTTCAAAAGTTTTGCCGTGGCTGTGTAGGCACAGCATGAAATTTATATATGAGCTGCTTTTTTTAAAAACCGCGAGAAGTTTTCTGCTGTAGCGATGATTTGAAGGTTTTCACTTTCAGTGCATACTGCAGCTAGAGTGTTATCAGCATGTTCATAAAAAAAATTATACAAAGCTACAACTGAATAACGTTGAAACCATGAGTTGAAACGCCTTTTAAATTTCAAAATGATTGGATAACTCTGTCGAAATTATCGTAATCAAAACTTTTGCAAATTTTTTCGACTTTTTAGACCATAGGACTAAAATTGCCAAAATGCTTTTGTATCAATATTTCTAACGCGGTAGTTTAACTTAGTTTTTTTCGAAAATTACTTCTTGATAGATTTATAAAGGTATTCAAAATATCACCAAAATGACCGCCTGCATCAAAGGGTTAGAGATAACTGACACCCACCCCTCTTATAGAAACGTACATTTTCAGACAAATTGGTTTCAATAATAATTTTTTCTTTGAACTAATCAGTAAAAGCCAAGTTCATATGACATTTGCTCACTATGTTCCTGACACTAAAAGTTATAAAAGTAAACTATATCTGCCATTGTTGAGCGTGTCCGTTTGGGAGCCTCAAACGTCAACTACTTGAAAGAAAACGTTTCGCGGCGATTGCTGTTTCAAAACGACGCTTTCCGAATGTCTGCAATCCGTCACTTGGAACAGCTTCTAAGCTCTTCCGCAGCAGTCCGCACAAAATCCGATCACCACTACTCAAAAACTTTTTTTCCTCGGAACAACGCCCACTTTTCAATAAAACCCAATCAAAAACGACCCAAAAACAGTATCAAAACGAAACGACGATTGATTAATAGATAACATTCAACAGGCAAAACTAATCCTAATATTCTAATATCCTAAACTTACCAAGCACCACAAAATTACTTCTGTCCCAGTCAACATTTCCTTTTTCTTTCTCTCAACATAATCTCTTCCCTCTATCATTATTCGAGCAACACTCTTTTTTGAACCTGTGCAATCGCCAGTTGACCTCGCTTCGACACAGCAATTGAAAAAAATCACAACCAGCTGGTGGTCCAGTTTCCGCTATCTGGCAACTAGTTTTCGTTCAAGAAAAATATCCGTTTCTCCACGAAACAGCCGTTTTCCCTTTTATTACTAGATTATCATTTATAATAAATTCATTTATGCACTTTACACTATTGTGCTATTTGATTTTGACTTTTTTTATTTATATTATTTTTCAATTTCCTACTTTAAATATTGCATATCTCGTTTTTGTCTGAATTCGACTGCGTTCTCTCATCCAAAACTCATTCGTAAACAAGAAACTGCTTACTTAATTTCAAATTGTATTTTGTTTGTTAGCTATTAATTCATAACATATCATATTAAAATCTACCTAACACTCCAGCCCACATTGGGCGCTAATAATACAAAATGTATATACGACAGTGTGTATACACTCAATTTTTTCACAAAGATAAAATAAGCCCATTCAATATCCAATTACATTTTTCATTAGTCTTCAATTATCAAACAGTTGGAAATCCATGATAATGGAAAAAATAATAAAGCGCATTGATTCAATTCCAACCATTTCCATCCCCCTCGGAAACCGAAAAACGATTTCTCCATTCTAGTTCAAGGAAAATGTACTTTTTTACTACAATCTATTGATTTATATGAATATCCACATCCTCTGACTGTGGTAACAAGTGCAAATCTGAATATTTTTTCGATTGTAAAACTGCTGGTTTGCCGGTTACATAGAGCACCGTTTCCCATTCACCGTCATACGAATACAATTTCAAAACTGATTTTCAATTCGACAGAGTGAAGATGGCAGAGAAAAAAAACCCAGTTGCTGTATGATATCAACGCTACTCTTGCTCCTAGCGATACCGATGACAACGATCGTGTGCAGACTGAAATCGAGTCGGAGATATTCCCGGTATATGAGTTCGTTTTATTGCAGACATTTTTCGGGGATGTTTTCAAGTGAAATCAATAATTTTTGCCTCGAAGCGAAAAAATATTCAATATTCCGTGATATCGCCAATACGCGCCCATCTATCGTTCGTTGTTCTTGTGTAATGGTGGAACGTGTGTTTGTGAGTGGATTTCGAAACGAAGGACTGACAAGGGCCCTTGTCGCTTTATTATCATGATTATAATATCAAAAAGTACGATAAAAGAATTCGCAGAGGATATGAGAGGGAAGCGCAGATGGTTGGAGAGGAATACATGTGTGGATGAAGTATGCGAACGAACGTCATATGGTGAGTGAGGGTAGCTGTAAAACCCATAAATCATTTTTTGACATATTTTCCCACATTTCTTTGGAAAGTGGGATAAAGTTATTATTTTAATAAGTAAATGGATTTCGTGGTGATGATGTGTAGTGACGTTAATGTAGGACAGTTTCAAAGCAAATTATTCATTTGATACCACTAATGCATTGCCACCCTGTTGAATTGTCCAGTTTTCTTTAAAATGATGATTTTAATTAAATTCTCGAGCTGAAAATATACTTCTCCAAAATAATCATTGAAATCAAGTCACCCCATCATAGTCATAACAGCACAAAGTCTACATCGTGTACGTTTCCGAAAACTCGCAATGAAACTCAACAAACTTTAAAGCAAAGCCAATTTAATTTCACCAAAAGAAAATTAAAGGGTGATGACTACATTAAAATATATAATACGAGAAAATTGGATACACCCTTCTTCGCATTTCCACCGTGCTGCCCGCAAAACGGCTTTTGCCTAGAGATAGAGAAATAACTGTGGTTTCTGCACTCCTATCGAGTTTTAATAAAATGTAAATTAGCATGAGGATGATATCTGATTGAAAGAAATTTTTAATAGGAGCCGATACAATGTAAATTCGAAGCACGTAAGATGTGGTTTCGTGAGCTAGGGTAAAAAGACTGTGAATTTGTGGTAAAATTGAATTGATCAAATTCGAGATGCTTTCAAGTGGAATTGATTTTCTCGTTCTCGCAAAGTAGAAGGTTGCGTGATTGCAATGATGGAGAAAATGTTTTCGTTTTCTGAGAATTGATCAATTGAAAGTTTTCATTTCAAAAAGGGTGAAAAATTCGAATTAGTAAATTTTGATGTAAGGTTCATGGACGTGCTTTATGTTATGTGTGTATGGCGTTTTTCTCTACACTTTTGTTGTTGATAAATCAATCAGAGTGGTTAATTACTCTATCTAAGGTTTCGTGCCAGTCACATCTGCGTTCAAGTCAAATAACTCGATTATTTGCACTTGTAATACTATTTACGACAAAAACAGCTTTACTAGACTATACTCAAGAAAATTGTCGTTGGAATTTACCCTTGAAATAGTATGAAACTGGTTTCCTATTATTAAAGATGTAGATTTACAAAAATGCATACGAACAACATTTTACGATTTAAATGTTAAAATTTTTTGTTTTAAATCATTTAATTTTACTCAAAAAAGACAAAAATTTTGTACAGGCTAGCTTTTACGAGCCTTTTAAGATAATAAGCTTAATTTATTCGTAAGTTTCAATCCAAATGTGTATTAAAAACGATAGTAAAGAATGTTTTCATGATACACATCACAATACATGCAGTGTCAAATTTCGACATCAAAAGTTATTTATTATGACCAATTTGGAAAAGCTCGTACTACTAAAGTGTAAATTTCAATGAAATTGCGTAAATCATTGTAATATTGTTTGTATTATTTTAATGCTAGTGGTTGTCAAAATACAAATAGGTGGCCTAGAATGAAACAAATAACCGAAAAATAAAACGCGATCAATGTGGGAAAATTCGGCACTTAAAGTATGCTTAGACTAGCGCTTCTTGCCATTTGGAGCTGTAATTGGGAATGCTTATACAAAATTGCAAAACTTGTGCAGTTTACTCATAAAAATTATATTTGAGAGCAGTATTCTAACTGATTGAAATCGATTTTACTTCAAACAAAAATTGATTTTTCTTCAAATGATCAGTAACTGAATTAATGAATACATGATTGCGATTCGTGTGACTTTGCCTTGTTTCAACTTTTCGTATTGTTTTGGGAATTAGAATTTCAAGAGTAACTTACTAACTGCTTACGAAGAACAGCTGAGCAAGGTGGTAGCCTTATACAATATTCTACTTTGGAAAGTTTCAATTCAGCTTCAATTTGAATAAAATTAAAATTGAAAAAATTTCATAAGCTAAGGTTCAGCCACCTCAGAAAGGGATTTACTATAATGTAAAATATCTCTCCAACATGAAATATCGTTAACAAATGACTGTAGGTGATTTTAGAAGTTGAAAAGGCGAGAGCTCCATCAAGTCACGCAAGCAAAATATAAATATATTTTTCTTGTCAAATACAAAACTTTTTGCAATTCGTTTGAGTTTACAGTATATTTTAATTTGATAAACACACATGTATTTACATTAACTTCTAGCATATTTGCTAACATAACAACCGTTTATGTAAAGCTATAGGATCATTATTGACTAAATGTAAAACAGCTTACTTCGTAAGTCTAAAATTTGAATTTTGCAGATATTTCAGCTATTTAGAGCCTATGCTCAATAATTTTTCCCCTTGTGTGACACGTAACATTGAACTAATTAATTTGTAATATAAAGTCTTTGTTTGGGTCAATGTTTGTACTCAAAATATTTATGTCGCGACTGGGAATATACTTTTTTACTTAAAGGAATACTGTAAAATAGATCAACTCTAGTGCACATAGTCCAAAGTTATACTATTATTACAAATATACTATACAATATAAAATTATAGAGCTTTTAAGATTTTGCACCCGAATATATCTTCAGGAAGCCTTGCTTCACAAGTTACAATTCTTTTAAAAGTAGAACATAAAATTGCCAATGAATTCAAATATATGGACACTAAAAAATATGTGTTTGTCTATTCTTATAGTTTTTTTGAGTACATAAAAATAAAAACGAAGTAATAACATATAGTTTGCGATAACACAGGCATTACGGCAAAATCTTGCTTGGCGACAATGACTCTTTCAACTTAGAAGTACCTCACCTTCTGCAAATATTTCAAATTATTTACACAGTTATTATGTATACATACTTAAAGAAGATTTACCTGCTATCGCTAACCATGGTGTACTCAATGGCATAGACGTTGAAATGTCATCCAAAGAAGTTCCGATCTGTTCTGATTAGACTTTGATCAAAACAATGATTACTACCAATCTGCCGTTAACTTCCTTTTCAAAAGTTTTGGAATCGAAAATAAAATGATAATAGTCCTAGAATTTCAAATATTGCTCTATTGTCATTTTATGAATATCGGTGTCACATATGAAAGTTTCCAGATAGATGGGAAAATTACACGGTCTGGCTCTGAAAACATGTCCCCATTAAGGTTATTACTAACTTTTACATGAACTTCTAGCTTATATATATAACCACGGAATCATTTCTTTTCTTTCACCAAACTTTTCTTGGACTACGATAGCAGCAGTTCTGAACGTTTTGATAGAAAAATAAAAACATGACACCCAAAACTCGTCAGGTCTTGAAATACCCTCAAAAACCAAATATTTCACCTTTTTGTAAAGAGCCTTGTATCTCTTTTTTTTTCAAGAAATATGAGACACATTAATCTTCACTATTCACACAAATTGCCCTGAAACATAATGTACGTTTTTTTATCGATACTTCAAAAAATACTAATTACCCTGATTCCTCACTCGAATGAGTTTTTCCGCTTGATAAACACACCAAATAAATTTAGATCACACAATCGTACGAAAACGTACCAGCAACACAACACAGCCATTAGTTAAGATATAAAGTTGCCACAGAAATCGGCCACACAAAAATTTGCCACAGAAATCGGTATCTACAAGTGTGCTTCCACATGACAAATCGTGACAAACACGTAAGGTACGACCCTTCGTTCAGATATACTTACATAAGTACCTATGCCTTAAATTCATCACATCTCGATAGCTTTCCTAACAACATTACGATTATTTCAGTATTTATCGGCTAATGGTGAACGAAATATACATAGAAAATCATAATATAAGGCATTTAATTTTTGAGGAAAATAACGTTAAATGAATGTTTGGATTTCAAGGAGAATTTATCGAAAGATATTTGTCGTTTTGGAGATAAGTCGATATGTGTCACAAACAAAACAGATTTTAATACAGGATACAAACGAAAAATGAAAAACAGAAGAGCGTATTTTTGATACGCCAACCATGGATACATAATTTTGTTGTGCAGAGCGTAAACAAACAATCGTTAGAAATTTGTCGAAAAAATATTTCCAAGACTCAATATTTATGATATTTATCTATTTAATTAAATGAAGGGAGCTAGGTGGGCGACAAGAAAAACAGACCTTGCTATGTCTTCCGCTTCGCTAAGAGCTTATTTCAGAGTAAATATCAAAAATTTACTGACAGAAACTTTTGTTTTTGAATAAGTTTGCGGAGTATATAAGAAGGTCATGAAGCAATGATGTTTTGGGATGAGTTTTTTTGCCTAGTAAGGAAATTTACACTTGCCTAAATAATAGTGTTTTCATTGGCGGGCGAAAATTTTAAATAGGGAAAGTTCGAGACCTTAGCATTTCAAATATTATACTGAGGGAGGTGGTACCAACACATACAAACGATGGCCTCGTAAGAGTTAAGAAAAAGCGACAAACGAACGAATTAATTAAAT
The DNA here is from genome assembly GCA_963978885.1 of Nemotelus pantherinus. Taxonomy (NCBI): domain Eukaryota; kingdom Metazoa; phylum Arthropoda; class Insecta; order Diptera; family Stratiomyidae; genus Nemotelus; species Nemotelus pantherinus. Next base: position 235,077,613 of record OZ022263.1, on the reverse strand, counting down.
ACAATTCAGAATCACTGGATGAGGTTGTTCGGAGGTAATGTTATCTTTGCACAAATTAGTAGTATATTCATCCTAATTGTTAAAGTACCACCAAACGAATGTTTTCGTTTTATGTAACATAATGCCGGGTTTCCACCAAAGAGACAAAACAAAAAACACGGACAAAACATGTTTTTCTGAACAAAAACACGAATGTTTTGTAAAGACTGAACAGTTTCGCGAGCATTTTTGTCTCTGAAAACTGTTTTAGTAAACAAAACACCTTTTTTGTCCGTGTTTCTTGTTTTGTCTCTTTGGTGGAAACCCGGCATTATATCATCAAATATCAGTTCTAACAAAATCCTCTCTCTCTCTCTCCACATAGAACTCTTTACGCATTCCTGGCCTTTCGCACCATAAATCCAAATGAAATGACATTCCATTCTCATGTACCCTCATTTTTCTTCTACTTACTCGCTTAGAATGAAAGTCATTTCATTGTACACAAAGCCATGTGCACGTAGCGTATAAACTATCGTCGTCGACATCTTAGCCATCGTCGTTGTCGTTGTCGTTGTCGCCATCATAATAGGACTCGCACGGAAACGGAATTTTTCAAATTGCGAAACGGCAATGGCAAGGACTACGATAACGCTACGCTACCTACAGCAACAACAACGCCGCCACCATGACATTGGACATACGGCCGTACGTGAAAGAAACGTCTCTTAGTTCACTTGAATGCGTTCAATTTATTTCTGAGCAAGTTTAAGCTCGGCAATCAAAGTTTTCTTCGAGTTACGACGAACGAATCAGAAAAGAAATCAAACTTTACTTGCTGTCTTCTGCATTCCAACCCATCTTAACTGGACGAACAATAGAAGAAAGTTTTACTGCGTGTTCAATAAAAACGCCTATGAAAAATTAAAAACTTATCGAATACTTAAGAAACTTATCCCGGCTAAGTTGTGTTTTGTCAACAAGGTTTGCGTGCTCTATTAATTGTCGGAAACGAGTAATGATAAAAGAGAAAGTACTATTACGACACTGAAGCCTATAATCGCGTGTACTTTGTATGAACGACACCGTGAAAGAGCAATATTGTACGTTTTGATTAAAAATTAACGTGAAGCCAACTGACATTTTTTAGGCAGCAATCGTGGTAAAAAAAACAAGCAGGTGATTTTATTCCAATAGGGTCCACACGAATGTTATCACTAGGTTGAAATATGCGTTTCAAAGGGAATTTTCGCTTTGAATTATTCAAATACCAGCACGAATACTTGCAGTTACTTTTATCTCTACGATAAAAAATGCGAAAACATTACTGAAATAACATCAAATGAAGGATCAAATATGATTTGGTAAATTTCCAGTTGGACATTGTTGAAGAATTCGGAACAAATGAGAAATGTAAAATGAGTTTCATTCTTATTCGATTGATATTAGGGACTAACTGGGTACATATGTAACGAAAACTTCACATTGATAAAATATTCTAGCATTTGTTACAGAAAAAAACCCTAAATTATCATTACGAAATTCAGGACGTAGCTCTTAGAATTTCCTACGATTAGGTATGAAGAATTTATCTGATTTAATTTATTAAGACACATTTTTTCTTTGAGAAGGGAGGTAGTCGGTGTGGGCCAGTAAGTGGATCCTTTTAAATTATATAGTTTTTTTAAACTGCCTGTTCTTTGAAAATGTACGTTCAGAGCTGATTCCAAAACATCAACTCGAAACAGATCGCAGCAACTCAACATTGGCCGAACGATCCTTAGGAGATATTTGCCCAAAAATGTCGGATTCTCCGCGTGCAAGCTGCAATTGACCTAGATATTCATGGTACATCCACTAAATATTACGTGCTGCAATATACCCAGCTATTTCCAAGAATGAATAGTCGTAAAAGCTAAATCTAGACAAGAAGCATACGGAAAAATGAAAATTTTGGGAGTTGAACTTTATCCGCCGCGCTTTATATATATTTCCTTGCAGAGTAAATTTTTCCTCAAAAACAGTATTGAGAATGAAAACTTATTATGTTCTTAGCTTGCCTATGATCAAAAATTGGAAATTTTAAGCCGTGTGTTGGTGCTGAGTGCTTAAAAGTAGGCAAGGATTTTTTTTTAAATTTTGATTTGTCATAACTTCTGACAGAAACATTGGATCATCGTAAAATTTGCAGAGCGTATTAATGTTGACTAAGACTTAATACACATGGATTTTTTTACGGGTAACCCCGAAGCTATGGCAGGCTTCTCAAAAAAAAAATCTTTCAAATCCACGACTCTCCAGAAAAATTTTTGCTTTTTGACAAAAAATTCAAATCATTGATAAATTTTAACCTATTTCCACTATGTGAATTTGAAATTTTCAAAATTCCGATTTGCACAAGAACGGCAATCCATTACCTCAACCAAGTTACCTCTATTTTCAGCACTCAAAACTTTTGTTCACGAGAACTGATGATCGGCTTATCCGATCATACGTCTGATAGATGCAGGTAACCCTGTGGCAGTGGTGTCATCTTAAAAAATCACTGAGAAAAAAACTGTTTATTGGCCTATTACTTCCGATTCAGCCATCACATTTTAACAAAATTCACATAGTATTTGGACCTTATACCTAGTACTATACTCTTCGCGAAACGAATTCAACGGTCAAATCCCATACAAAAAGAGCTTTACTGACGAATTGAAAAGCTCTTTTTGTATGGGATTCGACCGTTGAATTCGTTTCGCGAAGAGTATAGTACCAGCCATTACTCTAAAACACATTTGGTGAAAATTTGTTTGAAAAATTAGAATAGAGGTGCCAGCTATGGTGATTTTTGTCCCCTAAAACTTGTATATAAATAAAGCTATTTCCCTTTAAAGTTTTTTTCAATTATGAAATCAAAACGAAGTTCATGCAGTAAAAAGACCTTATTGAAAACCAAATATCGTAGGAATTTCGTTAAAAAATAATGAAAGGACTGCCAGCTATGACCTTTTTCGTAATTTTTGGAATTTCATCACTAAGCGATTATGTCATTAGATTTTCAAATGGGAATGATCCTGAAATAACATTTAACAAAAAATATTTGCGTTTCAAAAATTTGAAAAGTTTTGAGGGTGGTAGCCCTAAAATTCTTTTCACCCCAATAGCTTCCAGTGCAGTGATTCAATCGAAAGAAAGTCACAGGGTGGGTTTAACTTAACGTGAAGCAGATTTGGTATATTTTTTGCTTTGCTGCTAACACAGGGTAACCTACCATATGCAAAGCATTTGCAATAAAAATAAGGAACCAATTTTTAAATATTCCGAGTTTTGAAAATTTTTTGGAACAGACGAACTAAATATATGTATTTTGAATTACCTTTGAATCAACGTCAGTGGAGCGTTGATGATAAGCACCTCTAGCTTCTTTGCCTCTTTTCGTGAATGAGTAGTTCAGGTGCTTTCTTAAGAAGAGCTGGTATCTCCTTTAGCCTCTGTGGCGTACAAGTAAAGCAAGCAATGAAGCCTGCTTACAGCAGCTAAAAAAGACACTAACGCGACTTAACATTTTTGAGGAGTATTGTAGTTACGTTTGAGCTGTCGATTCTTCCATTGAATTCAGGATCTGTTTCAGTTTTCCCAGCTTCCAGAGGCTTTTGCAGCTCAAATGTGGTGCAGAAAATCGATGAGTTCCCGTCACATTTTCCTTGAGGTTTTGGCTTTGAGAACGTCAAACATTTCTTCCCACAGTGTGCGAAGTCATTCGGTGTGCTGCCGGACTTGATGTTTCACCACAACCTTCAAGGACTTCTTCAATTTTCATTCACTACCTCTTGAACTATCATTATCTTCAACTATATTTTGTTAGATATGTATTTTAATGCAAAACATCAAAATGCCAAAATGATATTTACCAGTAGTTGTCAACCGCCAGGTGTCTAGACCAAACCTCGACTCGAACTTCATCTCACTCCTTTAATCGGTTGCCACGTACTTTAAATAACGATTACCCAACGTACACAGAGCTAGAAAAAAATTGAACGTGTTGCTGAGTGTTTGCTTGTAATTTACACATATAGTCAAAGTTTCTTCCTAACCCAACGGGAAAAATAATGCTTACGGATATATTCGGTAAGCATTACGCGTAATGCGTGTAAGCATTACCGGACCATTACGCGTTGTTTCTTTTTAACATTGCATGTCCTAGGCTGGGAAGATTTATACAAGGGGAAACTCATGCTTTTAGCTCTATAACTTTATGTATAAGAGCTTTTTGGAAAGTACGACATCGTATTCTCGCATTTATACCCCTCAATATGAATGAAAGCTTTGGCCGGCGGCCGATCGTATCTCTGCATGTGTGGTTTTTGCATGCTGACGCTTATTGGAAATTTCAATAGCGCATGCTATTTGCTACTAGGAGGAATTGTCTTCATACATTTTACTTACCCGTCCGTGATGATTTGAAATGCTTCGAAATTTTCATCTTTCCGCTTTATATAGCAGACTACTCATAACCGATGCTCGCAAGTTCTTTTCCCCTTGTTTCTGTGAGTGAATTTCATTGGCCAGTCTTGGACTTATAACATATGAGCTTTCTCCCTTGCAGCATTTTCCATGCTCCAAGTCATGTTTACGAGTATATCTTATAATTGCTGGAAAATAGCTTTGAAAGTCGGAAATGTGCATTACCAGCATTGTTTGATTCATGCATTACGCCAGCATACATTACCGCGATTCCCGTTGGGTAACTTGCACATTTTCTACAATCGTATCCTAAACCGCCAAAGATTCAAACGTGCCGTGTCGCAGTTAAAGTCCCATGGGTGCGCATAATGAATTAGTCTGCAAAGTTTGCACTTGAAAATGTTTTGTAGGTTGTTGTTGCTGTTGCTCGATGATGGTGTTGTTGTTGTTGTTCTTGTTCAACAACCACTCGGTTTCCGCAAAGTAATTACAGAGTAGCAAGTAGTATACGGTTACGTTCTCGACTCAACGATGAGTTACTAACGACATTTTCGAGTGATAGCTACGGATAAGTAAGAAAACATTACTTACGTCGGATTTGACTTGGGTCTAATGTTCGGCAGGTGTAAACACTACTTGCTTCCGTAGTTTGAATTGTTAGTGTTATTATGATAGTCTTGATTTGAAACATACACCTGTTTACGTATGCACAGAGCTGGTTTATTAGCACAAGAAATGTTTTGCTAAGACTTTGGTAAGCTGAGTTTGGCAGGATATTGATTATAGCTCAGGATCTTCAAAGAAAATCTGTATTTAATTTATTGTAGCGGTAAATTCTGATTTTCAAACCTATTCATTATCTTCCTCAACAAAACCCTAATACGGCATTTGTGCCTCTGCCTACGAAACGTGTCTATCGCCTTGTCAAGAAGATACTTAGTCTATAGCAATTATAATTTCAGTGTCTAGAAATTACAATTATTTCAAACACATTCATGTCATCTAACAACTGGAGCGACCAAAAACATTTTTCATCGAACTATTTACAAAACACCATAAATCGAAAATCCAATAAATTTTCCCTTGAATCACATTAAAACATCAATGAATAATTTGGAAACGGTATAGAATTTTGAGAAACTTTCGTCCTTGTCGTCGCCGCCATCGTCATCATCATCGCCGTCAAGTATCATTGAAAGCCTCTTATCGGAAACTGTTAAACTCCTTTGTGAGCCTTCTCGTGGCACAAAAACTTTATGACATTCTCGCTTACATTATTGAAGCTGTAAATCACTTCTGAGTGGGCTGAAAACTAGAGCCGGGCATATTGAAAACTTCTTGACAATCCGTTCGACACTTCGGCGAGAAGTTTCAATTTGTCTTTTTTTCGGACGTAGTATTGTCGCTTGGAACAGTAGAGGGGACCAAAGTGAAAATCAACGAGCAAAAGAGAAATGACAGGGCGGAGTCATCGTTAGTTTCATGAAGTTAGTCTGCTATTTTGTTGGAAACTAATTGGAAACGTTAAGACTCTTAATAAATCATTTAGATATTGATTCTCGTCTATTTTCAGATAACCTAATGAACAAGTTTTCGAAATTTGTTTAATTTGTCTAAGATAAGTGATGGTTATTGAAAGATGATCATTCAGCTTGGTTCAATTTTTCGGACTAGCTTTTTAATTCAACGGTAACATAGTGGATGATTCCCAAGAGCGCAAACAAAGCCCTTTATTTATCATTAAGAAGGAATTTCAAGCGCTCTTAAGGCTGAAACTATTAATCATTTGATTTCAACAATAATATCCAACGTAGAAAGCTGATCATTTTAACAAGCCCTGTTAATCAGAGCTCGATTGGACGACATCATAGTTCAATTCAGTTAAAATCTAATTGAAATCGCCCAACATGACTATCCTTTCCGAGCTGCGATGCTAATAACAATCTCGAACTTTGTAGGCAAACAAGTGACAATTACAGGAACGAGCCAATTATGGCTCCCACATGTACTGTCGTTGTGCACCCACCACTACCACTCGACTCTATGATAAGTCCTGAATCTGGTTCGCACTGATGATGTAATGTCAAGGACCTGGTCCCACTCGCATTCGTAATATATTACACCTGAAGTCATAGCCGAGAGCCATGTTGTGATTATCAGAGGCTTGAAATGACATGGTCGGAACGTGAGAGCAGTCACTAGCGAAGGATGAAACACAAAATCATCAAGTGGGAATTTATGAGCTATGTAGTTCTTGAGGCAATTATTGCATGTTCAAAGTGTAGTCGGTGGAAGGAGCTTGAAAATGATTTGAGAGACAGAGAAAATTATAATGAAAGCTTGAGGGTCTCAATCAATGCTGAGGATATAAGTCATTAATTTTGTAGGCTATGAAGAGCTGAGAAGATGGTTTTCGATTCAGGACCATGGATATTTGAGGGAAATTGATTAGAGTTGATTTCGGTTTATTGTGTTTGTAGGTTAGAATTATTTGATTGCTCAATGAATTATGATGCAGAGCTAATGATGATGTTACATAATATTTCGATATTCTCATTTGCTTTGTTATCATAAATCTTCTATTCTATTTCACTACAGATCTTGGATTACTGTGAGAGATTGAAACCCGATAGATATAGGAACTCTAAAAAAAATATTTCAAAGTTCACTAAATTTGAATGCAACATTGTGTCATTTTGCTCTTTAAATAGCGAATATATTGAAAAAGAGAGTCTTTATACCTCAAATTTAAATAACGTGTTGTTTTGGTTTAGCTAAAAATATCAGGAAATTTTTACAATGCGATAAATTTTTATGGTATCCAGATGCATTTTTTTCTGCAACGCCATGCTATTATATATCACTTAAAACTTCAAAGGATTATATTATCTGCTCAACCCTTCAGAAATTTTATTCAGATAAGCAAATAATTGTATATCCGATTAAATGTTTCCCGGACCGGTTTTGCCTTTGCTAAATGGAACTCAAATAATTAAGATAGTTGCGACATACGTTCAGGTCGAAACAGAATCAACTTCAAAATAATCACTGAGGTCGGACAGCCCAGGATGAAATTCTGTACGAGAAAAACCTAATCAAATTTCACTACACTTAGGTAAAGCCAAAACTAATTCGAGTTTTCCAACTAAACATTTATCATAATCCAATTGAAAAAAGACAAAATTTTGATGTTGGAAATCTTCCACAATATGTCATTGAATATGTTGCTGACTGCATGATTGGAAAATTGTTTTCCTCTAACTACTAAACAACTCCCTAAAAATCGTTTTCTTCGCGCCGTTGATGCTATGGAGCAAGAGCTGCTTTTCATATTTCACAACACTCTAGTTCATCCTTACAAACTCAACTCCACTCAACCAGTGAGTTAAATTTCTCATAAATAATTTGATTTATCGATTTAATTATTCGGCAAAAGCTCACAAATCCTGACCGTTTTTCGAAAATTAATAGCGGTTCTCGTAACAGGCACAACGACAATCAACCAAGCATTAAAAAGCCACAACCGCTCTAACGACAAATCACAACATTTTCTATGTTCCAATTACATTTCCTTTCCAACTAACATCATCCAATATTTCGACGACAAATCACCGTTCACTCACCATTCCTTGTGTCCCTATCTATCGAAAATGACTCTCCACTTAAGCATTTCTGTTATCGGCATCAATGCTGATGTCGTGGATTTCGGGTATTTGATCTGTTTTTCGGATAAGTTACGCACGCCAAGGAAAAAAAAACCTGAAGAAATTTGTCGGTCCTCGAAGGTAAAGAGACTCGACGGACGCAACGAACGAACGCAAAGCATCTTTTATCCATTGGCATCGCATCAGGATACTTTATGTCGGGGTCTTTATTGCCGATGAACGCTTAAGCCAATCAGATTATGTTTGATTACCTCAGGCTTGAAATTTATGAATAAGATTTGCTTCATGCCGATCCGGCCCCGAAATTTACTTTTGTATAAGATATGGGAATCGAAGAAGCACAGTTTGGCTCGTGGAGAGATACATAGAGAGTGAGATGAAGTCAAGAATGAATGGGAGTTAGAGTGAATGATTCTAGGGGATTTATTAAATTACCCGGAAATGTATATTGATTTTAAGTTAAATTTCGTAATAACTTTGTGAAATGGTTGAGTAAATATTATATGATTTATTTGATAGTGGTTAAGTTAGAGTATCTTTGAACCTAAGCCAACAATATTGACAAGATTACACGATGACATAATTATACACTCAGTGGAACTCTTTTTATATTTACAGACATTTCAAATACAAAAATATCCTCTCACATTATTTTTCCAAGAATAATGAAACGGTTTGCTCTCTGATACTTTTATAATCAGCCTTTGTAGACATATAGACTGAAACTTTTTTTTTCATAGTTCAACATGCAGTCGTCCTGACATGCCATTTTTTCTGTTTGGCATTTCCATGAAAGCCTAACCCTATATGGTTTATGTGAAGTGATTTCACGTGCCCTTTGAAATATTCAAGCTCGGCAGATTACTTGTATGTTGAGTTGTCTGTTAGACAGACAACTCTTTCCATTCGTCTGACCATCTGTCTGAAAAGTTTCCAACACAATACTCATGAAGAATTCAATTGTATTTGAATGTAAATTCACATTTCTAAAGGTATTTCTATGAAAATGATTGGAATATTTGCATTGCAAGTTAAGCATAAAATAGAGATTCGAATGGATCGTTTAAATTTGAAAGGAATAAATCTGAAAACGATCTTTTTATGTGACTACTGAGCATGGAAAAGAGCTTTGACGCTATAGAAATCTAATGTTTTGATGATGCGGCACTGATACTTTATTCACTCAGACGTATTGTACTATGATTTTGGGTTAATCTTATTAAACATCAAAACGCAAACAAAATATGAATGCTGAAATTTTGGTCAGAACCAATTTAAGAGTTCCTTTAATGCACGTGATTGAAATATGAAAACACAATTTTAAATATTTTGTTTGGGTATTTTGCCGGGGAAAATAGTCCTAGTAAAGTTTTTTGGCGCTGTATTTATGTACCCTATAATTGATAGTTCTAAAAAAACAGAGGAACCATTTGTGTGGAAAGTGTTTTTTATCTTTTAATGGTGTTTCAAAACCCGTCCAAATGCCATCGGTTTAAAATTCAACTAAACGATACTTTTGCGGACTCACCAACAGACAGACTATCGACTTACACCAATTAAATAACTACCCAACTATTTAATAACAACGGATATGAGTTTCCAAGGAAGCAAGCAACCATTTTATTTTCCTTGTATTTCCTCTTCGATAATTTCCTCTAAAGAAAATCCGACAGACACCTTTTAATTATCTCAACGGTAAATTCTCATTTCTGCCATCTTCCTCTTCACCTCCTTCGGTATATAATATCAAATAATGCTCGAAGCTGTCTTAACTTTATAATCTCTGCCAAGCAACAAATTTGTGCCCAGACATTTTACACTATCCAGGCGCTGTCGTCCAAGATAAATTCAAGTAAAATAAGTATCCTGAAGCAGTAATCGAGAAACTTTCTCCACCACGAACCATCGAGACCATCACTTCCAATGCCACTCGACGCAAATGGGATGAGTCCCGTAGCGTCAAGAAGCCTGTTCAAAACCTCGGGAATTTATCGATGTAGCCGCCCTTGTGCCGCATATTTCAAAACTTCTAAACATACTTAAGTCGTCTTTTCGGTGAAAACTTGAAAAGAAATGTGTCGACCTAAGTCACCTACCTCTTCAGGCCCGACTGTCGTTCGCCCACACTTTTGTTATGATTTCTTTCATTTCAGGACATTGTTAATTTCTCATACTTTAATTCAGACATTGTATCTTGAGCGTGCGAGATCTGTTTTCGAGCATTTTCGGCTACGATATGGTACAACTACGAAAATTATGCTCATGAAAAGAACGCCGACGACGAAAGTGTTACTAAATGACTCTTGCCTGACATATAGCTGGGGGAAGTTGTTCAAACTTCAAAACAAAAATATGATACAGATACAATAAGAACGAACCAAATTGTATAGATTTCGCGCAACGAACATAATATAGCTCTAGGATATTTGGAAAAGTTTTTCTTCGCGCTTCCTTATTATCGCATTTCAAGTTCGCCAGTTCAAGAGAAAGTGTCAGAAAAAGTTTTATTGTGAATGGTACTAGGAAATTGAAGTGCCTACACTTGGGAAATTTCTTTATTTAGATTGAAGTCACAGAGCAGATAATGAAAGCTAATTAGCTCGTAAAGTCACGAGTAAGGGGGATGGTGCTTTGATGCGAACGAGTATGGTATTGATTTAAAGAGTAACATTAGTAGAGTCATATCTAATATGACAAAAGTATAATTATCTGACAAGAGCAGATCAGTACTTTTATGTTCAGGAAAAGTTTTTTTTATCTAAATGCTACAGGCTGAATTCACAATATATATTCACGTACAAGTTTAATTCGATGTTCATACGGCATTCGATTATTATGTACAGTACACTCAATCGAAACTTATCAACCAATATTGAGTCAGAGATGCAACTAAAATTCGGCATATGCAGTATCTTCTTCTTTATAAAATTGAAATCTTCAGCCAGGCTTAAAAGGAGGACCTTAGGACGAAGAGAACAGAGAGGAATTAAATCAGAGAAATCAAAGGTGACTTAAGCGGATTTAAGAAGATTTAAACATCTGGTAAATTTTATCTGCATCAATGACTTCTGGTAAATTTTCTCTACATAAAAGATTGAGGCTGCAAATGCTATTGCAGAACATTCTGCTAGTAATAACTTAAGTTTTACATCTTTTGAATTTGAAGTTTTGTACCTTTTTTTTAAGTTTTATAGCTTTTTGGATGAATGGAAATGACGAATTTCCCTTGCTGCAAATAACCTTCCCAAGCTTGAAATGGTTCAATAAACATTTAATGTAAAAACTTATAAGCATCGACAGTGTTAGGTATTGAAGCTTTCTTGTTGAACAAAGAGATTTTTACGAATTTACAATATTTTTCTCGAATCACAATGTTAAAATTTTGATATTATGGTGCAAAAATGATGTTATTCAGCCATTTGAAATTCCGCGCCCAGCGTGGGATAAATACTTTGTAATTTACATTGATATGGCGTATTTGGAAATGATGTACCAACCGAGTAAGACATAATGTGAATACCGTTAGTTCTGCTTAGTTCAGCATAGATTCTGAGACTCAGAAAACAGTGTTCATTATGCTATCATGCGAAAATTTGCTTAGTAAGAAAATTGCGACTGTTCCTTAGCAATTGATTATTAATTTTTAGATGCTTCTTCGCCCATAAGTAGATTGCTGGCATATTGTGATATCAATTGTTTTCGATTTCTTTAATTTGAGTTCAAAATATCTTCGATTTCTACGAATCTAATTCTTTCCTTGGTTTAAATTTAAAAAAACCCACCAATATTCGAATAAGTTTAAACGAAATTGTAGAAAGCTAGTAAGAAAGTAACAATCGAATACTCAGTGAATTCAAATAAAAAAGCATTCTCAATTTCACAAGCACCTTAAAATCTTTCTAGCACCAAATAACATTTAATTGATTAGATACATAGTCAAATAAAAATTATTTCACAATTGATTCATTGTTTTGATAGGAAAGCATTGCTACATGTAGAGGCAGTTGCTTCATTGTTTGAATTTCTGCAATTAATGACACGCGCGGAATCTTAATTCAGTTGAAAAATGTACAAATGAATATTGTGATTCGAATTGACAGAAAACTGTTCTGAGGTAAGCCAGTAATTTATGTAGCCTTATGAAAATTAAGAACAACTATGAATCAAATTGCGGAATTTGACGATTTCTTCTGTCGAAGATCAAAGAAATTGAAGTTTTGATACAGAAAAAACATGGGAAAAAACAATCAAAATTGGAAACAATGCTCTTTAGCCAGCATTAAAAAATACAACGAAATTTCAAGAGCAACCAATTACTACATCTTAAAAAGCTTTCAAATCCTTAGCAAAATTAATATTGGATTTATTATAACAAATATGATATACAATTATTTATCTTGTTCCTAATCAGACTGCTGAACAAACTCTCTTATAATTGTTCTGAAATTGTTTCTGGAATCAACAATCAACATTAACTATGCAGTTTTATCGCTTATGGCAACGATATTTCCTCCTAACTGTCACCGCTTAATAGTCGACCACGATCTGGTTTGATTGATTTGGGGGTTGACACTTCTGCTATGAGATTTTTTTTCAATATTCTTGAATTGATCTGCTCACATACTCCAGTCATATGAACTGATAAGAACAACGATGCTTCTTGGTTTTTTGAGGGAATAAAGCTTGTTCTCAAATATTAAAACGCTGCACGACTAAAAATTAATTTGCTCTTTTGGTTAAGGAGGGTTATGTTGTCTTCTCTTGTTTACATAATTTAGCCAAAAATTGAAGAAATTTAGCTATGTGCAACTATTTCTCGTGTGTTGAATCTTCTTTGATCTTAAATGCCCCAGGAACGCTTTGTTCACTCATTAAAATCCTCTTTTAGAGCCTAGACAGACAGCGCAGCCTAAATGATCCTTTATCGTAAATAATCATTTAACTTATGTGTGTCGTAAGCTAATTTGTTAGTTGTAAGCTAATTTGGTAAGTTGGACCTTAGTCCAACTTACCACTAAATGACCAAATTATCAACCATTAAGCAAATTGCTAATGACCATCAAACTTTGATAATATATTCTTAAATGATGTAGAGTTGCCCGATGTAACACATAATCCCCTTGTAAAATGTCGCTTTTCGCATTGAAAAAGAAGAAGTAGACAACTTGTTTGTCAAATTTAAATTCGAAATATTTGAAGAAGTACTTGCGCGGCTTGTACTTCAACTTCATTAATTAGAACATTAAATAGGCAACATGCACCTAAAACACTTTCAATTTCTGCGTTTTTCAAAAACTAATTGCTTTGAGTGACTGACAGTCAGTCACAGTATTCATAATTAACGTAAGGGCTGTGCGTCAGCAATTTTTAAATTACTAATTTAGGTATGAATGATCATTAGTAAATTAGTAAACTAAGTGCCTGTCTGTCTAGGCTCTTACATTAACAGCCACTCTATCGTCCAATTACTACGCTGCGTTTCATCATTCATCAAAATTACAATATGTTTATTTTAATGCTTATCGGGGCTGATTACTCAAAAAAAGAAAATAAACTATTTAGAAAAAAACCTTCGAATGCTATAATTTGAAATACATTATTTCGAATCAACATGATTTTTTAATGTATGTAATAAAACTGGGTTTTTATGCTGTTGCATGATTGGAACCATATAATTATGAAATGCGTTTTTCAATCAATTTGCTGACAAAGTTCACTAACAATTCATTATAAAAATCAGCTAGTACTTGGTTGAATATAGACTCGGTTTTCCTCTATCGGGATCATTCTTATTTCCTTCGATTCACCAATCACATCCATCAACTTCTAATCTGCACTCGATCAGATTCTTTTAACCATCTAAATTGCTTAACCTATGAAATTCACTCTTTTCTCTTCCGATTTTTTGACACTGATCATGTGATGAATGTGGTGGCCTAATGCTAGCCGCGAACCCGGCAACTCTCTTTATTACCTAATCTAACCTATGTCATGAATGATCTTCAGCTATCTAAACTTTACTTTGAATGATTGAAGTTCATCTCAACTAAGTGAACTATCAAATTTTTGTCTCTTGTTCGAGTTTTCGAAGTTCAAAATCACTTCCTCAAGACTCAGGAACTGAAAAACTCTTACTGTCTCAAATTTACAACTCAGCAATAATTTCAGTTCTTATCTAGATTCTATGCTATTTTTACGTCAAAATAAGTTGCCCTTAACGAAAATTTATTCTTTCGAAAAACGTCGAAAATGGATCAACGTTTTCATCTTCTTTTGAATACTTCATACTCTGTCAAACTTAATCATTATTCAAGTTGATACGTTGATCCGGTTGCTCTGAAAACAAATTTTAATCTTTAAAAAAATTCGACCCAAATTCAAATTAATCCGTCAATCCTACTATGTGCACGTAACGAATTAGTTGTTGACAGACGGTTGCAGAATTTGTTACGTACACATGCAACACAAGAAGGACGATATAGCCTCAGGTGCCTAGACAGTATGATCCGGAGCCGAAATAGTAGTTGATTTAAATGCTTTTTTATGCTTTCTAAAGCTCAGCTGTCGTTTCACTCCATCACAGCGAACATTTTCTCTCCATAGATTTAAACCCTATAAAATATTCCGTGGTTAAAACTATCATTATATTACTTGTAAAAATAGAACATACCATACCACTTTCAGTTTAGGAATCTAAAAATATTTTGAAGCCAAAAATTGATCACAGTTTACCTTTTTTTAATGCATAGGTCCAAGAAGATCATTTGCATCAAAGGTCAAAAAGATTCTCCGACGTAATAAAAAAACAACACTTAGAACACCACTGCTTCGAAAATCAGTTATATCCTACTGTAATTCTATTTCATTTACAATTTACACCGCTTTTAGACTTTTTGCTTTGTCGCTCATGAAAATGAACTTACATATGAACTTGTCACCTAAATTCGAAAATGCCAGTAATAAAACCGTGGACGAGACGGAGTCTGAAAATTAGTCGCTGAAAGCTGGAGAGCTTGTCGACGGAATCCTCTGGGTCGCGTGCGATCGAATCAACACTGTTTGATAAATTTCAAAATAAACTTCAACAAATACCAATCCTATACCGTATTCCAAAAAAATCATATCTAATTCATATTTATCAATATAAATTACAGGAAATTTATCCCACACTGGGCGCAGACTTTAAAGCTGCCGAAACACGTTAATTTTTGTGAAGTTATTTTAGCAAGTTGACTTTTTAATATAAGCTTCAACATTGAGTCAAGTTGAATTTTTGATATAAGCTTCAACTTGCGATAAATCGCAGAAAAATTCAAACAAAAAAATGTATGATATATGCGTACGAAATCACTTAGACTGATATAAAAGTGACATTCAGTTGCATTTTTAATTCGATTATATAACATGCAATTATATTTTAACCATCAAAGGGGCATTTGCGGTCATTTAGATTCTGCTGAATTGCTGATTCTGCTGAACAATTTGCGCATTAATTTCAAAGAGGAGAGGTTTATCTTAATTCATTCTGAGACAGTATAACTTGGTTTTTTTCAGATCTAGCTCATAAGCTGAATATTAATTTTTATAATTTGATGAAAATGATCTTTCATTGTTTCATATTTCTCTTCTACACCATAGAAATCACAAACTGTTTCTGAGTCGATTAACTACTTTACGAAACTTTCGAGACCCAAAACTTAAAATGCTCCAAACAATCCAAACGAAAATAGCTGAGTTTATTCATCTGTCTAATCTATTTCTTGATAAATCCTGCTGAATAATCAGCATATTAGAGATTCTTCTCTTTGCCAAACAATTTACATTCATTTGGCTAATTTCAGGGAAAACTTATTTGGAACGAATCCCATTCCGAAGTAAATCAGAAATAAACGTGCATTTTAAACAGTCGAATATTAGGATAGATGCCAAACCGCATAATCTGGGAAAAGAGGGAGGTACGTCAGATTGCATTCAAACGAAACTTTTGAGATTTGCTGTACGATTGCGTTGAATTTTGTTGGCTTCGATAATATGGGATTATCATATGCAAGAGATAATAGTGGAAGTCACTTGGGGTAATTGAAGTGAAAGAAACTTGAAACTTGTATATGAGAACTGTAGATAAGATTTTCTGAAATTATTTTTATTTCTGGACACATATGCTTTTTTGAACTAATTCTATTGGTCGCCTTCTTTGAGCTAGTCAAGTTTTGTGACTTTCGTATTTGAAGCTCTCACAATCAAACCCATTATTTGTACAGAGTATTAATAGCAATTGGCAAAAACAATTAGCTAACATGGAACATATTTTATGAAACTGAAAATTATTCTCTGACACCTTTTACAAATATTAACAAAAACATTTGCAGCTTTTCTAGTTACGAAACGTTCGTGATGTGCCTAGGAAAATTGTTGGGAATGGCTTTCACTAGGCCTCATGTACATAAATCAAGGTTTCAATCATTTTTGCTGTTTTTGGTCCTCACTAATTCCCTGAACTATAAATTAAACACTAACAACTTCCTTTCGTTTTGAAATATCACGTTACTAAATGCAATGTAATGTAAATCGTTCAAAAACCTCCACACAAACAGAAATCCACTTTCATCAAACCCTTCATTCTCTATCCCAGGCAGGTACATTCAAATTCCTCCAGGTGTCAGTTCATAAATTCAAAAATTCCAAGTCATCATACCGAAATTTTACAATTCATTCAGCGCTACAGATTGAATGCAATCCGAAAAAATCCTTTCAAATATCATTTCTTCCGGGCGAGTTGGTGGTAGCCGTTATTCATTATGACCTCCATTAACTTCTGCGGAAACACGCCATCAATCATGTCCAGAGACTTCCCATCTTGCTCCTGTCAAATGAATCATAGTATGGTCGCATCGCAACGAAACCTATTCTGCTGAGTACATCGTATGCTTGAGTACGATGAGTTGAGAGAGTGTTGCGGTAAAAAAGTAGAAAGCCTGGCAGGATACCTACTACAGTCATCATGATAGCCGACAGCAAAATCATATTTTGGACAAATATGGCAATAAATAACGGGAAGTCAGACAGGAGAACATCAAGGGAAATTCGTCAGTACCACTATTTTTTCTGTTCATTGACCGACCACACGGCGAGTAGAGGTCGGACAATGTTTTCATTGCGTCATTAAACGAAATTTAAGTAATTTCCGGATGACTTAGGGTGTTTTGTATTTAGTCGTTGTTTGATAGGTGTAGATTTACAAGGGGATATGATTGAAGTGAATTATGACCAAAACAAACGAAGTCTATTTGGAAATCAGTGTTAAGCTAGGAGTATTTCCTGATTTTTTGTACTTTGGGAAACATGATGATTTGGAAATGTAAATATACTTTTTTACATCTCCTGTGTCAATGACCGGTACTTAGGAAAACCTAGTGAGCCTGGGTTAGTAACTTTAGTGAGCTTCAGTTTGGTGAGTCATATGTAAGCGGTGAAGCAGAAGTTGAATGACATCCGAAAACTTACAAACAGATCAAGAGGTTTTGTCGGCCATTTGCACTAAATCTATTAGCTTCAAGCATTCATATATCGTGCCGCTGCAGACAAATAGGCCTATGCGTTATCAAGTACCAGCCAGAAAAATCCAATCTATGATTTACATTTGGTGGGATAAGAAAAGTGTGATACACAGTAAGTTACCGAAGTAATCTGTAGCAATTACTGTATCTGTAGTGAGTCATGGATAATCTGTAGCTATGGCTGCAGGAAAAACTACTACACTTGTCCTTCATTGCAGTTTTTAACTGGTTGAGCAACATTAACCAAATAAAAAATACTTAACGCAATGGAAGTTTTATCAGACCTTGCACCTTCAGATTCCTATTTGTTCTGATCGATCAAGTCAGCCACCTCTAAAGCTTTCTGAATTTGAATGAATAATTGGATTGAATCCAAGAAAACTGTATTCTACAAAAAGAGTATCCGTAAACTACTTGAAAGATGAAACAGTAAGTAGGTTCCTTTAAATGTTCTCTTTTTCTTTCTCATTTCGCTAAAAGCTTTACAAAACGCTTCCAATGAAAGGTGCTTTTCATATCCATTTATCACACACAATCTGCTTCCACATCTAAATAGAGATTATTTCAGAAATCTCATCTTTTTTATTCAATTTTCTGCGAAAGCAAAACTACTTTGAAACCAAAACATCCAAATAACGAAATTCCTAGGTAGTCCATATCGCACCAACTCCCAACAACAAATTCGCCTTTCACTCGACCAATAGTGTGTCGGTTTCGTCTCGTCTATTGAATTTTCATTCCACGAGAATATGGCAGATTTCCAGGACAAAGGTGAAAATAAGCTTGCCCGCCATACAATTCCAAAGAACCTCTAGCGTCAACTGTTCAGGCAAAAAAAAAAATCATTTGACATCGAGAAAAACGAAAAGAGAGTCAAATGAAAAGCAACCACTAGAACGTCACATTGATCCCTTGGGATCCGTTAGGAACTTGTGGTTGATTACATGAGAAGCTTATGTTGTTTTCGTTGCGTAGACACTTGGCCATAAGAGGAGTAAATCTGCTTTGGCACAGATTTTCAGTTATATTTTGGAGCCAGCAAAAAACTAGAGGAATTCAACGGGATGTATGAAGAAAGCTACATAAAGGATGGAAGCCGACAAATAGTGAAAACGAACAGGAAATGTTGACGATGTCCAAAGATGACCCTGGGGATGCGTGTTAAGCTATGATATGCGGGAAATATAAATGTATCGATTTCCTGAATATTATGAATCAGTTATTATTCGATGGCGTGATTCAATAATACCGATATCTTTGCTCAGGTTCTGCAGGAGACTGATAAGTTAAAGACACGTAACACTTTTAAGAGGGAAAGGTTTGTTGATTCAAATCGCTTTGCTTTATTTATCAGAAAATCGTATTTTGTTGTCTCTTAATGTTTTTAGAACATGTAAAACCAGATATTTTAATCACATTAATATTTTAAGCATTTTTTATCAGGTGCCAATATCACAATCGCACTTTTCTCTAACACTTTTTTAGAATGTAAACATTAATGAAAACATTGTCAGCAACAACATTACTAAGCACACTTTTGTCCATGCACAAATCATTCCAACTACATGCAGATGTTACTACACTCGCTAAGTAATTCACTAACAACAACTGAATTGAAACTCAGCATAGCGAATGTGACAAATTTATCACACTATAGTGCGAGCGCCAGCAGACTGCAGAGTGCACAATCTAGTAGAAGATGTATGCGGTTTTTGATGCAGAAATTACATTTATCTGACACTTTGACACATGGATGTGCAACGTGATATTTTGTCGGAATAAGAATTCGCTGAAAATCATTTCAGTCGCTGACATAATGCAGAATAATTGTTATTGAACATCCTGGAAATATAGATGACACGAATTGGAATACTGCAATTTTTGATTTAAAACCCAGTTTTTCCTTTTTTCACATTCGTAGGTCCTGTTTGTTTTGTCCTCTTTTCTTCCGGTGGTGAGCCTACACTCAAAAAAAAAAATATATCGCTGGCAGATATAAAACGACGGAAATATAATATATCTCACATGAGTATATGGGTGTATTTTGAAAGACATAATATATTCACGGCAGATATAATATAAATATTTATCGTATGTAAGCAGAAAAAAGCTCAGGGGATTGCCCTTTCAAGCGAGTGCTTAGTCATGGCGGTAAGGAGACACATATGGGAAAAGCCGATAACAACTATTCCATTATTCTTCTAAGTGCCACATTTATTTCTCATTTTCTAAAGCGCTAAAGTTATTCTTAGTCGCTACTAAAGCTTTAATGTGGCACTTAATCAATGGAGCGCTGGTATTATGCCCAGTCGCTGACTGTTAAGACAACATAAGACGAACATATACAGCCATGGGCACGGCGGGATTCGAACCCGCGGGCAGTAGATCGCTGCTTCGGACTGACGCGTTAGCGAGCTAAGCTACCGACCCTTTTGCAAGCTCAATCTCAAACTATAAACAAAAGATGCCCCATAATTAGAAACGAAAATAAGCCATATATCTACGAAAAGCATATTACATTGTTCAGTGGTCATTTTATACCTGTCGCGTATATAATATACCAACTGTATGGATTTCATATCTTTCGCTACCAGAAAACAGAGAAACCCATATAGAACTTATACCTGTAGCGTGCATAATTATGATTACTGTGTGCATATTTTGTGTACCCGAGTTATATTTTTTACCTGAAAGCCAAATTTTACTTAAAATGAGTATAACTCTGGATTTCCATATACTCATAATACCTTTTAAATCAATAATTATACCTGTTGCTTGTATATGTTATGTATCACACATAAATAGAACAAAAATATATTTGTAGGGGCAATTTTGTGCCCACTACAGTTAATTATGGCTATTACGGATATTATTATTTTTGCTACACATATAGCAGAGCGAATTTTTTTTTGTGTGTAGCCATTTTAAAATACTATGATTATACATACTTCAGAGTCACAGTGTACAATGTAATTTTCAAGTTGTTAATACAGCTGTTTACGGATTGGGTAAGGATATTCTTTTCACCTATAGGTTTTTTGTTTTTCCACTCCTACCAAAGGGGACCTGAATTTCACCAAGTGCTTTTCAATTGTCATATTCATTTTCAGAGATGACCTAAAACCTAAGATTTTCTGAAATATATCCTATTTCTATCAAACTTGATAAAATTTTAAAAATTATACGACATTTTCATTGACGTTGGTCCTGAGCGTGGGCCAAACGAAAGCAAATAAATAATAATATGAGTACCGTCATTTATTAGAGTGATATATTCCACTGCAAAATGCAATAATTTTTAATCAAAGTTTTTACCTTTTGAGTTGTGACATATTTCTGTTTGCTGGCATTTAGTAATAAATAAGCTATCAAAATCGACCTTATTCCATCAAAAGCCGATAAACTGTGAAGAATATGTCATCCAACACTTGAAATGTCATGTGTCTCAAGGAATTGAAATATGGTAGAACAAACCGTAGTAATGGCGATAAGGTAAGGAAAAATATGCCGAAAATCGAATTTTCTTATGTACACTGGCTTCGTTTGATGTGAAACGCTATGTATACATATTTATGTATTGTGAATATTTTTGAGAATCGATTGTGATATAAGTTTGTAGCTCCAATGTGGAATTTGTGTTTATTATTTGATATACAACAAATATATCTTCATATTTAAATCCAATATTTCTCAATGTGCTAGATTCAATGAAAATAGATTATTAATGTTTCCCCTTTTTTATTTCCCCTTTTGTGAATAAATGTAAATAATCTCCGTCCTACATATCTACTCAAGTAAAGAGAATTTTGATAGTGCAAAAATTATAAAATACAATAATTTCTGCATTTGCACGATTCAATTCGAAAAAAAGTTGCAAAGAATAACTCACAGGGTGCGTTCTATAAGTAATGCAACCGAATCAAAAAAAATCAATTGTCTTCAAAGTAACACCCTTCTGGTGGTTTTATGACGCCTTGAAGGTATGAAGGAAGGGCGTCTTTGGGATGTGCTTTAAAGCTGATGTAAAATGAGCCTGGATGTTTTCAACCTTGATACAAAGTTTCCCTTTCCTAACTTTTTTTAAGTTACTATTCACGTCTAGAAATTTTAAAAAATCGTTTTATTCTTTTTTACATTTATCGACTCCTTTGACCTTCAAAAATAGCATTGTAAAATATTTTCACGGAAATATATATCAGTGACTATATTGCATCGGCTCCACGCAAGTTTTGTAGAAACTTTAACCGCGCTTTTTCGAAATGAAATTTTTTCACACGTCCGACAGTTAATCTTCGGATAGGCTGATCCGATTTGAATAAACTTTGGTGTGTTTTGTTTGTTAATATCGTCTGCAAGGCAGTTCACCACAGTTTGGGAAAAAATAAAATGCAAAAAGAACAGGTCGATTTCTAAATATTTTTTTTAAATGTCCTCCATTTTTTGATTTTAATCGATTTTTCATATAGGGTGGTGAATTGCTCTACCCGACATTTTACTTTTTAAATATTTTTTTAAATATTCTGTTTCAGATGTACCAATGCGGAGATAAGCTGTCTGCCATAGGAGGGGGTTATTTGAGACCTCAACTTTGACGACCTCAGTTAATAATAAAAAAAAATTTTATAAAAAAAATATTTTTTTCCATAGTTTATAAATAAAATGATGTATTAAAAAGTTTCAGATGTTTATTTAATAGGACTAAGAAATAAAATTTTGAAAATGTGCTTTATTTTGGTCTTCTAAACGGTAATATTACCTTAAGCGAAGAAACAAAATAACTTAGAGAAAGTGGAGTCAAGACTCTAAGGTAGCTAGAAACTGGCCAGGAAATCGTTAATAACGAAGGCGTTGTGGCTTGGCGAGTTGTCGTGATGAAATTTCCATGCGCTTTAGAGGTCATTTCGGTAGTGCGTGACTCTTTTTTCAGCATTTTGAGCACTTCCAAGTAAAAAGCTGAGTTCACAGTGGTCCCGGTAGACAATGGCAGTGGACAATGCCTCTGATATCAAAGAAGACAATGAGTATGATTGCGATCCTGAACTTTTCCTTTTTGTTTCAGGGTCATATTCAAAAATCCATGGCTGCATGATGAAAAATTAAGATCCTTTTCACAAATTTCTAAGAGGTTTTATCAGTGGAGCACTGAATATCCTTTTTTTTCGTTGGTTAACACTATTAGGACTGACTTACACTTTTTTATGTTCAAATCAGTTGTTTTTATCATTTTTAGTGTTGCTGCTAGGATCAAACGCCGGTCAGTTTTCATTTAATCTCACACAGGTATCATATTTTCGTCGATTTGGGAGGCTGATGGACGTCCACTGTGGAAATCGTTGACAATATCGTGTCTTTCCTCCTATTAAAGAGCTTGTTATTCAGACAATCTGTTACTTCCAGAGGCCTGCGGAGTAATAGAAACATTTCGATGGTGGACTTCACAAGATTGACGATTTGTTAACGTAGCATTGTTCCATAGAACTCCATAGAAACGGGGCTCAAGAATTCTCCGGCAACTGGGTGGTAGCTGAAACAGTGTGCCTTGCGAAGGTAACACCCACTCCAGTTAGACTAGCAGGTAAGAAGACGCTGCGATTTATAGACGCAACTCGAAAAATTTGTTCCCATTATTTATGGAATGCATCCTGTATGTTACGAAAGTCAATTTAAAGAAACTATAGCTTCTTTTAGAAACCGTTAGAAAGACCGATTTTAGAAGAGAGAAATGGTGTTTCTTTTAACATGTTTTATCAAATATGCTTTTACCAATGTCCATCGAACGTCATGAACGAGCTCATGACCTAATGATTGCATCAGAAGCCATAAGGCTGAGAGGTTTCGAGGTTAACCACACATTTCGGAATTAAAAGAGTAAAACACTACATTCTTTTTTTTTAATTATAGGATGTTTATCATAAGAAAATTTGATAGCAGCATCTCCTAGTGTAAAAATGAAGCAAAGCCCCAGTGCTGGTAATAATTCGTTAGCGCTGCAGCCAAAAGTCTATTAGAACTACTCCACGTCAAGATCATTTTGCTTTGACCCGATTATTGCATCGAAAGTTAGACGAATCGAAAGATTTTTGGTGTTACCATCCGAACAGTTTCCAAAATCGGAAAATTTAAACATTTGTTAGTTGAATTGGAAATGTTTTTGCGGGATGATTAAAATTGAACAACTTTTTATTAACATTAAAAATTTTAATCTACATTGAAAATTCTATTTTGACAAAGTGGTTTCGAAAGTATGCACTGCTTCTCATCAGACACCAGCACACAGTGCATACTTGACTGGCGTGACCACTTGCAGGTGGAAATCATTACATTTTTATTTATGCTAGTTGTGACAAATTTTAACATCTCCGACTTATATCCATGGATATAATTTAGTTAGTAATGGATATAGTTTAGTTAGTTATTTTCACTGTCGGAGCTTATTATATGAAAGTTCAACGGTACACTCAGAGAAAAGCCTGCGTTCATAACAAACACGTGCCGCATTCATAAAGAGCGGTTGTTAAAATCCGTTTGATTTGAATAATTTTCGTTCAGTTAGACCAAATCATTGTTCGATTCAAGCAATTTCAAGAAAACGCGTAAACATTGACGCGTTTGAAAATAACGTTCAATCAAACTAATTACTTTAAACTGTGAAATCATTTGATTCGAACACTTTATTGTTCATTAAGCATGGTGGATGTATTTGTCTCGTCTTATAAACTTTCGGAGAGAAGATCAAACTTACACCAGATCAATTCAAACACTGTTCTTGTTCTAAAAAACGGTAATTGTTGTCGGAAAAACTTCAGTTGCTCGAAAATGTACAAGTTTAAAATTTTCCATCATTTGATATGAACACGTTTCGCGTTCAATATGATTCATTTGGCGTTCAATCAACCCGAAAATTTCAAATCATCTATTAGATTGCTTTGCTTGCATTAGTAGTTCATAGTTAAAAGTAAATAGAAGTGCGTGTAAGTGTTATGGACTGCAATAATTTTGCAAACATAGGAGTGGTTTTGGTGAAAACATTTGTGACGAACGAGGAGGATCGAAAGGTGCATGATCAATTAAAATTATGAGGCATTTCCGCAGTTGAAAGGTTAAGTATTTACTTCGTTCTTATTTCCGAAAACAGTTGGGATAAATTTGTCTGAGACCAGAGGCAGCAGTTGGTATTGATGAATTGGCATACATCAATCAAGCCCACATCTTCGAATTTTTTCCCGGTTTCTCAAAAATTTCAAGCTAAATGGAGGCTATGGCGTAAGCAAACATTCCCTTCTTTACGTATTACAATTCTTTACAACGATGGTTGATACCGAAGAGTATTTGCTCGATTTTTGATTAATTCAGATCAATTATAAGCGAAGGAAGTACAAGCTGCTCCAAAAGAAGGAAGGTGACAATCAAACATCCTAGAAATTGTTTAGTTGTTCACATCAAACGTTTTTTGACTTTATACGTCCAAATAAAAAACCATCTGCTCAGATGTCAGGTTTGATAGCATATCTGAAAAATATTAGTAAATAAGGGAAAACATCTATGACGAAAACTTCCGAAATTCACAAAATTAACTTTTTCTCAAATTATCCTATGCATATTTATACCAAAAATGTTTTTAAGTAATAAGCCGTTATGATTTACTCGTATTTGATGCATGTGTTTGCAATTCAAAAGAATGACAAGTTCATTAAACTTAAGAAACTAACTAAACGTATGTATATTATGTTCAGAAAAAATTGTTAGCCTTTTTGAAGTAAAGGAGAAAGCAAAGCAACCCTCGGTGATGTACTGCTCTTATAGATTTAAGTTTGGTGTAGTTTCTATTTAGATAGATGTTAAGTATATGTTAATCACTAAAGTTATTTCTGAAATAAATTGCATTGAAGTCAAAATAATAAAAAAAAAACTCTTTTTCATTTGTTTACCTATGATAAAAATCAAATTATAAATTTATCTGCAAAGATATGGTAAGTTTCTTTTGTAATTAGTGTGCGTGAGGGCGAACACATCATTAGTATATACTAATATAACATGCCTCTTTGTATTTATTGCAATTCCACCCATTCAAATTACAAAATAAACAACAGAATGTTCAAATAAATTTCCTACATTTTCAATCCAAATATTTGAATTACGTTCAAATCAACAGATCTTCCCGGTCATAATAAGCGATTGTGATTTTGAGATGAGCAGAGTTGCCTATTCAACATAAGTGCTTAATTTTGTATAGTGAACGTTGGGAATAGTTAAGCCGAACGCTTAATTAGTTTAATGTAAAAATTATAAATATTTATTCTGAATGCTAATAAAATTGAATCGAAACGAAAAAAGTGTTGAAACGGCAACGTCTTACACAATCAAAACAGCTAACAAGTCATTCATAGTAAATATTTTCGTGTTTGACTATTGCGCGTTCAGTTCAAAAACATCGTTCCTGTTGAAACAAACATATTCGCCATTGGCGCCGTTTTGAACGCGAATCTCTTTGTTTCGATGTACTTTTTCGTTCATTGCTACTAGTTCATTTTTCTCAGTGTAGCATACGTTAGTATGGAATAAAAATAAAAATCTGCTACTGGTGCCACAGCGAAAAGTATACACAATCTGCTTCACATCGAGATCGATGTCAACCTACCCTGTAAATTAGATTTCGGTCCAATGATTTTTAGGGTCACTACTCGCGGAAGTTTCAAAATTTTTGAAATTGAAATGTTTGATGTGAAGTTTCACTACAAGATCATTCTAATTATTTACGCATTGATTATAATTTGAAAGTATAATGGTAGCAGCTTTCCGAGAAAAAAAACAAGAAAAGATTGACTCTAAGAGACTCTAATATAATTTTTCAGCCGGAATTCCTCTAAATTCGGTTTAAACTAATGTCAATTTACTGTGTGAATTTCATTAAAATTTGATGTTGGCATCAGAAGCTATCGAAATTAAAAACTTTATCTGGGTTACTGTTTTTCAAGGTAGAACCACTGCCACAGAGTTTCCCACATTCTATCAGAGCTGGTCCTACTTACAAATCACTTCTATCAGACCTGGTCCTACTTCAGGTTAAAACAATCTGCGAACTTCAACTGAATGTCATTGTCGATTCGTCAGCTCTTGCCTACCTACTTTGCTAAAAATAGGAGTAATTTGGTGAAATATTACCGTTCTTTTGAAAATTTTAAGCTGACTTGTTAGGGAAAGCATGATATTTATCAAAAATTTACGTTTTTTTTTCTTAACAGAAAAACAGTTTCATTAAGATCGTTGATTTGAAGATTTTCTGTTTAAATGCCTGTCGTAGCTATAGGGTGGCTCACACATTCATTAAAAATCACACAAAGCTATTTCATGTACTCATAAATGTGTACTGTAAATTTGTTGCTAATCTAGTGACTTTCTGAGAAGCTATCACAATTTGAAATTTTACAAATTATCGTTGCCTACTTTTAGACACGTAGAGCCCACTTAGAGTTTAAGGTTTTCAAAGCATTATCACATTCAAGTTCAAATCATTATTAAATTTCACTTTCTGTACTTGTTTTTTTCCAAATATTTCGTTTCCATAGAAATATAGGTGTTTTCACAGAAATATAGGTGTTCTTAGAAAAGCATTAAACACCCTCTGTTGAAAAACAAATATTTTACCTTAAGTCAAAAACTCTCTTGTCATATTATTGGAAAACAACATTCGGCAATCGAAAAAATCAAAGAAACCGAGAATAGTTTGGACTCAATTTACCAGAGTATGATATATAAACACTATATTGTCCTCCTGTACCTTCCATTTATAGTAGCAGAAGAAAAAAACCTGTAACGACCACTTCCATGAAAAATAGCTTATCAACCTACGAAAACCGATACGAAATGCAACAGATTTGATAATTTATTTGATACCAAAAGTTTTTATTTCACCTGGTACGGAAATAAGTAATGGATCTCTCATGAAAAATACATCATCGTGCGTCAACAGTGCTAGTAGGCAAAGAATAAGCTTATAGCACTTACTCGTCCTTATACAGAACATACACACACACATAAACAGAACAAGCCCACACACCACACTTGGAAAATCGAAAACGATTTAATGGGATCAAATCATGGTGAGCTGTGCGAGCCTACATAAATCAACTGAATTGCCTGCTGAAGGTACATTAAGGAAGCAGTTAGCAACTCGGAGGACTTTTTTTCTTCTCCCGAAACATTTACTGCGGGCTTTTGCTCTATTATAGCAACGGAATATTAAACATTAGCGATGATCTGATATAAACAGATGTGTATGGTATTTCCTTTCGACAGAGAGAAGGAAAAAGTTTAACGATAAATTTCAGTGTAATTTAGATAGGCTCATAGGAGGATACTGGCAGTCCTGAGAAGTCCTTAAATGCTTCCTCGGTACTATTGGTATTTTTCAGTAAGGCATGCTCTGATATATTCGAGATATTATAAAATTGAACGTTTTTCGGCTTGAAGTGCTCGCTGGGAGTAAAAGTATGCTGACTTAATGGTAGCTTAGCAGGGGACCATTCGAGTTCTGAGAGAGTTTCCCTTGAAACAAATTTAATGCGTTTTAACTAATTGTTGGGGATTAATTCAAACATTATTTTAATGATCAATTTAGCTCAAGAGAACACATGTGATACTTATGATTTGTGCGCTGTTTTCTAGGAGTTTTTGAATTGATAGCCGTCAGATTAAATTAAGCACATAAATTCGCCATTGTGAAGAGTTTTATTCAACTTTTCTGAACCAATTTTACTGCATTCATTAGTAGCTTGGTTGGCAAATCTGGTTTAACTCAGTCAATAAAATCTTTCACCTAGAAAAAATCTAGAGGCCACAAATTTATAATATTTAAATCTGATAAGAAAATATTTCAGGTAGTATAGGATAGACCAAGAAACTCGTAAAGATTACGGCCGCACAATAGCAGAACACTCAAGGGAAAGACAAGTCGGATTCATCGGTGGTCTACGATTGAAATTTGAAAATCCATTTTTGATTTAGCATAAGATAAAAGCAAATCATTTCCTTTAAATAGATGGAAATCTCAAAAACAAATATGAAAACGTTTTTGTCTTATACAAAAAGCTTTCAAGACTACCCGGAAGAATGCCCTGTAAAATATTGATCGATATAATGCGACTACCACTACGACCACTACCACACAAACCCTTCCCAGCTTGCTAGACAAGAAGATATGTCTGGAAATTTTGCATAATAATGCTGCCTTTGCTTTTTGGAGCCAGAGTCGCGGAAATAAAATAGACAAAAGAAAAAGTCAACTTTTGTGTTGTTTTAAAGAAGTGGAAGGAAAGCCGCAAGAAAGTTTAGGATAAACATAAATCCTGTTTGTGTTCCAACTTTAGCACATAAAGATTATTTAAAATTTTTCAACAGCCAAAAACTTTCGAATCCATTGAAATTGTTTGGTCTCAAAAAAATATGATGTTATCATGATTGTCTTTAGTAATATGGACATTTGAGAAGAATCAAAAATGAAATTTTAAAATAATTTTAGTCAACTTCGGTTAATTTTCACAATTATATTCATATTTTCTATGAAAGCTTTGTGCCATGCGATGCAAGTTATGATTTTTGAATTATTTACTTTAATAGTATTCAGCTTTTTTAAACCCTCTACGAATCAAAATCAATGCGCATATATCAATTCTGGAAAATCTACATATTTCATTTCAACTATCCAATGAAAATATTTTTCCACACGCACCACACAAATGTAATTCCATCAATCGATCAGCATTCATATTCTAATATTTACATATTTCATGGACATTCAGGCTTAATAAATTCAATAAAACTGAAACTAGCTAATGCAATAAATTGAATGAATTCGATTACATTCAATTAACTGAAATAATTAGTTTGCAGTGAAATTGAAATTAATTTTGAAAAGTAATAATAAACAGCAGTTGTTTATTTTAACACCTCCGTAGGCTTTCGATCGAATGCGTTGGATAACATTGAAAATAATGAAAATATCGAAATCAGTTTCGAAATATTGTCGAATAGAGAAGGTTAGATTATGTAAATTTTTGAGATTCATTGCTGCAATATTAGTATTTTAAAGATAGCGAAACATTGTCGCATGTCTGAGTGTAAGGCAGATGGGATCGAAACTTTTTGTGTTTGAAAACATTTTTGACGTTGACACATAATTTGTATAAGACAAAAAGCCAGATTCATTCAGCTAGAGCAAAAATTAATTTGTTTAAAAACTGTTGTTGGCGCCATTCATTCACTTGCTATGTTCGAATTTATTTAAGCTCTTCTTTTCAAGCGAGGACTTTAAGAACTGCCAGGTTCAGCTCATCCATGATGCATGCTTTATGGTATTACCTTTTGATGGCTTATTTAAATATATGTGAGCTTATAAATATGCAAAAAAAAATCAATAATTCAACAATTTAGAGAGACCATGTCTCCGAAAATAGCTAATAAATAACTTGTGTTCATTGTAAATTTATTAGTAGCATCTCCTAGTGCGAAAATGGCTAAAACCATCATAGCTGGTAGCTTTATCCTAATTTTGCGACCAAAAATCTGTCAAATTTTTACATTAACATCACACTACTGAACGATTTTTATTTTACGCTGATTTCGTCAGAAGTAACAAGGGATGAAATTGTTTTTTTTTATCAGCAAGATTTCAAGATGGCACCGGCAGCCACAAAGCTGACTATATTTTTACATTATGTTTATGAGATCTGATCCCACATAAAATCAACATAACCTATGCACTTCACTTTGAATCGTGAGTTTTCACGAAAACAAATTTTGAGTCCTCAAAAAAAAAGTTTTGGTGCAGGCCTACCGTTTCCTACCTTCTTTTTTCTTTCTATTTTCCATAGAAATGAACGGGTACCTGAAAATTCACTATAATACAAGGTACCGTCAAAGGGTATAAAATATCCTCATAAACATCAATATTTTCGAAAAATTCCTGCTCGATTAGATGGTCCATTTCTGACATAATCTCACTAAATATTTGTAGATATATAGAAATATGATTAAGTAATTAAATACTAGTGAACTTCGAAAACCAGCCAAAAACTATCACTTGATTGCTATAAATCGAATAATAAAAATGGTTTTTCTCATGTGTTGTCATTACTGTCATAGCTAAGTAACAGATTCAAAGGGTAGTACCATGAGCTCCGGCGCTGTCACAAAAAAACAAAGAATATGGCCCACGTTGGGCGCTCAATTATAACAGTTGAATTTGTCATAAACGGGCTATATTCAATTTGATTCGGATAAAAAATATCCATAGTTTGGTACTTAAAAACCACTAAGAAATCAATAAGCTTGTTTTACTCTTCAACTTAAGTTTTGGCTCTGACTTTGAATGTTGTAGTTTGTAATCAGAGGTAATACTGAAGAATTTTTTTTTATTTTAAACACTGGTTTGACAATTTTGTGCATCATTATGCACTTTTTTTAACTAAACCGCCATCAAGTGGATGAATTTCTATCAATATTAATTTATCTTAACAATATCACGCGTTTTCCTGAAAATTTTGTTCCACTTTTGAAACATATTTAGTTTTTCGTGCGTAAGTAATTCAAAGAAAAATTATGCAATATTTCATCAAAAGATATTTTAACAATCTTCCAAGATAAGAAATGCTAGATACGAGATAGTACGTAATTTCCTTCATTAGCTGTGTTTATTTACTTATATTTTATTTGTTCTAATGTTTAATTACTTATTGAAAGCAGTTACAGGTAAATTAATTCATTGCAAAATAATATTTTCGCCTCAAAATTTCATATTTTTTCAATTGTACTTGTCCAAGTACTGTGGAATTTCATTTGACAGCCACCAGATTATTTTCGTAATTTTCTTTTTCAAAATAATTATTTTATCGTTATGTCGAATTGTCTTTATTTACGTTAATATCATACATAATTAAATGTTCAATACGTTTGTTGACATATTTATTGAATAATACCTTTTGACATGTAGTACCATTTTTTGCTGCTACAAAGCAGCTGCTACCATGTTGCGGCGGACGTGAACAATTTTGTTGTTCAAAAAATATCAAACATACACGCATACAGAGCTGTTCAAAAAAATGAATATCGTATTAATTCGGTCAACACGACATATTTCTCATGACGAATAATGGAAAATGCCACTATATTACACGACTATATATATTTATCCTCTTTTTCCATGGAAAAACCCACAGGAATTTTTATTATATATGTACACAACTTTTAAATATTATTCATTTCGTCGACATTACAGGAATTTCATATTTTATTATGGCAAATGAATGAACCCTGCTGAATGCAAAAATGCATGGCCTATGAAAGTCAAGCTCTTAAATCAAGTATGCAACAATTACCGGCGGAATGTTTATTTTAAAATGTATGCGTGTACATTATGAGTGGTGACGGTGGTGGTGGTGGTGGGGATTTTTAATGGAATTTGAAATGAAATAAAAGTAGTAAGGGGCTTTCGACTGAATATTATGAAGCTGATAGTAGTTTTCTGTGTTTTTGTCAAAGCTGGTTTATCGAAAATCAAGATAATTAAATTAATTTTATGCATTTATCAAAGTTTATCTGCTTGTTTATTGCTCTTTTTAATTTTGAATCATAGACATCTCAATTGTTTGTAAAATTCATTCTGTATTCGTGAAATTCTGACAGGCGTGATCATCAAAAAATTTGTGAGGTTCCAATTCAGTATACAATACGTGGGAAACAAATCTCTTTTTTTAAAAGAGACTCTATTGTTGTGGTATAGCTTCACATTTTTGCATACCTAGAGATTTTATCTTCTATACAATGAGTATGATTTGACTGTTGGAATTACTATAGATATGATACTTATATGTTCACAGTTTTCACCCAATTTATCAAAAAAATCTCCATCCATAAATTGTCTGGAAAAATCATTCCTTGCGCTTTAATTTGAACCCCGCATAAATTCATTCATCAAGTACCGATAAAAAGTATAATATAAATAGATCGGAGCTCCAAAAATAGTATTTATAAAGTTGGAAGTTTGTAAAGGCTCACTATGCAAACATCAAAGTTGTGATTTAATCACTAGCCGCGTTGAAATACTAACCGAACTTTAGTTTATCTTTATTTATTTTCTGTTACTGCAGATGGGGTTGTTTAACACAAAAAATGCATTGCATGGACGAGGGTTTTGTGAAATTTTTCCGATTTGTCATGGTTTTCATTACGGTAGGAAGTAGATTTCAGTAAGTTTTAAGGGTTTACATTAACTTGGCGCTCGGAAAAATAGGTACGAAAATAATCATTTTTTTGACGCAGCTACTAAGTATATAAAACAATTTTATTTTACACATATGCATAATAGTTTTATAAATAATTTAAAACAATAACAAACAGTTTTTTTTTTGAAAAAAATAACGGAAATATGTCCCATTAAGTCTTTCCTTATTCTTTCTAAAACGCTTGCTGAAGATGTACTTATTTTCTCTGACAGACATTGTCTGAAAATGAAAATGTTTTTTTTTCTTGTTTAAAAGGATGCTTTATAAAGATGTGACGTAAAGAAAAAATGTTTATTTGTTTTCAATATTTTTTTTCAACAATTTAAAAAATTTATTACTTCAAGAAAAAAAAAGAAAAACCAAGTAGCTAGCTACGAAAATAAATTCTTAGCTTTTCCAATAATGTAATATTTCAGGTCTATATGTATATCCAAATACTATAAACCCTCGATTGGAACCAAATGGCCCATGCAACGAGCTTCTTGAAAATGATTAGAAGTTACAGCTTTGAAAAAGAAGCGGATGGTATAAGCCTTGTCATTACGTACTTTCACTAGGACAATAATCCAAGTGAAAGTTTTTCAACCGAGCTATCTTTATTTTGGTAGGTTTGGAAGTAGATTGGAGGCATATTTTTCCATCGTCAACCTAAGGGACAAAATCTAATCAATTGTTGATTCGCCTGATATGAAACTAAATTGATATATCCTATATCTTTGATATTTCTTTTAACTTGCCAGCATTCTAGGAGATTGCTGCATAGGCTCACAAAATTCTTACGTTCAGTCACTAGTTTACATTCATCATGAAACGAATTACTCCAATATCTGCCACAGCTGCCCAAGATCTTGGCCCCGACGCTTACTTTATTTTACTTGCTTTACGCTCGGCATTCTGGCCCCAGAATTTACTCCCCCTCCAATGAACTCTTCGAATGCGAATTATGACGCAACCTTGAAGGTGTAACTGATATTTTCGTCTCGGAGGGCAACCGTGTTGATCCCAACCTGATCTGTAATTGCAATAGGGCGTGGATGCCAAACTTATAATATCTTTTGATATTACCGTTAGATCACGAACTCATTATTCACTTCAATATATTCCCTTTCCGGCGGTTATCACAACATTTTCTAACTGTAAATGGCTATCTCCCGAACGCAACTTTGTAATGTCCATTGTATTCGGTCTACTTCGCACCAAAGTCAAACATTCTATGATTATACTCATTTCTCAAACGTATCATATAAATAAGGTTTCATCTGTATGTATGCCTCTAATGACACAATTTACAACAAAGACTAGCTTTAACATCATCTACCTTGATTTGCACAGCCAGTAAACCACAAAGTAATTACAGAAGTGAACAGAATGTGGTTAGAACCTTCTTGTCCACATTGCATCCTAAACGGAAATCATTTGTTAGTGCTGCTCGAGAATAAGAATCGACCAAACCACAGTTCCGTTCGCATTAAAATGGTCAGACATCAGAGCAGTTATATAGAACAAGAGCAGCTGTTGCATTCTAAGTTAGTTTACACATCAACGAGTCAACAATGATATGTATGCCTGCATGTAGGTACGTACGGTTGTCCGGAAGGAAAAGTTAGGAATACCAACTACGAAAGACAAAAACCACATGTGTAACTTGCTCTTCAGTTAGAAGGCAATAAAAATACATTTTATGCACATATTTTGTTGTATAAAAGAGTTAATTGTGGATAACTAGGGCGGTAGAACGCATGCATTCAAGAAACATTTGTGAAGTAATTTGAATAAACCAAGACTGAAAGTTTTTATCAAATGTATTGGAGTAATTTTGCGTATTTTGACTATTTCAGTACGATGGTGACTATTTAAATAGTAATTGTAACTACTAAACTTCACCATTTCACCTATTCATATTGTTTCACTGTTTTAGATAAAGGAACACATTCAGCTCTATGTCAAATTTGGTTATCCTCATTGAAAATCGTTCAAACCAAGCTTTTCACTCGAATTCACTTTTAAATCAAATAACTTGACTGGAAAAACAAGTCCTCCGAAGAAAAAACATCATTTCCCGCACTGATATGTATTTCACTATTGCCGCTTGCCATGAAATGGAAAATTTCCGCCGATTTCAGTAGTTGAATAATTCACAAGATACATTTTTCAGGAATCTTCACCGTTACTTGGTTCGAATTTCATTTCATTCGATTCCGAGTTGGCTCAATTTTCGTGCTACATTACCGAAACGAAAGTCTTCCGTTTGTGATGTGGCAACAGACGTCATTCGCTTTTGCCAAAGTCTCGAGATTTTGGGCTATATGCACGCCTCGTATATCCTCTGACATATGTGTGTAGAGTCCGGATGAGAATGATACTTCGAGCTCAAACGATAATGTCACTGATGGTATTCCCATTTTTATCGTTGAAAACGTTAAATTTCAATATGATGATATGATGAACATTCGAAATTGATTTTTGTGTTTGCTACGATGATGTGATGTTCGGATAGTGCGGTGACAAAGGTGTCAGTGAAAAAATATGTCCTTTGGGGGTTATGGAAATGGCTGAATGCGATCAGGCAAATATTTCTGGAATAGTCACGGAAGTTGATAGATTTGGTCCTTGTGCAATTTTGTTCAATCTTTCGATTCATTTTTCGTAAGAAAATTTATTCGACAGAATCGCTTTTATGATGGACCTAGCTCAGCTTCAAATACCTAAGGACATTCTTATATTGCCTGAAACTGAATATTTTCTGAATGAGTTTTAGATCTGCACATATTGTTAGAACTACTGGCATTACCACTCATACCTCTCTTACATCTCGTATAAACTTTGGTAGTTGTAAAATTTAAAAATTCTTAAACTTTAGTGATAAGATTTTTTACCCGAAGGAAACGACTTGCCTACTAGCACCAATCAAAGGATAGTGTTGTAAACTGAGAAAAGTCAGGAATCATTTGAATATTTCTGATAAGAGGTTCGTATGGAAGGAACGGCATTTACAATCTAGTGATTTTTTTTCTAAAACCCCATGTTTTTTTTAGACACCCGCTCTGTCTTCCACGGATTTTTTCTGCGCTTTAATCTTCATACTTCTTGCGATTCTCGGAATTCACCCTCACTAGGAAACTTTGACGAGGCAGTTACTGGACTCGCAATTTACATATTGCAAAAGCCGTACACCGAGAATGTTTAAGGTCCAACTGATTGAAATGCCCCCAACCTTGTGTGAACAAAATTGGAAGCACCACGAACTTAAAACTAGATTACTGCTATATCAAATTCCCTTTCCACTTTTATTTTGCTGCAGCAACTCATTCATAAAATTTTAATTGGAGATTTTTTTCCAAAAAAAATCGATTTTCACAAAACAAAAACATTTGTCAGTGCAATCAGCATCATTAATGCAGTTAAAAATAAGAACAACTAACAACATCCAAAATCTCATACACCAAATTAGAGAAGCTTCTTTTTCATTTATCCACTTTCATCATCAACGAATTTCATCAAGCATGAAATATTCCTTGCCACGCTTCCGATTCCACTCAATTACCTCCGAGGGAAATGTCGTTTCAGAGTGCAAATATTTCATCGCTTTTAACGCCCATTATAGTGGCCATTAGCTTCTTGCGGAAAATGACCATCAATCATATTCAAGGCAGCAACTTTACTGCTTCCCTGCGGTCTATCCGCTCTGCGTATTTCTACTATAAAGCCATACAAAAGGCCACAACATCGTTAGAGGAAAAGATAAAAACAATATCGCTGCCGACAATGTTTTCACCATCATTCTCAATGCAACCTAAAACCAAAATCGTTTATCGAGAACAAAGTGGTGATGAGCGATGGAAAGTTGAAGAAATATTTGCGATGCGACGAATTCTAGGAAAGTTGATTGGCATTTTTGTAGTACAGGAGCGTGGGAAATGCTTTTATTGTGACATCGGTTGATATGAGGTCCAGTGATATCGAGTACTGACATTAGTTTGTTTGGAAGCCAACTGACATCCAATCACTGTGGGAAGATGTCAAACCAAAATTATAACCGACTCAAAATGAAATTTAGATATCGTATTGGTCGAATCTAGTGTCATTTTCGCTTAAATAAATCGTTAAAAGGGGGCCCTACTTGCTTTTATTAGCAATATATCTATGACATAAAAATTTATTTGATATTTTCTGTCTATTTCCAAGACTGCCGTTTGATAACACAGACGTCTGATAAGGGCGTGTGCACATCGAATCATATATCTAAATCAATCGCATTCGAAACTCATATCATTTAATCGTATTCGAAAAATCCCAACTCATTATAAACTGTGAAAAAAAATATTTTATCGAAATTTCATCTAGAAGATCTATAGAGATCTATAAACCCTTTTCATTGCAACCTTTGAAACATTATTTAGCATAGCAATGTTGCATTTACTTCATAAAAGATTATATTCGTTCACAGTATAGTAACATATTCACATAGAAAATTTCAATATAAATTTTCCCACACTGGGCGCTACTATTGTTCGGGTGATAATTCTTGATATCGACCGCATTATAGCCCAAAAGTGATTTGATTCGGTTTTCTGAATAAAAAAGCACAAATGGAAGAATTTGTTTTGCAGTTCTTTGCTACATTTCAAAGAAATTGTCACTATACATTATTAATTAGCCACATCGAAATAAAAATTGAATTGATTTTCAAGACCAAGATACAGTTTTTTTTATAAGTGTGGAGTTATTTTAACCCATTTGTATTTGATAAACCGTTATATAATTGCAGAATATGTAGCATTTTATACTCTTAGCGAAAACTCTAATATGATAAACAATTTTTTGAAATTATCAAAAGATTATATTTACTACCAAATATCATTGAAAATAAGATATTTAAATTTCCTTTGAATGTATTGTGTATATTTTATGTTTAGAATATTTACTAATTTCATGATGAATATCTATCACAGTTTCAGGCGAATCTTTCAAAACATATAACATTCTACAGTATTGAAATAAAATAATTATATAACATTTCATTTTTTTAAATTGTTCGTATCTATCTTATGAAACATCGTCATTTCGTAAAAATAACTTCAATGACAAGTCTCCAACAAAAGATTTTTTTACTAATTTTCATTTAATTTCACATGAGAAACCATTCAAACGAGAACTAATAAAGGAAAGTAATCATCATTTCGGTACCCTTGAGATGTTATTACATATACAATAGTGCCCAGCTGTTGTTAGATGATTAGTTGAAGCAGCATATATACTCAGGGTTTTGTTGGTTTGCTGGGTGTGAATCCCCAAGGAATTATGTTCATTCAGAACAAGTGTCCTAATCAGCTTATTTGCTATGCGTAAATATTCACACTACAATGTGAATTACTTCACCTACTCTAAAGAGCTTACCCATAAGTCCCAAGGGATGTTAAGTAGCCTAAATATGAATTTAATATTGGATTTGTGTTTTTCAATTAATTTAGGGGCGACATGCAATAGCTGAGGAGTAAACTAGGCGTAAGTTAATTTTTATAATGGATTTTATAAGGTCTCGAAATAAAATGGTTAGGATACATATGAAGAAAACATATTTAATAAGGATTGCGTTTTTATGTCTTGATGGGCCAAGTTGCAGTATCCTTCACGAGTTATGTACAGTGATAAAAGGATTTGAATAAGAAATTGAAAAAGTTTAGCTGAAATATACATTTAGTCAATTTGTTAAGGTAAATGGCCTTTAGAATGGCCTCAAATCTGCTTTAGTGCTACTAGTCCAGTGTGGTTTGAGGCAGTGTGATCTTTATACCTTAAGCGGTTAAAGTTTCAGCGCAAATTGAATTGAACTGTGCTATCAAAAATCTAGCATCTTTCGTGAAACGAAAGTCAACTACAGTTTTGATGCTAATAAATTTATCGAGGCTGCAATAGACTCAGCGTGACAGTTCAAACAATTCCCGCAGAATAGAACATACCGTACCTTCAACAGACTTTTAAAATTTAATCAATCTCTCAATTACTCTATGACTTCCGACAACATCCAAATCCATCAGCTCTGAAGCAGACATATGATGGCAAGAAATATGCTTCTTTCATTGATATCTTTTTCGTATTTGTTACTTTCCAATTTTTTTATGAATCTAGTAAAAAAACTGTTCTGACAGGGCCAGGATACATACTTACTTAAAAAAACATAGAATTTAAAAGTGGTGTGGTGTTGGTATGAAACATACAAAACTCCAGCATAATTAAAATTTAGTACGATTTCTCTCTCGACTATTGTGAAATTTATTTTTAGTATCTTTTGTTCTTGAGGGGGCCCGGTAGCTCTACTCGCTAAGGCGTCAGGCCAAAAAGCGGTGTGCTACGTGGCCTGCAGGTTCGAATCCCGCCAGTGCCATGGCTGTAAGTGTGAATGCGTGTGATTGTCTATGAGGGTGGCAAATGGGCCCAAACTGGTGGGCTAATGCTAGCCACGTTCCCGGCAGCACTCTTCACTAACCTAACCTAACCTATCTTTTGTTCTTAAAGTGTTTTTATCATGTACATAATTCTCAAAAATTTAGACGCTCCGCTAAATTTTTGAGAATTATGTACATTTATGTACATTTGAGTACCTGATTTAAATCAGGAGTAAAGTGAGTCGTGGAACTAATCACTCCACACTCGTATTCACAATGGTTGAAAAGATTGTAATGAAGCTCTCTACCACCTTCAACCTCTAGACCCGTACGAGGGTTGTCGTGAGATTACTTTACGCTCCGGTAGAGGACCCTTATTCAATAGCCTGGGCTTGCTTGCTTTCATAACGCGTGTGCGGACTGCCTTAATTCTACCTTTGACGAACTGTCACTCCAAGCATTACCGAGCGAGTGATGATATCAGTGATGTCACCAATCGCTCATCAAAGGTTTAATTTTTATATATCCGATCGATCTTCTTTAGAGCTAGATTGTTAGAGCTAATTCCAGCTGCATTTTGAATCCTTTCTTCTCTGGGAGTAACCTTGTGCTACCTTAGTCTCCTATTGACCGTAGGTAAGGGTATTTTCTATGGTCGTTTAAAGTAGTTGTAGTAGCTTGTAGTTTCAGAGTGCTGAGGTGTGCTTGTGGTTAAAGGCCTTGTCACGTGTGTACGTACTTCTTAATGGTCTCAATGCATACTTTAGACTGCAAAGAGCCCTTATCATTTTTATTAGTGCCAGTTCCAGGTAGGTTTCTTCGTTGTTTTTTCGTTACATGAATTTGTTCGTTTTATGGATTAGAAAACGATTCCTTCGTACAATAATAGATGTCCTTAGTATTTGCTGATAGATAGATATTCTACTTTTAATCTTTAGTTTCTTTGCTCTGCATAGAGAATATACTACACCTTTAGCGATTATACGTTGGTTTTGTTTGTGCGTATTCTACAATACTCTTACAACGAAAGTCGGTCCAAGGTATTTGACCGTTCTGTTTTATTCTATGGACTCTAAGCACTATTGAGATTTGTGCAGTGCTTTCCAAGCTTCTATTAAACGTGATGCAACAAATTCGGAAAAGTGATTCTGATGGAAAACAAACTCTGCCCTCTAGTAATAATTGGATTTGTTTTATAAGAGACATCGAGATTTGGAAATTAAGTACTTTGAAGATGTTTCGATGGTTTGGCAACAACTAGCATAGTATTTCTGAAATATTTTTCTCTTTGAAGCTAGTTTTAATATGCTGTGCGATAGTAGCCTGAACAGTAAAATAAATAACCAAAGAACAACAATTCTTTTTTTTTGCATCTATTTTTGAGCATAATTCCCTTTCAACTCGATGCACTTAAAGTCTTCAGATTCGCCAAACTTCTCAAAATACGCTTTTTTTGTTTATTTATTCATTTATTATCCATTGCGCTAAAGATATACTCCAATTACAGCGCCAAGAATGAAAATGAGAGATAATAAAAACAGAAATATAAGAAAAAACTAAGTAATTTAAAAGTAACAACAAAAAATAAAGAAAATTTAAAAATTTAAATTAAGATTAAATTGGTATTCAAGATAACATTTTCAATACATTCTTGAATTCGAAAAAAGATTGCGGGAGAGGACTAAGCTTAAGAGCACTGTGCATTCTATGAAGATGCAACAAAGGCGAATGAAAATAGACTTCCGTACGAGTAAACGAAACAGAAAAAACGTCTAAAGATCGACCAGGACGACTAAATTCACGTCTGCTTATCTGGAAACCAAGATCTGACCAAAAAAAAGTTTTAGCAAAGTTTGAAAAGAAAACACTCATCAAGGAACAATCTACGCGATTCCAACGAGGACATACGAAAAATGGAAAGACGAGAGGAGTAAAGACGGTATTTAAAAAACAACGAACGAGTGAACCTACGCTGAACAGCTTCAATGGCGTCAGATTATTACTGAAAGCGAGGAGACCAGTTTTGGCAAAACCAGGAAAGGAGGGGACCACAAATACCAATCCCGTTAAGTTTATTGAGCAGCAATCTATGGTTCACCGAATCAAAAGTTTTTGAAAAGTCCATGCAGATTACATCAAGTTGACGTTGATAATCGAAGGCAGAAGCGACAAAATTAGTGAATACCATAAGATTGACCGTAGTAGAACGGCCGTTTGTGAAACCGTGCTGCTCAGGAACAAGTAAAGGTTATATAGACGGAAAAACTCTAATATAGACAAGACGTTCAAGCAGAGGAGGGATATAGGCCGATATTTGGAGATTACAGAAGGGTCACCAGATTTTAAAATTGGGAAAATATTGGTGGATTTCCATAAAAAAGGGAATACACCAGAAGCATGGCTAATGTTGAAAAGGATAGCTAACGGAACACAGAGAGAGGATGAAAGGGATTTGACAAGCATATTGGGAATACCGTCAGAACTGGAACTAACATTGGAATCCCAGGTGTGGATAAGAGTTTCAACTTCCAAGGGATTGGCACTAAGCACGGATAAGGGAGGACAAGAACGAGGGAAATCAGAAGCTAAAGAGATATTTTAGCTATTTTCCTTAAAGGAAGAGGAAGAAAAGGCAGCAAATAAATCGCAAATAGCCTGAGGATTAGAGACTTGAGACTAACTGAGAAATTTGACTTAAGGGAACGAATATAGGACCTAAAGGATTTTGATTGATTTTAACAGATTTAAGCCTTGGCGCTCGAGAAGTGACCATGCATAGCCTGCTTGTGCACTCTTTTAGCATCGGAACGCAAACTACGGAAATCCTGATGATTAGCGGGTGAACCCGTTTTCTTCAGCCTTTCACGAGCTTTTTCCTTAGCTTTTAGAGCATCAGAGACTTTTAATGTGAGCCAAGAAACATCTCTAAGTTTGCGTGGACGTTTAACGGGAGTAAAGCGAAAGATAAGGTTGGACCAGAAAGTTTAGAACTTTGACAATGCACAATCGACATCCAATCCCTTGAAAAAAGAATGCCAGTTGATAAGATTGATTTCAGCTGGCATTTCCTGAAAGTCGGCTTTAAAGAAGTTAAAACGCTGAATATAAGGACATTTATTCTTTGCATGGAAGTTAAGGTCAACATCAACCAGGAGAGGAGGGCGATGAGGATCAGGTCGCATACATGGGAAACGAGTAGGAGAGAAAGAAAGGGAATCTAAAGGAATACTAGAAAGAAATCAAGGAGGACCAATAAATTGGAAGTTGAAGAAATGATAACACATACAACAATACATTCAGCAGCAGGAGAAGGAACAAATCATAGAGCCAGTTTTGCATGTTTAGAGAGAGAAAAAAATCAGAATGTCAAATCTAGTGTGCATGGCGAATAAAAAAAAACATTTCGAAACGTAGTTCATGCAATTTTGGCTAAATTCGAGGCATTATTGTGGTGAAACAATTTTTTCCGCGCTAAATGAGGCCTTTTTTTCTTTTATATTTCCAACACTTTAGTTCAAAAATGATGCAGAATTTACGTAAATCTTTTTGAGTTCTGCCCCAAGCATCCCAAATTACAGTGGTCATATCTTTCCTTGTTGATGGTATGGCTTAATTTTTTTGAATGCATTTGAACCAGCTTCTATACTTAGTTCTTTATTGATATTTGGTGTATTAAACTTAGTAACGAATCTAAGTTTTACCAACAGCTATGAAACCATGCAGAAATTTACTAGGATTGCGTTTGAACATGGCTAAACATTGTTTAAAAATATTGACTCGATTACGTTTTTTGACCCATTGTTAAAAAAACGCAGCAGCCACCTTGCAAATAGCTTTTGTATTTGTAAATGCTAATATAAAGCATGTCGAGCACTTTTCATTGAGATGTCAGCTAATTCACACAATGTCAGCGTGTTTCCATTCTAGTTATTTCATGCAACTTCATTCGACAATCATTCAAAGCAATATCATGAAATTTATTCATGATTAATTTAATGGTAGCATCTTTTGCACGATTTGTTCGTGGATCGATCTGAATCATCACTCTGGAATATTTTATCATATGCCGAAAATCATCTCTGGGCTCGATGCTCTACAAAAAAAAATTCTCTCGCTATTCGTTTTTGACTAGCCAAATCATTATCGTATTTTCATTAACTTATTTGTTTATTTGGCAAAAAGCATATAACTTCAATAGAAAAGTTAAACTGAAAGAAAATAAAAATTTAAATTGCTGGCATTCTTAATTGGATCGAAAACTCTGTGACAGACAACCATAATCAACGATGTTCAACGGTCAATTGATAGGGAAAAAACTAAAATATATCATTTTTAGAAATAGAGTTCAAAACAATACTTTTCGGTTTTGAAAATATCAAATATTATGAAATAAAAACACCCAAAGCAGTGTATAGCCTAGAACAAAGCCCACGCAAGGGGATGCAGTCATTGTGCTCTCATGGAGTCTTCTTAAACTTTCTGCGCCTAAAATACAAAACAATATATCATTCTTGAAACAACCCCAAAAACTAATTTATGACCTTTGATTTTCAATCACTGTCCAATTGTATACCAGATCCAGTCTGGTTGCCATGTGCATATACCGCAACCATATGATGACTACTCATGCTGCTTTTGAACACTTCCCTCTCATTAATAGCAAAGTTTCACTCGAGAGCTGTGGAAACATGTGCAAAAACGGCTGGTAAAATAAACCATGTGCTTACATATATAACAAAATAATTCTTAGCTCGGAATCAGCTTGATCTGTTATCTGCAATTCATCTGTTATTTGATCCATCATTCAAATTATCCTGATAATAAAAGCTCTACTTTTGTTAATATCACTTTCCCATAGTCAACCCAAAAAACATTTTTGTTTGTATTAACTTAATATCGTCCATCCATTTAACGAAAATATTGCAATTATGATAAATTTATCTATGCTATATGACAAACTGTCTATTAAAAATGTTTTTCAAGCAAATAACTACCTATACAGAAACCTATGCTCCATATTTACTGCTACAAATACATCGCAAATTTACTTTTCACTTTATAATTGATTCAGAAAAAAACTCTTCTTTTTCTGCATCCTCAGCGTACGGCAGTTACTTAAAACTCTTCCATTGACTATTAATGCATAAAAGTCAAATACGTCAGCGACTGAGCTCATGTACATGTCACGTTTTAAAGAAATGCAATTAATTTTTAATCGATAGTGCTTTCGCATCGAGTAACATG
Source organism: Nemotelus pantherinus (assembly GCA_963978885.1). NCBI lineage: Eukaryota > Metazoa > Arthropoda > Insecta > Diptera > Stratiomyidae > Nemotelus > Nemotelus pantherinus. The sequence continues at coordinate 235,033,052 of OZ022263.1, read as the reverse complement.
AAAGAGCATCATTTATTAAAAAAGCTCTCGATCCAGTATTTTGCATTTTATAGATTGCATTGAACCCGAGATAAAGAAACATTTTCCTAGGAAAATTTCACCTTATCTCACTCAAATTGAAATTAACTTGCTATAACGAACATATTTTTTAATTAATATTGCCTCTGGCTACAGGACTCACTTGGAAAAGAATGTATTTCCTATTTTCGACTTTTAAATTAAAGAATAATTGAAAATAAACTTGAATGTCATCAACGAGAAAACTAAATATAAATTCTACACCCTCTACTTTTCAGTACGATTCGAATCTAATTGAAACGAATGTGTTTATTTCAAAGACCGGCACATGAATTTGCGGCAAAGAAGCTCATTCGTTTTCATTACACATTTTACAACAAATGAACATTTTCGGGGGTGGAGAGGAGGGATGGTGTAATGAGGAGTCAGGCCTGGCTCGTACATAAGTATTTCTCTATGTCATGTGGCCAATTTGGAACTGGACTTTATCGAAGTCGTTTCATTGAGTTCCTTCAAAATATTCCACGCCTAAGGATAATTTGCGGAGCCCACTTCAATTTGTGGCTTGGTCTCTGGATCCAAATAACTTAAATTTTATCGTTTAATTTGTTAAATGTAGCTGTAAATTTCAGTTTATTGAAATTTATTGTGCTCCCACGTCGAGGCAAAAAATACACGTATGGATGTAGCGTATGAATGTAACTAGATAAGTGTTTAATAGAATGATTGCTATTCTCGACGAGCTTTTGAGTAGAGCACACAGAGCTACAAAGGAATTTAATATGATACTTTTTTCATTCTCATTCGCGTTTATTAAGTGGGTCGAATAAACGAAAATAACTTTTTGCAACCCATTTAAACATTTCCAATTTTCACCTAATTAAGTCAATTTTAATTTAACCTACAATTTCCAACCTTTTTTCATAATAAATACGCTTCTGAAACTTATCCATTGCCACAATGAGACCAGCAGAGAGAATTATTAGAGACGATTTTCTCATTTGGACTCGGAGGACGACGTCAGGTATAGTTTCGAAAGCTGTTTGTTAAGCGACTTTTGTAGTTCGTTTTATCTCGGAGATACTACTTCATTGTGAAACTTTGTCCTGTAAAGATTAAGTGACTTGATAGAGTGCAAACACTATATAGTTCATAATTCAAGGTATCAAAAGTTTTTTCTTTCTCTCTCGAGGGAAAAGTTTTTGATGATTATTCGTTCGAACTGACAAGATAAAGTTTAGTTCCCTGGATGAGTCGTTATGAATCATTCAAAGAGTTCAGTTAAATCGGATGACGAATTCCGAGCATTAAAGATTAAGTCGATGGAATATGGCCACGAAAGCCGGGGGAATTTGATTATTATTCAGGCTTGGTCAAAGCTTAAAAATTGTGATTTTTAGACGAAATGATTTTCAAAATTGAATGTATTTGCATTGAAAGTAGTATTTTGAATATAATCTTACATTTTTGTCAAATTAATCTTTAGCGCCCAACGTGGGTTCGTTCATAGAAAATGTTTTTCAAGTTGGCAGAAGAAAATACAGACTATATACAGAGTTAAGTTATAGAAAATATAGCTTTTCATGAAATCCCTCTTTTGCTCCATTGAAAACATTTGCCTGGGAGCTAACGAGAAAATTTGAAGAACATTTGTACGAGAAGCTATCGAAAAATATTTCAAATTGGAGATCTTAGGGAGAAATAATATTAATTGACTTATCTACAAAATATTGTGCAACATATTGTCGATAGCAACATTTGCGCCTTGCAGCGTAATATAAACCGAAAAATAGAAGGCAGTATTCATATTAGAATCAAACTTTTAACCTGGAAATTTTTTTTATTTATTTATTTATTTATTTATTGTCTGAAATCAGCAGATACAGATCCAATTAAAGACTTAACAAGGAGCAAACTTATATATGTAAAAAAAGTAAAAGAAAAGAGACTATAAATTAAAACTAAACAAAATATAAAAAGGCGGTGAAATCGAATCAAAATTCAACACAGAAAAGAAATCAAAAATTCTGAAAAGTAGTTCATTTCATAAGATAAAACGCATTCTCTTAACTTATTTTTAAAAGTGCGAAATGAAGGCGGAAGAGGACCAATATTAAAACAATTATGCAGCCTAGGCAAGCGTAAAAGTGGAATGATCCGGAATAATTTTTTTTCATGTTAGCTTCTATATGCTATTAAAATATATATAGCATATAGTTCCATCCAAAATTTTATCATTTCTGATCATATATATTAAAATATCAACTATGATTCAAACCCATCTCAATCTTCACAAAAAAAAATCTATATTTACTCAACAAATCCACACCAATTCTTACAATTCATTATTCCGACGAATATGATTTCTTTCCGTAATACATCTGCTATCAAACTTCCCCAAATAAACTACAAACTCATATAAGGAATTACGAGATATGTAAGCTCAAAACTGAACTGGTCGAATGGGTCAAGTCCGGCTATCATACGACTACTCACAATGAATAATAAAGCATTTTCGGAGAAAAATATCATATTCTGCAAAAAAAAGGTCAGCTTTTGAAGCACAAACTGGGAAACCAAACATATTGCCGTAAAAATTTCAAATCGATTGTTGAAGGTATATATTGTATATATGTACATATATTGCCTGCACATTGAATTTTATTCATATCAAATATATGTATGTACCAGGATTTACATAGATACGTGCAAAAAATAACTTTTTAGAAATCCAACATATTTATAGCTCTGAAAGAATAGTAAATGCATATCCGTTTGTTAAAAGGTGATGGTGAACTCAAGTCGATTTGAAATATACGTACATACATCCTCTGGCTTCTGCTTCCGTTCAGTGACTTTTATGAAAATATAACTACAATAAATCTTGGATTGTATCACATTAAAATCTTATTTATGCTAACAATATGGGATCTAAATGATATGCCAAAACTTTGCAGGTTTTTTGGCTCCAACTTCATATCCATAAGCTTCATGTTCATTATGAGATTCGAAACACGAAGCATATTTTAACATATTTTGTGTGGGAGGCTCTAGATCAATTTCTGCTTGAAAATCAGCGAATATTTTTCAATCTGAAGGAGACAGAAGAATAAAAAATAGTCAATAGATTGAAACAAGAATCAGAGCTAAAAAAAATAGTGAGACCGTCAAGAATACATTTTAATTTATTTTCATGTTTTACAGAGTTTGAAAAAAAGTAATGAGTACTATTTTTGGTGATGCAATTATACGTTGGAGCATGCATATTCCAAATGGGTTTAATGGAAGAAGAAGTCAGCTTCAAAACACATCAAGCATCAGTAACCTGCGAGCATCTGTTCGGTGTATATCGTGTTTTTAGTGGATCCAGATACTCTCCTCGGTCGAAGAAAAAATTCAACACCATCATGTTTTATGTGGGACTTGGAAAATTGGCTATGGAGACATTGGCCATAGTTCCGAAATTTTTCAGGGATAAAATTATGTCCAAGCTTGCGCCTGTGAGGTTCCACAAGTGCTTTAAAGACGCAAAAAAAGTGGTCTGCATGAGCAAGTCTTTGATGGCAAGGGCATTTGCACTATGAATTTTTACCTGCGAGATAAACCGCCAATTGCCCTTTTTACGTAGAAGTCCTGGAACGATTGAAGCAAATGGTTAATTAAATGTGACCAGCCAAGACACAATTGCTTCGCCGCCAAAAACTACCTACTACAACCCCTCCCCAGCCCCGTCAATCCTAACTTTGCCTCGGCAGACGCTTCTTGTTACCTTAGTTGAAGACAGCCCTTAAAGGTCGCCGCCATGGGCTGGTCAGAAATATACTGAAGGACTTCAACTTAAAAAATATTCGAAAAGTGAAGGACATTGTACTTGAAAATCGTCAGAATAGTGTTAAAAAGGTAGCACGTCAAAATCACTTGCGAATGGACATTTTCAAAATAAGACACTTCATTGCTCGAATTATCCAGAGAAAGCTGAATTTTCCTTATAAAAAAAAAAACATTTTCGTAAACATATCTCTTTGGATATCCTGGATCATGCGAATGATTCCAAATTCATGAAAACCAACACCTCTAACGATGAGACATGAGTCTATGAACTTGACATCCGAACACCAACAATCATCGGAATGGAAGGCGAAATGTTCCAAAATGGAAAACAACCACGCCAAAGTACATTTTGCACGATGGTAATGCGTTATAGCATCGAGTTAAAATGTTGACCAAATGTAAGGCCAAACATGAAACATATACTATAGATCAACCACACTATTCAACAAATTTGAATAACTCTTTCCTGTTTCCGAAACTAAAATTGAACTCCGTGGAATCCATTTTCACTCCATCGAGGACACCAAACAATATTCGTGGAAGAAGATGAAGGCTAAACCAGAAAGTGCCTATAAAAAGTGTTTCGAGGACTGGAAAAACGAAGTTCATCAAATTGAGAATACTTTGACGGCAACAAAATAAATGTTGATAATAATTTAAATATTTTGCGTTTTATTTCGGATTTCCAGGAACTTTTTGTCGCAATGTATTAATCATTATAGATGAAAAATGATAAAAATCAAAAATTTACGTCTGTTCCAGTCTGTATTCGAAATCGAAATCAGATTGATTTATTGAAAGTTAGAATTTTCTAATCGAATTTTTAAAAATTGATGTACTGTTCTTCGCCCTATTCAATCCACATCTTCCGATACTCTCCGTAGGTTTTTCCGCTCCAATTTTACAATGAAAACACACACGGTGCATAGGAAATATAAAAAAAGGAAAAGAACTCTCGTCACTCCGACTTGGCTGTACCCTAACGGATATCCTCCCAGTAGATCAAGTTAGTGCCCAGCGTCACTCATAGATACCTTACCGACTTACTGGTCTGGATCCGTGCGAAGCCCACCATCAGAGAGATAGTAATCTGTATCCTCCGTTTGATGAGCATGACGATGTGTATTTTTGGCAGCGCAAGCAGAAGAACATGCTTGGAAAGCCACTGTTCTACCCTGTTCATGACTTGGTTCAGCCTATTGACATCTGCGCTGAACCAAAGATTATAAGACTCAGCACCCTCGTCGGTGTCAAACAGCAGCAAACGGTCCCTGAGGTAGTACTGCATCATGACCAATAAATAGTCAGTAATGGGAAAACTTATTCTTAAGGATCCAAAGGGTGTTTGTCACCTTGCTTAGCTGAAGAAATTTTGCACATCTAGTGCATCACATCCTGCAGCACGATCAGCATAACGCTGTGGCTTGCCTCCTTTACCCTTGCATCTATCCCAATTACTTCTGAGATGACGTCGATAATGGAGTACCTCTTTTGGAAGTCTATCACTAAAGACACCAGCTTCTCTTATTGCTTATTGCGAACGCGGCTTGAAGCTTTCTTCTAGAGTCCAGCAAACAAAGAAAGTAATACACAGACAGGGTACCAGAGTTCCCTTTCCTTTGTCACTTTTACTACTCCAACAGCGACTGATACCTTCAGTTATCTCATCCGAGTAACGCACTCTTCAGTTGTTCTTCCGTCAATAGGGGGACACCTGGTTGGTTTATGGTGCTGTGGTTTAGCCTCGACAAATGTACTGGTAACAGCGAGCTGACAATGCTCTCCATGCTTTCTTTCATACAGTTGAGCATGCGGGTAACTACTTGTACCCTCTTCCTCTACGAGTTTGGGCTGCCTCCTCAAAAAGAGCTTGTCATTCGTAGCGTTTGTTCCTCATTATTGCCTTAGCTAACTCCTTCGACAGCGTGTGGGCTAAGGAAACTTGGACAGCTTACGAGCTATTTCTACCCCTTTGCTCTCTGTGCCTGCACCCAAATTAATGCGTCGCGGTCCAGCTACATCATCGTTTCAGCAGTAGGCTTGTTTACTACCACGGAAGGGTTTCCGTCGGATCATTGAGGCTTCGCATGATCTGTGAACCTACCCCATGGTGCTAGTAGCAGAAGCCTCAACTGTTTAACTGGTCACTGTCTGAGCTTCTCCCTAAAGACTAACATTAAGTGACGCCACTATCTGATTTATGTTTACTCCACTTATTACCTACCTCTGTTACTTATTTAATTTTTGCAGCGTAGTTTTTCTAATTCCATAGGTATTTTAATTCCCATACATTTTTGTTTAGTACTAAATACTCATTCTATAAATGAAAAAAAAAAATCCATTCACCTCCGAAAAAAAAATCAACCTCTCTCCATGCTTCGTGCACCAAAACTTTGTTCACATCAAACTCGAATCCATTACCGATTCGACTAATTACCACTAATATGACATTAAAAGCTCCATACCTACCTGCTTTACTTGATATCTCGTCTAGATAATTAATTTCCTCTGAACAAGTGCATTAGACAGACACTCTTCATTACAGTTGACATTAATTATAGTTTCGTTGAAAGCTTCATCGGAAAGCCTCCAGCCTGGAAAAAAAAAAAACTACTCGAAAACTGTTCTCACGTCCTGTCGTTCTTCGCTATGTTCACACTAGCGTTGTGCAGCAACAGAGCAGATTTCACACCAGTCAACGTTCCATCTTATTATTACCTACGACATGCATATGTTTTGTTGCACCTGAACTGGCTAGCTAGGACAAAAAAAAAAGGTGAAAATTCATAGGAACAGATAAAACGTGGAAAAAGAACGTCGACAGGGATTCAGATAAAAAAAACATCAAAAGATAGTGTAGCATTTCAGGGCCTTTGACTAAGATGAGGAAAAGTTTTCGAGTAAAACCGTTTCCTGACAGACATTTTAACGAGCTGATGAGGGTCACAGAGGGTACGGTCTAGTTGATATCTACATACGAATATGCTCAGTAAATTTAATTATCTTTTTCTTTTGAAGAATTTTCTTTGGCCCGGCTTTATGTTCCTGACTCAACTTTGAGGCATTTATTTTTATCTACGCCGTCCTTTAGTGTGGAAATTGTGAAAAAGGTAAAATTGTTTTTGCTCTGAATTTAACTCGGGAAAAATTCCGGTGATAGTGTATACAGCGATAATGTAACGTCAGAGCTGTGACATGATGCAAGTATAGATTGGAGTGAGGACACAACGAAATAATAGCACTAAAACTTGTAGGCCAGATTATTGGTAAAGAATCGCAATAATGGAAAATAATAGTGAATATAATGGCTAGGGAATGTTATTCGAGTCCAAGCCAGCTAAAACAATGCTATTAATCCAAAATAAATTGTCCTTACCGTTCATTACGACATAGCAACATCAGCGAAATTCGCAAGACAGCCCTCAAACTCTTCTCAATACTTCAAGTAAACTCATAAATCTGCCAATTGGTCTCCGATGGCCTCTAAATCTCCTTAGTACATATCTGCTCTCTATCTGTAATTGAAACATTTCATTTTTCTTTCTCCATTTGGTCGTTTTCGATTTCGTTCAGCTAATATTACGTGATAATGTCAAAACAAGGACAGATTTCTTCAAGATTAATGGTCTTCGACACCCATAAAAATCAAATTGGAAAAGAAGAAGAAAACAGACGAGAGAACGAAAGAGGAGCCATGACCTGGTCATTGGATTCATTCTCGTTGCTCGTCATGATTATTGAAAATAAATGCGGACACAAGCTATAAATCAATTTCGTTCGAATAGATGTATTATAATTGAATAAGTGTCACGTGGAAATAATGAATTCTATCGTATCAAAGAGGAAGGAAATGTAAATGATGAATTGGAAAATGGAAGTGATTTTAACGATAATGATTTAATAATTGCATTTTTTGTTAATTAATTTTATAAATTAAGATTAGAATTTTTAATATACTCGCAGATGTATCACGAACCATTTTTAAATTTCGATTCAGACATTATCCTGGCTTTTCTACGACTCGCTAGCTGTTCAGAGCTGAGGCATAAAAACCTCAACGTGCAACTAGACGCTTAGCACAGGGTATTGCAAATGAATTTGATGAGGCTTGGCACAACGAACATATTTACAAGCTCATTCAATTTTTCTCTCCGACTTATTTTTGTAAAATCATCATATCCTTTTTAATCACGCACACCTGTCACATAAAAACCGTCTAAATAATACGATATAACGTTCCCATCTCTACCCCTCAAGTTGAAATTCCGTTCCTCCATCTCTCAACCCACTTGATCAAAATGGCGCCCAACGTGGGTCTAGAAACTTGTGATTTAGCTCAAGGAAAAAAAAGTTTATGAGGATTAGCCTATAACCCCACTGCTTCACTAAACACATTCCAATACGTTCTCACTTACAGGTTCTTTTATAGCATTCCTTGCGATTCTTATTACGTTGTTAAAATAGCTATCTTAGAATAAATCAACTCTGCTTTTTGTTGATGGACCTTACGTATGTTGCAGAGCAAAGGTTGAAGTACATCCTTCAATTCGCAAAAAGGTCTGAGGCCTTCGATGGCCACTTGGATTAAACCTTTAAGCTCCAGGTCTTTTTATCTGGTATCGTTATGGAGAAATACCTATCCTAATACAACCTATGGCGATTAGTTGTATCTGAAATATATAGAATGTAACCAAAATTTTCTAATATTCTACAGGATCAAATATGCTATTAAGTTCAAACGTTATGCCTTTACATCCTACATTTATTTCAATTCCTGAAAAGATATCAATATTTCGAGGCTAGCCCGTCCTCTTCTTCCAAGCTCATTATTGTACATACACTGGCGAGCAACTAGTTAGGTACACCTGAGTTTCCTAGAAGCCGGGGAGGTAAAGCAAAACAAATCGATAATGGTTTTATTGCCTATGGAAATCCCAATCATAGAATGCAATTTCTAGAATAATCACACACACAAGCGTTTACCTGCATGCATTTATCTAAGATTGTGCATATAAAAGCGGAGCAACTGATTAGGTACATTGCGGAAAAACGTAAAATTTCGTGAAATTTCGCACAGTAAACGAAGTAAATTAAACACATATGTATTGCGATAATTTATTTTATTCATCAATAATGGGTAGCTTTACCATTATTTCTAATGACTTCAAATAATCTATTTTCTATAGATTCATACAAATTTTTATAAATACCTGGAGGAATATTAGCCCAAGCTTCTTTTATTGCTTCTTCTAGCATTTTCATATTGCTTGCCATTATCGCAAATTTTCCTGGACAACCATCCCCAGAGATTTTCTATGATGTTGAGGTCGGGCGAAAGTGATGGCCAATAAAAAACTGTGATGTCTTCTACCTCAAACCAGTCTTTAACATAACTAGCATTATGAATGGGCGCCAGATCTTGTTGAAAAATCTAATCCATTCTTCATAAGATTTTATCAAAATCGGCTGCTGCCAGTCGAAGTAGATCTACGTACGTTTCTGCGGTCTGTCTTCCTCTTAAATTTCTCATCTCCACAGGCCCCATATAGAATATGGATCCCCTTATCATAATTGAACCCCTGTGGTGGCGGACTAAATATTTCCTATCCTTCCGAATATCATAGAAATAATATGAGAAGCCATCAGGACCATCCAAACAGAATCTTTTTTCATCGGAAAAGCTTACTTTGTTCCACTCTTCATCTCAGCTGATGTGGTTTTGAGCAAACTGCAACCGTGCTTGCCGATGTCTTCGCGTTAACACTGATTTTTTCTTCAAACGGAGTCGCTTTATTGTTGGGCTTTCTTTTATTACCCTTCGTACCGTCCAGACAGTTACAGAAGTTCCTGCTCCTTCACCAATTCTCCGTGCACTTAGTGTAGAGTTTGACGCTACCCTCAAAATTTGGCGCCGTTCCCTCTCAGTGGTCGCAGTTTTGATCTCACCTTGGTAGTTTTTGCCGTAGTTTTCTGGATCCCGGAGAAAACGGCATACTGCGTTAAAAAACGGCATACGCTACGACCGAGTTTTCTGCTATTTTCCTGCCAGAATATCCTTCCTCCTTTAAGGCTTTTATTTTTCCCATTTCTTACAAGGTTCAACTGTTGCCCACTTTTTAAAATGTTACGTTAACTTTTCCAAAACAAATTTTCCGAATTGATGTCTTCGCCTTCGTCTTCAGCTTGTTATAACAGAATGTGGCGTCAGACCAAGTCGAGCTTGTCCGAATTCAGTTATCTACGTCTTTTCGTTCGCTTGATGGTGTTTTGAGGCAATGCTATGAAGCAAAGCCAACGATTTCGGACACCTCGTCTTGGTCTGCTTTAAACTGTTAGAATCTGCTTCAAATGTTAGAGCTCATCTGACGTCACAATCTGTCATAACAAGCTGAAAACGAGGACGAAGACGTGAATCCGGAAACGCACTCAATAAAAAAAGAACATCTCTTTATAAATTCGTCATAAGAACATTTTATTAATTTCAATTTCCATATTTTTTACAAACATATATGCCTCTCTATATAACTAGAAATAAAAAATAAAGGATTTTTAAAATAATCCTTTCAAACCTTATGTAGCAGAACCATGACTTTGACTTATAATTTTCATTAATATCGTTTCTTTTGTAATCACAAAAATATACATATCGTGTTGAACAAATAGAACCTATAATTGCATAACCTTTACGCTTCTTATTTTTGCATAGTAGTAACTGTAATGTAGTAGTGACGCCGTATTCTGCGAAGTACATATTTACAAATAACCGTACATTACACCCAATCTGAAGTATACAAATCAATTCTCTTCTATCTATATCCAATGTTACAATAAAAATTCGTAAAATTTCACATTCTATTTATGTCCTAAAATTTTTACTATTACTTTTATTTAAGTGCTACGAACATTCATTTCTAAGAGACATACTATGTTAATATGTCGACGGTGGCTTTTGGTGTATTTCTGGTTTGGCCAATCAAACATATATTTATTTATTTAATCAATATTTTTTTAAAAATCGTCATTGCTGTGTCAAAATCGAAAATGATTATATTTTCTGGAAGCCAGTTATGCTTTTATTCAATTACATCGTTTAGTAATTAGTATCATTCTCATTTTTCATTGTTAACGATTGCGTTAATAAATCAGTATTTGTACTCAACACAGTTAACTATACTGATGCTAAGAATACGTGTTTTCATCAAATGTCCAGTCAAAAAATCAGAGGCAAAGTATCGAATGCCCTTGGTTTTCCCAGTAAGCGGTATCTTCCTAGCACGACAACAGAAAAAATAGTCACCAGATACAACACTACTCTTAATCAATTTCAAGACAAACGAGAACACTTTACTGAATTCATTAGATATTATTCAACAATTTCACTAGGTCCAGACACTAAGTCTATTGTGTATTACTGTTCTGTATTTGAATAAATGTATTTCGTATTTTTCTGCAAAAGTTTTTCGAAACAATACTTCAGTTGAAAACTAGCTGCTATCAGCCATACTTCACTTTCTAAAAATATTAGATGTTGGTTAAACTATATTTTTCGTAACTATGTATCTAACAGAAGGGACCATATATATAGTCTTAGAGTCAAATAAATTTGAGTTGATGTAGCATGAACTTAGTTCGAATTGTATAAAAACAGAAAAAGAACTGATACATCGATCTTGTATTTATACTATCATGAGTATTGAAAATCTCATTTATTTCAACGACACGCGTCAGGAAATTTATTGAATCATTGTCATCTTCAGCAAAAATAGCAAACCCTCTTGAATAAAATGTCATGAAATTCGAACATAAAAATCTATGCCGTTTTTCATGCGTTCTGCAAAAAAACTCCCAGTTTTACTAACAAAATACATCACAAAAAATTGGGTTAAAAAACAAAACACCCTAAAGCATTTATAATGCATTATTCAAACTAAGTAATTTTTATCAGCAAACATCCCGATTGTGGCTTTAAGCCAATCAATTTTCAATCACTGGAATTTTCGAACTCAAACTGATCGTTTTCACAATTTTCCTTCAGAATCCAAACAATCAAACTTATATGCATGGTAACTTTTCACATTAAATGAAATTTTCATTAGATACTGCACATTTTTATTTCTTCTGCTGATCTTTTTTTTATGTTCAATGCATGTGTATCATTTTATTTCAATTATCGATCTAAATTTTCAAATCTATAAGATATCATCCGAGCAAAATCATTTTGTTTTCACCGCCAAAAAATATAGATATATGATGTGTGAATCAATTAACCAGCAACAGAGAGAAATAATCAAAGAGAAGAATTAACAGCGCGTTTAGTTTCTAAAATATAATAAATACTGTTATTCGTTATTCTAATTAGTCTCTAATGGATGTGCTGTTGTTGCTTTTTACTCGATTTGCTTTGTTTACGATGCTGATGACCATGCGTACCGTTTTTGTCGTGAGCACCGACAACATTACCATCTACGGGCGGAGCATTTGTTCCCTGGCTGATAGTTAAAGGCGGTTTCGGTGGATACGGTATTCGGAATAGTTGGATTTTAAGGTGTTCACATATTTCCAAACAGATCTGAAATTATGAATGACGAGAAATGTATAACTGAAGGTTGGTAAAACTAAAAGCATGTTATAAAAGTTCGAAAGAGATGTTATGAATGTGATTTATGAATGAAGCTCTCTATCAGCTTCAACCCCTATGCCTGACAGGGTTTGATGGTTTGATAGTTATAGACGCTTGATAGTTTTTAGTACTTTATTTATTTACCTGTGGGCATTCGACCAATTTTAAAGATAAAAAACCACTCCCAAAATTGAGAAATACAAAAATACGAAAGAGTTAAATTAAGATAATTAGTGATTAATTCAAAATGAATTTGACTTCAATGTAATGTATCCAAGATACGTTGAAAAAAAAAAGTGGAATAAATTAGAAGCAAACGCCCAAACTGGAGCTCATTACGTCTGCGAATCATACGTAAAAGGGGAGAGTGAAAATACACCTCTGTACGAGGAGAAGAGACATTGAAGACGACCTAGTGCCTAGAGGGTCGTTCTACATTATGCAAAAACATATACTGTACAACAAAGGCCTTCAAACAATTTGTGCCAAAAACATTGGTCAAAATACAACCTACGAGTTCTTACGGAAGGGAGCTTCAGAAAGGTAAGACGCTATTCATAGGGTAAACTTGCTTTGGACAGATTCAATTACGTCCGACCAGTACACGAAACAAGGGGACCAGACTTGGGAGCAGTACTTAAGTACAACGAACTAATGGGCCATTTAGATAAGCGTCATAAGCATCCATGCGTCCACGCGTCCATGCGTTTTTAGATTAAACGAGTCAAGTCAACTCAAATCCAGTTTTTTGAAGGCGGGCCTAAGGCGAAAGTGGTCGGATACGGTGATTGATTTACCATTGACTTAATTGTTTTACTTTCGCTCTTTGTCATTTCGAGATGATAAGCGGATGGATGGATTGATAAGAGGATGGATATTAGACGATGGATAGATATTATTATTATTTGAATTATAATAATTATAATAATTAATATTTGAAAACATCGTCGTGATCAATTTTAAAACGTTACAAATTCCCATTCCTCAATTTTTCCCCATTTTCTTTCTTCCTTCCAAAAAAATAAATTGGTTGCAGACAATTGTATATATTTATCCATATGACTATATATACCTTCATATAAAATTGTTTGTGTCTAGATATTCGTATGCATTCTAATTTTTTTGTAATAGTCCTGCAGGTAAGGATGCAAAAAAAATATTATCCACATCATCATATAATAAAATAATCATCCACAAAACATATATTTAAATGATCATCAACGAATCATCCACACATGCCGCTGAGCGAAAGAAATCATTATAAAATCTATTGTACATGAATCAGCGTACTCCACCTCCTTCGCTTAAGGTCCGCCTATATAAACAAAATCAAATTGACTCGTGTAAGCAAAACACGCTAGATCGCATGGACGCGTGGACGCATAGACGCTTGTCTGAATGGCCCATAAGGAAGTAAACAAACGAGCGAAGAACGAAATCAGCAACTTCTGTTACCCTAGAGGTAATATAAAATACATGTAGATCAAATTTCAACTTGGCGTTCAGTGAAACACCAAGATCTTTATGCTGATCTACATGAAGCGAATTACTATCTGACAGGGAACACTCAAAGAATAAAAAGTTTGGCTTAATAGATAAGAACATTACAAGATATTTGGATACACTAAGAGAGATTGAAATCTTACTGCAATAAAAATCGATCTTTGACAGGCGAGATTTCACGAAACACCTTAAGATCGCCAGCATCAAATAGGCACTTAGACGAAATACGAAAAAATAAAGAGAACCAGTTGATATCGTTGATCTCTGTAGTCCTACTGTATAGGCTGATACAAGCAGTAAGGAATAATTCACACGAAACAGTCAATTCTTACCTGCGCACAGTATCGTATCAGATCCTGCAGTCCCCAGAAAAATGAGAACCATAATATATATACTTCCGGCAAGAAACTATTGAAATATTGATTCAAAAATAACAACAATGGCCCTAGAAGACCCCAATCCGAATATTCCATTTCGCTTCTGGTCATATGTGCAATCTGAAATGGATATAAAAAATTATAACAGACTTTTCATATTCCTACATCTAGCTGAAAACTTACCACCAATTTATTTGTGATTTTAGCTGCGACTAGACCAAACGTAATTATGTATAGAGACGGATATGTTTCAAATATATGATCTTGAGATTTCTGTGCAATAACTAACGCAGGAACTACAACCAAAAATAGAGGTATGATCGGCGACAGGACACTCGTCCCCTGAAATATCATTGAAAATCGGATTAAATTAAATTTTGAAGCGAGGGCAGCTTACTTTTTTCTTAATTTTAAAGAAATTGTTTCGGCAAATATAGAATTTCGACATGTAACCCTAAAAGCAATCGCCATGAAAGTTGATTTAATCATGAAAGACATATGTACCATATTTGTCGAAATCAATTTCTCTGCATTAAATCTTTTGGCATTGATTAATCAAAAAAAGTAAAGCAAAAAACCAGTCCATTTGTTAGGAACTGCACAACATAAAACATGCAAAACAAAATGCAATGAAGCCGGTTAATCACAAAATGCATACTACCATAAACCATATTTGTATACTTAAAAACTACCATACTGTTATCTATTCGTCATTCCTATAATATTTATTACCATTGTAATTCTACTCATACTAGGAAAATAATAATAAGTGTTTGTGTGCGTGTGTGTCCATAACCCATCTACAATATGTGAGAAATCATTACACAAAAGTAGAAAGTTAGGTAGCTACAATCTTGCTCTTCTAGAATTCTAATTTTAATTATAGTGTTTTTTGGATGTTAGAACAAATATATTCAAAGTATAATGTTTGTATTAGATATTCATTTGCTTTGTTTCTAGCTAGTGTCTTACTGCAACAGTCGATCCATTTTTACCACATCCACCAGTAAATATCACTTTAGCATATCGTAATGCCAACATCATATCGACTGCAAATGCAAAATAAAGTGGAACCAATCTAGTATCCCACTCCAAATATGGTAGCTAAATTAAGAGGAAGAGAATATTTTGTTTTTATGTTTGTAATGAATTAATTATGAGATGCGATATTCGAAAGAAAAATGTTTGCTTTTAATTATGAATAATAAAGTTAAGCACTTAAATAAATATGAAAAATAAATTAAAAATATACTTCAAATAATAATAAAGTGACAGTCTTTTGGTATTGCCCATGAACGATGTTACCAACTTATCTGTGCGACATTAATACCACAAATAGTGCCATTCTGAATGAATTCGGTGTTATTCATTGCTTAGTATTTGCCTGACGAACACACTGAAAATAACCTAGTTCGTTCTATTTTAATATGCCTTCGCATCGAGAGAAAAAAACACAAAAAGCTACCTTTGAGCCGCTCAGTTTGTTTTAGCATTAATAAGCCTCCACTTCGCAGAAAAAACTCTAGAAGTCACAACGACGAAGTTTTTAGATACTTTTGAAAATAGCTTTTCAAATTATTACAATTTTTTGTGTGCGCGCCATAATTCACAGCAATCAAATAATTACGTGAAAATATTCAAACACTAAACCAAATCTACCAATTTTAAAAGCCAACAGCAATAGCATATCGATTTCTGCAATACTACAATTCCATTTAACATGAAAGGGAAAATTCATTTCGCGACTACAATTTAAATTTTTCCTCTCATGTTTCGGAAAATTTTTGGAAAAAATTTGGAATCGAAAATTCGAAAAAATATAATCAAACATCGAAAATTTGCTTGCTTGCACAACATAAATGCTTCGAAACAAAATAATAGCTTTCTTACGGCAACTGTTGAACCGTTCTTTCCAATGCCGCCAACAACAAACATATTCAAGAACGAGGCGAACATTTGAATATAGCCGGCAGCAAACATAAAACACGGTAGGTAGTTCCATGTTAAGTCAGTCGTTGGTATCTGTTAACATAAATGTACCCTTTAAAGCTAAAATGTAAATAAAAATAAAAATACGAAACAATCTGTGAATTGGAAAATGTTGATAGAATGATTCTGAAAACGATGACACTCCAGATATTCAATTTAATCGATGCGAGCAGCCTACGGTCATAGCTTTGTTTTCCAAAACGAATAGATTCGCCGAGTTCTGGTCATTTTGATAATTGACGCCACTTTTTAATTGTATAACTCAAGCATTGAAAATCGTTTTATAAAAAAGAACACTGAAGGGTTTTGATTTACGGAAGACTTATGTATGGAAACTTTTTTAAAAATCGTTTTTTTTTATGAAATAGGGTTTTAAAACCAAATTCGAAAATTCGAAAAGAGAAGAAACAATTTTTCTATGATGATGCCAAATCTGAGGCCTTATTTTGCCAGAGCACAGCATTGACAGAAGGACAGCTAAAGAAAGAGATGGAGAAAAGGTTGAGTTTGCAGGAGATAGCGGTGTACGTTCCGCTTAGCAACTTAAAAAGAATGATTTAAGAGGAAACTTTCAAAAACGGGGTGAACACCAAATGCACGAAGCTTGGCTAATAGAACTAGATGCCAAACTCTGTCAAAGGCCTGTGAAATATCAAGAGAAACGACCATGACTTCACAAAAGTTCTAGAGAATACGGTTCCTTTTCTCAGTGGGAAATGTAAGTAAGTTTTGAGCTCATTCAAAATAAGCTATATATTCGAAGTTATTTATTGAAAAGCAACCGGACCAATCAAACTCTCCGAAATATTTGCTAAACGCAATCTAGTCGGCCTTGTCATAATGCCACACTAGTCCTTTTGTGGGAATTTGATTATTATTGGTCAGAGAAGAGATTTATCATAAGGTGCAAAAACAGAAATCGAATATCTATCAGGTTGAGAGGTTAGAAACAGATCTGGTAGATTAGCATTCTGTCCAGATACATCAGGAATTTTTGATGTCTTTTGAAAACAAGATGATGTGCTTTGAAAATTTGATCCAGAGATGATTAAACTCTACATAAGCAGAAGTCAATTGGGTAAGAGTGATAAAATGCACATCATTACGAACGTAAATTACTGAAATTACAAGTATCTTCTTATTTATATGGAATGTTTCGCTTACATCAATAACAGTGCTTAACAAGAACAGTGTTTAAATTAAGTTAAAGTTTCTTTGTTGGCAGTCATTTTAACTGAAGTTCTATATGAAAATGTGAACAAATCGAGCGAAATTAGCGCAATCTGCCAGAGCATCATAAGGTAAGACTGCATCACGAACATATTCCAGATTAAACAAATTAGGTTAATGACAATCGGATCATAAGCTTGTCTTTGAACATAACTCATTGCCCATCAATTTCGAATACTGCATTCATTTCCAAATAAAAATATTTGTTTTTATAAAGCCTACTTCGTTGCAATGCACAATCTTTTCATAAACTAGTCGAAGAAAGTTTTATTGAAAGTATCAATCTTCTAATCAGTTGAGTATTTTAATATTAATTTAGTGCGCTTACTGGTGACAATTATTTTTAGATCAGTTTTATTACACCTAATTATGAGGTACATTATTCCTATATTTACTTTCTTGAGTAGTGCAGTTACAGTTTTATTGTGTTTTTGCATATTGTCCCAACATGAAAGAATCTTCCATTTATTGCCATGCTAAGCCAATTGTAATTATACATAGCAATAATTTTTTTATCATATAATATACCAAACAGTTTTTAACATTCTGAAATGGGACATTATACTTTTATAGATAATTAACAAAATAGTAACAAAAGCAGTACATTGATCGCAATCACATGACACTATTTGATTAAAGTGTGAAACAGTCCTGGAGAATCACTAATTGGTACAGAAAACTTAAAATAATTATGCCCAATAAAGCAGAGAACAGTGCAGCCAAATGAAAACCCAAATTTATTCTAGAATTGTTTATGATGCTCGAACATTGAGTGCTTTAGAAATTTTGAAAAAGTTTACGATTTGATATAACTACATGCACTATTTATTCAAATTAACTACAGAGAAAAATTCTACAAAGTGATCTATCTACGAAGGATTTATTTTACTTTTAATCTGGTGTCTTTCGCTATGATTAAGTATATTAGTGGGAAACTTTGCTTTTCTTATTAATTTTTCGGATACGAAAAAATCAAGTCTATGAACAAGTAACTATCTAAGATTCGATGCTGATCAAACTATTTTAGTCTAATTTTATCACACGCGGAAAATATACATATATGTTCAAATTATTATCACTTTACTATTTTTATCGCAAAGTTTTCTGCTAATTATTGTCCTCCCAATTTATTGATAACATTTTTTTACTCTCAAAACAGTTTATTATTATTTTTACTTTTGGTAAAAATAATGAATTTTTAAGCGTGATTTTGCACCAGTTAGAAAATAAAAATCAAAGCTACTATATTTAAAAAAATTCGAAACTAATTATTCACAAATAAGGATGCAGTTATTTTTTGAACTTTAAGATGTTTTGCAGACACGGAAACATTTGAAGTATTTTTTTTCCTAATTTTATTGATTGCCAAAAGATATTACAGTTTCAATATTATTACGTCGTCAACGACGATTTTATCAACTGTAAAATTATTTAGTTCAATCAACCAAAATAAGCAATAAAATGAAACAATTTTGCTTGTAGTTTGAGGAAAACTACAATTTTTTCACGAAAACTTACGGCTACTGTCGAACCATTCTTTCCAACTCCGCCAGCCAATATAACTGCACCTATATGCCATAACGACCATAAGCCACAAACAATAGTCATTGCAGCCATTGTTGTCCATAATTCAAGATTACCAATTATCTAAGCAAAATATTTATTTTTCAAAAATAATCGAAAAATTGGGTTTAGTTTAAGCAGCATTTAACTGAGTATTTTAGAAGTGTATGACTGTCGTTTATAAGTTTGTTTTTCTAAAGAATCCTTTTCCTGGAATATTTTTGATTGCAGTGTTTTTTTTTAAATATAAAAGTATAGCTGAAAGTTTAATTGAGATAGCAATAAAAAGGCGCAAGTAAAGGCATGCAAAAATAATTGATGGGCAACGAAAAAATATATTTCCTTCTCAAAACTTTATAATTTAACTTCATTTAGACTGTCTATTTGAATTGTTTTGGATTTATTCTTTAGAAAATATTTTTTCGGAGAAAACTCTAGTGATTTTTATTACAGCGACTTATAATTTATTATCATCTATTAATAATTCAAAGATAAAAAAAATGCGGTCTAAATTTACAGAAATTCAAAAACAATCTTAATGCATGCCTTTACTTTTGTTAATTTTTCTTTCTTTTATGGAAAACAAAACTTCAAAGCATTGCCAATATGCCACAAACGTGTAGTTTTTTACTAGCAGCTAACATTTAATAGTGTGAAATGTGGTGGTTTGTGATATTTTCACACTCAATGCGTGACACTATGAGCAGTGAACAAATTACTCTGTGCACTCAAGTGATTACATCTTCGAAGGCAAACACAATTAGACTTCGATTGAAGTTTGTAGAGAGTTATATGAAACTAATTTTTAGAGGACCATCTTTGTGAATATAGAGCTATTATAACGAGGAGCAGTTTCTCGCAAAGCAATAATTCATCTTGTTCAATAGTTGAACAATAAAGATATCTCCTTAGCCAATGAAGCTTTCTTTCCTCTATTTTTCATCAATACTCCCCTTTCCCTCAATATTCAACTCTTGTCATTATTCTCATTTATCAAAATACACTTGGTATCTATCAAACATCCTTTTCTAAAAATCAAAATAGAAAATCAAGTTCAAAATAATTCAAAATGTCTGAATAAAAATATTTCTTTAAACATTCCAATCCTGGAAAAATACCTTTGAGAGCCAAATATCCGGTCCGAATATCATCGACACAATATGAATCATAACAATTGTAATTTGGGCTTCGGTGACATCGACTTTACCGAATCGCAGTGTTCCCGATACATACGTTTGCCAGTGTGCACAGTAAAATAATGTTATAGCACAAAAGCACTGCAAGTAAAGACAAAAATCATAAAAATAAACGTTTGATTATGATTATAAATTACCTGAAAGAACATCCAATTTGGATATACACCTAATTGACATGATATACACGCTGATAAAGCCACAAATATAGTCGATATAGAATCGCAACCATGATCGAATAATTCGCCTAATGGGGACGAAGAGTTTGTGCGACGGGCTTGCTTACCATCAATAGCATCTAAACTTTGATATATTAACAAGCCCAAACCGCATAAGCCACTTGCCCATGCCGGAGGAAAAACTTTACCGTCTGGACTGAATCTGAAATGAGATAAATATTTTACCTATTATATTTTTATTTATCTTTGATACTATTTTATGAAGAATTATTCAAAAGGAACAACGGTATTTATTTATTGATTTTTTGGAGCAAATGATTTCTTTAGGTACCAATCATCTAAAATGCAAAAATCATTTTGTAGAGAGGAAAGTACATTTACGGTACAAATAATACCTACCACATAGGAGGAAAACTAAGATGGAAGGAAATCAGAAATACGGAAACATTCGAGCTTCGAGAGAAAAAGCTTGTGATTAATCGATGTAAACATCAAATTGTTTCTGTTGATCGAAAGCCGAAGCAAATAAGTTGGAGAAGATTATGAGGCTGGATGTGGAATATCTTCTCTTGACGGATGATCAGGAGCGAAAAAAGGATGGAGGACAGGAATAAGCTTATCATAAACAGCACTTAGCAGAAAATCACCGATGTCTTGCATAACGATAATTTTGCTCCCTCATTGTAACCTTGAGAATTCTATGAAGTCATCGTGAGACCATGAAGCTCTTTACTTCGCACGAGACACATCTTTAGCATATAGGCCAGACGCCACATTGGACCGAAATCAAGGCAAAAGGAACCTATAAATGAAAAGGAAGAAACTATTAAGGAAATTGTGTTAGATGAAAGGATCGAAGAGAAAGTGGTAGCCCAAACAAGTCTAAGCAAATTAAAGACACCGTCAATAAGAAAAGAGGCAAGGGTATAACGATTAAGGAGGTAATAAGGTAGTTCCGCAAAGAACTGATTGTAGACGGAAACAGGGGAATTACATGGAACTATACTGAGCAGACAATCAGAGTTTTGGAAGGGTAACACGAACTTCAATGCAGGTGCTGGTGAAAATGGACACTAATTACGACAGAGTGTACCTTGAAGGGAATCGTGGATGGCAACTAAAACACCACCATCAAAACGTGAAGTCGAAAGAGCTCATTGCTCTCTGTAAACCAAGTTTCAGTAAAACAAATTATGTGATCAGATGACAAAGATGAACGGAGCTTAAGTGCGCTCACTTTAGTTCTCAGGCCACGAACGTTCTGGTAATAAATTTAAAGAGCACTGTTATGTTTGGACCCAAAAGTTGCGCTTTGTGTTGGAGCAAAACGACCCACGAAGTCTTGGAGTGAACTCCTACCAATGTGCCAGGGGGCCAGAAATCGTTCCGAAGAACTATATCCATTTCAGGAGAGATGCTGAGGGAAAATGAATTGATGATTTAGTTGCTCAGGCTATCTTTTGTAAGATTCTTCCAGGGAACAAGCGCAGGAAGGCGACCTAGTTTCGCCACTACATTATAGTATCTGCCGACGTATTATAAGCAAGCCTAAATACAAAGATCTGTAGCGGGGGCTTCACAGTCAGAAATGATGGTTGATATACTGGCACAAGTAACGTGCCAGGTATAGTATATGAGGAACCAAAAAAACCTGTCTGTAAATATTTAGTTGAAGAAATTTAAAAAATCATTTTAAAACAAGAATAAATTATTATTAGCATATTTATTTTTTGCCAATGTTCATTTAGTCATGATTTTATCGAGAGCTGAATTTTAACCTTTTTTGGGGAAATGTAAAGTGTACTTGCATCTAATACATTTTGATACAACGGCTACAAATGGTTTTAACGCTTTCAATGCAACGGTTTTAGTACAGAGCACAAACAGCATGGAATCAAAATGGTGCAAAATGGGAAGCATTCATCATTACTCGATGGAAATATATCCCAAACACAATCAAAGTAGGGTGCTGCATTAAATTTTACACCGTAATATGTTCCACAACGATTACAGAAGATAAAAAGTTAGAGGTATATTTTCGTAATCGATTTTTTACGAGTGTGATAAGATTTGTATTATGCCTCGCATTGATCCTGATTTTATTCAGATAGGTACATTCAATGCTCAATGCGTTGCTTCTCGTCCGCATCTGGATTCGAGCTAGGGTGCCCACACGCTAAAAGCTAAACTACAATATAATACATGATAGTATATTACTAGACCGAATATGGCTCAACCGATTAGAAAAGGGCAGGACTGGAAAGTGTTACTCCCTCTGCCGTATTGCCCATCTATTGTAGCTTGAGATTACTATTTGGTCCGATCGATATAGACATAGACAGACTTTTCCGAAGCACAGTTCTCTTATTTCGAAATTTGGTTTGCATCTGAATAATTGGATCGCATCCTCGGAACCAAAATTTCTACAGAATAGGAATCAGCACATTTTCTGAAAGTTATGTGATATATGAAATATATATCCCGTACTAGCCACAACTAGTTTCCTAACAGATAATTGCGAAAACTTGCCCCAATATTTATTACCACAGCATTCATGATATAGGACAAATTGTGACATTCATAATGCAATATATAGTTTGATTCCTAACCTACATGAACTTCATCATAACTGCAACCGGCTATCAGTTAAAAATACCATCTACGTCATTAAAAATCTTACACAAATATTTTCGCCCTACATCAGTTACTAAACCATCCAGCGAAGAATATGTTAATCGAAAAACAAATCAGTGAAAAGAGATCTTCTATAGTCGTCGTTCGCGTTGCGGGTGAGATAAATTAAGATGACCCGCTTTAGATTAGGTCAACTTTATGAGATTTTTCTACTCAACTAGTTGTCAGAGTGAGCAAGTCCCAGTCAATGCGAAACGAGAGCTATTAAGCAATTTTTATTCGTCGTATATTTGGAGCAATTGATTGTTCACGTGCAGCTTAACAATTAGATTAGATTCGTAGGAAAACTATGTGTCATCGTAGGCATCTATTACGTATGATGATCTGCTCAAATTTTAATTAAATCAGCATATTCAGCATATATTTTGCCATCCAGAGATTGCATTTTTTTTCATTCAAAGTGTAGCATTTTGCTTATTATAGTATGTAATTGAAAGTTGATATACATCTATATGTGTAGATATTTATTTTAGTATGTTAAAGATTACAACTTGACTGACTTTTATCTGTATATTTACCAACTGTAGCATTCTTATCAGTAATTTTTTATGCTTAATCATTATCTTAAACAGACTGAAATAGACCATTGCCTATTAAAACTGACGCTGAAACTCTTGCAGTCATTTTGAAATATAATATATACATAATTTACGATGCCAGTCACAGTAACAGCCGATAATATGTCTTCACTCGAGCAGAATAAACATCGAAATCAATGCCTGAACGAAATCAAAACAATTTCTTATCTAAGTCACTCGATTTGCTGTGTGCCCCTTATTTCAATAGTATGTGAAGATTTTGCATTGAAACTGATCATATCATATCAAATATGAAATTAATATAAAACCGGGTGTCGAGTTTTATCGCTCATACTACGAAATATCGCCGAGTTGTCGCGGCTATTTACTGATATGGATTGATGATGCTTAACTGAGTTGATCGCAACGATTTATGACGAGCATTTGTGTTGCGTGATTGAGTTGAATGATTATTCTCGTCTATAGAATGATTATTGTATCTGAAATAATCATTCGATGTTTACGAATATGAGTGGACATTTTTGAGCAGCCTTTTTATATGTATATACGGAAAAATCATTGACCTTTGAGCTTATCATGGCATGTGAGACATGTATTTTAAGTGCTGTTCATAAAAAGACACATTAAGCGTTGCTGAAAAACGAAGTTAAAAGTCGAGTCATAATTATTTACCATTTTTGTGCTGTAATTTGAAGGTGTTGTTTTGATATTCATGTTAATACATCAGTAGAGTGTGAACTATGAACTCGAATCAAGTCGAAAATTGTCCATACTATCATGTTCAGAAATATTATCACTACACTAGAGGATATAATAGATTTAAGGGGTTATATACAGTCAGGAGGCCCAAATAAAGCGAAATTTCAAGAATTTTTCTTGAAAAGACTTTTAAATTTACTAATGTAAAAATTTGTACACATAATATGATAACTTTTAAATGTACTTTAAAATTGTTTATTTGTAAAAATAATAATTTTGAAAGCTGCTACAGCTTATCTCCAGGAGCTCCTCTTAAAAACTCGATCATTGAAAATGGACAAAACCAAACGCATTTCGTTAAAGTAATGTTTAATCTTGTAATTAATTGAAGGAATGCGCAAAATAAATTTTTTAGATAAAATGATGGCTTCTCAAAACAAAAAAATCGGTTTTTAACCAACATTTTGGCCTTCAATTGTTTATAATAAAATAGATATTCATCGGTGAGAAAAAACCTTCGATCAATTACTAAAAAAATATACTGGAAAAGCTTGTGTTAGAATTTGAGACTGATCGGTTCAGCCATTTCTGAGAAATATTGGCCACCGACTTTAAAAACACAGTTATGAGAAAAACGCGTTTAAAGTTTCAAAAACCCTTTACATAGAGTAAAAAAATTATTTTTTCAACTTACATCGAGTCGTCTACTCCAGGGCCATATAGTACACCTTCCGCCCCTTCGGCAGCTTCTAATAACTCGAGTTGGTTTTGTCTGCGGACCATTTTCCACTCTCGTGTGCTCTGTGGTTGGATATATTCATGCGCTGTTTATCCTCTCTTTCGGCATATGAATGCGCATTGGGCGCAAGAGAAATCCCTATTGCATTCATATAATACAATAGCAATGCTGTATATTCATTAAATATGCCGGTAGCTATGTATGCAGCCTTTTCTACAGTTTGCGAACCGGCCGGAACTATTTTTGGAGAGATTTTCCATATCAGTTGATTATAGCTCTCGTTGTTATTTTGGGTGAAACCACCCACAAATCTTTTTCATAATTTCTCATTGCTGAGATCTGTATAAATCGGAAGTATAGCCTTAGCTACATATTTTGGTAATGACAGATAATTATGCTTGAAAGTGGATAATTCATTGGCAGCTACTGCCCGATGGTAACTGCACCATGACTCTGGTCCGATCGGGCTTTTCTCGTGTTGAGGTTTTTTATCCGTTGAACAATAATTATATGTGAGCCCAGATAACATTATGCATTTTTTCAACGGAATCACAATTTCTCTTAAATGCTAAACCATAATAAGCTGTCAACTTATCGATAATATTACCAGTAAGTTTGCCTTTTCCACCAAGAGTTTTTTTTATTTTTGGGGAAATAAAAGTGCAAATTTACCTTACGGGTATAAAAAGAACACTAATGCACCTTCATTTTACGCATCTGAATACATTAGAAGGGACCAGTTACATTAGGCCAGTAAATAAAAGGGACAGCGTTCTAGCTAAGCGCTGCCGCTCCGGCCTCCTACTTTCAAACATTCTGACATATCTTTACAAATATGCGTGTAACTTCGAAAATAATCGCCGGGTTGTCTTGAAATGTTCTGTGTGTGTGCTAAATATAAGTACATAATAAACAAATAATCGATTTTTTTTAAATTCTAACTGTATATAGCCCCTTAAACAAATTCTAACCAGTAGACTAAAAGGTGATAAAATTGATAAAACTATGTATGTTATTTATATTAAAAAATAGATGTCATAGAATACCAACGTTTTTGTCAGAAGTAAACCATGTAGCAAGACAGCTTAGCAGCCACTTGGCATACGACAGTTGAATGGCAACCAGCGAAATAACACATGTAAAAAGTACAAATTATAATATTATTAATCTTTCAACATCTTAAAGTTTCACTCATCCTGATTTCAATTGATTTCACTTATCCATTTTTCAGTAATACGTTTAGGTGACTTCATTGATTAAAAGTAATGTCAATTCTACATCCTTACATTTAACCAGTTAGAGAGAGTATGATCTTACCCAGGTTGTCAGGTGAAGGTAATGGACAAACAACTTCCTAAAAAGCATTCAGTCAACGTTGCAAATGACAGTCTTATAATCAACCGTCCGCAAATTGTTTCTCCTTTTTAAATAAATTTAAAAAAAGATAAAGTACTTTTGCTTCAAATAACATCTTTGCTTTATCTTACAGACAAACTCAGTTACTAACAATATACTAATCGAGGTGACGCATGTTCAAACAAAAGCTGACATTCAAATATGCTTGAAATATCATTTACTTATTAGATAATTATTCCTTCATTCGAAATTCAATGTAATTATCAAAAAAAACATTTTTACTTTTCCTGTTATGGACACATGAAATTGTCTGTTTTTGTTAATGGCATCAAATACATCCATTAGCGTTAGCGCATGCATTATATTCATGCAAATAAATCCAAGATTTCGCTAATGGCAGAGAATTTACTTTTCTTCATTTCTTTCAATAATTTGACTGTGAAAGTGAGCTCAAGAGATACGCTTAATTTTGCACATAGATACTTTCGATCACTTTCGATTGAATGAAACACTTGCTTCATACGGCTCGGAACGCATGCACTAATCAATGTGCTTATTATTGGAGAACGCCTGATGGAACGGAATATGTGGTGTGATGGGTTATCTCGTATGATGTTCAAGTGATTCACAGCTGACACACAGTGGGCTTGGTGCAAACCATTTTTGCAAACAGCCTTTGTTGGCGAGAACTAATGAGTCTTTGCCCAGTACACTAATTTTCGTATGGATTGCTAGTAAGTTGTTCCTCTGGTCATTGTAGTCTTGGTCTGAAGTTCCAATACAATTTACATACCAAGAACTGATATTCTAGTTAGACAAACCTTCGTGCCCGACTCGAGGTCATTCTGCGTAAAACTGTTCCAATAAGTCACGAAATGAATACGATCGTATGAGTTCCGCGCAAATAAACACATTGTCCGAAGCACGACCGCTTCAGTATCACCAAATTAAGTCTATACTTGGAGGCAATGTAAAGAAAGTTCCCCAAATACGTCGTTGGTGCCAGAAAAGTCGAGTTCAAGCAAACTTAACCTCAAATGGATAACACTAGAAAGCATTAAATTCAATACTTACGAAATTAGTATTAACGTCGTTATTATGTTAACAGCAAGACCGATAATTGTTATTAGATTCGGTGCTAGCCAGAGTGGTGTTTTCGAAACGAGCCAGCACCACCAAGGCTGCAGAAACGGATCCAGAAGGCTGATACTGGTACATGAGTACTTGTGCTCGCCCAGCCTCTTCAGTTGAGCCGGTGACAAGAGTCTCTTCTTATACAGCGGCAGCATTATCTTCCTTAAAATGAAAGCCGTCGTCGTGAAGCAGGGAAATTTCCTTGGCAACCACAAATACTACTCTATCTCGAAGCGTGTCAATTTCAAATTGTTTTACTCATTTAAACGAATGCGAAAGACAAAACTTCACGATCTGCGTTAACTTGTTTTTGAACACACGAAATTTTCACGTCGTCTCCAGGCGTTCACCGTAAAGACGTCCAGTTGGTTCCGATGACTGACAACTGGCGAAATGTTCGACGACAACGATATTCACTTTCTCGTTTTGACTAATGAATCGAGTATTTTGTGGAGTGATTGATGCACTGTTCACTCGATGTCACGATTTTTTGATTATATGACAGCTTGAAAGTTTTGTGGGGATGCCATACGTTGCTTAAGATTCGAGTAGTTTGGTAAGAGCTGCGTGAAATTTCGAAATGTGGATGATGATACATCTGTTGCATAATTGAAATAACTATTTCAAAAATATGCATACATTCATGTCCTTCTCCCTGCATTTACGTGGTTTGCAACTGAATATAATTTAGATGAATTTTGCTGATGAAGTTCAGTCTCAAAATTTAGTCGAAAATTCACAATTTATTGTAGCAAATGGGTAGAAAAATGGCTGTGTAAACGACGTGGAAATCCGGAAATATATACAAACATTTTCTAAAGAAGATATTATATTATTTAACATGGTAACTGTTGTGTATATTATTTAACACGATACATTATTTAACACGATGATTGTTTCCATCATGTTCGATTTCGAATTCAAAATCACCCGATGTCTGAACCTTGTTCATTGAACGTACTTATGAACAAAACGGAATGCACGATAAAGCAATGCACAAAGCAGACACCGAGTACATTTGACAATCGGACACGAACGCTTCCATCGCTTCCATCGCAGTCGAACGTTGACAGTTTGCGTTGTTGCGGGTGGTTTGCGTGTTTCCCTTGTTGCTCTTGAAATGGTTAACTTTCATCCCTTCGCTTTTTCGTGATCATTACTGCAGTAACTCCATCACAAAAAGCGCTAACTCGTTTATTATAACTCAAACACATCTTTAATGATGAGTTAACAGTGAAAATCGACTGAATTCTCGAAAAGAAGTGCCAAAACGTCCGGGTGATTTTCCGTCCGTCGTAAGTTCCATTTCGTGTAGGCTGTGTATTTCTTCGTCGACGAAGAAAAAAAGACGTACGAGAACACAAGAGACAAGCCTTCGTGAGGCTTCTTGTAGAAGAAGAAAAAAAAATCGTGGTTTCGTTTGTCTGCCGTGAGCTGCTCGTCGTATTTTGGTTTCTTGTTTGTGTTTTATTTTGGTTATGTTTATCTTGTTGGCGGACGACGCGTATACAAAACTCGGCGAGTTGAAATTCAAAGCGTGGCTACTGCCGCTGCTGGTGCCATCACAAACGCAATAACTCGCAGCAAAAATAAATCATTGCTTTTAGAAATAAATTTTTTCGTTCTGTGCTCGTCGGGCAGGGATAGATTTTTTTCTCGATTTCCGTCATAATCGAATGTGTGGATTAAAAGTGGATGCTGTATATTCCGGGAAATATTTAATTTGCGTTAAATTCGTGAGATTTTCATGGTTTTTCGAAAGATTTTACTCGAAACTGTAAAGAGGCTGTTGATCCCTAAAGAAGCTTGACGCCTGTTGACGTGTAAAAACAAGCGATAATTGACCGGCTAACAAGATACTTAGCGAGTGTCTAACAAGATGTCCGAGGTAGTTTTGTGGTGAACGAGAGTGGAGTGTCGAGTTCCGTCCTGTTACCTGTGAAATATTCGTTGGGTGTCGAGGTACGGATGAGAGCCCGCTAACAGCGAAATGGCCCCAGAGGCTTTCCGTATGGATTTTCCAAGTGTCGCGAACATCTGTAGGCGATTTGTCAACGTATTGCTACTGTCGCTGGTGATAAGCGGTAAGTGGAGACTATCTTATCATTTCGATTTCCAATAATTTATTATTGCTTTGCACTGGGATAGGATTTTTTTCGGAGTGATCGATAACATATAGGCTGTGGCTTAATTTAGTAGAGGAGATTAGAAAATATCGGTTGGGAAAAAAGATTAGAATTGATAGTATCTGAGATGTGGAATATTGGTTATTTATTCATTCAAAATCATAAAATACACAGCAAAAAACGAGTGGAATTTGTCTCTTGTTTTTATTTTAGAGATTTTATTTATTAGTTTTTATCGATCTGAGGAACAATTTGTTCGTCCTCCCCGTAGGAAACCTGTTTGCATCCTTAACTTTTTTTCATTAATGTTTATTATTTTCCGTTTACACGATCATGCGAGTAGATTTCGTTTATTTATCATTTCAATGGATTCTCGAATGATCTCTGGCAGAGGAAGGTGGAAGCCGAAGAATTACATAATTGCTAGTAAAAGTGAAATTGGATTAACGGTGATAAAAAAGAATTTTAAAAAAATGCAATCCCGATGGCCAATTGCCGATAGAACAAGGCCAACCCCTGTTTCTCGAAAGAGTGAATCATTTTAGTTAAAAAAATATCATTTCAGTTGAGGATCTCAATCATTCGACTTTCATACTATCAATGAAAAATTAAAAATTGTATCTACGCATTCAACTTGCTCTTACTCATCATTTAGACTCCCTATTTATCACAAATATCTATAGTTAAGCAATTAAGCCATTCATCAAAACCTCGAACATCGATCAATTCCCGTACGAGTTGGTTTCTTTTGGTATAAAGTTTTGAGATTTGCAAGATTTTATTTTGTTTGCCCTAGTTTAATGATTAATTGTTTACAAAAGACCGTTTTGTTTACATTGACGGTAAACATGGTGTAATAATTCTGAAGCTTGAATTCTGTTTAATTTTAGCCGCCCGCAAATGGTGTAGATAAAAGCGATTTACATATATACATATGTAAGTTGAGTCGCCCGCCGTCTTGTTGCGCACATACCGACATTATGTTTGTTTGCATTCTTTGATGCATGCCGTGTTTTCTTAGCTTTCTACTGAACTGGAAATTAAGTTATGCTAATTAGTAATTAGAAAATATGTGTTTGCTCGATTAGATAAATGTTTTTATTTGAATATAAATGATACTGTAAGTTTGGAGGAGGGTTTTCTAATCGATGTAGGCTGAGATGTTAACAGGTCGAAGTCTTAGAATATTGTTTTTGACTTATCTGAGCGTTCTCACAATTAATAATTTTAAAATATAGCGTCAAACATGAAATATATTTCTCACAGAATACCATTTTGTCGCTCAAAGTTAACATTACCCAATTTTACCGTAATATGAAGCTCAGACTACTTTGTTTTCAGCTGACGTATAATGCATAACTTAAATCCGGATGTAAATAAAGGTCGTTATACAGTGAAATAAGAAGCTACAACCAACACACATTTTTGAGGGAATATACGGGTTCCCTCGCCAAAGGCGCCATCAAAGAAAAGGCTTCTTATGCTGCCAAAATGTAAGCTGTAAAAGGCCCATTTCACACATGTGTCTAGTCTTTTTCTCAGCCTAATTGATTCATGCAATTTTCGTTGTACTGTCATTGAATGAATTGGCACAGTGGTCGCACAATTCATGCAATACTAACCCCGCCTTAAATCTTTTCGTCCCAAATAGACGATCCAAGTGCACGACCTTTATTTTGGTTTTCGGCTTTCGGTGCTCCTGTACACTATAGGGCCCTTCCCATTTATGCTGCAGCTTCGGAGATCGGTCTTTGCATAACCACACCAGCTAGTCCTGGTGGAATCCTGATGAATTGGCCTTTAAGTCATACCTGGTTTTCATGCGATCGGTGGTACTCTTGATGCTTTTCCGCACAACTTGATGTATTCGGTCCAATCGTTTCCTTTATTTCGCTTGATGCGTGCTGTGCTGTGCGACCCTGTAACACATCAAAGAGTGAGGGATGTTCGATCCCAGTCCGTTTGGTTCTGCTCGACCACTTTGGCCAAATGTTTATTCAGCGTGTTGTTAAATCGTCCCCAGCAGCTCACACATTTCGCCGAAGACTAACGACTCGACGTTTCGACCCTGATCAGAATACAGTTTACAGGGTACGAAATACCTGCCGACTCAATGTAGAACGATTTGCTCCGCTACTATAGTTGTTCCTTGGTTCGGAATGGGGTATACTTCTGGTCATTTACTGAAGTAATCGGCCACGACCAGAGTATACCGATTTCCCCACTCGGACTCAGGGTAGGGTCCGGCTATGTCCACGGCAATTCTTTCGAACGGTACTCCTACGCTGTAGGTTCGCAGTTGTCCCTTTGTTTTTCGTTTTGGGCCTATGACAGAAGCGCAAATGGTACATCTTCGGCACCAATCCAATACTTACGTCTTCTGGAGCGCGGAACCAATAGAACCATTCTCGCGCTTTACTTTAGCTCCCAACGTTCCTTCGTGTATCTCCTGTAGTACCTCTTTTACTCGGCTTTTTGGAAGAACAATTTGCATCCAGCATGATGTACCGTCCATCGCTTTCCACTTGCGCTTCAGCACGCCATCCGAAATCCGCAGAGAGTTCCATTCGGCCCAATAGGGTTTCACTACAGCGCTATGCTCTGATATATCCTTCCATTTCGGACGTTCTTCCATACCAGCAATGCTATAATTTCGTCGTTGGGTAGCTGAGCGTTTCTGATCTCCTCCGATGACCATCCTGCGTTGCTTTCAACCGTCAGTAACCGTACCTTCATGCTTGGCTCATTTTCCTCCAGACGGTGGCAATGTCTGCAGTTGGTTAAACGGAGACGACGAAATAGCACATCAGCATTCCCATGTATCCCTCCTCTACGATGGGCTGTCTCATAGTCGTAGGATTGTAGTCTGGTTTGGTTCCTTGACTGCGGACTCTACTCTCGCTTGACTCCTGAGCTATATGGTTTCGCTTGACTCCTGGATAGTCCATCGTAGAGGAGGGGTACATGGGGAACGCTGATGCATTGTCTCGTCGCCCCTGTCCAACCAACTGCAGACATTGCCACCGTCTAAAGGAAAATGAGCCAAGCATGGAGGTACGGTTACTGATGGTTGAGTGGAGTGGTATGATCTCTAGACCTCAAGACATTAAATCCTTATTCAAGTGTCTTGCTGTGAATGTCGGTTGTGGTCCATATGGTATCCCAAACTTGGTGGCCAAGTCACTTGTAGCGTCATTGTGTGTTCCGTTGTCTATTATATTTAACCACAGCTTCTTCTTCGGCTCCTTCTCACCAGTTGGTAATCTTCTTAGATTTCATCATTCCGCAAGTCTGATGGCCAAAGTTACATTTCAAACAATCGTGTAATTTTCCTCCTGCCTTGCTTTGGTAAAGCTCTTGAAAGAGTTGTCCACAACAGGTTGCTTCCTCTCTTCCATCTTTTTCTTGCTCCTGAGCTATATGATTTCATCAAACGTAGATCTAGCACCTCTAATCTTATATCATTCACTGACTTGATTGTTGACCAATAGAAACAAGTGGATGTGGTATACTACTTGCAACGCTTGGAGGCTATGAGGTGTCTGGTTTTCTTTTGGTTTGGTTTCCATCCTATGTTTCTGGTCGTACCTGTGCTGTAACTGTGCATTTCACCACCTCTTCTTCTTTCTGTTCCTCAGGTTTCGATAACTCGGCCATTAGGTGTTCCGCTTCTTTTACTGGTGCCTCTACCTCTTCTCATTTGTTTCGTCATTTGTTCGTAGCATCTCAGAATATTGCTGTCAAGCCTGGTGACCCTGCCATAAATATCTTAGTGATGCGGTAGAATACGTTCAGCTTAGGCTTACTTGTTCATTGTTCGTTAAATTTCACATCCCTTACTGTGAGTATAATGATCGCTTGTCCTTATTTCAATGCCATCAATAGATTCAAGGCGAGTGCTTGTTGTTCAAGCTTGCCATGGCCTCCAATTTTGGATATAAGCTGCGCTTACGTAACGTTAATCAAGATAGATACTCGTATCGTATGTTTTCTTCTCTATTTAACTATGCATTTTTTCACCGGCGTGCGATTCGTTAAGCTTCTAGCTGATAAATAGATTTTGTTAAAAGAAATAAGTCATTAATTATACTGCCAAACTATGATAATGCATTTATCCAGCACCATGATTCGCCAAAACTGACAACCTAGTAAAACTTTACTAGCTGGCATCATTTTTTTTCTTCAGAAATTTCACACTCTAAGACCTGGTGTCAACAAACTGCCTTGCGTTTCGAAGTGGCACCACGTCTAAGTGGGTGCTAATCTAAACGCCAACCAATCAAGCCGTTGCATAGATCTTCACGACACGAATCAAATTCCAATAATCTATTCTGCACAGAATCATGATTTCGCAACAACATACGAGGAGCTTAATGAGTCTAAAGCACTCGTAATGCCTGCAACGGACATATCCAGCTCAGCAATAATGACATTAAGCAAAATACACATGACCAGGCTAGACCAGGCTAGAGCTATCATCAGCAAGTTAACATGCGATTTCTCGTTAAGAACAGGTATCAGTCCGTCTGCGAATCGAATTGGATGGATATCTAAGCCGGCTTCGAGCTCATGTTGTTCATGTTCGCCTGGCCTCAGCCACCACCACCACCACCACACACCATCATCTTCTTGGAGTGTTGAAACTGACAAAACACCAAAGCCAATCTAATGGGATATAGATTGGTTTTTGATTTATACTCACCGAGGAATAGTTCGCTTTGCTTGGTTCGCATGGAGAATCGCAGCCACGACTCCGACGAGGACGATGTTTTTGATGATGATGATTATGATGACTCGACTTGGTTTGGTGCTGCTGGTCAAGACAGGTTGTCTAACGACTTTTGTGTGTTTCGAAAAACCTCAAACAGACACAGAAACAAACCATTTTCCAATTAGTTATGTTCTAGCCGAAATGGCTTAGAGATGGGCTAGAAACGAATAGAAAACAAAAACGAAAGGTGGAGAGAGTGAGAGATAGAGAGAGAAAGAAACAACGAATTGAGCTTGTTAGACGAATTAATCACTTAATCATGTTTTAATTTGTAAATGTTTGATGCGAGTTGTGAATATTAAATTTCTTTGGTGATGCTATGGGAGGGAGGTGGATTGTAGCTGGTTTTTTTTTGTTAAATTGAATTTGGAAACAATGCGAATACTTATTTGTGCATGGAAAAATGTAATTTCTTAACAAATGTATGTATAGTAGTTTAATAGAGGCAGCAATTTCGGTCTGTCAAAAGAAATATCAATCAGAAAATAAATATTTTGGGCGTCGCAATAGTACGCAACGTGAATACTAATTATATGACATTTTTTTAATTCTATGCTAATATGAATAATAAATAAAAGAGATCCACAGGTAAATTCGTAGGTATGAGAAGAGAAGCCAAAATAGTTTGTTTTCGAAGTGTCCATCAAAATAAGTAATAAGGTTTCGATGACAAAATATCATGCTTACCTATAGACCACAGAAGTGCAGGACGTTGTCTTTTCATGTAATGCATATTAATATGG
The DNA here is from genome assembly GCA_963978885.1 of Nemotelus pantherinus. Lineage (NCBI taxonomy): Eukaryota > Metazoa > Arthropoda > Insecta > Diptera > Stratiomyidae > Nemotelus > Nemotelus pantherinus. The sequence continues at coordinate 234,997,748 of OZ022263.1, read as the reverse complement.
TATCGTGTCGTCTGTCAACAAATTTTCGATGAATTTACATTGGTTCGCCGAAAGAGAAAAACAGGATGATAACTTATGTGTCTTTTTCGATGAATAATACGATTTTTAATAATCTTATTCACCGGACCAAGCACATAGAGTTTAATTTTCCACTCTCCACAGCTCAGAATGTTACGTTCCACAAGAATTTAGAGCAACTATGTTTTTAGTAAGCGCATAGAATTAATTTGATGGTATTCTCGTTGATGACGCTAAGAAACACATCATCACACAACGAATGAAAATTCCTTCTATTCTGGATTGGATCAAACCATGAAGTGCAATCAACGAAACAGAATAATTTCGTATACGATGTTTTATTGTAGTTTGTTGGTAATTGGTTTGATCGCACGCAGCACCAAGTAAAAACTCACCCAAATAACGAAACATATGTTATGTCTGTAACATATGATATGTCTACGAAATGTCTCGTGGAGACACCAAATATTATCATATTTTTCTCTCTTGCCAACTATGTCCAAATTTATTTCACCGGCTGCCTCCATTAGCCATTTCCCATGGCATGCCATTCGACTTGCCATGGAAATGGCTAGTGGCGGCGGCCCATGGCATGCCATATTCGATGACAGGCCATATGGTATGCCATTTGCTTGACCATCAGTCTGGCCATATTTTGACAGTTTTTGATATTCAAAATGGCGTTGAATCGTGGTCATGCTCCGTTTCTTGTGGGAAAATGTAGGAATTCTGAATTTACAGGGATTTGGCGATCTTGTTAAGTAATCAAAATAGTTTAAAAAATATGGAATGGCAGATTATTGCGAAAAAGTCGAATGATGATGTAAATTTTGAACAATAAAATTAAATATGTGTTATATTTGAAGGAGATAGTTTTTTAATGTTTAAGGATGTAAATATAAATATATGAAACTGCCTATTGATGAGCGGCGGATTTTTTTTAATGACTTCTAACCCATCCCCGTTCGTACCCCAGCAAATCTTATAGTAGTTTGATCTTCATCTGAAATTTCACCCGCTTATCAAAAAAGGGATTTATCCTACACGCGGAGTTTTCATCAACAACAGAATTCCTTCGCTCTCCACTTCAAATAACGTTTTAAGAGCATTCAACGCTCAGATACAGCACACGTCCTCATCGTTCAGAGGCAATTTCGAAATGATATGGCATGCCATGAAATTGCCCAAGCATCAGATGGCGTGCCATAAATTGGCAGTCGTTGCCATCGGATATGACAGGACAAATGGCTAGTCAAGTCCCGGTGTCAAGACAGAAATATTAAGACATAATTTTGACACATTGATTTTCAAAATGGCGCCAACTACTTTAGTTTAGGTCTGAGAGAGTGATCGAACTGTTAAATATTTAACGTTTAATTAAATAAATGAAACATTATCAATAATTGAATGTTCGCATTTTATCTCTCATACAATTCCATTTGTAATTAAAATCTATTACAAATCTGAGTGATATGATTTTTTGAGATTGCTTCTTGTCAAGCTGAAGTCCGACTTCGAAATGAAATACCATAACTTATAAGTTTCTTCCACTGCAGAATTTCTGCCAAGATATATTTTCTATCACAATTTGTGTTATGCTAAATTTTCTGTCTGATAGAGTCATCGCCTTATTTGCTACTAACCGATTATAATGAACACGACTCTAAGTCTAACGGGGGATTTGCACTCTCCCCGAGATATGGCAAATGTTACCGAGCACGAGAGTGTTAATGGTTACCTCGTCTATTCTCGCCTGTTTTTCTGCATTCGCACACATACCAAGCCATGGCAAACACTAGAGTGTGAATGATGTTTGCCCGGGCGCCTACCTATTCTATGAGGGTTTTTAAGGGTTTATGAAGGTCTCGGCTTAGGTCGAGGCCGCTCGAAATTTTGTTCGTTTTACGTATCGAGATAGAGGAATTTGTAAAAGGGTCTGATACTGGCTCCGTTGATATTCACAAATCGATTTGGTTTACCTACGAAATCATGGACAAGATGCATGAGTATACGGATGGGTACGAGGTACACTATTCGAATATTTGTAAACAAATTTCTGAACAGAGAAAATGCTACCTACCTGCAACACATGCATATCTGCGCACTTAAACTTCACACCCTTCAAATTTTCTCAATGCGGACAGGACGAGTTTTATGGCGTACTGAGATAAAATAGGGTCTATTACTTAAATAAAGTTAGTTTTCAGTGAAGACTTTGAACATTCGTCGAATGTTCTGGGAAGTAATTTCCCAAGTTCTTCGTCGAAACGTTCGCCATATGTGTAAACGAGGCGTAAGATTGTAATCATGATTTGCTCACTCAATGACTTTGCTTTGTACAGCAAGCATCTGCACGTACAAGTATTTGTGAAATTAATTTGTAGCTATAGCCAAGTGTCCTTCCCTGGTCACGCAGTAATTACTTTCGTTCCTAAGAAAAGGCAATTTGAAGTACAATAGAAAATTTTTCTCCCCATCTGCTTGTTGAAAAAGCACTCGTCCGATTCCGCGGCTATGCATCGGTGTCGATAACAAACATCATTCCCGATAAAGAAAGCGTGGTTTCTTTCACAATAACTCAAAAATTGTTCGACATTGTTCATCCCATACGCAGGGGCGACTTTTGTATAGGAGAATAGTTGTCCTGGCGAAATTCTTGATGATTTTATAATAATAAGTTTCCAATCCAAGAAAACTTCGTAGTTGATCTTTGTTCTTCGAAGCAGGCGATTTGTTAGCAGGTTTTATATTTTATTATATTTTATTTTAGCTGTCAAAAGTGTGCTGTTTTTAGGCTGGGTGTCTCGTTTCCCACTTGTAATCTCCAAAATAGCTCCTCCAAGTTTGGCACAATATAATCGAACGTCTTCCCTTTCACACGAATATTGTCCAGGAGTACTAAAGATATCTTCCAGTTCAATCCTTTCAGGACGCATTCCATCAAGTGCTCGAAAGTTGTTGAAATGTTCCAAAATGTCTTGTCCACGGACTCAAAAACGGTTCAATAACTCTGCCTTTCCATGTATTCATTCCACTTGTTTTGACAAAAAGAAGTAAATCGGTGCTTGTCAGGTAGTTTTAGCGTGCTGTTTCAGTATTTAATGGCATACGCTATCTATCCTTCTCTGGTTGTCCTCACCCTTCGAAAAGATATTAATGCACTTATTGAATAAGTTTCGAGGCTTGCTTGAATAGCCCCGTTCGTAACTGGTTTGCTCCCAATACTGCTGACGGCATGTTTTGTCCATTGCTTTTTCTGTGTCCACAGGCTGATTGTTCTATATTTCCAAAGATGCTACCCACCAAGTCAATTAAAAATGTTGAAAATTCTGAATTTCACAAGGACGGCAGCCCATCACCAAATTACCTCTATTTTCAACACTCGAAACTGCTGTTCACGAAAACTGGCGACCGGATAATTTGATCATTAAGAAATTTACAGGACGTGATGATATTAACTAGGACCAGATCTGATAGAAACGATTTTGAAATGCGGGCAACCCTGTGGCACTGGTGCCATCTTGAAAAATCACCACGAAAAAAACAGCTTCTTGCCTTATAACTTCCGATTCAGCCGACAAATTTTAACGAAATTTGCACAGTACTTGCCATATTTAGAAGAAATTTGGTTGAAAAATGAGAATAGAGCTGCCAGCTATGGTAATTTTTGTGACCTAAATCTTGTAAATTTGCTCAGCAAAATAAAGCTTTTTCTCCTATAACTTCCAACGTAGTCATGAAATCAAAACGAAACTCATGTAGTAAAAGAACCTTATTGTAAGTCCAATTCCATAGAATTTTATTTAATTTTTGTAGTTTTCTGGCATTTCTATACTAAGCTATTTTGTCATTAAATTTGCAATGACAATTAACAAAAAATATTGAGGTTTCGAAAATTTGAAAATAAAATTGCGAGTGGTAACCCTAAAATTCTTTTCATCCTTATAACTTCTAGTGCAGTCATTCAATCGAAACAAAATTCACAGGGTGGGTTTAACTTGACATGAAGCAGATTTGGTTTATTTTTGATTATGCTACTAACGCAGGGTTGCCAGCACCAGCTATTTTTGTTAATATTGCACCAACAGATACTTCCACTATACATTCATATGCAAAGCATTTACAACAAAAATAAGGAACCAATGTTCAGATTTACCGAGTTTGGAAAATATTGCGGATGGCAGCCTCAAATATCATTATATTGCTGAAACTTTCGATGAAATCCTCGAATGAAAACGAAATTCAAAGGATAAGTTGATTGTGGCATGAGCCTGTTATGGTAGACTTATTGTTGCTTCGTTGAAAAAGTGCTGGCAGCACTTTTTTTGTTGCTTTGGATAAGGATGGTTGATATGATACTACAAAGAAGCGTATTACGTCTTTCCATATTTTTGGGTCAATCAAGGACAATTTCTTCGAAAATCAGTTTTCTAGGGGTTCGAATGCGCTTGAGTTTTTTTAATTTAAAATTTAATTTTGCAACACACAACTGCAAAACCAATCTAAAAATCTCATCCAATCTGAAATTATTCTCGTATATCGAGTGTTAACAGCATACTAACGAGTAGCATATATATCCTGATCGAGATGTGGACGAAACTTCATCATCCATGTTCTCACGATGTACGGCTGAGTGACTGCACTTACCCGCAAGGATCCACATGCTAATGAATTGCAAATTATAATAAGTAACAAAAACAACAGCTCACATCCTGGCCAAACAAACTCGTACCATCGTACGACTGTTCTGCAGCCATATGGTGTCATTCAACAAGAGCTCATTAAATACCACAGCGATATGTTTGTACTCGAGTCAACGGAACGACTCGAACGACTCTTTTGTTCAATTCGAAATGTTGTAAAATGAATCACGGCCCACTCCTGCTGATCCAAGGATCTTATCGACCGTGTTTTTTAATTACAAATGTTGTTATATAAGTGTTCTCCAAACTTTATTTCCAGTCCCGTACCCATGCCCTCGGCACCGAGCTGAGCTGGGTAGCTGGCGCGCAGACTGACTGCCTCGGCTATGACTGTCGACCACTCGTATGTTATTTGCAGCAGTTCTTAAATCGGCATACGCACGTTGTCAAGTTGCAGATTGCATTCCGGTCTACTTGTAAAGGCGCATACGTAATTTGAATTTCAATTAAATATGCAGTTAAACTGTACACGAACCGCAGGCATGAGTCCGCATCCACAGTTGATGGTGTCTTTTCAATCTCGGACAAACATCGCCTCAATTTTTATGGCGGCTCAGCCAAGTTAGGAAGCTGTACGCACCAAGCTGCTCTGAGCTAAGTGGAGTTCTCAGGGGTCGCTTAACCCCGTCGCGTCGTCGACTTGTGTGTGTCGACTTGTACTTGAAGTTTATTTAATTTAGCCCAAGAGTGTGTTCCGTGTTGACTCAACACATGTGCCTGAAGGTGTGCTGCATCTCTGCACGTAAACAAGCTACAGTTGGACTGCTGCTCGAGCTAAATTAAGTACGGTGCAGTTCAGAAAATACACGCTCTGAATGCCCCGAGCAAGCTACACACAAGGGTTAAGCACTACTTTTGGCCCTGTGCCCAGATTTTGTTGGTTTCTTGTTCAATTGTTTGTTTTTACACTCGCAATGCATATCTTCATATGGAAATGCGTTTCTTGGATGATTGGTCCACAGTCTTATGAATTATTGAAACGAGCCCCGTTCGCATGAATATATGCTCTTGTAATGGCAGTAATGATGCCAAGACTTTTTGCTTGTTCGTTCGTTCCCAGTGGCTGCTGTGCTGTGGTGTGGCGTCGCTCAGCAGCCTGTGTGCACAACTTGACGGAATATTGTTGGTCAGGAAGCATATGTTTACAGTAGCCGAGGCCAAGTAGCCAAGCCTGTCTGCCACCATCAGCCAGATAGCTAGCTTGCTTGTTTTGCTTGCATCGAACCACCTTCGAAATCGAGCAGTGAGTTGAAAGAGAAATTTGTTTTCTCGACATGCAGAGTTCTTAGAAAACCAATTTATCATGTCCGACTAACTAACATGAATCTCCTACACTTTCAATTCCATCTTAATGCTCCTCGAAGCGCTTGTTGGTTACTGGTAGCTGGCTGAGATTGTGAATTCGTGATATTAATTTGTGTGATGTTTTATTAAAACTTATTTCGACCTGAATTATAAACATAAGAAATGATATGTGTTTAGTAGCATGGGGTTATTTTAGTTCCTCTGATCTGATATAGGGCATTGGTGGAGATTTATTCGCAGCTAGAGTATGGTGTGGAAAATTGAAGGGGGGGTGGTTGTTGTAGTTTGTTGCCTGCCATAATATTTCATAATGAAACTGACATAGAACATAAATTACTGTAATCAATATTTAGTTTCCATTAGAAAATGTTCAAAGATGACTTCTAATTTCTCAATATTATTTGGAAATTGCGTAGTGTAGCCCTCATCAGCTAAGCCAGATATACTATTTATTAAATTTAATATATATTTTTTTCAACGTGCATATAAATCAATGTCAGAAATATTTATGTCACACATCATTCAAATCTGCTCCATATAATAAATTCTAGAAAGTGCGAAACCTGTTCAAAAAGTTTTCGACTTTTATTCATAAAATTAAACTTTATGCAGGTACAATTATTCAACACTGATTCCCTTCAATGAGCTTCCCTTGAATTCTTTCACTATTTTTCCAAAGTTTCTACCACTGCCGAAATCATCAGTAGAGTAGAGAGACTGAAGAACTGCAGTTAGTCTATATTGGCCAACAAAATCTGAATTAATTGTGAACAATGTGCAAATACGTATTTTAATGACACTGCCTGCTACGCACAAGGTGACGCATTATCTATTTGATAAAAGTTTAAAGATTTAGAGTGTACTGTTGTGAAACCTTGCCATTGGATTCAAAAAAGATAATCAGCGTAACTTTAACGTTGCCTACGATTTTATCTAAAAGTAGTAGAGTTCGTTTACAAGCAAACAGATTATGCGATCGATGAGAGCCACTGGACCTGTTGGCATGGAAGTTTTGGGTTCCATCAGAAATGACGGTGAACCTAGTGAAGAGGGTGCATGGCCCTCCCTTAAACGCGCATGGTGGTGTTATCAAAACCATCGGCAATTTCCCAAAGGTAGTTGCAAGTGAAACAATATGTTAGATCATGTGCTATATGCAATACTAAGATAGGTGGTCAAACCACCTGTCGTGGCTACCGTTTATTGAAACTCCTGTGTAAATTTACCGCAACAACTGTGATGGACATTTTAAAGATAAAGGTACTTCACCTTCTTTGAGTCCCTGAAATCATAATTTTGAACAATGGAGTCCAGTTTCGGTCATTGAAATTTCGTGACTTATTAGCACTCTTTGGCTAATAAGCCACATTGGCCGGCAACCGCTTCTGAGCGCCTAAGTCATTATAGTTTAGATACAACCCTCCCAGAACGATTGCGATGATAGGCTTTCAGACATTGTGTGTACCCTTAGATCATCCTGTCATTCCACCACGAATACTTCCTCTTATTTCGGTGTATGTGGCCAGCACATAGTGACATATGGGAAGATCTATGAACTATTGCGTAGGTTTCCAGAGCTCAAATTTCCTACAGCTCTAATAGAATGTTCAGTTCACCTTGAGCAAGTTCGTCAGGAACTATACCATCGCACTGAAAAATCTCTCGCAAAGAATGGCAAAGGTTATAATCTTTGCTCTCGGCAGGTCTCTTGCCAACCAGGAGACATCGTCTCTTACCAGCCAGAATCCGCAAATTCCGACAGAGTTACGCATCTGCGTATTATAGTGCAAAGCTCGATCTGAAGAACCACTCACGTGGCTCAGGCATAACCTCCCTAACTCATACCCTTCTAATTTGTACCTTGGCTCAACACAAGTCGGCACATACTGACCTTCTGCCTTTATCTTATGCATTGTACCCGTGTATCTAATCAGCAGATCCCGCCCTCGTAGTCACAATTTTTTTTTAAATTCACTAATCTAGTTTTGATGATTCTCATTTAACCATTTAATTGTTGCGCCAGACACCACAGCCATTGCCCTTTCAATGCGAGAGCCCCGGTCTGTACAGAGGAAGAATGGAGCTGCCAAAAATTTCCACTACTGGACTGGATCCGAAAGGGTAGCCCCAAATCCATATATCAAAGTAGGAGATTTAACCTAGTGTCTTGTGTGCAGAGTAGCACTCCTTGGGGTGTTGTGCGTACGCGCTTAGGCCCGCACCTGCGCATCTGTGTATGTACATTGGCCCTTAGCATCTGAGAAGGTAGATTGCTATCTTACATGCGGCACGGCCAGCATTCCCCAAAACCCTAACCAGCTTTAGAGCCTGTCTCCTTAGAGAATCATGATCTTTTAACTACTTGGGGCAAAACTTTCTAATTTTTTCCATTTTAATTGTATACGCCTTGAGTTTGCCCTTATCAGATCCCCATTCTCGGGAGCTTGCCGTTTACCGCTATGTGTTTTGCTTCTTCCTTCCACCTTTACCTTACAGTCTGATTGATGTTCACGTGTTAACGATCTCTTCCCTTGTTATTCTTTCTGGAAGCTCCATCTACACCTTTGTCATTCTTGCCCCATTTCGGTATTTCGCCTCTTACTTCTCTCAACACATATCCTAGTTCGTTTTAGCTGCAAAGCTACAACGCTCAAGTTTGCGTTTTCTGTACTGATTTTCCAAAAGATTTTGACTTCGTTGATCATGAGTTACTTCTAGTCAAACTAAAGCATTGTGGTATCTGTGAGCCTTTTGCTTTCCCCGTATCCCAGCTTTTTTTAATAAATCGCACTTGCGTTGTCTCTCTCTCTTTGGATCGTCATCCTTACCTTACTTCCTTTTTTCTTGTATACCTCAAGGAACCATCCTTGGACCATCTCTATTCAATCTCATCATCAATGATATTGCTGGTTTTTTTGTCATTTTATCTTCTCTATGCAGATAATTTAAAAAAAAACTCCGTTTACATTCGGCTTCATCAGGAATGCTCTCTCTCTAGTTGGTGAAACTGAAATTCTTTATTCTTAAATGTTTCCAATTGTTTTTCCATACGATTTTTGCTAAAGCTTTCCACTCAGATCTTTCTTTATGTTATTTGTGGTACTATCGTCTCTCGAAAACTGAAATTCGATATTCGTGTCATATACATAATGAAAGTGGCTTCTTGGATTAATGGTTTTGTGATTCGCTTCTGCCACAATTCCTTGAGTATTTCTACATGTGTCCACCTGTTTATTACCCTAGTCCGTTATATACTTGATTATTGTAGTCGAGTATGGTGTGCTCGCTTCAATTACCATTCAGATGCTGTTGAATCAGTTCAGCGGAGGTTTAGTCGCACCTTGTTTTTTAAATATAGTCTTCCGTATCTACCTTACAATGAATGTAAACTTTGTTAGCGGTCCCTCTTGCAAATTTGTCATGGTTACTTATCTTTCGTTCTAGCATCTTTGGGATATTGAGCGGCTACCTGTAAGGCTAATCAGGTCCTCCATTATGTTTGAAGTACCTTTTGCTTCTATTGATACATTCTTCTATTCTCCTGTTTTGCGACTCTTACGCAATCATAACAATGTTCAACTTGGTTCTCTTCCGCATTGTATTGACATCTTCAAAAATCCAGTTCGTTTTAAAGTACTTGTTTCTAATTAATTTTATTCCTTTTTTTGTTTTTATAGGATTTTTTACTTATTTTGATATAACTCTATTTTGCTGAGTTTTATATTTTTCTTACTTTCTTAGTCTTTACTATTTTTTTGTAACCAATCTATAATTGGTCATTTTGCCTGTATGATATGCACTAATTAGTAAATAACTGAGTGACATCGTGTTAAAAACATAGTGTCCTGATTCACTCTTTGTAATGAAAAGAGTTTTTATTCACAATTAGTTTCTGTTATTTTTTTTTAACCTTATATTGCAGTAAAGCATCCTCATTTGTATTTCTTGAATTTATGATAAAATGAAACTCATAACATTTAATGAACAAAATTTCACAATTTATTTCAAGAATATTGGACAGTAAATTGAACATGAAAGTCAGAATGTTGAATGATAATTCTCTTTAAAATTTGTTTGCTCCTGTTTTGACCGAATTTATAATATCCTGATGACTTTATTACTTATACATAGACTTATTTTCTATCACAACTGGAATTCAGTATTTGAAATTGTATTACTTTTTTTGGTTACGACTTATGGATGCATAAGTAAAAAAAAAGGTTTCCAAAACTAAAAATAATATAATCCAGCCAACTATCTTCTGCCACTAAACAATTGGAAAATAAGCAGAATTGGCAATATTGCACATATTCTTTTTATTTCTGGCCATCCGGATATAGCCCTCTTCACCCCACTTTTTTCCCCACGAGTTTTTCACCAGCCAATATTCACCGGCCACTGTATCGTTTCCATAGCCGACAACCAAAACAGCATGACCAGGACTCTTATCATATTTGCAATTTGGATCGTAGAAAACTCCTTTACTGTACGTCTTAAGCTTATCCGTTACCTGAATGACAGCAGATATTGGACCGACAGTTGCAACTGCATGTTTTAGATGACATTCACTTCCGCTCTGGATTCGATACAAACCTTGTGCTCTTGCCCCTATGGTAGTCTTGTCGAAATGACATTTGGTGTTCGTTTTTGACGTTGCTGGATATGATTTTTCCGTGTCAATCCCGCCATTTTGAATGATATATAATAGAGCTTGACCGATTAGGTTATTCCATTGCCAGCGATATTTGGGTTTGCGAACACAATCGATTAGATTTTGTTCTGAAAGCGCCACAAGCACACCAGCTCTTCGAAAATTTTGTCCTTCTAACGATCCAGTTGTTGCATATGCCCAGGAATTGTTAGTAACTGTCGATAAAAATTATAAATTAACTCAGATTAATTAATCAATTAATTATTTTCATGTAAAGATAATATTCTTATATTTAATCTTCGCACCTTGAGTTTTAACAGGAGTGACAGCACCTTTGGTACGCCAGTCCCACACTGGTGGTAGATTCACATTTTCTGGTATCATATAATCCAATATTGGGATGCTACTGTTGCTGAAAATGTTTACCGCTACACAATTAAGTGTGACTTAAATTTTATTGTTGAAGTACTTACAACTCTTCTTCATTTAATGGTTGGGATCCGCTGTATGTCTCCACAAATTCCTTATATAGCATATCAGTAAACTCATTGACTTCAAGCTTATATGATTCAAGTCCTTGAGCGTAGAGTTGATTGTGTTTTGCTATTTTTTCTCGATTATCTATGAATATTTGCATTCGAAAGTATTCTTCTGATGGATTCGTGTATTGTTTGTTGTATTCAAGCTAAAAATAAATTAGAAGCAGTTAGTTGTTTGAATGAAATTGGTTGAAAATTTATCATTCTTCAATTGACAAGCTTATTTGGGGAGCACAATAGTACTAAAATGTTGCTTTTATCTGGTGCTTGCAAACATTAGACTCAAGGTATAAAGTATTTTTTTGAAGACAGGTATGTTACGGGAAATTCAGAATACAGAAAGTTCTTAATAAGTGGATTCCATCAAGCGTCTGACATATAGTTTCTATCGCAAATATTTTTCGGATTTGCACGATGAATGTCCATTTTTCAACCAAGTTGGAGCGCTGGCTCTACCCACAGCTAGCATGTGTGAAACATGGTTCAAATCCAGCCATGAATTACGCTAATCCAGTTGTAAGCAGGTTCTTTTGCAGTTCTGGAGAGAAAAAATCGCAATTTCTTCTTCCATTAGGAATCATGAAGACTGGGTGAATAATGAATATTTTGCACAAACATTTTTTGTGACACTAATCTACGATATCGAAAAACATCAGGGCGTCGAAAAAGCTCATCTGCTCGAACCTGCATAGTTCTATATATTTCAATTATTTTTGAAATCTTTTAGCTACATTGATGTGCTAAACTAAAGTCCGATGAGAAAATAGAACGAAAAGCTATCCCGATTCGAGCAAACTCGTCAAGCTCAACAGAAACTGTTTGAGAGCAATGGTTGACTTCCTGCATCTCATGCAAAAATAAAATAGAACTGACAGCCAGCAGTTTATGCGAGAGATGTGTTGGCAACGTCGGCTGATTATTCACGAATCAGGGTCGCGCAACCATTGACAAAATAAATAAAAGAAGATGTCTATATATATTGGTACGCCATTAGAAGAAAAGTCCCGCTTTTTGAACTCCAGAACGGGACTTAGGCGACCAACGTAAAGAGAATTTATCTTTTATTAGATAATCTTTATCAAAGTTATCTTAATTGAATTGTATTTAATTGTGTAATATTGGAATTTCAGCCGTGGAAAGAAGAGAATTAAGAGTTTGAATTTTGAAGAAACTTCTTTCTGGCTAGGAAAATTGAACCCTAAAGCACGTGAGTACCGTGGCAACTACTCATCGCCACAAAGTGTGAGATGGTATAGTACAGCATTCTCTCTGCGAGCGTTCGACCCTAACTAATAACCGTCTCAAAATTTTAGGTTCCTACAACTTTCAAGAGTTAGCAGAGGTAGCTAGTACTAATACGTCGGGTCAACTGATTTAATTTAGCGGAGTTTTCATTTGACAACCAGGCTGTAACTAGCCAAAGGATGGTGCCGAATGAGCCCAAACTAGCGGCCTAATATGAGCCGCGTAAGTCCTTTGAAGCGATTTTGAATAGCATTTTAAAGAAGACTACCCACAGATATGACAAGCTGTTTTAGATGTTTCGTTGGAATAATTATTATATATGTAAAATTTCACGATTAGATTTGAACATAGAGTCGGAATGATTATTTAAGATTTATTTTTGGCTAATTACAACTGTTTCACTTATCTTTCAAAATGCTCAGAGTAACAAAAGCTTTTATAGTTAGCTATATGATGTCCTCCGCAGTTGTCACATTTTGTGTCTATAGTGTTGCAATTCTGCTTATCTGAGCTAGTGAAAAATATACTGCGTCGTTTAGCTTTTCGAACACTTGGAAAATGATATATGTACAGAGAACCGTGTTAATTTGCTGGATAATTTTAGCTCTTATTGGTACAAAAAGAATATAGTTAAGACACACATTATATTAAAATATAAGCAATGCAAGTCGAATGATCTACTAAACATGACGTGTGTTTGCAAAGAGTCTTAAATATCCAAGTTCTAAGAAGCACAATTTCAAACACTTTCGAATTTGTCAGGAACAGCGGAAACAAACTATTCCAAATAAGATTTCCCAAATATTTATATCAAAAACTTTAGTTTACCTTAAATGCCTTCCATTCTTCCGTCACTGTATTTTGAAACGAATATTGAGCAATCGTACCGGCAATTGCAATGCACACCAACAAAATTAGCACATTCTCCATTTCGGCACAATAAACAACCTTAACGTGAAAATTTTACTATTCAAATTCCCACTGATCTGCACCCGTCCTAACAATGGTCTCAGCACTTGTACTACTACAACTGTAGCTGTTCCTTCTGGGTGAAATCTTTCAAGGCACTAGTTCAAGCTGCCCTATTGCGAATTCACTTATAGCTACAAATTGGAGTACTGTGAGGAACGGATGTCGATATTATCTAAAAAAAAAAAATGATAAAGTTTACAAACTTAAAAAAATCCATTTATGAGCTAAGTTTATTTATTTTGTAAACCGCGAGATTTATTGATAAAAGTATTTATATTCGCATGAAAATCAAGAATATGAATACTAGTCATATCATAAACGAAAAAATTTCCCCCAAGCTATTTGATAATTGTGATTTCGAAGAAATATGAATTTGGTTAAGCATGTAGATAAGAACGTGAATCTTTGTTAATTTCCCCCGCGGTAAGAAAAAGTCACAGAAATACAAAACATTGGGTTTTAGCGAGTCAGATAAAATGTGATAAAACTTTATATATGCATATATTTGCAAAAGCAAAACACTTTTTACCACAAATATGACTATTCCAAACCAATCCATTTATGTCACAAGCTATGGCACTATGGACGAAATAAACAAGAAAAAAAAACGAAATTACATGAAAAGAGGTATCCAGCATCTGTGCTCCTTTGATTCGTTGCAGATTCTAATCTCTTAGTTGGTATTCTCAAGCTGTAGAAATTTGTTCTAAATTATTCTAATAAATATTCAATGCATATAATTACCATAATTCATTAACAAAGATGTAACGAAAAACGAAAAATCCGCAAGTTTTAAAGTAGCTTCATCCTTAACTGAACCAACCTCAGATTCACAAGAATAGAAACAATTCGACATTTTAAGATATGTATCCATATCTATCATTTTCGCGTATCGTATCACCGTTGCGTATCAGTGGATACGACAAACGTATCTTCGTTGCGTATCAAAATTTGATACAAAGAAACGCAACGAACTCGATCGGTCTCTTGGCGGTTTCTTGCCGTCGCATCAAAGGAATGATACGATTCGAAGTGGAGTCATGTGTGGACACGTTGGGTTGTACACTATAGATTAGTGAGTAAAAGCGTTGCCGCTGCGTGTCGAGTTTTTCGCAACGGATCGTGTTGATGATACATGGAATATTGAGTAGTGTGGACACCGTATCCGTTTAGTGAATGATACGCAACAGGGATACGATACGGAAGAAATGCAACATATGGATACCTACTTTTAGCCTGTGAAATTGTCATCCTCCTGTTCATCAATTTGCGTAAATCAACAGTAACCTTCTTCCGGTATCAATCGTGTTCCACTATCGTTTCCTTGATTTGCCAACTGGAAGTTTTTCGTCTGCTCTGCAAGTGAACATATTTCTGCGTATCTAGTTGATCTTCATCCTTTCAACGTAGCCTACCCATTGTAGGTCTGGTCGTCATGCATCTCATACAGCTCATTTTTGTAACGTGTTCTCCATTACATTCTTTCTTTGATAAGTCCAAAAGCTCTCCATATCAGTTTCCACTCGAAGACGTTCACGGTTTTTTAAGAATCGCTCTGTAGTGCCCCGGCTTCGCCTCCGCACATCTTCCATTACACTTCCTTGGAACGAAACACGCAATGAAATGGACGAAATCTGGCGACGAACAAACTACAGAAAACAAAACCTACTACTCCGTCCTTTTCCTAATAAAGTCCCAAAATTGCACATATGCGTAACTTAACTGTTTGCTCAGGGTTAAGTAGGTATATCTTTGTAAATCATTTTTCAAATTAAATTAAATTTAATCAATTGAAATTCCCCATTTGTCATAGCTTCATTGTTGCCATCCTTGGATTGTGGCCATAACATCAAATCAGGAAGACATTACCATAAAAATCTACCTCAGCTTTACGAGGATTATTTATGCCAAAGATATCCGAAGTAAAGATATTGAAAAGAGTGGGTCCAAGGATTGATCCCTAAGATACATCGGAGTCGAAGAAAAAGAGCCTGGAGTTTTCAACAAAAAAAAAAAAAAAACACCCATTTGCTGTAGAGAAACAAAGAATTAACTTTATAAGAGAACTATAAGTTTGTGGATCAGGTATCGAAACTGAATCCAAAGCTTTCTCTGTATCAATCAAACAATCCGTGACGAATTTGTTTCTAGTCGAGGACCTTTTTGTGGCAATCGTAAAAACCTTTAAGGCATTAATGGGGCCGCGACTTTTTTTTGAAATCAAATTGACGAGCAGGACAGCCACTACTCACAGCAATTACTTTTTCAAGAGCTGAGTAGATTATTCTTTACGGTATCTTCTTTCCCTGGGTTGAAGAGAGGAGATTTTGGCCTCGAATTGGCAATGTAAGTATTGTCCGGCAACTTGAGAAAAATAATAATTTCGGCACGTTTCCAAATACTATGAAATCACCCAATATTTAAGCAGCTGTTGAAGACAATGACCAGAAAAACATAGAAGGAAAAAGAAAAATTATATATCATATAGTTGGATACACTGTTTTCACTCGCTGACTTCTTAGGTCTAAGATCAGATACCAGCTCCAGAAGATCCAGCAAGTTAATGAAAATTTGGCAGCCACTTACGACAATCGTAGATGTTAGACAAGGAAAATTCAATCAGTGAAGATCTTCTCTGGCTTTCACTTGTGCGCTGTATATCAAAGTGGTCGGTTGCCTCGTTGGCAATTGTGTTATTTCAGTGAAGGGGGCTACGATCAACCATGATGGTTGAAGCACGCCCTAGATATCTGAAGGTGGACTCGATTTTTAATCATAATAAGGAAGATTATGGTCTCGAGAATGGATTCTATTTGATGATATCCATCATGAAAGACGTCAAGTCTTCGATGGATTTCAAGGACTAGCGCCTGATAGGCATGCTAAGAATATCATCGGTGAGGTTTGGACAAAGTTTCAGTCTATTCGAAGGATAACAATATCGTCAGTCGAAGAACGTACTACATCATTGATCTTATGGATTGCTTGGTAGATTTCAGAGGCAGAAATTTTTTTATCTCGCTCAATTACTACGTCTTGAAGTTTTCCTAAGACTTTTTGTTGAAAAAGTTCCCAGTTGGCATTGTTACTGGGGATGAAAACGGGAGATTAGAAAATAGGGACCCCTTGTTCCTCGAAGCAGCATTTTCATCAACATGTCAGATTCTGCTTGAACACTGAACAACCTTCCGAGCTCAATGTGGTCTCCAAATCCCTTAAGGGTCTTCAAATAGAACAGTTATTGATCACAAATTTCTTTGGTTCGAGTTGAGCAATAGGAGGTATAAAGGGAGAACGAGAAAAAAATGTGTCTGGACCTTTTCTTTGGACTCCTTTTTTAGTTAAGTGAGTTTATTGCACGCATGCCTGGCTTTGATTTTGATTGTAGACGTTCATCATGGTAGAAAAAAATCAGCTTTTCCTTCAAGTGAAATATGAACAACAGGAGACCACTCTTGCAATGCTTTGAGCAATTATGTAAGAATAGCACAATAAAAAGCTAGAATGGTTGTATCGTATCCTAAATGAGGAACTCAACGCGAACAAAATGTATTACTTCGGAAAATAAAAGTGACACACTGTTAGGATAAAAATGTTTTATTCATCTTCGAAATTAATTTCTATGCATTTAAGTAACTAATACAAACCATTTACGAACTTCAAAACACTCATATGGAGCACAGTTAAACAGCCCAAATAAACCAGGACAACGGAACAGCATCCTACGTATCGCGCGCATTTATAGCTGCGGGAAGAAAGCCCAACTGGCAATGCCGCAATTATTATTCCTATTACGAGCCATCTTGATGTAGCCACCTTCTCCCCATCCACCACCCCAAGAGTTTTTAACCAACCAGTAAGCTCCTCCATGTGGATCGGTACCATAGCCAACAATCAAGACTGCATGGTTGATCTTGTTCGGATCACAATGCGGCTCGAAGTAGACTCCACCACGGTAATGCATAAAACTTTGTGTCGCCTGAATAGCCACTGACATTGGTCCGACAGTTGCTACAGCCCACATTAGAGCACCTTCATCGCCAGGCCGAACTCGCGCCACAGCTTTTGCTGTCGCTCCAATTGTATTTCGATTGAATCGGCATGGATTATTATCCCTAGCATTGTACGGATACGATTGTTCAGTGTCGACTCCTCCATTCCGAATAATATAAAAAAACGCTCTATCCATGAATCCTCCATGACAGCCATTGTTGCCATAGCCCTTAGAGCAATCGACCAAATTTTGTTCGGAAAGAGATATAAGTCGGCCAGTTCTGCGAAAGACTTGACTTTCCAAAGATCCAGTTGTAGAAAAAGCCCAACATGATCCACATGGACCTAAAAGATCAAAAGGTTTGTGAAAAGGTTTTCAAAGCGGACCTTGTATCAAAATTAATTTCGTATTAATGTATAGGTTTTAATTTTTGAAAGAATTTTTTCTATTACTTTTTACCAAACCCTAATTTGCTATGATGTAAAACAAATCCACGTGCACCTACGAACCTTGATTTTTCACATGAGTTACAGCTCCACTTCCACGCCAATCTACATGGTCAGGTAATTCCACATTTGCTGGGATCATATAGTCAACCACTGGTATGGTACTATTCCTGCAAGGAATTCCATTTCACTTACACTTTTTTTACTACAGTTTTGTTAAATACACTTACAGGTCCATTAGGTTCGGTGGTTGGGCTCCACAATATTTGTACAGAAACTCGGCAGTTAACATGTCTGAAAATTCATTAACGTCGAGCTTGTAGGAAACAAGTCCTTGAGAGTACAATTGATTGTGTTTAGCAATTTTTTCTCGGTTTTCCATGAAAATTTGCAATCGAAAATTTTCCACAATTGGATCGGTATAGTTTTTCTTGTGTTCCAGCTGAAATCGAAAAAAAAACATAACACAGTACAGAGCCTGACTAAACTATCAAAAAGTCGTTTAAAATCATCAGAAAGGTTCTGAAACTTCCTAAAATTGCTGAAATCTAAATGAGCACTAATTTTTTACTGAGAATTTTAACTGGTTTACCTTGAACGCCTTCCATTCCTCAACGAACAAAGTTGAAAAATATTCGGTGAAATTAGCTTTGGCGATGCCAATGCATGCCAAAAAAATGATTAACTTCCACATAGTTTTCAAAAAAAAAACGCTCACGATACTATTGTCTGGTCAGTTAAACTAACACTTTGGAGCTCTTCTAATCCGCTTTTCCTCCAATGTCTTACTTCGATGGGCTCCTTCTCACTAGACTCCTCCAAAGCTACTAACCATCTCACAATTAATTGCCGGTTTATTTATAACTGAAAAAAATCTAACATTTAGCCTGTTATCAATTCGCATTGTGACAAATCAGCGAATATTCACACTGCCCAAAGAGGCGATAAATGCAAAAGCGGTAAATTCACTCTGATGCCTAAACGCCATCTACATCGAGCAAGACATATCTTGGGGAAATTTCTCTCCAGGTCGAGAATTAAATAGTTAGTCAATGTTGCGATAAAGCTATCTGCTGGGAAATTGGTCGTAGGTTGAAACTGTGCTTGGTTGGGAATTTTAGAAGTACTTCTTAAGCAATAGTCTGTTACATCGGATTACTCATATTGAAAACACATGCCCGATTTTCAGCTACTCAGACTCAAGCTGTAGATAAGAGTCAATTGGGGAAAATATTCTTTTGAATCAAGCTGTATTTATGATTATGTATACTCATAATGATTCTTTCTCGGAAATTTCTTGGCATTATCATATTTGCTTTTGAAAAAAAGAGTTGAAATTGATTGTATCAATCCAGGTATTAAGTAGTTTGTCCTTATGGCGTATTGTATAGTTTGAACTTTAGATCATTTTTCGAACACATTGTCTACGGCAATCTACACTATTAAATTGTATCGATCGCAGTCTAGCTAATTTAATAAAAAAAACATTGCGATTCAGACATGGACTAATAGTCAATATTCGTCGATTTTCATAAAATTAATGAAAATTTATTTCATTGTAGAAACTACCGCATTATCAACCTGTCTCCAAATGTTATACAGAAATTTAAATGATTTATTGTTTTGACGAGAAAGTAATTTCGGTTTTCGCAAAAAGATAGCATGAAGTTTGCCCCTTTTGACATTTGATAGCTGTTACTTTAAGCTTTTATTAGGAGAAAATAATGCATAATATGGTTTGCAGTTGTTAGTTTAGTACCTCTTTTGACATGGGCTGCAGAAACAAACATTTTCGACATAATTTACTGTTTTATTTCCGTGCATGCAAAAAAGCCACTTAGGCTTACAAAGAGGAAGTTTATGCCATTGATTACTTAGCAAAACTCACGTAAGACAACTGGACGATTTTGCGGTCTATAAAACTCACAAAGCGATCTTTGAGATCGCGAAACTGACTACTGATTGAACAACTGAACGCGGTTTGTAGACGCTACTGAGGTGTAAATCTATTCATGGCAATTTGTCAGAGCTTAATGACAGTGACATTGACAGCTGTCATCAGCTCATTTGACAGCGATGCGTTTCAAAATGCGGCATCTGTTAAAATCATCCTTGACATTTATTCACTCATGATGTCCCTTTTTCAGAAAGTTCTTGGCATTATCATATTTATGTTTTAACTAATTCCATTCTAGAGACTTTTCACTTAAGGCTGGTATGGACTTAATCGGGAAGATAAATTTTGACAGTCTCAAGATGATTTTTTGGAGTGAAAGTTTTGACAAATAGAAAAAAGCAGAGCCTCTGCTGATTTCTGACAGATAAAATGTCAAGAATTTCCATTTTCGATCGATTTCGCTATTGAAAAGACACTTGCATAATTCAATTTTCAAATTTAAACACCAAATCTCACTTTTTAGCTCGAAAGAATGAACTGCACATACTAAATTGGTGTGAAATGAGTGGAGGACTTGTGACAATGCCGTCTACATTTTATTTCCGAAAGCAACTTTTTTCGGAAAGAAGCAACTTTTCACATAAAGAAATGAATGCCACTCTTGCTCAATTTAAAGCTAAATTTTCGCCGAAAATTTCACATGAAATTTCAGTACTAAGCTTTAAAGATGACGTTCTGATCGATGTACCAGAGTTGATAATGACCACTTTTACGGAGAGCAATTGCTTCTTTTGACATCGAAACTGAGATAAACTTTTGAATGTATCTGAACCTCTAAATTCAGCCACTAGCATTCGATCTATTTCTTAGTCCAGATTTTAATTTTTTGGTCCGTATCAGCCTTCATCGCATTACGAAGTGCTCTGTCTATTTCATTCTTCTTTGGCCTTGTCTCTTTTGGACTACCTCCAATAGTCCCCAATCGCGTTCAAGGATTTGTTTTGTCGCCCAAAGTGGATTAGTGGCCTTCAGCTTTGTTTTGTTTAGATGACTCTCCCAGGTGAGTTTCCTATCCAGGTGGAGTCTTAGATATGTTACCTTATCCTGTAGATGCACCTCTGCCCGTATTTCTTAGTACACCTACCTCTATTCACATAGGCTTGGATTCTCAGCAAAACATAGCCAAAGGAGACATATTTTCGAACTGTGTTTTTCATTGCTACTGTTGCCAAGCTTTGCTTATCTTGCTTGTCAGTCTCGAAAGCTTCAAGCTGTTTTCGTACCATTTTTGCTTCCTTTGCTTTACGCTTCCATTGCGGGGCTGCCAGGATAGGGTATTTTTTTTCCTAAAATGGGGTATTTTTTCCCTGTTTGGGAGTGAAAATGGGGTGGACCAAATATATGCAAAGGGATATTGGTGTATTGTAAACCAACCAGTGACAATTTTTGATAATTTTTGTTCAAGTTTTAATACGCTGACCACCTGCACAAAATATTTTACCATGATTATTGCTAAGTTTTTTTTATGGACAAAATGTCGAATGAAATTTAGGATAAATATCTTTTTAATTATTTTGAATTCCATACCCTTGACAAAGTCAATGCTTCCATAGAATTTATTGTCAAAATATGAAAGAAGTGTAGAGTAGTAGCTTAATTTATATCATCTTTAAATTGATATGAGCAGGTATGGAATACCAGTTCTGGGCCAAAAACGAAGAGGAGGAGGAGGAGGACGTCACAATTGAGCAGGAAGATGACATCAGTGATTATCGGCCCGCGTGTATTGATTAGGATCTTCAAACATATAAACAGGTCAGCAAGGCTGTTTATCAGCTTAACTGGGCTGTTTATCAGCGCGAAGATCCGAATTAATACACGCGGGCCGATAATCGCTGACGCCAGCCTTCTCATTTGTAACGTCATCAACCTCCTCCTCCCCATTTGTGGCTCAAACTTGGCAAAAATATCGAAATAAAAAAATCAGTCGAAAAATCAATTATTTAGTCATTTGCTTGGTTTCATTGGCTCAATGGTCAAAGAATGGATCGTCCAATCAGGCGTCAGTCGAACTAAAAATATGAAAACCATGTTTGTGCAATTTTTCGAGTGCAAATTTACACAGGATCTAAATACACTGGGCTTCCATCAGTATAAACAGCTTCCAGATTTAGCAATTGCTATCCTTTCACTTCTGACACCTAATGCTAATGTAGAGCGAGTATTTTGAGGGTGCATCATTTAACATAGTGAAAGAGAAATTGAGAAACAGACAGAGCTCGAAGTTTTCGGAAGCGATTATATAGATCAGATTGTAACTAAGTTTGATTGCAGGCTGTACAAACTTAGTTCCAATAAAAACAATGAAACAAAAACAATGCTACGCTCCAGAAACCAAGTTAAAGAATTCGCTGGAATATTTAAAAATGCTGATTTCATTTAAAAGTGTATTTACATTTTTGATTGAACTTTGCTTTATATGCGTCTCCCTCCAACGAACGTTTGAAGTTGACAAAAAACAAATAAACATTTTCAGTATCAGAGTAAAAGGTCTCAGTTAAACGTTTAAATATTTTATTCTTGATACAAATAACCAGAAGCAGCAAAATGTATTTGGCGTATTTTCCAAGCAATGCAGTATCTTTTGGGGTACTTTGAAACTATTTTCGGAAGATTCTACAAGAAATAACCTGTCAACCCTGCCAGAACTTGATGCTCATAGCTGAGCTCTGCTCAGTACCGGGAAAAAGCTGCCCAGCGGCATATTTTCTTTCCTCGATATTGTGGTTGAGAAGCACTTGTCATATCCAATTGAATCTCGAAGGATATCTTCAAATTCACCCAGTACATCCTGCTCATCATAGGAAGGATAAATACCTTTGAGCAGAAAAGTTATTTATTTGAAGGCTGGAGAAACAGCAAAATTCTTTGAACCAATTTAAGCAAAGCGAATGGGAGATATGGTGAAACAAAAACTGAGCTGCTTGGTGTAGATGATATTGAAGAAAAGAGAAAACAAAAAAAAAATGGTCATCTGTACTTTTTTTTATAGATAAGTGAGCTTATTGTAAGCAAGCCTGGCTTTGGTTTTGGTTGTGGACGTATATCATCAAACCTCAAAGTAGGTCATAAACAAATCAGCTTTTCCTGCCCCATCATGCTACTTTTTTTTAATCAAAGATGAACAGCAGAAAGTCATCGCTGCAACGCTTAGCGATTACGTAAGAATGCGACACTAAAAAGTTAGGAAGGTTGCGTTGGATACTAAAGAGAGAAAGCGTCAAAGCCAAGAAAATCTATTACTTCGTACGATGCAATAAAATTTTCTTATTGTTATGATAAAACTGTTTTATTCACCCTCAAAATCATTTTCCATGAACTTAAGTAACTAATAAAAACCATACACTAATTTCAAAACACACATAGGGACCATAGACAAACAGTTGAAGTAAGCCAGGACAACATAACAACATCCTGCGAATCGTGCGCATTTACACCTGCGGAAACAAAGCCCAACTGGCAATGCCGCAATTATTGTTCCTATTACGAGCCATCCTGATGAAGCCACCTTGTCCCCATCCAGTACCAAATGAGTTTTTGACAATCCAGAAATCTCCATTATATAGATCGGTACCATATCCAACAATCAAGATTGCATGGTTGATCATGTTCGGATCACAATGCGGCTCAAAATAGACTCCATGAGAGTATTGCATAAAACTTTCTGTCGCATGAACAGCCGCTGAAATTGGCCCGACAGTTGCTACAGCCCACATTAGAGCTCTTTCATCGCCAGTTGGAACTCGTTGTATACCTGTTGCTGTCGCTGCAATTGTGTTTCGATTGAATCGGCATGGATAATCATCCCTAGCATTGTATGGATACGATTGTTCGGTGTTGATTCCTCCATTCTGCACAATGTACAAAAAAGCTTTATCCATGAATCCTTTGTTGCAGCCATTGTTGCCATAGTCCTTAGAGCAATCGATCAAATTTTGCTCGGAAAGAGATACCAGTCGGCCAGTTTTGCGAAAGACTTGACCTTCCAAAGATCCGGTTGTAGAAAAAGCCCAACATGATTCACATGCACCTGAAATACATTCGGAAGACATGTGAAAAGGTTTTCAAAGCGGACCTTGTTTCAGAATTTTGGTCTCATTTTCGTACAGGTTTTCATTTTTGAAAGAACAATTTTTTATGACTTTTAATCAAACACTAATTTGTTATGGTGTAAAAGAAATCCACGTGCATCTACAAACCTTGATGTTTCACATAAGTTACAGCTCCTCTATGCGACCAATCTACATGAACAGGCAGTTCCATATTCGCTGGGATCACATAGTCAATCAGTGGTATGGTACTATTCCTGCAAGGAATTCAATTTCAGCTATCCTGTTTACTACAGTTTTGTTAAATACACTTACAGTTCCGTTAGGCTCGGTGGTTGAGCTCCACAATATTTATCCTGAAACTCAGCATATGTCATGTCAGAAAATTCATTGATTCCACGAGCGAAAGAAACATTTCCTTCAGAATATAATTCATTGTGTTTAGCAATTTTTTCTCGGTTTTCCATGAATATTACGTATCGAATAATTTCCATTATTGGATGGGTATAATTTTTTTCGTGTTTTAGCTGAAATTGTAAAAAAACCCATTGCATTACAAGAAGCCTAAAAAACAATCACAGTCACCTATACAAAGTCATTTATAATCATCAGAAAGTTTCTGACACATCTTAGTATTTACTGAAATCAGAATAAGGCACTAATTTGTATCCAGAATTTTTTAATGGTTTTACCTTGAATGTCTTCCACACTTCATAGACGGCATTTGATGAATAATCGATGGAATGAGCTTTGACGATGCCAATGCATGCCAAGAGAACTATTAACTTCCACATGTTTTTAAAAAAAGAGATTGCTCAGTTAAACACTTTGTTTTCGCCACCTACTATACTTAGCACACGATAATATAGTGTACAATTAAATTAATATTTTGGAGCTCTTTCAATCCACTTTTGTCTCTGATGTCTTACTTTGACGGTTTCTTTCTAACTAGACTCCTCCAAAGATACTAACCATTTCACAATTAATTGGCAATTTATTTATAAGTGAAAAAATCTAATATAAATCTAACATTAAGTCTGATATGAATGCACATTATTGCATATCAGCGGATGTCAAAGTCAAAGAGGCGATAAATGCAAAAACAATAAATGCAAAAACGATAAATGCATAAACGATAAATTCACTTTGCTTCTTAAACGCCATTTACACCGAGCCAGAGATATCTGGGGGAAATTTCACTGTGTTTCATGGATTAAATAGTTAGTCAATGTTGCGATAAAATATCCATGTGGAAATTCATCGTAAGTTCAAAGTGTGCTGAGTTGGGAATTTCAAAAGATTTTCTTAAGCAGTATTCTGTTAAATCGGATTACTCATATTGAAAATACTTGCACGACTTTTAGCTACTCAAACTCATCGGTTGTATGAAAGTCAGAGTGAATCTGGGAAGTTATTCTTTTAGGATGATAGGGCTCACAATTTGGTTGTATGCCCAAAGAATGTTAGTTGCCTTCAGATTTTCCCTTTTCAGTAGATTTCTAAAGATTTTACCTCTTCATTTAGAGGCCTCTTTGTGCCCGAAATTTTTATTGCCCCTATCTCGATTTTCCTTCTCCCGATATGAATGGTACCACTGAGTCACTGCTCATGATCACTTTTCCCAGACATAAATCTGGCCCTATGCAGGTTACAGTCAAAAATGTTGAACAGAAAAGGTCCTAGAATTCAACTCTGAGGCCCGCTCGAGGCAATGACAAAAGGGTGGCTGACAATAATATAAGATCAATGACTCGAAATAAATATATGTACTTCTTTTCTTACCAATTACGCCTACATGAGCCCGTTTCGTCCATCAAAAGAAATTTCAACGATGATTACCATCTATTTGATTTTAATTTATCTTTACCATCTTTGAAAAAGAGCTTAGCTAAAAACAGTCCATTTTGACTGATTTGTTGTAAGTTTAAAATCTGAAAATACTACTAGTCTGTATTAGACGAAATTCTTTGAAAATAAATAAATAAATAAAAAATAATACGTCATAATTGACATCTTGAATTGATAATTGAAATAACCTAAAAATAAGAGCCAAAGATGAATTGACTGTCTGTGGAAGAGTTTTCCACAAGTTTAATCTTGTGGATGGATAAATTTAAATTTTCTCACAAGCAAAAAAAAATCGATCAATGCTCATATCGTAATAAGCCATACGTTTTAAATCACTTCAACATAAAATAAAAATAAAAACAACCGAATGAAATGCCAAAAATTATTGGATCTAATCAACCATCATCAGGCTGTCGTCCATTAGTCAAAGTTTTTGCAGTCAGCACATCCAACAAACTCCCGATATGTGATAGGTACGTCAAAATATCGAACGCAAAAGAAGCAAGACATAAGAATACCGTGAAAATGTATCCATGTACTTCATCACATTTTATGCTAATACATCAACGATAATCATTCTCTGGTTGTTGGCCAACTTACTTACGTTTATTGCGTTTTTCTCATTATAATACATTTCATACGCAGAACACGAATGTGATGACTGAACTGAAATAGCATTTTGCATATAAAAGCCAGTCGATCGACCAACGACATCAAGAACAGCAGCAGCAACATGAACGACGACGATGTCGATGATGATGAGGACGAGGACATCGTTGTCGACTGCTACAACGACGTTAAATCAACAAAAACTCCTCTACAAGTAACGAGCTACTTAACAACCTGAAGATTCGATGAGAGTCATTATGGAAATTTATTGAAAAGTCGCTGATGGGATAAAAACTCGAAAATACCTTTGATTATAGCCTTTCGTGGCTCAAGCGCACATAGAACCTGGTTCCATCCATTCCTTTCGTTTTATTCTCGTTGTGTGCCCTGCTATGGGGTATGTTTTGTTTTTTGCCGAATATGTATATTTATTTGGTAAGTTGCGTAGCAACTACCAACACTAACAATATGTTGAAGTTTTTTGTTGTTGAAAAACCAAAATGAAATTATAGGTGTTTCCAATTGAATTCTTTCGTTTATTTGATATTTCACATTGTGTCATATAATTTGAAGAGAAAATGATATTTTTGTTTCTATTTGATGGCAATTGGTTTATCTTGATAGACGTTCACGACATACGATTTACGAGGCTACCTGGGCTGCTTCAGAGAAATATTTAGTTACTCCCCATTTTACGGCCGGTCCAAAAAATATCAGAGCTTATGATGTCACGATCGGTTTGAACTCGTTTGAAATCTCCAAAAAGGATATGGTTTGGCCTGCCTCGTCTTCAGTTTTACGTTACAGAAAGCAATTCGGGTCTCTGGCGCGGCAGCAAGCGAGACTATCTTCACCAAGTTCAACCAGACATCGTTCAGAAGATCTGAACTAGGTTTAGTAGAACTCTTCATTCAGACTGTGCGAGTGGCACAAAAACTGGGACAACGCATAAATGACAAAAGGATTGTTGTCATCTTTTACGAGAAAAATACTTAGGGCGTTTCCGAATTCACATCTTCTTCCTCATCTTCAGCTTGTTATGACAGATTGTGACATCAACTGAGTAGCTGAGCTATTCCAACAGTTTGAAGCAGACCAAGAGGAGGTGTCCGAAATCGTTGGCTTTGCTTCGTAACATTGACTCAAAACACCATCAAGCCAACGAAAAGTCAAATCAGAACGTGACTTGCTCAACGATTATACAGAAGAGCGATGCCAAGAAGTAGATAACTGAATTCGGACAAGCTCGACTTGGTCTGACGTCACATTCTGTTGTAACAAGCTGAAGACGAAGGCGAAGACGTCAATTCAAAAAGGCCCTTAGCGTTAACCAAACAATCAGAATTGTAGAGAATGAGTTTAAAGTAGTGCAACCCTTTAACTACCTTCAGGCAATATTAACTGCTGATAATATAGAGGAAGAAATACGCGAGTAGCTGCTCAAATCCATCAAAGCCGACTACAATTTATCACAGTTCTTCAAATCCCTTAAACACAACATAAAATACTATTGTAAATTATCATGATCATGCAAGAATGCATATACTACATGCTTCAATACAGAAGGTACCTAACAAGGAAAAAAATAATTTTTCGATGTGAAATTGGTTTTATTTTTAAGTATATTCTCCATCTAGATTAACGCACTTGGTCCAACGTTCTTCCAACATTTAGATGCTTTTCGAGTAAATCTCTGAAGAAATTCCTTCAAAATGAGGCCCAGTTTCTGTTTTACCTTCGTTATCTGACGAAAATCTCCTTCCCTGGAGCCTTTCCAAGTTTGAAAATAACTGATAGCCGGTGGGGCCCAGATGTGGAGAATATGGTGTGTGGGGAAATGAGGCCGTTTTTTCTCGATATCATTGTTCAAACAGTCCAATAATTCAACATAATAGTCACATATGACCATTCTTTCCTTTTAAAAATAGTCCATGAATATTATTTCACGTGCATTCCAAAAAATGCTGCCCAGGATCTTTCCAGATGATTTTTGCGTCTTTGGGTGATTTGGTCGGATTTGGCCCGGTGCTAACCACACTACTAACTTTATTGGACTGTGGAGTTTAGTAGTGAATCCGTGTTTCGTCCATCATTATGAATTAACGAAAAAACCCTTTCGATCACTCCGTAACATTAGCAAACAGTGCTCTGAATCATCAACACGTTGTTTTGGTCATTTATTCTTGATTATTCTTTCAAAAGATGGCACTAGCTGGCGAAAAAAAATCTTTTTTATGATTTGAGTGACCTCTGGTGTTATTGAATGAAACATGTAGTACGGACCTGAGATTTAAGAGCTCAGCAGAGGGCACTCCAACCTCTTATTCACCTTCGAGAAGAAACTCCTACGAAGATCAATAGGCTTCCTATGTAAAGAAAGGCGATTAACCTGTAACCAAATATGATCACATAGGTAAACCTTAGTATACTCCGCTTAGCGAATCCAATCCCGGGATCCCGGATCCCGGGATCCCGGTCAATTTCTGGTCCCGAAAATCCCGGGATTGATGAGTTCTAATCCCGGGATTTTCGGGATCAGAAATTGGCTGGGATTTCGGGGCCGGGAGTCAAGCATTATCGGCAATCACGTTACAGCAAGACTCGAAAAGTGCAAATAGAATCCATATTTATGAGAAAACAATTAGCTCACATCAAAATGCGTAAAGAATAGAGCAAAATAAACCGATGTAACAGTTAACAAGAGAATACAAAGGGGTTTGTCAATAAATAAGTATGGACTGTTTCGCATTTAGTGCATTCGTTACATCGAATGATTTGAGGAAATTAATACCAGCGAATGCATACACAGATTTACCAAAATCCTTAACAACAATCAAAAAAAGGTTGTTGGCTATGCAAGCAGGATAAAGAAAATAAAAAATAAGATATAACAGGCTAGTATCTCAGGTGAACGGTTCAGTTTGATGTTTGATGAATGGGCCTTGACTGCGAATAGGCGCTATATAAATATAAACATCTACTTAGTAAATTCTTACTGGAGCTTGGTGGGAGTAAGAATATCAATGACAGCTGGAAACTACCTAGATATGAGTTTAATGTTTCTCTAGGAAAAAACATTGTTACCATCGTAACTGATGGGTCAAACGAAATGCGAAAAGAAGGCAGACTAGTTGGTACAGAGCAACATATTTGTTTGGCGCATAGCATCCACTTGGCAGTTTGCGATGTTCTCTATAATATGAGGTCCATTCCAGATTAAAGTGATTTCCCGATAGTCTGAACGGCGACCACGAAGATTTGGATGGTCCTGAATCAGCTAACAGCTAACTACGTCGCCTGCAAGACACGCTAGATCAGACGAAGGACATCAGCGCATGCATAAAGAAAGTTCGTTAGGTAGTTTTATATTTTAAAAAAGCTCCAACGAAAAATAATAACGAACCTAAAAACTATGTCGGATCCGAGCAAGGCATTTAACTGTCTCCTTTAAATGGACTGTAAAACAAGATGAAATAGTCTCTTGACAATGCTCGAATAGTTTCCCATTTTGAAAAATAGTATACATTAATAGGCCTGCAATATTCAGAGCAATTAGAAGCAACAGAGTTTGATTCGATTCAGAAAATTATTGAAGTTTTACTCCCTGTAAAATTGGCTGTGACGGCCTTTAGTCGCAGACTTGCAAATTTATGCACTGCTAATACTTCATCAAGATTTGTATTTAGGCTGTTAGGAGAAAAACGGCCTATTCTTCTGAATGCTATGAAAATTGCAATATTGGACCGAATAAAAGAGCGTCAGTGTACCGAGCTATCTGGTATGCTAAGCTATCTCCAGAATCCACTTTGTACCAGCGAAAATTTACCAAGTGAAATAAAATCTCTATTTTTGAAACCAAGCAACGCAAATATTAAAAAAACATACTTCAATGATCTAGATGCTGAACCCTATGCTTGATAGCCAAAGAAATGAAGAGAACCCAGTAGATACCCATATTGAATCAGAACAAGGTAGTCGTCAATTAACGCTACAAGAAGAGCTGCAAAAGTATGAAAATAATCAATCATGAAATGCTGCAAGAAACTAATATAATTAAAACCATTGCAAAAGAAATGAATCTTTTCGAAAGTGGTGGCACTTGCATAGTTTGGATCAGGCGTACCAATATTTCTTGACCATTTCCGCGGTGTTCAACATCGGGAATAAATTTAGAAGTAGGCTTGGAGACGATACTTTAGATGCTTTGCTATTGCTTCAATGTTACTTCCGAAAAACCCAATGAACTTTGGTCGAATTTTTTATATGTTACTTTATTATGTATCTCAATTCAAAGAGTTGTGTTTTGTTGTTGTGGTTTTTGGTCGTGATTTTTTGTTGTAATTTGTAATAGATGTAATTTTTAATATCTGTCTTCATACTGTCAACGTTTTGGATAATGAAAATTATTCTTTTTATTTGCATCAATAATATAAAAAAGTAATAATGCAATTTTTTATACAGTTTTGAGCTTACTTATTGTTGTAGTTTTGAAATGATGGCAAATAATATAATCTGTTTACTAGAAACTTGACTTATTTTGTTGTGTTGTATTATGAATTTCAAATCCCGGGATCCCGGGATCCCGGGATTTGAGATTTTTTAATCCCGTAATCCCGGGATTGAAAATATGGTTCGGGATTGGAATCCCTAACTCCGCTGGACTGAGCGCCTTGCTCAGATCAGCGAAAAGGACCCTGATCGAAGAACCCTTTGTGGTCGATTTTATGGCAGACGGTAGCGAGGAGATATTGATTGCGCTAGACGGATGTCATTGACCAGAGCTTAGAGGTCAAGTGCCTAACTGAATGACATTGGCTTACGATTGGTAGTCCAGTCAACAGCGGTAAAAAAATGAAAAACTGTGGAATTTTGAGAATCAAGGTCGATTTTGCTGAAAATTTGGATTTAAGCTCTAAAAACCCTCTTCTTCAAAATCTACCCTGTGCCGAACCGGGCTTTTTATTTTTAGGGGTTAAAACTGCCCCTTATTGCAAAAAAATTAAAAAAATAGATTTTAGCATATATTTGGTTCAAATAAAGTTTAAAATATTTATTTGTAGACTACTCGACACTCTCAAACGAATTTTTAATTAATCAGACATATGTAACCCCCGTAAAACATCCCCTAAGGGGTAGTAACTTTGAAAACTAGTATTAAAAGTGATTTATATAATTTTAAATGATTGAAAATTGTGTCATTAAATTTGAATTATTGTTAGAATGAAATTATTGTTTTGAAAAATACTTTAACCCTTATAAACCACCCCCTGCAAGTATGATATATTAAAATATATAAAAAAAAATTTTTTTTTTTTAGGTTTAGAAATAATTGTAAACTGCATCTATTGAATTGAGAATATTTTATTAAATCAGACAGATGCAACCCCTGAAAATCATCCCCTAAGGGGTAGTAACTTTGAAAACTAGTATTAAAAATGTTTATTATAATTTTAAATGATTGAAAATTGTGTCATTAAATTTGAATTATTGTTAGAATGAAATTATTATTTTAAAAAATACTTCAACCCTTATAAACCACCCCCTGCAAGTATGATATATTAAAAAATATAAATTTTTTTTTTTTGAATTAGATATAATTGTAAACTGCATTCATTGAATTTATTCATTGAATAATTTATTACCCTGGTAAGCGGATCTTATATTTATAAAAATTAGTAATTGTCGCTGTCGTCGTCTTCTTCGTCTCTTGTTCTCTCATTCTGCTGTTCATCGTCACTCTCGCTATTTTCATTTTCGTCCTGATCCAAAATGGGTGCTCTGTTTAAGCATGAATCTTCATTGCAGCCTCTGCACGTAGCATTGCAGAACAGTCCTACTCGTCAACAACCGCACGCTGAGCCACACCCCTTTTTACAACTACAAAATATCATTTGTAAAAGTTCTTCAGGCGCAGGTTGATTAGGGTTTTTGACTGGATGTAACATTCCTTCAATTTTAACCCAACCCCAATCAAGAGGGTTAATATTTTTGTTACCAATTTAATTTGAAATTGTGTAAAATTATTTGTTGTACTTACAGTTTTATTTATTATTTTTTATTTTTTATTTTCGTTTTATTTTTTTTCGTACAGGTATACAACACTTAATACGCATAAACAAAGATTTTTAACAAAAAATAGAAGGATAAAAAAGCCACGGGTATATTCTTTCGATTCTAACAGTGTACTGCTTACATCAAGAGCAGAAACGAGAAGCATTATTCAAAACATACAAAACAATACATATGATATGTATATATGTATATACATGAACACAGTTATACCAACACAGATGTAAAAAGACCGGTAAAATACTTTCACAATGTGCCAGCTGTTGGTTGGATGTAGCTCCGCTTCTCTTTCCTTATTCTTAAATGCTCCAATATTCGTGTGGCAAAATTTTTAAAAAAAAGCAGTTTGTTTTTCGACGATAGCTCCTGTATTTTTTAAGCAAAAAACTTTTTAAAAAAAGCATTTTGTAGAGAAATGGAAGGACTTTAACGTCATGTTTACTAAAAAAAATTACAACCCTTAGTTTTGAAAAGGGGTGAGTTCAAAGGGGTTGGGTGTGCCACAATTATTGCATGAATGCAAACTTTGAACCGCCATATCTCCTTCAATTTTTATGATTTAAAGATATAAAAAAAATGAAAATTTTCAGTAAAAAAAATGCTACAATTAATGTTTGAAACAATTTTTTGTGTTATAAATACTTTTTGATTTATTTAAGAAAAATGCATTTTTTTTCAAAATTACAAAAATGTCGATTTTCATTTAAACAATATTTTTTTCTAAACTAAGCATTTAAAACCTGTCAAATCATATGGATTATACCAATTATACCTAAATAAAGTTAATTGCAAGTAGGGAGCTATTAATTTCTATTAGGGTTGTAATGACGAGGGTTGATTTCGTGCATTTAAAAAAAAAAAAATGGATAATCACTTTATTTTGGTCATAAGTCAGTCAATTCTTATGCAAAAGACTTTTATTAGAGCTCATTTGAAAGGGTTTTTAATTTACTTTAAAAAATGTTTGATGTGTTTTCTCCAAAAATTTCACCATATTCGATATATTTGAGTTTGAAGGTTCTCAATTTCGGGGTTCTTCGAAAATGAGCATCCTTCAAAGAGCAATAACTCAGTCGCTATTAGGTTTACATAAATCTTTCAGGCACGAATCTCTTTGTTTTTATAAACTACAACTTTGTTCAAAATGATTTTTATAGTAAAATTGAAATTTTTCAAGTTATTCATGAAAAACGGTTAAAAAAGGGGTTGTTTTTAACGAAAAATGCACAGTTTCAATCGCCAATAAATCGGGAACGATCAACTTTACGAAAAAACTTTATAGAACAAAAGTTGCTTAGAATTAGTCAATCTGTCGATTTCCATGGTTAATTTG
This sequence comes from Nemotelus pantherinus, assembly GCA_963978885.1. Lineage (NCBI taxonomy): Eukaryota > Metazoa > Arthropoda > Insecta > Diptera > Stratiomyidae > Nemotelus > Nemotelus pantherinus. The sequence continues at coordinate 234,964,010 of OZ022263.1, read as the reverse complement.
ATTGAAAAAATTTTCATCCCCTAGATGGGGTGGTTTTCACCCCAAGGGCAAAAGCCCGGTTCGGCACAGGGTAGATTTTGAAGAAGAGGGTTAGTAGAGCTTAAATCCAAATTTTCAAGAAAATCGACCTTGATTCTCAAAATTCCACGGGAAAACGGCTGTTGACTGGACTATGGGTTTAGTGCAAAGTTTTGTTGGGAGAAGACAAGAGCGGACTCCAGTTGCAGTTCTAATAAAGTAATATCGACATCTTTCCAATAGTATATACATATTTATAGAAAGATCGGTTTACACTTTTTCAACCCAACGGTAGTGATAGTATAGGGATCTTTTTATTATTGGGATTTTTATTATTGCGGGAATGAATGATGATCGATGAGATGATCTCCAGAGTAATAAAACCAAGACTTCTACATTCATTGTTGGCATGCAGAGCAGCTTAAATGGGATTAATGCAAAGATTTTCATCGGAAGTTGTGCTCAGAAGATAGAACTTACTCAGTTGACGGATTTGATCTGGGGAATGGGGAATAATTTGCACAATTTGCAAGTGGTGGCAAGTATATTACCTTTGCATTCAGGAGAGCGACTGTAAATGGATAAATTTTGAAACAGTAATGAACATGGGGAGACTAGCTCTGATGTGCCTTGATTTACATTGAAATTAAGGCACATCAGAGAAACTATTGGCAAATATAAGATGTTTTGTTAAAGGGATATGCTGACAAGCATCGCTTTAAAGTGCTGAGCACAAATCGTTGTTATCTTATTACTGAAGCTTAGCATTTCTTTCTTCACCCCTATAATTCAACCTCCAGTCATTGTTGCGCCGTTTAAACTTGGCTTATGGTCGCTAAATCTTGATAGCAGCACTAATCTGCGAACAAGATGCAGCCTAGAGTTTTCCTTACCTTCTCCAAAGAGTCTATTTGATAATTGTCCACTTATATTTTATTATATTGTTTACAAAAATGAAACTTCCCATCTAATCATCATCGAAGCTGAACAGAGTGTTCTATTTCTTTTTCAACTATTAGTTTTCTATTTCTTTTTCATGAATTGTTTTTCAGTAGATGTGAACTTTAAATCTATATATAAGATTCATTTGAGTCTACCATTCTCTTCGGATCTTCATACATGCTGCAGAACTAGCTTCTAATTTGGCGCAAAAAAATGTTTAATCATTGATTAATTTGGATTGGAATTGTTTTTTGTGGGATGATTAAAATTGAAAATTTTATTTGACAAAGTAGTTTCGAAAGTATGCACTGATTCTCATCAGACACCAGCACACAGTTTGACTGATGTGACCACTTGCAGTTGGAAATCATTAACTTGTATTTACGCTAGTTGTGACAAATTTTAACATCTCCGACTTATATCCATCGATATAATAATTTACTTGTAAAGGTCATTTAATTGTAATCATGGTTCCCTTCTTGTCTATAAATCAGCATAGACAACTTATATCGTCTCCAAAGCTTATCAAAGCAGAAAATATTGATACGGGAAACTCGATGGTTTTTATTTTATTTGCAAATAGTCTCTAGCCCAATTCCTATTTTATGATCTTAGATATGGATTTAAAAATTCGAAAAGATTCATTTAAAATGAATCAAGAAATCGATTTACAGAAACCAGTTATTTGCGTGCATCTCATCAAATATCATATTAAATTTTTGGCTATCTTTGCTGCCTCCATAAATGTCCGTGTGACTAGAATGAAAACGAGTTTGAGTAATCTAATGGGTAGAGCACAATCTTTTTGTATGTAGGGTCACTGGTTCGGACGAGAAACCACGCATCGAGCTTTGGATTCATCTAGCTCTGAATAAGTATCTTTGTTAATCAGGGGTAAAATGAGTCGTGGAACTAATCACTCTAGACTCGTATTCACATTGATTGTAAGTGTGTGAATGAAGTTATCTACCAGCTTCAAACCCTAGACGTGACAAAGATTGTTGTCGGATTACACGTAATATTGTTTGCCCTTTTAATATCTTTCAAGATAAATGAGAATTTCATTGGGAATCAGTTCATTTTTCGAAACATAAATAAATTAATTTTATTGTTTGGAAACGGATCACGCCCTTATGGAAAAATTTAGGCTTTACATCAGTGATGAATATTTTCAAAGAAACTGAAGAAATGCTTCAAACAAGACTACTAGGTTTTTCCTAAGTTAAATTTAGTCTTACCAGTACAACAAATTTAAAATTTGAGATCGATTCATTTTTCATCAGCAGTAAATATTAGTATAGTAAATTCAAGGCGGCAGTACTGCACCGTAAGCCTTGTTCACTTCTCAATAATAATGAAAAAGTTTAAGACCACCGCCACGAGGAGCAGCACCAGCAACAATGAGCACATTAGAACCAAGAGGCAACAGAACAAACCGAAAACAACCATAAGAACCCCAACAGCAAATCTTGTTACGTACACATGGAATCGATGTTGAAAACTCTAAACGAACCCCTAAATGCGAGCAAGCAACAGCAGTCACAGCAGCTCCTAAGTAGAAAAAACAAAACCAAGAAGATATAAGAGCTAAAACCGAATACGATAAAAACAGAAACATTGTTGAATACGATTGTAAGATACTAGCTCCAGCAAAACATAAAACAAAAAAGATAGAAAAAAAAATGATTAAAACTGAACGTAAACAGTGAAAGCAACAACAATACACTGTTCAGTCACGAGTCTCTCGACTCAACTGAGGTACAATCAGGTATTTGACTATGCAACAGTAATGTAAAGACTATGGTTTTTCCTTCATCTCCATCCAGAGACCAGCAATAGATTCCCCATCATATCGTGATCCCAATTGTCTTAGGGCCGAGTGGCGAATAAAAGCTGAAATGAGAGATCCCAACGGCGGCAGTGATGTTACTGAAATCTTAAGCCTGGCTGCTCTGTGACTCGATGACTGGCTTGTTGGTACCTTGTTGTGGTCAAAGTACTCTCCTATCTAGATGGATACTTGGGATATCTTTAGTCGAGAAAGAAAAAAGCAAAAACTTGTGGAAAGGTGTTAATGTGAATTTTATTGCTTCACGGGAAGATTAAGTAGAGAATAAAATTCGTTGTGCAGTTCATGTGGTGGCTTGATTTACCTAGTTCTATAGGTATGAGACAAATGCAAGCGAAACATAATAGATTGGTTTGGAGAAGTAATTGAATAAATAGTTTAGCTTTGAATATGTTCAATTGACTCTATATTACAGTATATATAATCCAAGGGATTCTAGATAAAATCAGGCAGACAATAATAAATAAAATGATATTGTAGTAAGGTACCCAAGTAGTTTTTTTATTTTTAAATTGATATTCCAATTGATAAAATAAAATATTTAAAAATTTTTCTAGAGAAAGTCAGATAAAACATTCAAAGCCAATCGTTAATTTTTTTTTTTTGGTTAGTAGTGGGGAATCACACATTTGCTTGGATTCGCACCATTGCTTTATCAAACTCTGTCGCAAAAGCTGTCCAGAAATGTAGTTCTAATCAAAAAACATTCAAGTTATCTGAACTATTTAGTCTAAGAATAAATAAACAATGGAGATCAGTAACCATTTCCGGAATAATGCAGAAAACTATAAGAAAAAATAAAATATGAAAAATAACAGACCATCAATTAGAGATTATTTTAAATACATATGTGCACTATGCAAAACTTTTATTGTTGCACTCTTTTTTTCTTGGGTTTGGGGCTGTCCAGCCTCGAATATCAGTCATTTTAATCTATTCAGCGAATCATGTGCCAACGTTTTACAAAGCCATTCTTTGAATAATCTTTAGGTAATAGTATCGTTACTTAGAGCCAGCGTCATTACCTAAAGATTATGCAACGATACTGTTTCTAATATCCATTATCTACGGAGTCTTTTTTTTAAGCTTACATATCTAAGAATAACTTTAGAAATGCTGTTATTTTTTACATTTATAACTATTGTAACTTATTTTTTTAAATATAGTTACTATTATGTGATAGAATAAATGTAAATTGGTGCTGGAAAAATGTTCTGCGACACATTGCTCGTGACGCAAAACCAGCAGCTATTTAACGTAGTGGGATGCTAAACTACTGTGGGTGAAAATCGAGTGAAAACCCCACGATTGTCGGTTCGTCATCGATCGCAACAGTTTGGACTTTTCCGTCTATTATTTGGAAGATTTTGCGATCTCGGGCTACATCCGTCTAAGATGGCGTAGGAATTGCGGTGGTGGCGTGTAGATCGAACTTTTGAGCATCTTTAAGTCGATCCTTATTTTTATCCAAAAATCGCATTTTGCGAGCAAGCGAAATCGGCGTTTTTAGAGCAAGGAAATCCACGACAGACCCACAGTGCTCAATTAATTACACTCAGAAAAGTGTTCTGTTTGTAATGCTCTTCACGCTGGTGGTATCATCGGGCCTTATTTTTTCAAAAATTAGCCAAGTAACACTCAAGGACTAACGCTACTGTACCGTGATTTTTTTCTTTAAAAATAAAGATGACATTGATTTAGGCGACAATAATGTGGTTTCATACTGTGATAAAATATCGAGAAAATATGCATCGGAAAACATTCTACGTGCTTTTAAAGGGAAGATTTGGCGAATGAAAAAGCGAGAAATAGTCCGCAGATTTGATTGCACTATATAATTTTATGTCGTCTACATAAAAACAGGTGAAACTAATAACAGAAAGAAGATAATTGACCAACAAGGTGAAAAGTAAAATACCAAGAACATATTCTTGAGGAACTCCGAATGTGGGGAACAAAGGTGAAGAAATGGAACCGTTTAGGATAACCCGTAGAGACTGCTATGGAGATAGGACGAAAACCAAAAGATAGGGGCACCCAATAATACGAATCCATCAAGATTCATAGAAGATTCGCAAACAAGATTCGATTATAAAAAGATTCGCAAACAAGATTCCAAAATTACTAAAAACTCGATTCAAGGACATCTTAGCACTGCAACCAAAAAAGGTTAAGACCAACTCATCCCGTTAATTTCGTTTCGAGCCAATGGCTGTTTCGGAAGTTATAGGTGCAGAAAGATTTTATATGTTTGAGGACTGCTGTCAGCACCATGGGTCGAATTCGCAGGTCATATGAGGCTTCAATGCCCAAACGGAAATCGTTTCTCAGGAAACAATATGCGTACTGGTGAAGCAATAAAATTTTTGACCTGCGGCAGATCGCTTTAGCGTTAAGGCACCAGTCACTGCAAGCCAGGAACACGTCGGGAGTAGCCAAATTCTCTGTTGTTCATATTGCGGCAAAGGAAGGTCAAATTGGTCACTCGTAGATTCAGCTACGTGTGATGTAGAACTCTCATAGATGCGGTATCCATGGGGCGCATCGTTGGTTCGCTGTTCCCTGCGCATACACCCAAAACAATGCAGAAATAGTGCAGAGCCAGAACGCTCCGAATTCTAATGGAGTGCCAATCGGTGAGCTTTTAAAGTCGTAGTGGAGAGCAAACTGCGTCGATTAGTATAATTCATGTATACCTGCGGAGGTTTTTTCCGATGCGACGAAAAAGAGCTCAACTGGTACTTGTAGATAATAGCAAAAATAACCCGGGTAACCCATCACCATACCATCCGCTGTGCGTGCTGGACACTGCAGGAAAGCTCCGCGAAAGGTTACTCAAGAAGCAGGTACTGTCAGCAGTTAGATTGGCTGGTAATCTGTGTAAATAAAGCTGCCTAATTTGTCAAAATCGGAAATTGTAATAGCTCTTCTTTTTGGAAAAATAATTCAAAGATCCCGCCAAATTTCCAGAAATTCCTAAATTTACGGAATTAGATTTCAGAAAAGAAATTCAATTATCGATGTTATTGCGATAGTAGTATTACAGACGTTATTGCGATAGTAGTAAGAACTAAAGAGGCATGTCACAGTGTCAGTCAGTCTGGTCGTCCTGCTGAAAACGCTGATCGTGCGAAATGTCTTCAAATCGGTGAGGCGGACAGACATCTTTCGGGTCCTCGAGAGGAAGATCCGTACTCCGGGTTACTTCCTGGCTATGATGCGGAACTACCTGAGGGACCACCGAGGAGTGAGTGAGATTGTGGCATGTACCCTATACGCGGAATAGGACCTCGGTGGTTTGAAGAATTTTTTTTCACGTGCATATCGTAGCTAGAGAAAAATCGATATTTCGTTTCCATTGCCGCAAAATTTCAACATTTTTAATAAAAATCGGTTGTAAAAATATTATTTGCTCTCTAAATTGTTAGAGAAGGAAGGACATTTATTATCAATTTTTTAATTAAATGCTTCAAAGTGGTGAATAGCTGCTTGATGATGTCTCATAAACTACAGGCAACTATACCTTTGATGCGGTATCACTCCGATCATTTGATGTAATTTCGGATAACAAAAACAAACTCTTAATTTGGAATCATATTTCCTTTATTATAAACGTCAAGATCCCAACTTGACACAAGCTAATAATTAAACTTATAAAGAAAAAAAAGTTTTATTAATTTTGCATAAAAATTTCAGCAAAGCTAAGACATCTCCCAGTCAGCCTCTCTCTACGGTGTAATTTTCAGTCCCATTTTCAAAAAGAAATTCAGATACTACTTATCTTTTTATATTTTAATATAATCCAACTACCCATCCATCCACTACTCAACAAAATACATTGATAACTTCATATTTTCCTTGCCAAGACTTGTAACCTGTTTTCAGTACGTCCATCTCTTACATTCAATACGGAAAATAAAACTCTCGTCAAGTCCTGGAAACAACCTCTACAAAACAAACTTTTCAATGAAATTTTCGAGTATTCCTCTCGAGTTTATCTGAACAGAAAAAAAACATTGCAGAAAAAAATAAACGAAGAATTATCCATCTAGCCTGAGAACTACTTGAAATTAATGTGCATCACGACGAGATTACTACGTTTCGTTTCGAGTTGTATAAGTTTTAATCAACCAGGCCACGAGAAGATTTCAACAATAATTGAAGCGATTAAGTGTTTTTGAAAAAGTTATGCCATTATGCAGTCTCGGGTAGTCTCGGCATACGAATATTATTCATAGAATACGGAAAATAACGTAACATGCCTATGGTTAACTGGCAGCAGGATGTATACATTTTGCACGAGTGGCTGTGTAGCTATGCGCAGCACAAGTACGTATTGAATGCAGCCTTGCACAGTCCTTGCTTATGAAAATTATTTTTATAAAGTTAAATTCCCCATCTCGTCGAAAGTGGACTTTGCTTTAATATGTCATTTTTTTTATTTTTTTATTTCGCGCTGCATCATCCTGAATGCTTGCCTGCCTGGTCATACTCGCATTTATATACAACTTTTTCTTCGCTGATTTGTAGAGAACTGCACTCGCCCGTAATTATTTCCTGTAATTTGCTACATGCATGTAATTAATTACAAAAATGAAATACAACGGCCTAGCAAAATCCTAATGAAGTCGGTAATAAGGGAGGAGTTATGCAACCTCAAGTGGAGCTGCATTCTCTCTCCGTATACCCATTTGTAACAGTCCTTGCATATTATATGCATATATGCGCGCTGTGTTTTTCCATTTTTTATGTATTTTGCATTCCATGGCAAGGTAGTGTTCATTCATTTCCTTATCGTCTGGATATTGCCAGGATTTTGTATGTTGGGCGTTTTGTGGCATGAATATTGGATTGAGGTAAGGTAAAAATAGTTGTTGGGGATGGTGGCGCATCGCCTTCGCCCTGAAACAATTCCCTTGGTAAGTGTTCATCTTGGCAAGGACCAAGTCTATCCTTCTCGGCTTACTCGACTGTATTTCTTCAAGTTTGCTGGTGTTCCGAGTTTGTCCTCTCCTTTTAATTTCGTAGTTTGTTGGTTGGGGCTCGGTTCTGTGATTGAAACTTTAAGAAACATCAATTAGTATAGTTGCTAGAGTTTTGAATAATACTATATATTGATTAATATACTGAATAATTTGTATTATTAAATTATAATCTTAAGCTTTAGAGTACCTCTGACCCTCATATGAGTTCTAATTAAAAATAGTGATACCTAATCACTACATGCAATTTAGTGTTTTTAATAAATAATATAATCTTCATTTAAAAAAAAATTAATCATTTCGCACTAATGAAGTCTTTTATTATTTATTTTCTAACGCATAGTAAAAATAATGCAAATAGTTTTTGGTGCAGCAAAATTTTATAACGAATGAAACGAATATATATGGTCCGATCCTAAATATCCTTAAAAATTGGGAAATTTTTGCATCAAAAAATATTGCCAGGACAAAAGCACACATAATCTAATATGGTTCCAATTTTTTAATGTCAAGTAAATCATCTCGAATTGAACTCAAAAGAACAGCTATCAAATATTGTACACTAATTTTATAAGGGCTATAAAAATAAATTTCCGTCATTTTTAATACAAATTATGTGTATATTTAAATCAATAAACCGATAAATACTAAAAGTAAGCTGCATTAAAAGTAAATATTAATAAGCAGACATCCTTATGGTCTTCGAACAGCAACTCGCACGTCACCGGACGTCTTTCAATGTATTTCTCGTTCGATTGACGTGGCACCTTGTTTCCTCCTTTTTTGGCAACATTTTACCGGTGGTATTGAATTCACATTGAAAGCAGCTCAACGCACAGTGTTTAGAGCGGTGAACTGGTAAATGATCATGTGATCATAGTTCAGAGCTATGAGTGGTGAGCTGGCAAATAATCATGTCATCACTGCATAGAGCTAGCAGCGGTGTGCGAGCAGATGATCATGTAATCGTTGCACAGGACTATAAGCGATAAGCTGGTAATGATCGGATGATAACTGCACCGAGCTATGAGCGGTGAGCTCTGTGCTGGCTCATCACGACAACCACAGGCTTTCGATTACGTTAAGCTGTCTACATAGGCACAGGTTGGAGAGTACAGAGGAGTCGCAGAGTACAGAGAAAAGGTGAATGGACTTGAAGCCAAATACTTATGCGCTAGTGATGGAGTGAATTAGATAGCACGGACTGGGTGGCCTGGAAGATAAATCATTGATAGGCATGCTAACATGGGTGAAGTAGTAAAATTGAAAAAATTAATCTGCTATTCAGCTCTGGGTTGTGTGCTGTTTAGTGCTGGCTAAGCAATAGCTCTTTTGAATGACTCTGAAAGAGCGGCCTATTAAAAATAGTGAGTGTAAATAAGCCAGCTTACTTAAATGATTAATTTCGCTCATTACTAATCATCACTGAAGGTGAATAAAGTCTACTTTCGACTCTTTGAATTTTCATCAACTTTTCAAAGGATGTATCTATCATTCTGTTTGGTGAATTGTCCTTCAACAATTGAGATATTTTTCTCTAAAACCGGAATAAATTTATGTCAACCGTTCTCTTCAGAACTGCTTACAATTTTACTACTATTATTATTCTGATTGGACGTAAAGCCTTTCAAGTTTACAAAAAAAAATATCCAGTTCAAGATCCTGTTGTATGATCTTAGGCATAAGAAGTGTCGCAGAAAAATTTAATGAATGAAAAAAACTATAATTTTTTTTAACGAAAAACCAACATACACTCAACCACCGAAATTGATTGATCCCGAACACAACTCATCCGATTCACATGCTCCAATCAAACAGATCCCATATTTCTATTGTGTATCGAAAACCATTCACCATAGGTGTCAAATATTATTCCATATTTTTGTTTCAGCACTTTTCGCGCGTGCTATGCTAGTTGATTAGAAAAGGGGTGACGAACGACGATTCGAAATATACTGGAATCAGAAGTACGGTGGAAAAATATCTTTCAAGTGACTTTCATGCAGAAGGTGGTGTCGCGATGCATATAAATTATCCCCGATGCCTTTAGAAATATCCCATTCAACCGAAAAGTGTTAATATGAAAGAATAGAAAATGCAGTGCAGAATATTTATTTGAATATCCTCCTCTACTTACATATGCTAAATACATTTCCATTTCAACGCGCCTTAACAAGTTTGGTGACTTGATTGGAGAGGGGAGTGCTATATTAAAAATGTATTTCTAAAGAAGTGAGGTGTGATATTTTCACTCATGAATAGATAAGAATTATAAGAGGGTTTTTTTTTGTTAATTTAGCTTGTTTTTTCTTAATCACAAATCAACAATAGAATATCAATTATTATAGAGTTGTTGTCGAATTTTAATTTGAAAAAAAAATTGATAACTATGTAATCAATAGCGTTCTACTTTAATCTTTTGAAATACAGAGCTGATGAAAACATACAATACCGAAGTATGGAAAGATCAGAAGTATCAAAAAAAAAGGAAAATTCACTGTCACATTAGCTGGATAACTTGTCTCAAAATCGGCTCTTATATCAACTATTAATTTGTTGCACTCCTTTGATATTCAAGCATTCGTATCCTAGTTCCCATCACTTATACTTCTTTAATTGGTTTCCCTATAAGCATACTTTCGTCCTGAATACTTTTCACCGAACTCTAAGATAATCTACATGCTATCGAAATAAAAAATAAAAAAATAAAGCATCCGCAATACAGTAACAAATGGATGTATCATATCCACTATATTTCCATAGAATGTCATTCTTATAGATTCGCATTTGGTTTTAAGTGTCCTGAGTGATGTTAACCTCGAACTAAACATCCTGCAGCTACGAATATAAACATCACTTATGAAAGTTTCATGTCATCGGCGGTTTATATTCTATTTTTCTGCTACAGCAACTAAAACAATGAAAAATATTCACCATACTATTCGTCCTCTAGTGCTATAGACCATATGAGTATCCCTGAATGTACCATCATTATGCTTCTTATAGTTCGGATAGGAAGCAGAGAAGACTCGCAGAACAGGAAAATAATTTGCATTCATTCAAATCTTTTTTTTTCTTCCTCTTCTGCATATTTAACTTTTGTTTCGAAGAGCTGAGTGAAGGCAGAAAAATATGTTGAGTTGGTCGCGCTGAAAGCATTTGCAACAATAGTGTTTTCCATATGCATTACGAGCCTGGTTTCACAATGTAAATGTAAATGGGGCGAAAGTCAAATGATATTTTGCATATAATGACAGTTCGTATGAAGAGATCATGGAAGCAATTTCAAACCTTGAATAGCAATAAGCTCATATGACAAATGCAAACGGAGTCGGTTTATGTGGACGTAGAGTAAGTGGCATTAATGGCAAAATGATAGCAGTAGGAGAGGCAGCGCCATTAGGTCTTCTATTGTCTTAACCGTTTGTTGGTCAACAAACTAAAGTAATTTTTAGTCTAGATACCTTGAGTTAGCAGCCCAAAATTAATATGAGATACAATGACTTCTGTTGGTATATTTGGTTTTAGCTTCGTAATTATGTGGAAAACTTTTGTTTGACAACTGCATAATACAGTCTCTTAATCGTGGCTCCCTTTTCTTAGTGAATCACTACAAATATTCGTTCCGCTTCTAAAAGAAAACGACGTAATATTTTCCGCTAAGCCAACGTTCTGAAATGAACTAAATTTCCTTTCAGGATCCTGATGATGGTAAACTGGGGGACTCATTCATAACCAATTGTGTCAAACATTTATTTCGATCCGCTTGATAATCTCTTGTAATTTAAATTAACCTTTTGTTTTTTTTTTTTGACAAAATAATTGACGATTAGACCCATCTCTCCTGGTTCGAATCAAAAAGACTGTGATTCATATTTGTGTATTCTAAACTAAATGTTAACATTACAGAGAGAAACGTGGTTTGACAGTTTTTAGACAACTTTAGATAACAATTTTGGTCAACATCACTCAATTCTTATAATTGTTTGATTTTTTTTTTCTTCTTTTTATTCTTCCTTGTTTGAAACTCAATTGAAATGTGTAATAAGGTTTAAGCAAGGGTCGCTCCACTTTGACTAACTTAATCGAACTCTTCGGTTTTGTGGCTTCTAACAATGGGCATTAAACTAATAACTTCGCGAAAGCTTTCGACAAACTCAGTCATTAAATTTTGAATTGTTTTTAAAGTGAACCTTTTTTTTAAACTTGTAAAAAAATATTTTAATTTAAAACCAATCTTATCCTTTTTTAAGCTTAATATATTTTGTTTTCTTGACAGATATCGATATTTCGACGGTAATCTGCTCTCTTCTTGAGTGTCTATCGGTCTGGATATATTATATTTCGTCGCTATCAAGATCATGGTCCATAAAACGATGATGAGGACGATGGTGTTTTAGTCACTGTCCGCAGCGAAAATTCTTACTAAGTGCATAGCCTTCGTGATACCCAGGTTCTCCCCGAAATTATGATTGTTCTTTCTGGATATGTTCCTTGTAAGTTCGCAGGTACAGTCTATGATCAATTTTTGTTGAACTTTCCAGGAAAGTCAAGAATCGCTTTCCTTTTCTCTGTTTTCAACATATGACGCTTTATCCTTCTGATCTTATGTCCGCTCCATCAAAAATTTACACTCCAATTTCTCTGATTCTAGGTTTCCATTGGTGCTACTGCTGCCCACCCACAAGAGATTTGTGACATTTTTATGAAATACTTTGCTTCTTTATTCTCACAACAAAACCTAATCACGCATTATGAATGCCTGCATACCGTCCCGTCAGGCTTTTGATCGATGCCCACTCACCCTTGTGAAATTGGAATCTTACTCGAATGCCTTGATCTTAATATCGCTTGTGGGCTTGGTAGTATTTCAATTTAGTTAGGTATGTCACTATCATCGTGCTTTTATCAATTATTTTGACATTGGCTTTTCTTTTTGCTTCTTACCCTCCAACAACAATTCTACATGTATACATCGCCCTATAAATTCCTGCATCTCTCTCTCATTCATTCCCCTTTCTAGAGTTCCTCAAAGGTCGATGCTTCGTCTATTATTGTTCCCAGTATTTATTCGTTCTCCTTGCTTTCTGTATGCTGATGACTTCAAAGGGTTCACTTGGCAATTGCCTCCAGTTGCAAAATAAACGTGATCAGTGAATTCTGTTGCCCTGAATATATTTAAATGTCACCAAATTGTTTTAAACATATATAAATGTCTCACTTAATGTGTTTGAGTACACTTAGCTGATCCTCTCTTATGGCATTCAACAATTTTAAAAACCTTGGTATGTTTTTTGACTCAAAACTCAAACTTGGTCAGGATTATGTGCGCTACGCACATAACTACCCAGACTTCTTTTGTCCGGTTTCTTCCTCAGTGTTTCTTCCTCTACTTCCTTTCATCTGTTTTTCTTTCTCCAGTCCATAGTATCTTAGAGTATATATAGTATCTTAGAGTATATATCAAATAAGTGGAAAAATAATTTAAACTATTGGAATCAAATTACAGACCACAGTCTTCGCTCTACTGATAATTTAATCACTATTAATCCAAATAAAATAGCCATAGAAAAATAGCGCCCAGCGTGGGAAAAAGAAATTTTATCATGAAGATGATTTGATAGATATGTACAAACACACATAGTCGAATTCAAAGATAGCAAAGTGCATCTGCGACATAATTTAGTTACGGAGTTAATAATTTTATTTATTATTTATCTCAAACCAAGCACGACTTAAAAAAACAACAACAACATATATTTTAACAACATTTTAACTTTGAGCTAAATTTGCATCTTTGTTTTTTTTTTATTGATTAAAGAATAGATCCAGTTTCTAATGAAATAACTTTCAATAGTTGTTGTTTTATAAGTTAAAGTTTTAGATAAATCTGATTTGGATCTATGTTTAGACACAGACGGATAATAGTGGCGTTAATTTTTTGCAGTATCTATTTGTCCGCTCGTCCTCACCATTGACAATTTGATGTTCATTGAGGTGATGTGTGTGCCTAAGAAAATGAGGATGATTTCGTTCTCCTTGAAGTAAATTTCGGCTACTTGTTAGCTGTTGGAAGGATTTGGTCATATTGAATATTGGAACGTAGCTTTTCACCCAGAACAACATGGAGATTACGCGGTAATCAGAATTTAAAGTAGTAGTAGAAAAGCTTATGGTATTAGTCAACGTTATTAATAAGTTTGTTTTGTCCATACCATTGCTCAAACGGTACCAGTTTTGGTTAAAGAACATTTGATTCAAATTTCGATTGAATAGTTTGGTCCAATATTAGATCGTCTGCATAAAAAAGGTTTGGAATCACGAATCACATCTCTGGGAGGTGTGAGATGAAGATATCACACAGAATCGGCCCTAGGTGGCTGCCCTAAAGTACTCCAGAGGAGACAATAATTTCGTTTGATAAACACCCTTAAAATTCCTTGAACATCCTGAGCACTATTTCGAAGGCAATAATTCAACCAGTTTGGATGGATTTTCGAAATGCCGACCTTTTGTAGCTTAAGTTTTAAAATACCATGGTCAAACCGGCAAAAAACTTCTTCAATCTTTTGTTCTTCATCCTGTTTTTTAGGCGAGGGTTTTCAAATAGTTCACGGGTAGCAAGTAAAATGGCGAATCCTTTATAATTTTCAACTAAGCATTTGCCATCACTTTTGAGAGTTAGTTTTAGAGAGAAAATATTTCTGAATGATGATTTTGACTCTGATGATAACGATTTACTCAAAAATTCTATGCAAATTCTATGTATTGATAGGGATAGGTCTGGTTTTTTTACGCCAGGATTTTTTATGGTTCTTATTGTACATTTTCTGCTTAAAGCGATTTTATCAGCGACAGACACTTGAGGCATTTGGGAAATTAACAGATTAGATAATTAGACTCAACTCTTCTAGCTGCTTTGTCTTCAACGAATCAGTTAAATCTGCTAAACATGCGACTATGTTTTGCTGAGATTACCAATTTAAACATTTCTGAAACTTCTTCTTGTGCTTTATCCGCTCGGAGTGAACTTTAATTTTGCTATCCTCCACAAAAACTAATTTTTCCTTACTCTTCCTATTGCAAAACTGGGAGTGACATAAGAGTGAATAAAGAAGAGGTTTTATTTCGCAATCGATTGTACCGAATGTAAAAAAGTGATTATTTTTAAGGATATTTTTACTTTTGATTATAGCTCAAGTTCTTATTCAGAGCTTGCCTAACTGAGTGAAAGAAAGATCGTTTAGTAGCGACCAAAGAATTATTTACGGGCGATGAAATTAGAAAGAAAAAACGAACTAAAAACATTAAAATTTTTAAGTCTTTATATGTTTGATTACTTAACATCAACTTCAACCGAGCTTTGTTAGCACACCTGATCAGAAAACCAAATAATCATGACAAGCATGCTGAATGACAATTTACTTAATAAATAGACTGTTACATTCTGGAATTCGAGAATCATTCCTCAAACATCGATAAATTTCTTTTGAAGTTTACAAACCACACAGTACATATCGAACGGATGTCTATCAATAAAAAATCAGCTATTTGACATCAAAGAGATGTGAAACTTTTGGAATTTTTACCACAGAAATTTTACATTCAACCATCACCACCACCATCATCATCAATACAAATGAAATTCCTTCTTCTTTCCTTTGACTCTCGTCCGTTTCAACGTTCGCTTAGTCAGTCGTCGTTTCTTCCATTCATTTTTTTTATAGATTTGCTTGTGAAAATCCAACTTCATAGGATGAATGGTGGAAAAGTCTGTGTATGTATGAGTATCTGCAAGAGTTTAGTCATCCTTTGAAGTTTCACATTTCGTGTTGAGACTCTTTAATGAAGGTTTACCTACCCTTGGTGCGAGTTTCCTTGAATTTAAATGAAAAAAAAAACGTGTAGGACTCTCTGTGTTTTTTCTCAAAGCGAAATAATAGTAGGCGAGTTGTTGCATTTTAAAATTTACAGTATGTTGGCGACATGATGTGGGTTAGTAAGTTAAAGGCAGACTATGAATGAATGATAGAGAGACATGAATTGTATCTTCGTGTTGATTTCATGTTAATGTCACGATCAAAGTTTTATTCGCTTTCGTTTGTATGCTGGTAGTACTTGTGTAGAGTGAAACTCGTCATTTTCCGTTTTAATTAAGTCATTTTTAAAGTGAAGAAAATGTAGGCGGTAGAATATTTGTCTTCAATTCAAATAGTCTAAATATGATGATGGCTTCAAAGCTCTCGACAGTCTGAAATGATTGAGCGTCATTTCAATTAGTCGCGACAATGAATTAATATTCTTCAAATTGACTTTATGTTCTCTCAGATCTTGTTGTTTGCCGCTATTTGGACAAATTTGTCACTTAAGCTGGTCAATTTCGTTTGAGTTCAATTACTTTAAGCGGAAATATTTCATCTGAATGATGATTTTGACACTTGAAAGTGAAAAGAATGGAATAAATAATTAATAGCTATAATGTGTAAGTGACGTTTATAGCGATGGATTTCATAATCATTAGAAGGTTCTTGCTAAGATTTTTCACTTAGTGTATATGATATCAATAACTTTCTTACAAGATAAGATAGTTGAATAAAATTGCATAAGATTAGTGATTCGCTTTTTTGCAAAAAAGCTTGAAGAAATCCTAGCACAGTCAAAGATACAAAACTGGAACGACGCAAAAACATTCGATATAAATGAGAAAATCAGAAGAGGTAATCGAATATTCTGCTAAAAAATGCTTGCCTCATCTCAGCTAAAGCTGAATATATTTTTTGGTATGCTTGATAATGAATATAATATATATATTTATTTTAAGCGTCACTTTATTTTTGATCTAAAAATGAAATAGTGATAGATATGGTCATTAACCTTTTTACCTTCAAGAGCTTCTTACCTTATTCGGTATTCAAATTTTCTTGAAATAATCTTTTTTTGCCTTTGGAAATAGAATAGTCCCACTGCGAGGACTATTAGTTTCTAAGTCTTAAGCATTTATTTCTCTTTGCATTATTTCCTATTTTTTATGTTACTGGCAATGTACGTTCGAATTCATTTACTTTGTAAGAAAGGTTACCGTTATCCGTTAAAAGCAAGAAAGAATACAGCATTTGAGTTTCCAATGTCCTTAAAAACTAGGGATGGTTTTGTCTCAGAGTTAAAGGAAGTATCTATGCTCTCTGTAGGCCGCTGTGGTTTTTATGCTTATTTTTGCTGAAGGGGAATGTGAAAGTAACTCAGATAATACTTTCAAAAGCCTAGTGTTTGCAAAAAAGCAGAAAGGCTTTCGTCGCCTTCAATGGGGCTCTTTCTGACGAATATCCAATCGACTCAGGTGTAACTCAAGGCTCTGTTCCCGGTCCTATTTTATTCAATATTTTCACTGCAGATATCCCAGGAATTTCAAAAAATTCTCCCATAGGTGTTTCTGTCAATCTATACGCATATGATCTCTTCTTCTGGAACTGGCAGCATAACCCGCACTTTGTAACAGCGGTATTACAAAGGTACGCGAATCAGCACGCAGCATATTATGCAAAATGGAGCTGGCAGATAAATGCCAACAAAAGTGAGTTGATATTTTTCCGAGGCACCCATACAGATAACAAGAGAAGAATTAAAGGTCTCAAAAAATCTAAAATTATTATCAATCAACAGTCAATTACCCCTTCGAAATCGTTAAATACCTTGACATAAAGCTCGACCCTCGCTGGAGCTGTGATGAACATGTTCAGAGAAGCTTCAACAAAGCAGCCAGCGCATACCACCACATAACTCTATTATTTCAACTCGAGCTAAAAATATCGCATATAAGCAATTAATTAGACCTATCCTCACTTACGGTGCCCCTATTTGGTCTTACGAGATATCCTCCGAAATATCACGTCACTCTATTTTATTTTATATTTATTTTCTAATGGCCACTATTATAGGGAAGAAGAAGCTTCGTTATAATTTTGACCATTATAATGGTGTTGACTAATCTTCAAATTAAGAGCTGTCCCGATCGAACAAAAATAGCTCGCGGTTCTTGAGAGTCATTTGCGAAACAGCGATGAATAAATTACTTTTTTTTTTACTATAAAGCAGCTTGAAAATGGGCAGATAGCTGACTTCTTTATCGTGTTCAAACATGTTTTGACAAAAATTCGATGCACACAGTTTCGGACAAATTAAGGAAAAGGAAAAGGAGAAGAGGAGAAAACAGAGAAGAAAGAAAGTTGAAAGAAAGAGAAAAGGAAGAGAAAATGATGAGGAAAGAAATAGAGAAGAAAGAACGACGAAAGAAAGAGCAAAAAATAGGGAATAAAGAGAAAAGACAGGGAAAAGACATAGAAAAGACAGAAAAATGAAATAAAGAGGAAGGGAAGAGAAATGAAAAAAAAAACAAAAAGTAAAGAACGGCAAAAGAACGAAGTGATGAGAAAAAAGGGCGAAGAAAGAGAAAATTGTATTAATTACATTAAAAATAAATTTGATTAAAACGTAATATAGCTAAAATATGTTTCTTACTAAATTACAAAGTAAGAAGCAGACTCAAACTGGAGCTCATCATGCCTGCGTAATATACGTAAAAAGTTACATGTCACGTAACGTTTCAAACGAAAGGAATACTGAAGAAAGGTCGATTTGCAGAGGCCGTCAACCACATTTGGGTTTATCAGAAACTTTCATCGAAAGACAGAGTAGTAGATAAAATGAAAGAAAGATTAAGTGTATTTTGATTAGTCGTCAGACCATGAACATTCTAGTAATATACGTAGATTTATTTATAGTCTGCAAAAGTTCGCAATGCCTTCAAACCAGTGTCCTCAAAAGGTTTCAAAATAAACACGTCAACTTAAATACCGAGTGGCCAGAAATCTTTCCGAACGACTTAATGGAAATTAGGAGAAAGAGTAATTCCCAACATAGCAATAGGTTGGTGATCCAGATTGTCCTTCATCAGTAGCGTGAGCACCTTAACTTAATCTGAGGCGTAGAAATGACGTTACTAAGGTGTTCACACTGTCGCAAATAGAAGATAAATTTTCATTTGAATAAATTAATCAATTTGAATAGAAAGTATGAAGCTCTAGCTCAGTGGACGTAAAAACCCAGTGCACAGCTTACGTTAATACATATGTATTGATACATAAATCTTCTAAAAAGGAATGCATATTTTCATGCATGCTCATCAATTGTATCAGAAACTTTCATAGAGCTTATGACAATATGAAAAGAGACTTAATCTCTACACTTTTGAGTCTTGAATTGGTATTTACCTTTCTACTCAGGATTTTCATATTCATTTCCACGCATTGAAAAACCTATTTACCGCAATGCGTTGTTCTGCAAAATACTCAACCCAATCTCATCGGTAAAACTCTGAACAATAACCCACTCATATATTGTACTTCGCAGCAAAATCCATATTTTATAAGTATGTACAATATGGAATTACTTCTTCGTCGAACGAAGTGCTTCATTAAATAGTATCGAAGTGGATGGAGTTTTTGTCTACATGCTTCTTTATCTATCCTTAATATGACAGGATTTTATGCATATTGCACAGTGTGAGACAATATGGCACGGTGCAACGCAGTTGACAAAAGAACTAAAAATCGATAATGAGAAGCGCCCCAACAAACTGATATTGAATCTACTGCTTCAGCATTCGGATCGCGCGTGAGTGGCTGTAACGAACGTGGCAAATGCCCTTAAGTGGCTCCATAGTATAATGTGCATTTCGTAGCGACCTAAAGTCTTATGGTTGTCAGCTCACACAATTTTTTCGCTATTTTTACCTCAATGCATGTCCTTTCACTGCGGTTCGCATCGTTCCCTTACATTTTTCGTGCTGTAAATACTTGAACATATAGCACAAGTAGCACGTGTGCAAGTCCTAATGGCAACACTTAACTTCCGAACAACGCTACGTTGCAATTAATGCTAGACCTCTAGATTTCGCACTTGAAAATGTTGCCATGTTCCGGATCTGGAATTACTACGATAGCAGCAAGAAATCATAGGTGGAAGCTAATGATTCACGCTACGAAAATAATTGACCTAAAACAATTTCTGTATCGGAAAGAATGGTAACGTTGCAAAAAGTATGGAATTCCGTCAGTTTCAATAGGCGGCTTGAAACACGCTCCCATAAGCTCTAGCTCGTTAGCATCATCGAAGCTGGCTCACCCACTACCAAGTTGGACCTCGAAATGGTTGGGCTGACGAGTATTTATTTAGTCTTGAATAAGGTGTGCTCAGCATGCTTCTGTAAACAAGTCTAATTGGTAGAGTCTGTTATGCACGAGAAATTCAAATAATCGATTTTGTATGCATTTATATTTAATCAGTCCTTCAGTTGGTCCAGGATTGGATTTTTTTTGGTGCAATTCCCATGAAGTATGAATGTACAAATTCGCTTTAGAGGCGGAGAACGTAAATAAATTTGTCGTTACGGACGTTTAAAAGTGCAAACTAATGAAATTTTATTTAAACATATTACACAGTTTAATTTTGTTTCTCGCAGAAAAAAAGAGACTTTTTTAAACCACTTGACACAATTAATTGGACGACTCCAAAGATAGCTAGAGTTGAGGCACTAGGTGATATGAGTTTTTGCTTACTGTGCTATTATCCTAACGCCACAAAAAAGGCACTGCAAATCAAAGGCATCAAATATTTTATGCCATATTATGTAAGAATACACTTTCGGAGAGTTTTGACT
The DNA here is from genome assembly GCA_963978885.1 of Nemotelus pantherinus. NCBI lineage: Eukaryota > Metazoa > Arthropoda > Insecta > Diptera > Stratiomyidae > Nemotelus > Nemotelus pantherinus. Next base: position 234,943,504 of record OZ022263.1, on the reverse strand, counting down.
TAATTTACATTTTCATGTAAAAGTTTCATAATCGCGATCAGCGTCCGCACGTTTCATTTATTTGAACAGCGAAATTGTTCTCCCTATGCTATGACTTGCTATTGGGATATTTCTCAACTTGTCTACTCTCTTTTTCAGTCTCTAACTGAACAGCGAAATATCTATTATCCCTTGAAGTAGCAAAATATCGATTACCTTCAAAATATCATCGCTGAGCGGTACTATGTAATTCATGCGTGATTCATCGCTGCCACAAATGGGTCGTATTGTATTAGCCTGATACTTTGTTACTGATACACAAAAACAATACAACCCAAATGTATCACGTAATTTTAGTAACAACCATCATATTGATTCGATGAGCCAATACGAGGTACATTCATTCACGCGTAGCTAAATCAAAGTCAATCACAAGCTACGATATTTGTAGCTCTCATGTACTGACATCCAATTCGTATGCCATGCATCTTGTGATCGAATGCAAAACGTGCTTATTGCCATAGTACTCGACCCGTACAGCGTACATACGTACGTTTTAGATGGCGCGGTTGCATGAATGCTACTCTACTCGCCATGTCGTTGTCCATCCAAAAAGTATCAGTGACAAAAATAGCAGTATCAACTTGTATCTGATATAGAACATTCTTATCGCAGCCCATCTATAGATATGATATGCGCACAGACTACAGGCATACAATTCGAATGGATGGACTCATCTGAGGGCGCAGTTGTATGCATAAAAAGTATCAGTGACCAAAAGTGTCAGTGACAAAAAGTATCAGGTAAAGGTATCAGTGACAAAGAAGTAATTCCCAAGTGATAATATATTTTCACTGAAAGGGTTTCGAATCCTTCAGGTCTGAATCACCAATGAATGGTTTGCAATAGTGTGGTCGTTTGCTTGTGATGGCGCATTAAGCTCCCTTAGCTCAACTGTTAAGCAACTTCAGTTTCAATTTCTTAGTCCGATAGCTCACAGCAATTATGGTGTCCCATTTATCAATCGATTATCTCCGCAATTCTACTTAGTTCAGTTAAATATCAGCTAAAAGTCACATTAAATATTACCAAATATCTTCAAAAATCCCAAAAATTAACTAATTTCATTCTCTCTCGTTTTTCAGGCACACGAACTGTCAATGTCGTCCCTCCAGCGCTACTCTTCAACACCTACCACGATATCCAAGTGGCCAACATAACACGAGTCGTTGGTTCGCCTCATCTACGTGTTCTCACTGCAGGACTTCAAGAAGCCATGGCCATCGATTTCTACTACCAAAAACAATTGGTTTGTTGGACCGATTATGGTCTTGGATCATTGGATTGTATACGAGTGAATCGAACTCATACAGGTCCAAAACAAAATGTGATAACTTCGGGTATCGAAAAATCCGAAGGCTTAGCTATAGATTGGTATACAGATAAAATTTACTGGACGGACGGAGAGACAAATCGAATCGAAGTCGCTACATTGGATGGTCGATATCAGAAAGTACTCTTCTGGACCGACTTAGATCAACCACGTGCAATAGCCTTAGTTCCGACCAGATCATTGATGATCTGGACCGATTGGGGCGAGAATCCGAAAATCGAACGAGCGGGAATGGACGGTGATCCAAAATCACGCGTAGTCATAGTGAATGAAACGATATTTTGGCCAAACGGCTTAGCTGTTGATCTGGAGAACGAAGAGATCTATTGGGTGGATGGCAACCTGCAGTTCTTAGACGTGATGAAATTGGACGGGAGCAATCGAAGAACGGTGGTAGCGAACCTCGAATATCCGTACAGCGTGACATTTTTTCAAAAACGATTGTACTGGACGGATTGGCAGAAAGGTACGATAAATAGCTTCAACATCCAGACTGGTGATAAAAGTAAAAATCTGGGTCCATCGGAAGCTCCAATTACAGTCCATGTGTGGGATGCATCTCTGCAACCCTTTCGAGATAATCACTGCTTCAGAAACAACGGGAACTGCTCGCATATGTGCTTGCTATCGACAAATGTCAAAGGCTATAGTTGCGCATGCCCCACAGGAGTGAAACTACTGACTGAAACTCAATGTGCCAATGGTCCGCAGGAAATGCTGTTTTTAGTACAACGCACTCAAATAAGCAAAATATCATTGGACTTGCCAGATTTCACAAGCTTCCCTCTACCATTGGGGAAAATGAAGTATGCGATTGCTATCGACTACGACCCTGTCGAAGAGTTTATCTACTGGTCGGATGAGGATGCTCATGCAATCCAAAGGTCGCGTCAGAATGGCTCCGGGTTGAAGGACATAGTCACCTCTGAAGTGGAAAACCCTCATGGGCTGGCCGTTGATTGGCTCGCGCGTAATCTGTATTGGACGGATGCTGGGACAGATCGAATCGAAGTATGTCGCCTGGACGGATCTTCGAGAAAAGTGCTTGTCCATCTGCACCTGGAACAACCAAGAGCCATCGCCCTCGCACCTTCACTCGGCTGGATGTTCTGGAGTGATTGGAATGAGAAGAAACCGAAAGTGGAACGATCTTCGCTGGACGGATCCGAGAGGGTTGTTCTAGTGTCGGACAAACTTGCATGGCCCAATGGGATCGCGCTCGATATCGAAGCCAGAACAATTTACTGGTGTGATGCTAAAACTGACAAAATCGAAGTGGCAAATATGGATGGTTCGAATCGAAGAATAGTTATCTCGGAAAATCTGCCCCACTTGTTTGGACTAAGTTTGTTGGGAGACTACCTGTATTGGACAGACTGGCAAAGACGCTCCATAGATCGAGCGAACAAATTGACTGGCAGCGATCGTACAGTGATTGTGGACCAATTTCCCGACTTGATGGGTATCAAAGTGGCGCGGCTTGGAGAAGTCAAAGGGACGAATCCGTGTGTCTTCAATAATGGTGGTTGCTCGCATCTATGTTTGAATCGCCCCAAAGATTATGTTTGTCGCTGTCCTATTGACTACGAGCTAGCAAATGACAAGAAATCCTGTCTGATTCCCGAGGCATTTGTGCTATTCTCGCGACAAGAAAGCATCGGTCGAATTTCAATAGAAAACAACGATGGCAACCATAATGACGTCATTATACCATTCAAAGATATCCGAGAAGCTCATAGCATAGATATTGACATCGCAGATCGCCGTGTTTATTGGACTGACCAAAAATCTAAGGCAATATCCAGAGCGTTTTTAAATGGCTCTGATATTCAAAAAGTTATAGACACTGGTCTCATAAGCCCGGAAGGAATCGCAGTTGATTGGCTTGCGCACAACATTTTTTGGGCGGATTCTGCAGCCGGTAGGATTGAAGTGGCCCGTTTGGATGGCACGAGCCGTAAAGTGCTGATTTGGAAAGGAATCGGAGAACCACGCAGTCTAGTTCTTGAACCGGAGCGAGGATACATGTATTGGACGGAATCTCCTTCAGATTCAATCAGAAGATCTGCGATGGATGGGAGCGATATTGTAACCGTTATTCCGGAAGCAAACCACGCAACAGGTTTGACGATAGATACGAAAGCACGGCGATTGTACTGGACGTCGCAAAGTGTGCCCAGTGCTATCAAATCAGCTGATTGGAATGGAGAAAACCAACAGGCGCTCGTCAATACGGAATATGATAATCCACATGCCATAACATTGTACAACGACTTCGTCTACTGGAACGACTGGACCACCGGAAATATCGAACGCGCCCATAAGAAGACCGGACTAAATGTCAGCACAGTTCATAAAGATCTTCCGTACATCAGCTCAATGCTGATATTCCATTCTTCCCGTCAAAACGGATCGAATTCATGTAGCATTAACAATGGCGGCTGCTCTCATCTCTGTCTAACAGTTCCAGGACGAAAAATATGTACTTGTCCGTCGCATTATATTTTAGCAAAAGACGAAATTTCATGTATTCTACCGAAGAATTATATCATATTCAGCCAGAGAACTTCATTTGGACGACTTATGCCAAACACGACAGATGCACCGGACGTACCGCTACCAGTATCGGGTAAACATATTAGAGCTGTGGAATATGATCCAATCTCACACTATTTATACTGGGTAATAACTGGAAAATTTCAAATGGTTCTATGTCATTATAATGCGTTGATTTGTGTTACAGATTGAAGGACGTCAAAAAATCTTGCGTTCATTAGATAGTGGATCGTTGCCAACTGTTTTCGTAGGAGCAGGATCGCAGCCGTTTGATATTGCTATTGATGTTATTGGAAGATTATTGTTCTGGTCATGTGCTCATACTGATACAATTAATGTAACAAGGTCAGTATATTTATTTATTTTTTACAAAATTTATTGCATTCGAATACAAAAAATTAAACAGAATAAACAAAAAAAAAAAGAAAAAATGATATGTTTCAAAATGATAAACGAATCCAAAAATTGGTTCATAGCCCCATCGCCCATAGGTCAAGTATAAATTGTTTCAAACGTCTTTTAAATGAAAAGAGCGATTGTGACAGAAAACCAAGACCAAATTCAATATGACGCCTAGGTATTTTGACCAAGGAAGATGAGAAATACACATTTGTATACGTAAACGGAACTATGAAGACTTCCTAAGACCTGTTGACACATAACGAGCTGCGGGGTCGGATCGAAGCGGTGAACCCGGATATAAATCCTCGCTGAAATTTCAACATTAAACATTCGTCAAGAAACAGTTGACGTAACTCCACGGCAGTAATTCGTTAAAAGGAAAGATGGGTAATGTAAGCGAGGGAATGAGATTAGTCAAAGTAGACTTGCGCCTCATAAACCCATACTGTTCCGGAGAGAGGACAGGATGAATCATGAGACACTTTCTAGAGAAGATAATTTTTCAAGAAGCTTAGTGATGCAAGACGGAATGATAAGACGATAACAGGAGATGGAAGAAACATTACGAGCTTTAGAATTTGAATAAATATCAGGAACTTTTCAGGTAGAAGGAAAAACACCAAATGATAGGCTCAAATTAAAGAGGATAGCATAGAAATTGAGAATCCAATCGGATCCGCCACCGGAATTCGAGGAATAAGCTCTCAGCTTCAATGGATTAGGGAAAGGAAAGAAAATCAGTAGGTACAATTTTAAAAAACTGGTACAAACGGCGAGCAAACTATTAAAGGAAGAAAAAAAGAAATTTGCAAAAAAATTCACATATGTACATCCTGCAGAGTTGAGAAGGTGGAGCCGTTGAAAGTAACATGGTGCGGAATTGATTTTTTTTCTTCAGAAAATGAATGTATGATCAAAAAGGTTTGGTGTTGCAAGAAAAAATAGATGACTCCATACTACCAAAGTAGTCGTGCAATACTTGCTTCATTATTTACCTGAAAAACGCAGGATTTGAAATTAGATAAGACCAGAGCAACAAGACCAACATTTCCGAGCAACATTTGAATTGCCCTCAAAACTTGTAGAGTGAACAAAGAAGGATCTGTAGATTTGCGAGGGTTATAGATAGAGATAAGGTGATGCAGGTAGAAATAAAATTTGGAAAGCGCATAATCAATATTTATTCCACAGAAATTCGGTTAATTTTTTTCAAATTCAGCTGTCATTCCTTTTCTATTATCCTTACGGAAATAGTACCGAGGAACAACTGAGATTCCTTTCTTCGAAGAGTATGTCAGCGGCACAAGAGTTAGAGATAGATAAAACGTAAGAATGGAACACAGCGGATACAAATATATCAGAAGAGGGGATATTAGACAGGATAAAATCGTGAATACAAGCATTCAAGTTACACGTTGTGTGTTATAATCACCGCAAATTATTAGCGGGTGAAAAGATAAGTGAAGATAAGAAGATAGCTCAACAAAAAGAAATTCATAAACATCTCAAGAAATACTGCAAGGAACATATCCGGAGGTGAGGTTGTCACGAATACAAGTACGAACCATCACACATTCAGCATATTAGATAATTTTTACTAGCCAACTCATTTATATATACTTCCAGAATAAATTTCAGATTCGAAGAGACGTCCAACGCAATAAATAAATAATTGAAACGATTATATACCTAACAAAAAATTAAATAGTTCCTTTTACATAGCTCGTAATTCGATTTGAATCATGTGTTAATTCACAGCATTAAACCTCTTATTCAATGTTTGACTTTTCTACTAGATACTATGGACAGGTTAAACGATTTGGTAAAAAAGTTTAAACTATAGATATTTATTTTGGTGTGCCACTTATGTATGTAAACTTAGGAGGTATGAATATTTTAGGTACCTCATATAACTTATAGTTATAACTTATCGTCTCAGCTGTCAGAGCTTTCACTTTCTGTTAATATTAGCTCTTTAACTACCGATTGCATTAATAGAATAATTGATTTCTCGTTCTCTTGGCATTCAAAACTATCTAGACAAATTTTTGTATGTGATTCCCATTACATTTTCAAAATCATTCCACTATTAAACTAGTATTAACCAAAATCTTCCAAAAATCCTAATTACAGTCTTGATGGATATGCAATTGGAGTGATCGATACAGGTGATTTAGCAAAACCAAGAAATATCGCAGTACATTCAATGAAGCGTCTTCTTTTCTGGACGGATGTTGGTAGTCAGCAAGCAATCGTTCGAGCTCGTGTTGATGGATCGGAACGAATTGTTTTAGCAAATAAATTGGAAGGAGTAACAGCTTTAGCAATTGATCCGTATCTTGATTTAATTTTCTACGCTCACGGCAAACGGATCGATTCAATGGATTTGAATGGAAAAGACAAGTAAGTTGTTGTTGTTGAAAATCTCCTTCCTTCTATACCTTCCCGGCACTTAGTCAATATATAATCTCAGTATACATCTAGTTTTAATTTTCTAAAACTTCGAGAAAATTGCTGAGAATTAATTTATTTTCGACAGCATTTAACTGCGAACTAAAATACTTTATTGAACTGTTTATATCAACGAAAATATAAAATATGATATTATTCCAGAAAAATTATTGTATCAACCGATATAAGTCAAGTTAATTCGATGGCAGCCCTGCAAGGATATGTCTACTGGCTGGATGATAAGACAGGTGTCGAACGTGTTACTATCTCCGGCACGGAAAGGAGTCGTGAGATCCAACGTTTAAATCAAATTACAGACATCGTGGCGATAAGAACGCTGGATCCGAAAATTCTCAAGAACCATACATGTCTTCAATCGAAAGTAAAATGCTCCCACATTTGTGTAGCATCTGCAGAATCGCGTAGTCGCGATATTTGCTCATGTCCGCAAGGGCTAATGCTACTCGACGACAAAGAAAAGTGTGAAGCTCTTCCTGCTTGTGGGCCAGACCATTTCACATGTGCGTCACCGGTTTCTGGAAATGGAGTCAATACTGATTTAAACAAGGACTGCATTCCAGTTTCGTGGAGATGCGATGGGCAAAACGACTGTCCGGATAAATCTGATGAGTTAGGCTGTCCTTCATGTCGACCAGAACAATTCAAGTGTCAAACCGGTGAATGTATTGATATAAATTTGGTTTGTGATGGAACTACGCACTGTGCCAATGGACAAGATGAAGCAGATTGTTGCGGTCATCCGATGGATTTTCAATGTCCGAACAAAGTATGTATTTCTGCTTCTTCGCTGTGTAACGGCTGGGACGACTGCGCAGATGGTGCTGATGAAAGTCCTGAATTGTGTAAAAAAGCTAATCCTAGACGCATCGCACCAGCTTCCGATAAGAAAGCATTCATAATCGTAATAGTGGCAACTATGATAGTAATATTCACGATAGCATACTTACTGCAAACATGTCGAAATCGTTTCGGCAAGAATCGAAATGAACAGAAAGATGACCAAGCTGCAGATCCTTTATCCCCCACTTTGGGTAAAACTAGTCGTGTTTCGAAAATCGCATCTGTAGCGGATGCTATGAAAATGTCAACTTTGAATACTCGAAGCAGTATGACTAGCTACGATAGAAATCATATTACTGGTGCATCCAGTTCTACGACGAATGGAAGCAGCATGGCTGGTTACCCACTAAACCCACCACCAAGCCCAGCTGCTAGAAGTCGCCGTCCTTATCGTCACTATAAAATCATCAATCAACCTCCACCACCAACACCCTGCTCCACAGACGTGTGTGACGAGAGCGATTCGAACTATACGAGTAAAAGTAATGGAAATGCAACGAACAAATCGCATCAGTATCATTATGACAGCGAGCCATATCCACCGCCACCAACGCCACGATCCCACTATCACAGCGATGTACGGATTCTGCCTGAAGGATGCCCGCCATCGCCCAGCTCAAGAAGTTCTACTTACTTCTCCCCTGTGCCACCACCTCCGTCGCCGGTGCAATCACCGACGCGAGGCTACTCATAGCAAATACTAAATATTATTCATTCTTTACTGTCGCCTTATTTTCCTTTTAAGAACCTAGATGATAGTTGCTAGACTAAAATAGGTTCAGTGGTATTTTTTTTAAAATATGTATAATGTGTGGAATCATGTGAAGGCCGATATCTTTCAAGGTATAGACTTAAAAACAAAACAAAAACTACCGATAACGTGATATATAACGTTTTTCTGTCCGTCTACGTTTGTCTTGAAGAGAGAAAAGTGAATTACTACTTCAATGATTTAAGCATAAAACAAAATCAAGTACGAATGCCAAATCTACCAGTTTTTCCCTGGTCGGGCTGAACATTTTAAAACATTTAATGTGTGCTTTAAAATGAATTTGACAGCATCCGATGGTGATCTTACTATTAATTTGATTGCAATATGATATTTTTGTAAAGGAAACTCATAAACACATCACATCCACGATAAATCGAAGCAATCTAGTGAATTATGTGTGAAAACAGACATTTTTAACTATACATTTATACCGCCAAAGTGCCTAATCTGTCTAATATGGTTTTAAAAATAAAAGTGATTTTTTGTAATTTTTTTGTTATTGTAAATGTAATCTAAACATGAGCTTACTTGTTGTATGAGTAATTTTACAGAAAAAAAAAGTAAATAAAGTGGTCGATTTTTATACTTAATGAATTAATCATATTTTATATTGAAACATAGTTAATTTTTCTGGAAAAAATACTTAAATTCTATTCGAGTCAATAAATGGTTACGATACTTTTATAACTCTAACCATCAAGAGTTGTGGAATTATTTTGAAAAAATAATAAGTGCATAATGTAGCCAGCCATTGATATATATATATGTACTGTAGCTAGTTATTCCCATTGAATCATCTTGCCCGTAAAAGATGGTATGTAAAGAACTGATTTGTAAAAATACATGCTAGATACATTAAAATGTTCGAAAAGATTACCGTTTTACAATAACACTGTCGAAAATTACGAATTAGCATGTAATGTAGATAATATTATGTTTGTACAGAAATACATAGTTATAAATGTGAGGAATTAAATGAAAAATATAATATTTTACAGAAATTATTCGTGATGTATTTTATTTGTGTTTTTTTTTTTGTGTTCTAGTACGTTTGATTACGCTGTAGAGCTTTACAAACAACCTTAAAATTTTCATCAATGCACTTTGAGAAAGAGCCCACTTCAATTGACTAAAAACCGCGACTTAAAATGAATATCGAAGACAAGGAAAAGGTGCAGCTATGCACTGTGTTGATAGTCTGCAAGTCATCTGGAAATTTTTGTTAGTTCTTCTGTATGATGAGATCAAAGCGGAAATTAAAACATCGTAATCTGTGCATCCGTACAGCGACTAGCGAGAGACTTGAGGCAAGCAACATATATATAACCCCCAATCTACAGCACTCAATCGATTCCCTGATGGAATATTTCACAAATTGGAAGAAAAAGCTAAACGTTCAAATAACCCAAGCGATCTTTAGTCTCGGAAAAAGATAGCAGATACAACGACGATTAACTGCCGATGACCAGACTTTAGAAAGGAAACAAACTCCCAAATAATTATGGCTAAAGTTTGACAATAAATTACAATGAACAGCACAGATAAATAGCAAACGAGCGACCTTAAATACTTTACCCTATTTTAAAATCATCCCGCTTGATTACCAAAAATTGAGCGCTTCAAAATCATGTAGGAGAATAAGTTATTGCAGACCATTTTAGAAACTAAGGATTCTTATTCGCAAAATAAACAACCTAGTCATAAAACAATACTTTTATTTTTCAAATAAATTTATTACTCTGAGTTATATATTTGGTGTGTTATCGCTACCGTTATTCTATTTATAAAACGAATTCACTTTAAAGCTTGTATGTGTAAAAAAAAAAGGCCAAATTACCAATACCATGGTACTATCTAGACTTTCTAATATCATTTGCCGAAAATGCACATGCTGTGAAGAAAGCTAAAAATCTACTTAACTTAAAACTACTTTTGATACTTTCTCTAACGTTTTAAACGCGAAATCAATATCCTTGTCATCAATAAGACGGTTAACAGCAATACGCAAACTAGGTCGAGGACAATTTTTTTCGATTTGTTCTAAATACTGAGCATCAATCACTGCAAGACCATTTTCGATGCACTGTCAAAAAGTCAAATATAGCAAATTTGAAAATGAATTTTTAGTTGAGCAAACTAACCTGCGCAACGAGATCACGTAATAATTTACGTTCTTCCTCTGGTCCTTTTTCTTGTTTCATGTACAAATGTTTCACAGGCGAGATTTCATCGCCGCTAAGCGTCATATGTGACAAGTTTTCTAATTTGGAATGTAATTTCGTTGCACTTTCCTGAAGTTGCGAAAACATTTTTGGTTCACTCTCGAAACGATCCAATGCGGAAATCGCTGCCTGCGTAAGAAGTGGTGGACATGATGCCGAAAAACAGTAACCTAGACCGGATAAACGTTGATGTTCGACGATAAATGATGATCCCACACAGAAACCACCAATCGATGCTACCGAACCTTCTAGTCCGCCAATAATTAGATCAACTTCAGTGCGCTGTAAAAATATACTTGTAAAATTAACGCGAAACGGCGTGAATTCGTATTGTTCTTACGTCAACATTGAAGTGTTCAGTGAGTCCACGTCCATTTTTACCTAGCGTGCCGAACGATATTGTTTCGTCCAAGAATAAACGCAGTTTGTATTTTTTACGAAGTTCAACGAGCTCAGGAAGTGGACATATTTTCCCAGTGTTGGCGTAGATACCTTCTGCTACAAGAAATCGTCGTGTTTTGGCTGCCTTTTTCGGATTCTAAAAGATTTTATGAAAGATTAGCTACAATTAGAAGATATAATTTATATTCCAATCAAACCTTTTCGTCACGCTTTTGCTGTTCGATTAAGAGACGCTCAAGATCCTTCATGTCATTGTGTTTATAGTAGTAAATTGTACTGCGCGACGCATCCAAACCTTTCTGTATAGCGAAATTGACCTTTTCATCTCTGAAAGCGGCCACAGAAATTTAATATTATTCAATAGCTATTCTAAATGCTTATGTTACGAGTAGAAAAAGCTTTTTCTTTACTCAATTAAGTCATTATGCGCTTCGCAATTTATCTGATTGACAGATACAGGCTCAAAAGGTAATATCCGAATCCGAGTAAGATTAAATGATGTATTTTGAATGCACCAAAGATATACATACAAAGCAAAGAATGATCGCTTCATTTAGTTATCGTTGTTACGAACGCATTTACTCAAGTTGAAAATTTATCTATCATCTATCTACCAAGCCACGACATATCGCAACCCAACCATTGTTTATTACTTTTTATAGAAAGGCAAAAAACTTATATCTAAAACAATGTTTTGCGCAATGCTTTCACGATAGATAACAAGGGTTTTTCAGAAACGTATTTATCCTTTAGTCATTTAACGTATTTCGACTTCCTTTTTCGCATTCACACATAAGTTGGGATTTTTGGAAATGTGATTATGCAAAATTTTCCTTAGATCGGAAAAGCCTAACATATAATTAAACTGATAAAGCTCAACGACTGTACTTGCATAAATGTGTGTTATCTCTCAACTCAATGATTCATGGCTATTCTACATGCGCTCCGTCATTTGAATACATACGAATTGTAGTAATCAGAATAAATTACGAGTTTCATGTTGCCCGGAAGTCTGATTTTTTTTGCGAAACTCAAAACTATTCAAAGGTCAATAGAAAAAAAACTTACACAAAAATTATATCCACTCGCTTTGAATATGCGGGAATCGCACTGGCAACTGTTGAGAATCCGTAAGAGTACACGACAGCTTCTTCCATTTCCATGAACTTCGCCAGGCGTTCCTCGAGGTCTAAGTGAACATCTAAAATACAATTCTAAGTTATTTCCAGAACAGCAAGTCAAACTATCTACCGTACCTAATGTCCCATAAAATCCACGTGGACCACATGAACCAACTCCGTACTTTCTCAAGCTCGCTACAGCATCTTTTTGAATTCCTTCATCTTCCAGGAGTCCAAGGTAATTGTGGCTCGCCAGATTCAAGCAATCATAGCCATTAACATTGATTCGCTTTCCAACACGCCCTTCGACCATTCGTGGAAACAATGCCGGGTGATCGTCAGGTGTGTCACCAACTAGAGGCTCAGGTATCCATTTTGATATAATCTCTTCCTCCTGCTCCCGAGTGTATCGCTTTCGACTGCTCTTCTTGTAGAAAATCAAAACGACAACTGAGATGAGTAGTAAGACCTCCAGAGCTACCGTGTAGAAAGGCGCCTGCATTAAATTGGACTTATTAGAGATTATGTACAGAATATAAAAAAAATATAACACTACCTTACGAAAAATATCGTAGACTTCATTGAACAAGTACGGCACGGCAACCATTTCGTCGAAATCTCTGACGGTGAAATATGAATTTTCGTTTGATAAGAACTTGATGTAATCGATGCGTGTGTGATTCAGTTCGGCAAAAACCTCTGCAACACTTTCTTTTAATTTTCAGACGAAATCATCCACATCGGAACAACTTCCCCAATGTGCTAAAGTCTAATTCGCAAACACCAAAGAACAATACTGGGCCAGTGTTATGTTTGGGCAGCTGGTAAAATGGAAATGAGTTTTAATGACTATCGGAAAACCACAAGACTGTAACAGCGAAGAATACGACAATTTATCCAATCAGAGATTTCACACCGCGGCACCGCTCCCCGCACGTGGGCAGAACATAAGTACTTTATTTTGTTGATCATAAACAGTGAGATAGTAGAAATGGAGTGGACATGCCCATAAGATTTACATTGAAGGGGATGGTAGTAATTTTTTAGCAACTCATTGTCAAATCGAGTCAAATCCAAGTAGTTCCCCTCCAATTTGACAATGAGGTCGAAATGGCGTAAAGGCAGCTTTAACATGCTTTGTGCGCGAGAGGATTGAAGGGGCTAATGGTGGAAAGTTATACCGTCCGTGTCCAGGGGCTGATCATAAATAGGTCTGTTCCCGGACTTTCAGTCACTGAATTTTCCTGAATTTTCCTGAATCATGTGGTGGGGGAAATTCATGAAAAGTACGGGAACGCTTTCATTGCATTTCCTGAAAATTGACAAACAAAAGTGTCAGTTTTCGGTTTTTGGAAGAACAATAGTGATTGTACGGTAATCCTGAGCGGTGATAAATTATCGCCACAAAAATATTCGACCTTCATAGCAAAATTACGGAAAAAATATGTTGCTTGCCGCGCACATTTGAAACTATTTACTCGCACCACACCATTTGACACTTTTCAGTATTTTTCAGTAGCTCAGACCCTACTGAATTTTACTGAGAGAGGGGAAATTTTCAGTTTTCAGTAAAACGGAGTACGGGAACAGCTTCATTGCAATTAATCGCGATTAATTGTAATTAATGGTGGTACGGGAACAGACCTAATATGTCAATGGTGTCGGTATTGCAGTTCAAATTAAATCTCACATACCGATAGTAGGGAAGGATGCAACGTTACGAGATATCGAGAACCAACAAAGTTCAACTACATCAATTTGGTCTCGCAAAGGTCTTTTGACGATAGAAAATAGTTTTATATACGGCAATCAAAAGTGGTGAGCTCAGTGAACAGGAGATGTACTCGTCAGTTTGAAACTCAATTCGGCGCGACGGATTTGTTTGCGGTGTGTCGAAAATAAAGTGTTTAACCGCTGTAAACAATTAAAAATGCCCGCCAAGCTCTGTTGACATTTTGTCAAGAGAACGCTTGGATGTCAATTTTGTTTGTCAAACTAGAGTTTCGCCGGCTTATTGTACATATACATTTTAAACAGGTAAGTAGCCAGTTAAAATGCTAGCAATTTAGACACCAACAAATAGAAATTATAATAAAATAGAAATTATAATACAATAGAAATTATAAATGCACTAAAGATATAGTGGGTGTGATTTGTACTAATGCAAATATGAATTGTCTTAACAAGAGGCCGAACAAATAAAAGACCATACAAAAGATGTTTCCAGATTCCAAATGATACATTATTTTCCAAAAGGAGCTGTAATTGGAGAGTATCGTCCGCTTAACCTGACTAGAACTTTATCGAATTTGTACGAAGCAGAGTTTTAATAATGAGTTTCATATGATTCCAACTGGAACTTTTTCGCGCCTAAATATTGAAGCCAAATATTGCCAGTTTGTTTCAGGAATGCGTTGTTTTCCTGTCGTTTTATGAGCAATTCGCAGGTATGGATCCGCTGAGCGAGATCGATTTTTTTAAGTTCGGGAGGAACCCAAATAGCTTACTAACATATCCTCTGAAATGGTTGAATTTTACATGTTCGGAGACAGCAATTTATCGTGTTGTGTAACACCAACATAAGTTGGCTTTATTTCCTCGTCTTTAGTTTCAACTGGTCTTCTTGAGCGGCGTGCATCCTTCGCATCAAATTTTCCGGAACGAAATTCTGTAAATCAATTCTTCAACACCTATGTTCAACACTTAACAAAATCTTCGACACTGGCGTTGTTTCCACTCGTCTTCGTCTTAAACAGCATACAATTTGTTTGTTCTTACCGTTTCACAGAGGAAAAACAGCAAAATATGACGAAAATATTCGCTTTGACTTTCCATTTTTGCGTCGTCTATCACTTTTTTTGCTATGAAAACAAAAATGGCAACTTTTGATAGCATTTAAGTTCCATAATAGTTTTTGGACTTAGTTACATGCTTCGAAAAAATCATTCCAACATAATTCCGCCCCAAAAGATTTTAATTAAATCAATTATCAATCATTTTCATCTTCATTTCAGTCAACAACAACTTAATCCACCACATCATGGACGTCGATGAAGTCGTGATCGAAGAGCTCGATGAATCGCAAGTACCCGAAAGTGAACTGACACAATTCGAAGAAACTCAGCCAATTCGATACGACCACCTCCATTCGCAGCCACAGCTTGATGATGAAGAAGAAGAGATCCTCTTGAAAAAATTCATAAACGGAGAAGTTGCGTTTCCCGACTACTACACCCGGCCAGTTCCCGACGATGAAATATTTGGTATTGCCGAAGACCCGGGCGAGCCTAGTACGCCGGCCGC
This sequence comes from Nemotelus pantherinus, assembly GCA_963978885.1. Taxonomy (NCBI): domain Eukaryota; kingdom Metazoa; phylum Arthropoda; class Insecta; order Diptera; family Stratiomyidae; genus Nemotelus; species Nemotelus pantherinus. The sequence goes on along the minus strand of OZ022263.1, from coordinate 234,928,042 downwards.
TTTTCAAGTTGAATTTTTGGAATCAGCACGTGAATCGTTGAAAGGCAATTTCCAAGGCTCATCATCGACGAATCGTGTTAAACGAAAGACGATCATGAATTCCGTTCTGCAAAGCCTTATGGGGCAGGCGAATCTGTGTTTTGCTCGCGGACAAACGGATATTGCAGAGAAAGTTTGTTTGGAGATCATTCGTCAAAATCCCCTTGTACCGGAACCATATATGACTCTAGCACAAATTTACGAGACTAAAGATCCAGTCAAATCGTTGCAGTTCGCAACTGTCTCAGCGCACTTGTCACGAAGTGATCGTGAACAATGGCTTCGTTTGGCTGAAATTTATATTGAGAAGGAGAATTACGAACAGGCGAGGAATTGTTTGTCAACAGGTAAGGCTATTATTGAATTTGGCAGACTATGGAAGATCTATTCAATTGCATACATTATTTTTAACTTCAGGATTGAAATACTGTCCTAAGGACTATGAGCTGCTTTTGCGGAAAGCACATACTCTAGAGATATTAAAAGAAGAAAAGCTAGCAATTTTATGTTACTACAAGTCCCTGGAAGTAATGCCTGTTGAAAAGGGCGAACTCTGCCTGGAAATAGCAAAGAAAGTTTCGAAATATTTTTACGATAAAACACGTTATAAAGACGCAATGATTGCAATGGAACGAGCCTACAAACTAGTGCCAAGGCTTTTTACGACAGAGGACATTAATCTCTTTTTGGAGATATTGATTCTGAACGAGGGCTATCGATCCGCACTCCGGGTGCTAAATGACAGCACCGATATCGAATTGGCTATTGAATCAGGTGATAATGATGATATTGTGGTAGTAGCGTGTGCGATTCATGACCAAATATTACCCGAGTTTCGTGCAAAGCTTGCGATTGTTTTGATCCACTTGAAAGCCTTTCATCTTCTCGACTATGTTCTGAGCAACATACAGTTATTTGTACGACCTGAAACTGGAATTGATTTGTATGTGGACATTACGGAAGAATTGATAAAGGAACAATGCTACGCTGAAGTTGTCACATTTCTCGAACCTTTGCTCGATAGCAAAGTCTTTACTCCTCCGCCATATGTGTGGCTCTGCTATGCAGACTGTCTCAGGGCTTTAAATCAAATTGACAAAGCTATTTCTGCTTATTATAAGGTCGTAACAACGGCTCCGAATTGCTTTGATGCACGTCTGACTTTATCTGCCCTGCTAAAAACTGAAGGAAAATATCAGGAGGCTATCAAGGTGCTCGAACAGGATGCGGATTGTGATCCTATCGATCCACGTCTGTTGTATGAGCGCTGTTTGATGCTGAAAAGTGTCAATGATTTAGATCAGTATCTAAACGTGGGCTATCTCATGCTGCTAAGGAATTCAATAAAGTTTCGGACTCGTGATGAATTGTACATGGCAGCACAATCGGGGAGTCGTTGTCGCAGAGAGTTCATCAAAAGCATCCGATCGTCACGAAAAGAAATCGAAGAATCGGATGTAGATGGTCCTGAGTATATTGCCTCCGACGGCAATCTGACCGTGGAAGATGAATACGAATTGTACGTGGATTTGATGAAGACCGCATATGAAATGAAGAAATTTTCGGTGATGGAAAAGTTTGCTTTTACTGCTTGGGTCTCACCCCGATTTCGAACAAAATATGACGAAATGGAGACGACAGTTTTGTATTCAAGTCTCTACAACGACGATCCGCAAGCAGCTTTTGAATGTCTACGTTCGAATATTGTTAAAAACTTGGATAGCAATTCGTATTGGAACTTGTACAGTTTGATACTTCAAAAAGGTGAAGATATTCGATATAAGCGATTTGCACAGCGTTTACAAGCCAGAGGTGATAAACTATTGCTACGAGTTTTTGTCGCAAACTACTATCTGTACACTGGCTCGTATAAATATGCTTTGAATGAATATATGTCTATCATGCGAAAAACATCTCATCCACTTCTATCGCTCGGTGTTAGTGTAGTGCTGAATCAACTGTCCGGCCAAAAGAATGTTTCGAAACGTGCTTCGGCTCAAATGCATTCAGCGGCGTTCATGAAAAAGTACTCCGAAGAACGCATGAGTCCACATACGCAACAAGAGATCTACTACAATATGGGTCGGCTTTATCATAGCGCTGGCCTCTTGCACATCGCTGTAGATTGCTACGAGAAAGGTTTAGCTGTGGCTGAAAGCGAAATGATAAAGGAGCATAGGAACATTTTGTCGTTGACTAAGGAAATCGCTTTCAATTTGCATCTTATCTACAAGTCATCTGGAAACATACCGATGGCGAGAAAAGTTATCAAGGATCATATTGTTATTTAGTCTGAGTGAGGATGCATAAGTTGACAAGTAAGTGTTATTTTTTATACGTATGAAAAAAAAAACAATTTAAGGAAAAACGATGAAGACCACTAATTTACACTCTTAATGTGCTGAACAAGAACTCCAGTTTCTAATAATTTGAAAAATGTTTAAACCGACAGCTGAAGTATTCATTACACTATTTTAATTTAATGTAATTTGAGTCAAGGACTCGTGAACGTATTGAATATGTTCACAAAACCCCAATATGCTCTACATTCTCAATTTAATACGTAATCTTAAATAGAAACACTTTTGGAGTATCTTTTCAATTTCAACTAAGCATAGCTTAAGCTCCATAGATTGTGTGCTTGACGTAAATATTTCCTAACTAATTTCATTGACTGGTTGAATGTGTACAACGAAAATTGTGGTCTTATCATTCACGTGATCACGTGATCGAAATGATCAGTACTAACCTCTCGTGACCATTTCAAAACATGTGCCTATTGCACTCATGGTTGTTATGACGTCGAACGCATCGTAAAGCGATAACTTAAAGACCGCATTCGTGTCGACTTCCGCTCGTTCCGTAATAAATCAATGCCATCAACTTCATTCGCAGGAATATAATGGTTCGAATGATTAGTTGTATAAATTGTAGTAAATAATTCATTTATTAAAACATTAAATTGTTTAATATAAGCATCTCCTTTCAAGCTACGAAGCTTATAAAATAATTACTGGACGACATAATCTGATTGCAGTATTAAAACAACATAATTGAACATAATATTGGAAAAAAAGCAGACAGTTTAACAATAAGTCAGTGGATCATCACCCGATGCACCATATCTTATCTCGGGAGGATGTTATGAATTGCGTTTTAAAATTTACAGTTAATTGAATGAAATCGAATCGAATATGCTTGCAACTGATAATTAGGCTTACGTCAAATACTCGAGATGCTACATAGCGTCTGATTTATGAGATATATTCAAAGTTGCTTTGTTTTTCTCTGCCCCTTTCAGCATTATCATGTGAATTCGGCGAATCGAATATGGATTCATAATTATATTGAGTGATTTGTTTGCGTTATTGCATTGTAAATTTGTCAACTTTGTATTCACAAGTAATGATAAGCTCAATATGCAAGTATGAATCAGTTTCAGCTACTGCGTTTTAATATGTGCTATGGTTTTGGTAGCATCCATATTTTACTACTTATGCTAAAATGGCATATATTGAATTAATATATTATACTTGCAAAATTGACACTATCTGCATTTCAGCTTTCATATTACTTAAAGCTCAGGCAACAATTATTAATTTAATTTTGTTTCTGGAGTATGTTTAATAATGCAAATCGTCAGGCTGATGCAATTATTTTTCAAATTGCAGATTACGTTGTTCTCACTGCACTATTCAATATATTTTCAATTTTGTTGCTATTACATTGTCAGTGTTACATATATTAAATTGTCGGTGGTGCTGGAAAATGAGCTCATAAAAGTACACTACTTTTCGTAGGAAGGTATACTCGTATGTATAACAGTAGTCTGGTTTATTTTGCTTCTACGCTGATATTTTCTCTAGTTGATATCAAAGTTTCGTTTAGAACTTATTAGAAAGGGATTTCTTGAACTGTTGAAACAATATGCTTTTAATATGCTCAAACATTCACTCTGGGCTTTACTGGGCAAATGTCTAAATGCAGCGTAAAAAAGTGTACAGCGTAATACGCCCGCAATGTGATTTTGAGATCGATGAAGTTTTAAATGAGTTTGTCGTTTCACTCCAAAAACTCTAGAAACCATCACAAATTAAAGCCAGCTCATGCACAGTACAATTTTCACCAAAAGTCAGAGAGCGTATTATGATTCAAATTGCTATATAGGAATTCGTAAAAAATTTCGACTCGCTAATGATCGGAATTTCGTATTGATAATTATTCGGTTATCGAAATTTAATTCCCCTTTTAAACTGCAGACGTTCGATTGAGCTAAACTAATTCCAGAATTCCAAAATATTTCCAATCAAGTGTTGAAACAACGATTTAAGTTTTTAAAATCAGACGAATTCATTGTTTCTTGCTGAAATTGACTCCTTGGCATTTTATTTTGCTTTGCCCCAAATATAGTGAGTCACAAAAGACAAAAAAGAAGCTTTCAAATTTCATAAGTCGAAATAAGTCCAATAGTTAAAGAGATTCTTATAAGAATTCAGTATCATTTTTTACTTACGGATGTCAATCGAACCCTACAAAAAAAAAACAGAATGTGAAACCAAAAAAATACCCCCAGCAGCTAGCAGAGAAACTCCGACCACAAATGGTTTGCCGCATTAGATGCGGAGTCTGTCAAATCAATGGCTTGCTTAGCTGCTCTAAATATTTTAATATCGGTAGTATCTTCTTCGGTTAGAATACGGATAACATCTTCGAAAATTTCTCCACACTATCATTTTATTAGGAATATTCAGAACTTATAATGTAAAACAAATGTGTCTCAAACATCAGAATAAACTCTAAATGTTGACTTATTTCACTAAAAAAATTACAGTTAAATTGAACGCTTTGCTCACAGATTGTTAATAAGCCCTTTGTTTTTTTCGGTTATGTGTTACTGGCCCGAGAATGCTCTTTAATTTCGTTAGTTTAAAACGTGAAATCACTGGTTATATTTGTTTTGTGTTCGGAGGTAACATGGTTTCTTCCTATCCACAAGTCAAATGTAACTTTTTCGCTGACCATGTTCAAAATACTTTTTGCTCGTCCAAAATCTTTAATTCAACGATGTCCACAAGATCTCTTATCGACGGATGGGTCCTGTCACAAGAGGCTATTTATGAATTAAAGACCGGCAAAGGATCAATCCGTGACTTCTTCTTAATTGGCTCCAGTCTTATCTTTCCGATCGATATCAACTTATATAGTTCCAAGGCAACAAATCTAAAAAAAAGTTTTCGCATCTTCTGGAGTATATAGACCCCCTGCTATTTAACATCTTCGCATCTGATGTGTCTGAAAACCTCGCTTCTTTTCTGCAGACGACTTAAAAATCTACCACACTATAAATACGCCATCTGACGCAACCTTTCTGCTTGAACAATGGTCCAACGAGAATAATTTGAATCTTAGCATTAACAATTGGCATATGATAAGTGTGTCCCGTAAGAACACAATCACAATATCTTCTTACTACCTTACTACCTTAAAAAAATAGGGTAGATCATATTATAGACCTCGGCGTAGTATTGGACAAGAAGATGCGCTTCAACCACCGCTACGACAAAATCCTAGTCAGTGATAATAAACAGATCGGATTCATTAAGAAACATGCTAAAGAGCTCAAAAGTATATGGTTTACCTTGTCATGATATACCACTCTGGTGCGGCTAGAAGAGCTGAATCTGTCCAGAAACAATTTTTACTTTTCGTATAAATAATCTAAATTCTTCTGGCACAGTAAATGCTGAAGATCTACCTTTTAATGACCGACCCAGACTCACTAAGTATGCGACTTTGCTCAAGAAATGCAATGATCATACTACCCATGCATATAATGAGCTCATAAATTGATGTTGCAGGATAGTTAATTCTATAAGCAGCCACTACTCTTTGGGGATCCTTAAATCCACTTTTCAAAATAACTTGTCGTCTAAAAGCCTTTCAATATCCTAACTCGCTTAGTTCTCATCAAAACTAGGGTAAAGTAAAATAATACAACTTCCGCAAAATTTGTGATGTATTTTATTTGTTCAGTTAAGGAATAGTTTCAATTTTTTATTTAATTACACTGAATTTTTTATGTTTATTCCCCAATTTGGGGAATAAAAATAAATAAATAAATATAAGGGGCACCGAAATTCTTCTCATAATGTAATATTTCCGACGAAATACAAAACAATTCTAAGAAAATTTGCTGTAATATCACAATAAAATTTTCCATAAAAATTAAGGGTACAAATTTAAAGCGAAGCCAAATACGTACGTGATACATTTCACATCATTAACATTTTTCTCCCGAATCTATCTTAAAAAAAACCCTATGACCAAACATCAGGGTCAACCGAATTCCTCAAAAAAGTCATCTACTTAGTTTGCTATTGGCGAAGATTATTTCAGAGATCGCAGTGTGTCTGCTTCATCGATCATGCAAATGTGAACTTATGTTTGATCTACAGCGATTCGATCGTTATCATTTTCTTACAATGTAATCAATACTTACTCATTGTGAACGGATGTGCGGTATGCTTTACAATGATTTTAATGATGGGCTGATAAAGTAAGGAACGCTATGCCGTTCGAGGCGTCAATCATGCTATCGTGAGACGAACTTAGGACGTAGTACGAAGATCAAAGGCATATGCAGCTTAGCACGAGACTTCTACTGTATTCACTGTGACTGATAAGACAACTTTCATCGAATTAACAATATATGTACATCAACACAATATGAAATTGAATCATCAATCATGTGCGTCTTCAAATTGTTCTAGAAGAAATTTGAATATGCTGAATTTGTTATTGTGATTTTTTAATAACAAACGATAATCAAATCTTTGGTCTGCAACTTTTTGTGATAAATTCAAGCATCATGATGTTAGGTGCCCAGTGTGGGTAACTTTACATAGAAACGCATAATACATTTTTGTGAACTAACGGTCCCTGACAACGATAAACTTAAATATTGCTCTTAAAGATGAAATCCTTCATTCCAATTATATTTATCTATAACTTGTTAACTCTATATTTATCTATAACAAGCTATATTTATCTATAACTAGGCGCCCAGTGTGGGTAGCTTTGCACAGATGTGCATAATACATTTTTGTGAACTAGCTATGTCACTTGCAACGATGAACTAAAATATTCTGCTTAAAGATAGCATCGTTTATTTTAGTGACATATATTTTTAACTTGCACAACATTGAACTTATACACATAAAACACATAAAACTTAAAACAAGCTTGAAGATGTTAAAATTTAAACTTCTGGTCAAAATGTCTAAATTGTGATTTAGTTTCGCGATATTCTAAGTTACGCTAAATCTGTAGACTCCTAATTTTCGCTGCTACTTAATCATGCCACAGCTTGGATAATTTGAGACATAACAATATTTCTGGAATAATCCTGAGCGCTATTTATAAAATCTACGTTTCTATGATGTGGCTAACACTAATTGGCTTAGAATCATACTTTTTTATTTTTTATTTGAATGACCAAGTTGTTTGTGTCTACTTCGCAAATGATTCAATATACAATAATAACAGTTTTTCAAACAGACAAACTTTCTGCCATGTCAGATATTATCCTGATAGCATAGCCTTGTGATTGCTGCAAACAATTCACACCGACATCAAACGAATAGATCAAATGCCCGTTTCGCTTATAATCATGTCATCATTGCTTATTCAAAAATATCTATGCTTTCCTATATAAATACTGACACATTTTTCAACAAACATTAAATATATACTAAAAAAAAACATTTTTTTGACAATAAATTAGCGTGGCGAGTTGATTTTCCAAGTGAAAGCATAAAATTTCATTGTCACAGTCTGGCTGATTGACGAACTGAAAATGTCCCAGACAGACACTGCAGACCATTGAAGTTTGCTATACAATTTTAACACGTATACCTACTATATTTATTTTTAAATGGAAAATATCATAACATCGTATATTGTGTGAAATGTTCATATTGTTGAAAAAACATTGAGCATTTAATGAAATTTAGTATCGTTTGAAGAAGACAGCATATGTATGTATTTCGGTTGAAATTTTGACTTTTTGTTATTGTAGGAAAATTATGATTGTCTGACATTGGTTTGGTTGCATCCGCGGTTGGTGTAAGACCGAAATATTTAAATTTAGTGAGATGATTCATTGTCAACAGTACATAAACATGTGATGCGATGAGAGTGAATAGTTCCTTTTTAATTTATTAATAGCAGACAGATTACATTAAATTAGAGTAGTTGATATGAAAAAAGAATGTCTCCACGTCGGAGAACTAGATTATATAATTTATTATATTTTCATTGCATTCTACTGCAGTTTGAATGGCTAATATTTTAAGACTAATGCCCAGAAGTCTGACGCTTGAGAGCTTTTAATATCTATCTAAGCTCTCATTTACTAACTATATTACATAAAAATTATTAAAACAGGTTTCCACATCAGCAATCTTTCATAAAACCTGATGTTTAGAATATCTTTTATCTATTGATAAATAAATTGTAAAAATAAATGAATTGATAAATAAATGGTAAACAAATTGTTCATCCCATCAATAAAATCACTGATTATAGTTTTGCCCCAAAAAAAAGTCTGTGTTTGGGGGCTAAACGAAACAACAATGGTTACAAATGTTAAAAGTTGGCACATATAGAGATTAATCTCTGTTATTATCTTGATGAATGCCTGAAAAAAGAAAAATATGTATGAGCTAATTGTAGCGACTTGGAAGTAGAAAGATGTCAGGGCACCTCAACTAGACCGAAATCCAGCCGAGACCTTGCCAATAGGTTTGGTGGCGGACCATCAACGAGACAAAAAGAAAAGAGTTTGTTCCTGTGCGTGGAATACCTTTATCAGTGGAGCATCTTTTAATCCAATCTCGGCAAATGCTAGTGTGCTGCTTCGCTAGCTCTACGCGGCTGGGGTGTTTCATTGAAAATGAGGCGGATTACCTACAGAGAAAAAGGACGCTGCGCAAAATTCATCCATCAAATTCATCCGCAATTATTGACAAAACAAGGGAAGGGACCACGGAAACTGCAGCTCAAGCAAGCAGCAGTTTATGAAAATACAGCTTACAGACATCCCGATATTTAAACTTATGTGTATTATATGTATTTAAACGTTATATGTATTGACCACATATCATTGATCTTATTAAATGTAATGTGCTGACTCTTTACAAGGCCCAAGGACAAATTAAACTCTTCCAAGCCCAAAAATGATGACTTTTGTATCCCACGTGTCGTGGGATGGATTGGGTGAAGTATTGTATCCAATTGTATTTCGACCAGTGTCGCAAAAGTTTCGATTGAATTTGCTCGAGACATCTCTTGTTGGCTTTCATCAGTTGCTTCCTGAGGGTCAACGGTTTCCATCCAATTTTCGAGGACTTGATACTGGCTCTACCAAATCCATTAAACATAAAAACTATGTAACCTCACCAGCAGTCCAAAAGCTGTATTCTTTCCTTGGAAGTGATTGAGGAAAGCTATAGTGCGTGGAGCTCACACGTGATATTAGTAAGCAAGCCATATGAAGTACGTCAATGTCTAGATGTCAAAAATTGAACGAAGTCACAATAAAGGATGCGCATACATTGCCCTTGACCGAAGGTTTGCTCTCGACTTTAGTCCACTAAATATATAAGAAATCACGGCTCAAAAGATGCCCTTTGGCCAATTCCTTTAGATGAGGTAATGATTTCGCTTCCCTAACAGCACTACTGACGGACTTGTTGAAAAACTAAAAAAAAATCTTTCCAGAAGACTAATGGTGCGGGAAATGCTTCAATCGAATCAAAGACTCATCGGTTTTTGCTAGAGCAACATCAGGGTATCGGGAGCATGCTTTTCCAAAAAGATGATGAGAGTGAAGAGCGATTCAACGCTTATATATTAATAAAATTAAATACAGCATGACTGGATTGCTTAGCTGCTATGTACATTATCGAAAATCACGAGGATATATCGAGGGGCTGCCTTTTACCATTATCACTGCTTATACTAGCCTTAAATGGCTAATGAGCCACCTGTACCTCTCCGGTAGATTAGCTCGATGACGTCTGAAGCAGCAGAGCTTTTATTTTGCTATAGAACAGCGCAAAGGGTCACAAAATATCGTGCGAAGAAATTATGGTCATTACTAGATATTTGCCGAAGCGCCACCGGCTGGCTGCGATCATTTCGAAATCAGTGTTCTTCGAACTACAATATGTTGACCTGGTCGCTCAGATAAATTAGCAGCCCGACCGTTTGAAAGTAGTAAAATATCAATTGAGTAACGATTTTCTGAGCCCATATCCGCGGTTCAAACATAAGAAGTTGGTACGTGCTAAGGTTCGCCGTAAAATATGTTGGCTGCCTACGAAATCGAAGACGAAAAAGGAAATTCGACGAGAGTGTATCACGTCAACTACATCCGAGGAGTTTCGATGATTGATATTCTTTTCGTTTTTCTTTTGCCTAGCCAATAAGATCTTTCGTTCCACGATTGCTGCGAAACAGCGCAGCTTCCTTATATACAATAGCGAGCCGACTAAGCCGAGATAGTTACCACCATAAACGGCCTATACTACTGATTCCAAAGTTACAATAAATTAACAATATCAGCCGGGAATGCAAAAAAATAGGTGTTGGCGCTAGTGGCAGTACAACTAGACCGTCAGCTGATGGCAAGACTTCACTGGTGGCTATGAGTTTTTTAGGGAGTTGCATTTTGACCATCAACCAGGAAGGTTTCGACAGAAGTTTAAGCCATAAGCTTGCCGATGTCCATACATGATGATTTGAACCTCTCGAAAAATACAGCAAATATCACACTGACCTTTACGCTCGTATTAATGTGGACAACATGCGCCGTTCAATTTCTAAATAAATAAATCGCTTCAGACGATGGGATAACCTCTACCTGATCTTGTTTGACAGTTTGAAATCAATCTGAATTGGAAGCGTAGGGCGACGTACTATTAGCTCGTGTATATGGAGAAGTCTCGATAGCCATTTCCTTTAAAAACAAAAAAGAATAACTCTTGCCAATTGTACTGTATATTGCATGTATTATTTAAACCAAACCGTTTTATGTTTAAATTATATTTATCTGAAAAAAAAATTATAATAATTTACAACTTTTATTAGGATATTTCAACAATATTGAACGGAATAAATAAACTACATTGCTATATTTGTATTCACGTAATGTTTGAAACTGAGAGCATATAAAAATCTGTCGTATAAAAAGTTACAAAGACATCATTTTTATTCTATTGTCAATTTACTTTAGAACCGTATATGGATTAAATTTTTGGATATGATGGATTGAGCTTGCAATACTGTAAAGAAAAAAATTATGTTCCTATTTTTAAAATAAATATTGTATGTCAAAAACGGTATTTGAACTATATATGGAAATTGACCAAGTTGCCTGGATATACTACTTAATTTCGAAATGTATTATAATCGGATAACTAAATAAATTATTTAAAGCCAGTTGAATGGAAAAGAACTGAATAAATATTGTTTGAGTATATGGAGAGATTGTGTTAGGATTTAACTGTATATAATAAACCTCGGTAGAAAATAATCAAGAAATAGGGAATAGATGTTAACTTAAATGTTATAGTACTGTGTATAAATTTAGAACCAGTCTTTTGTTTTTATTTATTGCTAATTTGGATTTGTGGATTTGCAGTTAGCTGTCTGTATTCGGTTAGAGATTACAATTTTTTTATAAAATGAAAAATTGATAAATCTATTAGTTAGTGTAGCGTAACATCTCGTGGCTTTTGTAGAAATGTTGCGTTAGTTTGGCGAGGATTGAATTTCATCTGATTCCATTTTTTGTTGTTTAATCCTATCTTAGAAATAATTAAGTTTTTTTTTTTATTTCATTTACAAATGAAAATTTGATGTTCGTACACATTATCAGAATCGATCATCTACTAAACCAGATGTCGTTTTCATAGCATTTCAAAAATAATAAAAAACTAAATCGAGCATCAGGAGCTACGTTTTGTTAAAATAATGAAAATTAAGTCTAGTACACACGAAAGTGAAGTACATTTAGTTTGACACATTGTTTTTTGTTTTGGTTTTATCCTTGTGTTGGCAAGACATGTTGTTCCTGTTCAGCTGCAGACCCACATCGATACACATATGCTGAAATAGATATGTCGTCTTCGGCACGAATGCACTGATCACCAGCAGGACAATCACATCTGTAAAAAAAATTAAAAAAAGACATTAGTTATAAGCTGTTTAACAAGCGTTAAACATTTGGGATTTTGTTTTAGCATGGCATAAGCAGAAGATGCAATGAAAATGACATTGACTTATTAGCGCCATATTGGAAAAAGGTGTAAAGATATCTGAAAGTGCATTGGTGCTTCGTTTATGCTTTTACGCAGTTAAATTGTACGGTTAATTAAATTGTAAATAGAAATCGTCATCGTCGGCTAGTTCGCAATCTCGAAAAAGAAGCTTTGCAAATCACACACACATGTACATGATTGTTAACTATATTTAACCACCAAATATTTTGACCAAGAGCTCTTTATGTTATGAGAAACAACCCAAAACCGTAGCGTTATTGTTAGTAAGTTTTACAGTCCAAGAACCACGAAACATGAAACATAAAACAGAAATGCAGTGAATATGCCCAACACTTGGTATTAAAGTCTGCAGATTCGAAGCAGTATCGGCGATGGAACAATTCTGTGGCACGAGCATTCAATCCTTGTCGCTTGATGGAATGATTCAATCCACAAACATGCGAATGTAAAATGTTCTTCAAACTCAATACTAAGCGCCAACATCCATAACTACCACAAAACACAACAAGCAACCGTTTATACTAATCTAAATAAGACCACCACCAGCCTAAAGGTACTAACAACTTTAACTTTAGTGCAATCAACTTTACCTGTAATAATATCTACCAAGTCATCAGATAACTCATAGAACAGCACACGCATGTCTAATTCTCAAAACAAATGTAATACTGCTACAAATCATATCGCGGTGTCAGGCTCCTAATCGTTGGGTATTATTGTATTATTGAAAAAATGCAGCTATTGATAGGGCGTTAATACTTTGTTGTGTACTATGTCGACTATATAACTACTACGTGAATGTGATGTGCTAATCTGTCTTTGGTTTCTTCCGGCGATGTGATGCTTTAAAAAATTCCAATGTATTATTTTGCAAAAACCCTTTTGTACTATTTTCGTGGCTGACATCTTAGGGAGCCATCTATTTATTGACACGTCTGAATTGTGGCCATTGTACCTTGTTATCTGAATCATCTGAACATCGGTATTCGTAGGCAGCGATGCTAATGTCATCTCTGTTCAATACGCATTTACTATTTTCTGGGCAATCGCATCTGCGGATGTACACATATATGTATGTAGGTATATTATTATAACAATCGAAAAAATTATATTTAATTTTTAAAAAATTGTATTGTTTTTTCGAAAAGGTACATATGTACGTATATAGCTGCATGCAAGAGTTCTACGAAAACAAAGCATTGCAAGAAACTTTCATAGTTGTCGATATTCTACAAAACTGACTACCTACTATCATTGCGGATTAACTTTCATCCTCTGTAGAGGAATTTTTGCGGAAATAAAACGCACCGAACGATCTTTTTTAGATCTCTGAAGCATCTGACATAATATTTTCAAGGAATGCAAAGAATGAAATCTTCTAGTTACGATTTTTTCCCCAAAAAATGTATCAGGTACGCTATTTTATCCATGAGTTTCATTTTAGTAAGGACCTACCTGGTGACAATTTGAACAAAACTATTGAGCCATGTTAAAATGTTTGGTGCATCAATTTTACACCATACAAATAATGCGATGCTTGCAAAATTGCTTTTGTCATGATTTGGTGTTTGAATATTTTCTCGATGTCATTTAACAATCAAATAATGTTTGGTATTTCAAGTTTCTTCCATCTGATTCCGACTATCTTTTGTCAATAATTAGTAATATATGGTTGAAAATATTTACTTATTTATGAATATTAGTGTGTTGTAAATAGACTTGGATCGTTCATCTATAAATGTTTCCGTATGGAAACTATATCACGATTTCAAGTCCGAACGCCTCATCAATTGTCTCTTAATACCCCATGTTAAATTTTTGTCTACTTTTCCTGCCTCCATTCGTGTCCGTGTCTAAAGATACGAATAAAGGCAAAAAGCATTAGAAGCAAAGCATATATTTAGCCCGAGTCGTTAGATTTATCCCGAATATGATTAAGGGAACTAAATGATACGAATTAGTGACACTGAAAGAAAATCATATGTTCGGAAAAACAAATAGATATGCTGGCCGATGGTCCTGAAACGCTAAAGACATGAACGAAAGAAATATTTGGCTCACAACGCCATATCTCTATGATAGGTTTCGTATTGAACTAGTGAACTAAGGGAAATATATCATTGAGATGTTTCATGAGATCTGGTAAAACGTATTACTCTACTGAATCTGACGCAAATACCAACCGGCATCTATCTCCTTATTGAATTGACTACTCCTTAATCGGAAAAAATGTACTCTGAGCTCTATCGGCATCGAATGAATTCTATCAAATTAAAGATCTAGTAGAGATTTTAATTGTCTCTCTAAATCCATCTTTTCTCAATTTGATTCTATGTACAACATATGTACAACATGTAATCATAAATCCGATGAATGGAAATCACGATTTCAAATCGGTCGGTTTTTTAGATTTCGATACAAAACGAAATTATAGTTCTGGTTTTATTATTCAAAAAGTATGGAAAAACCTACTGCATATATAAATAAAATATTTCATGCATGTAAATCGAAAAAATATGACTTACGCTTTATGAGGATCCTCTAGATGTCGTGTATTTTTATTGTACACAAACCAACCGCATCTTGCTCCTGGTTGACAAATCGTTGCGGCTCTCTGTAATCAAATGCAGAATAGTACATTAATTGAAGTTTAAAAAAAAACTATAATTCAAAATTAAACTCAAATTTTCTTATCATGTTCATATTTAGGAGGTATTTTGTAATAAACTATTTCAAATCAAAAACCATAAAACTATAGATGAGTTTGCATTAAAAAGGGAAAAGTGTGTTCACTACACATGCCAAAAATACTTTACTATAACTAACTTCAATAATAATTACTAAAAAAAAATTTAAACCGAAACTATATCTTCGATATAAAATTGAAGTGGAACGAATCCAAGACAAACACCAGCTAGCAACTTCGATATTTACGGGAATATGACAAGGTACCTTAACAGTCTGTTAATTAACAGAGTAAAAAATACGGGGGAGACTGATGAATTTCAAAAATGATTGGCGACTGTTAACGTTTTCACTACTGTCTTCAGATTGCTAAACAAAGTGGAAAGCAGTAATTATTCAAAATTTCTAATGACGGATAGTTATCGATAAATTTGTCTTGTGGATTGGAAGTTAAGTTGGATTCCTTGATGTTGAAACTGAAAGCGATTTTATATAAATAAGGAAATGTCCATGCATTTTTCATGCATTGTGTCAAATAACGAAATGAAAGGAAAATAGCGATTTTTCTCAATATTCATTAGGAGAAAAATCACATTCATTCATGATGCAATCTTATTCGAAATTTCACACAAAACACACATGTCGGTATATTTCACCATGTGCGTGTCGTAGATGAAACATTAAGAGCCACAATAATAGTTGTCCTTTCTTGTGAAAATAAGGCGAGCGAAAAGACATCAATGAGCCGGCATCGTTTTCCAGGGAATCCTTATTGAGCTCCGTAAAATTCGATTGTAGGCACAACGATTGTGACAGATATTGTAAGGTGCTGATAATTTACGGCATTTTCCGTTTTAAAATAAATTAGAGGTGCGTATATGATGCAATTTTACCAAACGGAGGGATCATTTTCGGTAGAACTGTATTTTAGTGAGTAAGATAAATGTAACAAAGGCAGCCAAAGCAAAAACGTATAAAACTTTTTGAAGGGGAAAAAGATCAGCATAAGTGGGGTAATTATTTTGCACAAATCGTACATTTGTCGTTATTAAATTTGGAATGATTTAGAATGTTTGAATAACTACACCCAGCTTCAACTTATTTGCTCATTTTAAGTATGTATAAGAACACGTCTAAGTAGTATATGCTATAGTGACTTTGAACTTCAAGTAACGAATAATTTGTGCGATTTGGCATGAGTTTTCAATTCAAATAGAAGCGCATCTCGGAATTTCGTATGGCACGTGATTGTGCAGTCGCGCACAGATGACTCAAGTGATAACCTTTGTATACTATGTATACTATATACATCAGATAAGATTCACATTCTATGTAGCATAGTTAACTTAATACTGTCTGTCGCTTATTATAGTTAAATGCAACAAACTTTAAACAAATCACTATTTAATTATACAATCTCTGGCCAGACAAACTTCTCAAGTTTGATTAAAAGCCAATTTCTAGTCAGTCGGACGTCTCTAAGTCTGACGAAGCTGTACGTAGCATTCTATTGCATATCTATAGCTTGCAGCTATCGGGGATCTCAGTAAATTTTAAATGATTTCAAGAAAATTAAATTTAAATTTCTGTCGTGTAGTTATGTATGCAGATATCTATGTATATTTACTTTATTAGCACGTTATACAATGTTATGCTCGATGATCGTCGTACTGACGTATTTTTTGCATTAAATTTAAAATTTTGATGAAATCGCCAGTGACGCACA